>OX333076.1:44701527-45322777 GCA_946863875.1 Alloplasta piceator | reverse complement strand
CAAATTGAAGCTTCCAGCATCGATTGAAATTTGCATCGAGCGCTTCTCGGACGAAAGAAATTTTACACAATATTTCGGGCAACATATAATTACCGATGATTAATCCAAATGATGAATAATTATGAGGAGGAACAAAAAACCCCATTATAAAATGGCGGCCATTGGGAATGATATGATAAAAATTGTAACTTTGACCTCGTCATGCGATAATTAATCACCATTACTTTGTCACGAAAGTCATTTGGAATGATTTCGAACCCAAATGATCAGATTCTAGAAGAAACTACCGATAACCCATGAAAGAACCTCTTTCTCTCTTTCTCTCTTTTTCTTGCTTTTAATAAGGACTCTAATCTGAATCTCGCGTGATGTAATTGCGTTGTTCCGTATAAAACGTGACCGCAGGTTCAAGTTGAAAGTATGGATAGCATTAATTTGTGTCCGACGTCGTGAAGGTAATTGGTTTGCCTTTCGAGGCAACGGTATGACGGGCATCAAAGTTTCAGGCTTTGAGAGCTTCGCCGCGGATCATGCGTGATGTTAAAAACCGAAGGGACGAAACAAAAATGGCCGCGTGAACGTCGAAACACTTGGTAGGATCGTTGAAACAATCGGCCAGGTGTGTAATCATGATTTAGGTCCATAAGTATAGGGCATGAAAATCCGATAAATACCTGTTATCATTCACGCGCATTTACAACTGTCCATGTATGTGTTTAACGCATACTTATGCGTCCGATTTATGAATATCCCGCGACAGATAAACTATGATGAAAAAACTTGGACATAAATAACTTGCGGCAAAAGTAACTCAATTAAACAACTTAGAAACACTTGATGACACAAACATCGACGTTATAGTCATTTTTCTTGTCTCTTCTCCAGTGAGTTTTTTCCAAGTACTACAGTGAAGATATGCTGGTGGAAAGTGCTTTTTTATGAACTATACTGTTTGAGGTAATTTGTTGACCCCCTAATTTTGTCATAGGATGTTGATTGATCGATGTTTTCAACGTCCCCGTGAAAAATATCGAGCAATTCAAAATGGCGATAGAGCGAAAAATATTTTTCATATCTTCAGCTTGGAAAATAATATGCAATATTTTTGACGTTTCTGAATTTTTGTCATTTCAGATTCTCTCCTTCCTTTTGACCCCAAAAATGATACTTACTTACTGGGGGTTGCTCAGAATATTTGCACCCTTTGTATTCCGCGCCTCCCTTGATTCTATATCACTGCCAGTGTGTCAAAAGGAAGGGGCGGAAGGAAGAAAAACAAAATCACCCAGAATGGTGAAAATTTGAAAAATGCTTCAACAGCCTAGTTACCTTATTACTTTGTACGAATTTCTATGCGGATTGAACATTAACGACAATAATTAACAACTTTCATATTCCCATAAACTGAGCTCCGAAACAAACGCAACGACATTTTGAAGATTATCGGTTCCATATTTCTGTATTTTGCGGACTATTTATGTGTACTGGAAACCTTCGGGTAGGTAAACTCGTGCAAGCAGGTCACATCCTGCTGTTTGTAATATATCCACGTTCTTCTACGTCGAAAAACAGAGGCAAATGAGAAAGTAAATAAACGTCTTTAGACTTCCCATGGAAGTGGAATATATGCGACATACACGGAGAATATATGTCAAATATATTCAATATATTTCGTTGAAACAAGCAAATACTAGCTATTTATTTTGGAATATATGATATAGCGGAATATAGGGCATAATCGTCACCGTAGGAATTCAATTCTAATCGTAGTTACCCAGTTTAATAATTTTTTTTTACAATCATCGAGGTGGCCATTTTGCCCCCTGTTACATTCCTTGAAAATGAAAACGTCGTTATCTAAATCCAGTTTAGCCTGGGGAGTCTATTTTGGAATATTTAGCTTCATTATGATAATAATTCCCTCATTTTCTAGATTTTTTAAATTTGAAGTCATAATTTTAAATATCATTATAATAGTAATGTAATTACGTGTATCATAAGATCATAAATCGTAATGGCGTCAGTAAAATACCAATGGTGGCGTTTTAACGCAGCGATGGTACTTCCGGCACGATTAGGATCGTACAACGAACAGCGAGCAAGTGGCGTTGAATTTTCACACGCTCTTTCATTCATTATTTCTCTTTCTTTCTTTCGTTCTGTAAATGAAGAGGAAAATTGTACAAGACAATTGGGAACTTAACGACAAAGACTATGAGTTACAAACTTTGCTTCCATTCTTGTTTGCTGGTCTTTCACTTCTCAATGATTCAGGGGCAAAACTGAGAAGCAATTTTTCTTAAATGTTTATCACAAATCATATTTCAATGAGGCTCATCCAGGCTCGATGTGGATATGGGGCATACATCGGTATTTCGGTCATTATTTTTAACAATCCATTCAGAAATCTTCGTACCTTTGCCATTTCGCAGTGCCACTTGGAATGATCGTACCTAAATTATTACAGACTTTTTTTATCCCAGCGTGTTAAAAGTGCCCCTTTTGTTTAGAAAAAAAATTGTTTTAGGCTGAAATAGGACGTCTGGCCCAAAAATATTTTTTTACAAATTATTCAAATTTATATCGTGTAAGGTATCATTTGAAAGAGCTACCTCCGATGATTCTAGAAATATTTTCTTTAGAATTTTCTAAAATTTAGATATTTAAATTTGAATTTTAGATAAGTTGCTTAAAAAAAATATTTTAAATGAAAAAAATATAACACATTTTTCTTCCAGAATTTTAAATTCCACCGTGTTAAAAGTGCCTCTTTTGTTTAGAAAAAATTATTTTTGATTTAATTAGGAGGTCTGGACCAAAAAAATATATATATTTTTTAAATTAATATATCGTGTAAGGTATCATTTGAAAGAGCTACCTCCGAGGATTCTAGAAATCTTTTTTTTAGCATTTTCTAAAATTTAGATTTTAAAATTTGAATTTTAGATTAGTTGGTGAAAAAAAATATTTTTAAGGCGAAAAATATAATATATTTTTCTTTTCTTTCAAAAATAATTTTTTTTTTTTTTAAATTATTTTAGTTTGAAATAGGAGGTCCGACCCAAATTTTTTTTTTAAATATTAATATATCGTGTAAGGTATCATTTGAAAGAGCTCCGAGGATTCTAGAAATACTTTTTTCTAGATTTTTCTAAAATTTAAATTTTAAAATTTAAATTTTCCATTAGTTGCTGAAAAAAAATATTTTAAAGGAGAAAAATGTAATATATTTTTCTTGTATTTCAAAAATAATTTTGATTCCTCGACCAAACCCAATATAGATTCAGGGTCGCCTCTAATTGACATTGAATATTCCAATGTACGTGTACAAATACGTGAATTCAGTGTACACGCGTGTGATACACAGACGTGTAAGTCCGGTGAAATGGCAAAAGAGCAAGAGGCTCGTAAATAACCGTCCTGGCATGTTTCGAACCGTGTCCAGTATGCATGCTCGTCCTGCCGTATAAAATCCTGAGCTCACAGACCTGGAAGAATCCACGGTGGTTGCGCTTGTGCAAGGAGAGAAAGAGAGAAAACAAGAAAAATAAAAAGAGAAAAAAAACAAATTTGCCCTTGAACTTGGCTCATCTACATAGACGAAGGACGACTCTTGATCCTCATAGTTCGTCCTTAGTCTCCTCTCAGCCAATGTCAACCAATGTCAACCATGAGAACCGTCCTTTCAGCGCATTCCGAACCAGTTTCTCAATTCCAAAACCAATCAAATTGTTTATCAACCCGATGATCAATTCAAATGGAATCCGCCGCACGATTATCGATCATTATCAGTCTCGGGGCATTCGAGAGAGCACATTTTTTGTCCAACATCGCGCGGAAACTCGATGCGGCGAATATAGTGACCGCGGAGGAAGTTGTTGAGGAAAAAGTCTCGCTTTGAAGATGAGTTAGTCTTGGAAAGATGAATGCGCCATCGACTGCAACCCCCGGGCAAGATCATTAAGAACTTCTCCCGTCTCTCCTCTGGCCCAACAGCCTTAATGACTCCTCTGTACTCGCGAAAGTGTGTTCGCCAGCTCTGTCTCGATTTGCTCTCCTGGTCAGTCTTTTTCTTTCCCATCAGGAATGAAGGAGGTTAGACGGAGCAAAAGAGAGAGGGGAAGAGTGAAAGAAAGGACTTGGGTTGACTCCCTTAAGGTGGGTAACGCGTTAGCGAGTCTCGCCTCGGCGCAGGACTCGTTCGTACTGAAACATAGGGCTGCACATCAGTGTTACAACCAAGGTTGTGTACGATGTGTAATGAGCTCCTCTTCGCCTGTGTATTTACGAGCACGAAGATACTCCTCGCTAAATATTTTTCTCGACATACATATTCCTCTCTCATCTCCTCTTTCCCTCTCAATCTCTCTCTGTATCTTGCTTTCTCTCTTTGTAACTTACAATGATGTTTTTTCGTCTCCCGCATCTTAAAGACGTCCCGGAACATGCATGCGAGAGTCTCCGGCTTATTTAACCGCGTTGAGGTTTTTTTTTCGTTTGTTTATTTTTTTCTTTGCCTTATCTCTCGACGTGCCCTCCCGAAGGTCACAGGATGTTGTAAAGTATATTTCCCCGAGGCCTTAACATGCCGCGTATTTACGGCGAAAGAGGACGTGCATTCGCCATGGCGATGATGATGAAGAAAGATATTGCGGAATGGAGAGAAAGCAAAAAAAGAAAGGCAACAAGAAGAGGAGGAGGAGGAGGAGGAGGAGGAGGAAGGAGAACCATTGCCCTCGGTGTTACAAGACTGCACTTGGCTAAGGTCAAGATTTTTGTGTACATCGTGCGGATGCGGCATTAACTTCGATGCATAAATGATGCACAAGGTACTGCAACAGCGAGACTCGCGGGTCGTGTGTTTATGGAAATTGATCGTGCGAGCTTGTTTCGTCCTTTTTTTTTACTTTGATGAATTTTGCACGACGAGCCTTTTCAGCGATGCTGTGTAATAAATTCGGGTAATGAAAAACCGGAAATGATAATTTCATCATTTCATCATGAGAGTTGCTTCCTGAGTGACTCGTCATTCGGTAGAGTTGTTCGCGGAGACTCTTAGCTTTTGGTAGAGATGTCAATTAAACTTGACAGAGATTTTTACCGGTAGAATCATAAAATGGTAGATTTTTATCGGTAGAGTTGATTCCGGTAGAGTTGTTCTGGAGAGTTTTGACCGGTGGAGATGCAAATGTCAGATTAACAATGTTTCAACGATGGTTTTTGGTCATTCACGGGGAAAGCGGCTGAGTTAGGGCGAAACAAGTCCCGTTTCTCTGATCTTTATGGCCATTTTCTTATTTTTTCGTTCAATACTTTTCATGTTAATCTCGCCATTTCGCCACAAGCGACATCGAGGATTCATCATGCCATGAAAGCCAACTTTTGAGAGAGACAGAGAGCCTGCCTTGGTTCACTCTGATGATATAGGCTGTGCGATCATTTTGCCGACTATCCAAGCGTGCAAAACTCGGCTTTTCTTGTTCGTTATTCTTCGTCGTTTATTCTTGGCTCTTTTCTCGTCCTCTTTCGCGCATTTTGCGCGATCAATTTCTTGCGATCATATCTCAAACACGCGGCTAAAACGACATCTTTGTGTGTTTCTCACTCTTTTGTTCCATTGCACGTACATCGCGCGGAGGACCGCGGCGAATTACCACGTTATCTCTCTGCTCTCTGTCTTTCTCTTGGTCTGACTTTTCTCATCTTTAACCTAGTTTCGCCGTTTTTCGATCATAGCCGATCGGAGCCATCTTCTTCCTCTTAGACATCGTGTTATTACAGCGTGTAATGCGAATCGCATTTTAAATTAACTCTTTCGTACTATTTTCTCCGTTAGTTATCGTTATTCTTCGCTCAATTGTCCATAATCAAAGGAGAATTTGATTATGATAGATTGAAGTATTTCTCGCTCGACAGGGTCCATTTTTCCGGGCCTCAAGGAAGTCTCCGCGGTTTCGTGGACTCAAGCAAGTATTGATGTTAAAAAATTTGTTTTGAGACGTTTTAAAACAGAATTTTAAAGACATAGTTCAAACTAAGTTGGAAGTGGATTAAATAGATTTCTATTACATTCGGAAGTAAAATCTTTAATTTTATTTCGATGTCGATATGTCCCAGCTCATTCTGTCTCTCGATAGATCCTCAATGGATTCAACGAAACAAATTTAGAATCATTTTTTTCTTCAAGAATTATAGTCATTTTTCAATGAAAAACAGAGCTGCGAAGTTAACCAAATTTTTTGGTCATGAGCAAATTCGAATTTGATACGTTTATTCGGCGTACGTGAAAACTGAATTCACTTTTAAGAGAAGAATCAACGATTTTGGGTTGTAAAGACAACCGCAGCTCTTTAACCCACTGAATCTGGTTCACATAACCTCAAGAGTCAATCCCAAGAGGAGGGATCGTCGTCGTTCGCATAATTAACATTGTCTCGAGTTGGTTGCTTCCTTTTCCGGATGATTGGTGATGGGTCAAGCCCTTTTCTCACTCCGCACGATCGTCTTTACCGTTAAATTACGTTATGAAATTCAACTGACCCACCTAAACCATCATTTATTTAGTCTTCTTCAATGCTTTCATGGATCCTCACGACGTTTTCAAGCGTCTCGAGAGGTCTCAATGGACCGAAAAGTGAATGAAGTGACTTTTCGACTGAAAACTAATTGCTCACGAGGGTTCAATTTTCTTCAACTCGATTAATATATCACGAATAATGTGCGAGCTCACGACCCCGAGGGGCTTTCCGATGCATAAAAGGAAATCCACACGTGGGTCGATCTCGCACTTTCCAGATCGACCCATTTAGCCGCGAGGTTTGGGGTCTTTTTTCCATGATTTCTTCCTTCCATACCCGTCGCGTCCAAGAGAGCTCTCGAACTCACGAACCAACCGCGAAATCGGGGCCCCCCTTTCTATATCGGCCACGCTCGATGATTACACCTCTGTCTAGTTGTGTAAGTAGCAACTATGATCTGCAGTGTCTCTTTTGAGAGACACTTTTTTCTTTTTTTTCCGCTTCCTTCCTTCACTTCTTTTGCTCGTTTTCTTCGCACTCAGATGCCCAAGAAAACGCGCTTAACGGGACGATGTTTTTGTCTCAAAACAATTCGTCAACGTAGGTAAATTCGGTACAAAGACAAAAACCAAAAAATAAAATAATAACGAAAAATAAACGTATCCTTCCGTTGACAACTTTCAATATAAACTAAATTATTTTTTTGTTAACTAATTTCTGAGGGTCTGCTCAGAATATAAGTTATAATTTATTAAATTCTCTGTAATTTATTTTACATCCTATTTGTGAAATTAATTTTAGAAATAACTTTTTGAAGACTCAGCAACAGAGACCCTATTCTATTCTATGGTCGAAAATTCGGAGTCTTTAAACTTACCAGATTTTCTCGTATTGCAGCGGTGAAGACCAAATTTAGAAAATTCTGTTTTTGCAATTTTTTTGTCTTCGAATCACCAAAATCACTTACCTCGACTACGCTGGTGTAATTGGTGGTTATTTTTATCTGCGGACGAATTTTCCCGGTCGATTCTCTCGTCTCTTTGGCCAAACTCGAGGAGGTTGTTTGCTGATGACTCGAAGTCGAGGAATCCTCCTGTTGTCTGGTCACCGAAGTTTTCTTCGTTTGCAGAGACGAGCTTGTCGTGTGATCGGTATTTTTGGTTCTTTGCTCGACTTTGGTTGCCGGTGTAACCGAGGATATCGATGACGAGGTCGAGGGCGACGCCGACGACGACGTCGTCAACGGCGACGACGTCATCGAGGTCGACGGGGAGGAATCCGTGACATTGTTGATCGGTGTCGTTTGTTTTATTTTCGCGGGACCACGAGTTTGGGTCTGATTCGGCGGTAAAGCGAGACAACCGGTCCCAAGAATCAAGAATATCGACGCGTATCTAAAAATCTTCATTGTCGCTATTTATCAATATTATTGCTATTATTATTGTATTGTAAAAATGAAGGGAAGCCGCTTCCGCCAATTGCGATCCACCGTTCGATATTTCCCTTCAGTTTTGCCGGGAAATTTACCGATTCCAGTGAAATTTGTCCTGCAATCAGAAATGAAGAATCGTTCTTTAGTCTTAAACTAACATCATTTTATTTTGAGGGGGTATCTGCTCTAGAATTTAGAAAAAATCAATTTCTTTTGCCTGTTCTCAAAGTTTAGACCTTAAAGAATATATCCTCGAAAGGAAAGTTTTTTATTCCAATGATTTACAGATTTATAGCTATTTTAGTGACATAGCAACTACGTCCGTCATGACAATTTCTAATGCATTTGGAAAAAATTAGTCGAGGAGTGTGATGTTTGTAAAATTTCGAAATGTTGCTATAGATGCCGAGAAAATCGTGAAAATTGGAAATTCGCGCATAGCTTCCTTATTTGTTTTCATAGTTCGTTAAGCCTTCCTCAAGAGGAAACCATATAACTGAGGCACATAATCGAAAGAAAGGAGCTCAAACTACCGCTCATAAAGCGGAAAAAAAGGAGTTATGCGCAAATTTCTAATTTTCACGATTTTTTGCTCTCTCTCTACTTTTCAAAATAACGTAGGATAATTCTTAGATGGAAAAAGCCTGAAGCTAAAAATTAGATTTTAATAGAGTAGGCAGATACTGAGTCATGGAATGTCAGAAAACCATTTGTTTTTAGACAGTCTAATAGTTATTAAAAAAAAAACAATTGAATAAAAATAGATGGATTGTAGATCGGTACGAAGCTCTAATTGTGCCGGATCGACTCTTGGTCGGTATTTTAAAAATATATATCTTAGATGAAGAAAAAGTGTTCCTTATTTGTCAGGCACACGCTAACAGGAGAGATAATGTCCGTGTAATGTACAATACGCAACGGGGATCTTTCCCATTCTGTTTCCGATGCCAACATTTTATAACCGTGTCATATTATATTCTCTCTTTCTCTCTCGAGCACATTCAAGTTTCCAACACACACAAACACACATGTACACGCACTTTATCGGTGTCTGTGTGCCACTGGGCGTTTGAAACGGTACCCACATCCATAAATGTAATGTTAGGTCGTGAACGAATAGATAGGGGAGTGAGAGCCATTATAATATTCGACCACACACGTGCCTCTTCATAATAATACGAATTGAACTCGGTCCGGTGGCCATTTAACGCCTCGTTCCTACTCGAGCTCTCTCATTATTCGATCGAGAAACTCAATTTCACAAGAATCCTTTTTTTTCATCCCCTTTCCCCAATCGTCGAAGCCAAAAGGCCCATCAAACTCCATTCTCAATCTCATTTTTTGTTCGGAATTGAGAAAAAAAAACTGTTAGTATTCGCCATGAATGGCAGTGGATAATTAAATTTTTTTTACAATTTTTCAAACTTCACATTATTTTTAGAAACTTAGGAGATCAGGAATGGTCGTCCCTAGTGAATTTTGAACTATATCATTGAGACGACTGGATCAAGAATTCTAATAAAAATATTTTTAGAATCTTTAGAAGTGGCTCTTTCAAATGATACATCACACGATATATTAATTAGAATATTTTTTTTTAATTAAAATTTTTTTAGCAACAATTACACTGTCAAAAAACGAGTGGTTTTCTTAAATTTTAATTCGAGCTTTAGAAAATCAAGAGATCAGCGGGGCGAACATTTCTAACGAATTTAGAACTATATCGTTGAGACTACTGAACCAAAAATTCTAAACAAATTCTTTTTAGAATCCTTAGAGGTAGCTCTTTCAAATGATATCTCACGGGATATATTAATTAAAAAAAATTTAATTCAAAATGTTTTTAGAATTTTTCAAACTTAGAATTAATTTTAGAAATCTAGGAGATCAGGGGAGGATGGTAATTTCTAGTGAATTTGGAACTATATCCAATATTGAAACGACTGAATTGAAAATTCTAAAAAAAATCTTCAAATCTAAAAAAAAAAATATTTTTAGAATCTTGAGAGGTGGCTCTTTCAAATGGTACATCACACGATGTATCAATTGGATTTTTTTTTAATTTAAATTCTTTTTACCAACAATTATACTGTTAAAGAAACGAGTAGTTTTCCCAAATCTAAATATTCCAAAATTTTATTTCGAGCTTTAGAAACTCAGGAGATCAGAGGGGGCGGCCTTTTCTAGCGAATTTAGAACTTCGTTGAGACTACTGGACCAAAAATTCTAAAAAAATTATTTTTAGAATCCTTGGAAGTCGCTCTTTCAAATGGTATCTCGCACAATACATTAATTTAAAAAAAAATCTAAAAAAAATCTTTTAGACCAATTTTTTATAAAAAATTTCTTTTTAAAAATATATTTTTTTTAAAGCAGCTTTTGAAAGTGTAAATGAATGTTCGTTGAAAAAATGAACAAGTAAACAACTAAATTATCAACAAATAAAATATTAACATAAACAAATGAAGTATTAACAAATAAAAACGGATCTTTAAGTACTACGAGATAAATGTAAAAAGAAACTAGGAACATCGTGTTAATTCGAGACGCCAAGGATCTTTCTCACGGAGAATTATCACGTCGCATTTCGTGTATTCATTTAACAACTTGTTTATTTTATTTGACAGAGCCCTCCCGTGAGTCGTTGTGGAGAGTAAAGGGTGTGTTCTTCAATGCAGCTTTTTATCTTTTTTTCATCGTCGTGTCTCTTTTTATTTAAATATGTTTAACAGAGACAGAACGATGAAAAGATGCATTAAAGAATGCGCCTCAAGAGAAAAACTTGTTTAATTATTTACGATTTTAATTGACACCGGTAAATCACATTCGCTGCACTTGACAACGCTATTAGGTGAGAAAACAGAGGGAGAGATAAACGGGAACGATAAAATTCCGTTTTCAATCGATGAGCTTCGGATCGTTTTTCTCCATTTTTTACAAGCGCACGTGCCATTTCCTTTCAATCTTTTTTTCAAACCTTGTTTCATTGGCCTCTACTCAATTGTCATTTATCGTCGATTGTTTGGGTCGATAAAACTTGAACAAAATATTCGCCAAGCTCAATTTTATAATTCATCCCCCTTAAGGATATTTTTCAAAATTGAAGATCGTTGAAACTTTCTTGGCGATTTTCAAGGAGGACCCAAAGACCTTCGGAGCTCAAAAAAGTGTCAACGATACTAAAAATGAAAAATTACTTATTTTCAAAAATCTCTTTTCAGTGAGATTTAACGATGCCAACACATCATATAATTATATCCGATTTTGAAAAAGACAATCTCTGATCGATCGTCAAAGTTTTAACCGGTTATTAACAGCGAAAGATAATTGAAGATATTTATTTTACAAAAAAATTACTTGCATTTCTTGAATGCAGGATCAATTTTGGTATTCATATCATTCACGAGCATCCAGTGAGAAAATAATTGCCACTTTTATTGCAATTTTTTCACGCTCAACGATGTTTACGATAGAATTATTATGAGAAAATTGATAATTCAACGATTCGATCTGGGGGTAATATCGTTCGCCAATTTATATTCGCAAATTGCGATGATTAACGTCGACGATCGGGGAATTGAACGTGAAATCGATTGAAAGATCGAACGATCCCCCGGGCATCTCCAATAGTCTGAAGTTTTTTCTTACACCACAAAAAAACGAACTTACATCGTTCGTTAATCATTTTCCATTGCACAAGATAATGAAGTTTATCGTCCTGAAAGTGGAAATTGAAAAAAATCACTTCGAAGCGCACAGTTTCCACTTTTCTTTCGATTTCTCGTCGAGAATTTGCTTCAGATTCCTCATTTTCATATTTTTCTCAATTTTGGAGTTTGAGGAAAATTTTGAAAATTGCCAAGGAAAAACTATTTTGAGCAAATTGAATCTAAACACGGATCTATTTTTACATGCAATTGTTTTGAGTTTCAATTTGTAATTTTAGTTCCATCTTGATAAGTCAGAGCTCATTTTCTTCGTTGAAATATGTTTCAAGAATTCTTGAACGTTATTTTCTCTCTTTGGACTCTGAATCGCAAGAATTGTTCAGTTAACCTCGCAGTTATTTTTTTTTGCAAACAAATGGTTGTAATTTGTAAAGGATATTACATTGCCGTAAACATTATTATTTGGTGGATCCATGAAATATTTATCGAGACGTAAAATGAGCTCTGATTTGTGCAGATTTGAGTGGAATTTTAAAAAAAACCTGACAAATCTGCACTGAAATATGTTCGTGCATTTATTAGCATTGATTATTATTTTTCTGTAAAATCATTTTTGTATTTTTCTTTATATTAACTAAAAATTATTTAATTCAAATCCACCGTAGATTAATTCTTTAATAAAATTGAATAAAAAAATTAAAATGTTTATTTTACGTCCCAGTTTGTTAACTATTAAAAAAGTATTTTTTTAAATTGCAAAATATTGCTAAATCTCAAACATAATTAATTAATGAAAATACTATTTATTCCAAGATTGAGAGACAGAGACAGAGGGGAGAAATTTTCTCCCTGCCAATTATAAACAAACTCATCGTGATCGTTAATCTCCTTCAATTATATTTTGTTTTCCATTTTTTCTGCTCACGCGGGTTGAAAAAGCGAATAAACGTGAGACGAGACACGCGATTCGATCGCTCGATTGAAGCGCTGATTTTCACACGGCAACTCAATTGAGCGTCGTATCCCACTTCCCAAACATTATCGTCGGATCCCCGTTTATTTATTGTATTCTTCGTCGTTTCTCCACGACATCTGGTAACTTTAAATATCGATTAGTGAAGCAATGACAGGATAATTATAAAACTTTGAATTCACAGACAATCAGCGGAGAATCGAGTCTCTGCGAGACACGCGGATTTCATTCTGAAGGAAAATTGTAGAAACTTGCCGAGAAACAAATGGAATAATCGCAGAGATTCATTAGGAAAATCGTGCAGATGTGTAATCCTCGGGAAAACTTTTGTCATTAATATTCATATTGACAGATGTTGCTTGATTTTTCTTGGGAAATTCACTGAGATTTTCTGAGGTCGTTCAATAATGTATGTTGAGACAACGTTGAGAGTTTTGGTTTTTGACGCTGCAGTAGCAAAATGGAATATTCCGAGCCATACAAGGAGGATATATTAAACGGGGAGCGAGCAAATACGCGAATTAAGATAGAATTGTGAGAGGATTTGAAGTGGAGAACGCGAGATACTGAAGAGGGGGCGATGAGACTCGATGAGAAAGGCACGAAGATGCGGAGAATCCTCTCTAAGCTTCTCGCGTGCTCACATCGTGCTTCTGGTCTAACGCGATCTAGAACTCCCTTAACGGTAACCAGGATTAGTTCTTCTCTTTTTTTTATCTCCCATTCTCTTTATCTCGTTTTTCCTCGCCTCGTGGACCAACCCGGCGAGGAGATTCTCGGACCGTTCCGCGCCCACTGGGAAAAGTATCATCCGCGAGAGAGTGCATGTGCATGTTGCACTTTCGACGTGGAGCGAGAAAATTTTTATGACTTTTTATGACCCGCGAGACCGAAAGAGAGAGAGAGAGAGAGAGAGAGAGAGAGAGAGAGAGAGAGAGAGAGAGGGGGAGAGAGAGAGAGAGAGAAAGAGAGAGAGAGAGAGAGAGAGAGAGAGAGAGAGAGAGAGAGGAGTGGAGAGTGGAAGTAGATAGAGCGAAGAGGAGTCGTGAGGCTTTTTATTTCCCTTATGAGAATTTTTTTTAGGAAAATTAGACCATCAATGCTAATTTCTTGCGTGAGGCATTTATTTCTCTCATGAGGACATTTTTGGAAAAAAAATTAGGCGTTAAATGCCAATTTCCAACGTAAGGCATTTTCGTTCTCTCATGAGGAAATTTTTGAAAAAAAAATTAGGCATTAAATGCTAATTTTCAACGTGAAACATTTTTTCGCACAATTTCTCTCAAATTTCATGATTGTATTCAATCCGAAGTCTTGAGGGACGACGCGCTACACTCTGGTATTTTGGAAATATCGATTTTTTTGTCTCGAACAATACTTTAAGGTCATAAAAACAATGGGAAGTTTGAATTTTTAAAGTAAAAATATTTTAAAAATTGGTAAATTTGAAAATAATAAATTTTAAACTAATGAATAATAATAAATGCAAAACTGGTGAAATTGAAATTTTTTTTAAATATAAATAAAAAATTTAAAACGGTTCAATTCTCGATTTTCAAAGCTTTGATTGCGATTTTCTCGAAAAACACTTTTTTCATTTTTGAATTTTCGACAGTAGCTTCGCAATGGCATTCTCTATGAAAATACAAAGTCGTTTTTTTTATTTAATATATATTTTCTTTTTTATAAACACTTTTCTAATCACTCTTTGGCCAGAAAAACCATTCTAATTTCGTTCCAGTCTTAAATTTTACTAGAAATCCGTTCTCCCGAAAATTTAATTTCCTAATTTTATAAGATCTCATCAGTTCGTAAATCATTTTTCGTAAAATCAAGATCAATCCTCATCAATTATTTTCTTAGTGTAAAAAGTTTTACCTTGGATACCTCAAAATTTCAAGAAAGAGACCGTTTTGAAGCATCTTTTGAGAACTCCACAATTTTATAAAATTCATATAAAATTTCTCTACCAATTTAGCATCCCATATTTTGATACATTTTGAATGACTCTTCGAAATTTTCCGAAATCTTTGAGATTTTTCATGAACAAATCATTATTTCTTTCTATCAATCAACAAAATAAGGGGAAATTCCCTGAGTCATTTTCCAATTTAACACAAAAAGGATTTTCAATCTTTTCATAACGGAATATCATCGTCGAGTCTGAATTCTTCGTGTAAATGTTTATCAGCTTGTCAATCGTACGTTCAAGCACGGATAATTAAAACTGGAGTCAAGAGGAGGGGATCGAGGAAATGATAAGTGGGACATTCGGTTCGTTCGATGGAGCGGCGGAAAATCTGTGTAACGAGACTTGAAAAATGTGTTTATGTATATTTGGGTCAAGCCGAGCGTTACTACAACGTCATTTAATCCGCGCTCGTTATGCTCCGTCTTTTTTATATACAAAACATCAAAAACGAGCATTTTGCTCATTCTGACATCTAGTTAACGCCTTGGCATATATATCTATCTATAGATATGTCTATAAATATATATAAATAGATACGAATATATAAAAGTGGATAAATCGGACTGGCAAGGCCGCCAAGGCCAGTTTGACCACCTGCATCGTATCGTGCAATTTGTCACGATGAACTTGGTCGTTCGTTTGCACGTTTGACAGATGCAGGACACCCCATTAAGGCCATTCATCCGTCAATTTGACGACTTTTCGAATCGATCATACACAATCCAAAAGGCCGTATCTCAAATGCTCGCACAATAATGCGCGATGAACTCTTTTCGGCTCGTCCGATCATCGATTTCCGATCTGCCTTCGATATTTAATGCGTCAGCGTATAGATTCTGCGAGATAGAATACACGATTGGAGGGTCGTCAGCGCGAAATCAAAACGGGCATCTTTTTCCCGTTTCAAAGCTTGGACTTTTGTCATTTCGTAGCTGACGATCTCAGTTTTTTTTTTAATACGCTGAATGAGTGACGAGGAGGGTTAATATTGTGGAACGATCGCTCGAAGGGATTTTGAAAAATTTTGAAATTTTTCAAAAATGCTTTTTGTGATTTTGTGGTTATAAATTTTTTTGCAGGGATTTCAAAGTAGTCGGTATCGAATTTTAAAGGATTCACTCGAGGATTTCCAATTTTGTGAAATTTCAAAATTAATCGAATTTCGAAAAGAAGACAACGTGACAATTTTGCTAACTTTAGATCATTCTAATTCATAGCTAAATTAAAATTTGTAATACATTAACAAAAATTAACTATTTTTCATACCCTTTATATTGTACTCTATAGCTTTATTCTTCAATCGACAATTTAATTTTTATCCTCGCAAAATAAGGTTTCTCAAAATTACTTATCCTCAATATAGGTTACAAAAATTGTTATAATTTTTTTGTAATTAACAAAAAATTCTTGTTGCTAAATTACATAAAATGGAACATTGTTCTTCGATCAGCTGACGAGCGATGCTCGCGCGATAAAATTAAGTCAACTTGTGGACGTTGTGGATAAAAGCGTGAAGAACTTGACGGAATGTCGTCGGCTACCGTTGAGAGAGTATTAACCGTCGTAACAACGAATGGAATACATATATATACATGTCTATAAAACGCGACAAAAGTCGCTTTCATCGAGAAAAAGTTGCCTATCGAAGCTTCTCTACTTCCCCGTGGCGATGACGAAGGATTCTGATATAAATATTAGGGGGATTCTAAAAAAAAAAATATGTTTTTTCCCCATTGCGCCTCTCATCAACATTTTTTTTCACTTCTTCAATAAATAAATCTCCCAAAAAGGGAGACCCTGTACCTTTTTTTTTAACTACCCCCAAATCGACGTTGAAATTTCTCCAAAACATAAATTATAATTTCCAAATATTATTATTGTTTCATTATTTTTTATGTATTATTATTTTTAATTATTATTGAATTGAAAAATTTTGATTGCGAAAATGTTGACCCAACCTGTCAGTAAAATTAATGTATACGTTAATCAGAAAACAACAGAATTTTCTCAATCTCAATCTCTATGTGATTTTACTGTCAAATTTTGAGTCAACATTTTACAATTCAATAATAATTAAAAATAATAATAATAGAAAAAATAATAGTAATAATACAAAAAATAATAGACGAATGAAAGGAAAATTAACAAAAATTCTGAAAAAATGAGATTGCAGAAGTTAGTCGAAAATTTTGATATTTTCAAAAACGTTGTTTCTTTGTAAATTTTAATGTTGATGAGAGAGTAGTCGAAAAATCAATTTTTGTTTCTCCAGAAAAAAACTGAAAATTTCTAAGAGAAAGCCAATTTTTAGAAAATAGTTCTCAACGCTTTAATTTTTGTGATTCTGTGGTTGTGGAATTTGCAAAGAGTAACTTGAAAATTTTGTAAAATTTGGAATTTTTTAAAAAATCGTCTAGGACAAAACTTTTTTTGAACCGCCCTAATATATTTTTTCCATCGTGTAAAACTCTGGATGTAATTTCCGCGGGCTCGTGCCGGTTGTCGCACACACATGCACACTCGAGTTCGCGCTTCCAATTGCGATTCGGGCTTCCTTCTAACAGCTGTTACAATCCCCGGAGGCATCCGAGCAATCCTCGCAACTTTACCGGCCAATCAAACCGTAACAACAGCGCGTGGAAAAACGAGGCTTTATATTCAACGCTCGATTCGAATAACACGCGTTTTACGATTCCCACGTCTCTCCCGCTCATATCTTATCTCGCGTTGCACGCTTTGATTCCCCGACACTTTCGTTACGCCGCACGTGTCGCGATTTTGCTATTGCAAAAATTTTTTCGGCAAAAACATTCGCAAACCGGATTCTCATCCTTTCCCTTTGTCTCTTCCAATATCTATTCTTTGCTCTTAATTCTTCTCTTGGGATTTTTGCTTCTTTTGCTAATTTGCCAATTTTATCGGGCTAATTTTAATTTTTCCACGTTGATCGATATTTTGGATGGAAAAAAAATGAAAAACTCGAATCAAATATAATAATCTTGATACGAGAAATTAATTACATATGTCAAGAAAAAGTCATTTTGATTTCAGATTTTTTAGGCCTAATTTTGTTATTTTATCAATCGAATTTTTTAATATTAATTTCATTAATTCAATTATTATTGAGTCTCATTTAATTTTTTTAACAATTATTTGCACAAATTTTATTAACATAATTTCGGTCGATTCATTTTTCGTTTGTTTTTTATGTGGATCAATTTTTTATATAATTAAATACAAACCATTAGAATGAGAAAATTGATGGAATTTTTTAAATAACAATTAATGAAACAAACGAGATAAAATGTTAATTTTTTTTAAATAATTGCATGAACTTGATTTATTAATTTTTGTACCAATTGGAGATGTATTTTCCTTGTCAAAAAGCTCGAATTTCCGTGGAAAAACGTTTTTTTAAATTAACGACCGATGAAAACTCATTTTTCATACGAACGAACAATTTTCCTAAACATTTGAAACAAAACTTTGTCCACGCGCATTATAATTCCCATTTCAAATCCATCGGTAAATATTCGGAAGTGTAAAATCCCGCTAAAAAGAGGCTTTAAATTTCTTTATCAATTCTTTATGATTATAAAACCTTGAATTAAGTTATATTTTAATGGCGCACAATGTTTTTACCCAACTTAAAAAAAAAATTTAATTGAAATTTTGTTTTTAATAAAAAAAATGAAGAAGTTTAGCTACTAGAATAGATATCCCCGTTGCAGAGTTTCCGTTGTTTTTTTGAGTTTGATAAAAAAAAATTTAATTATAAAAACTTGGTTTTTTATCAAACCTAAAAAAACAACAGAAACTCTGCAACGGGCATATCTATTCTAAGTAGCTAAATTCTTTCATTTCATTTTATTAAAAAAAAGAAAAATTTTGATAATCAAAAAAGTTGGGTAAAAACATAATGCGCCGCCATAATAATATTAAATATGATGTTTTTATAACCGTGAGAAACCACATCACAAAAAGAAATCAGCTCGATTCTGACGGGAGTTACACTTTCAAATATTTACCAATCCATCTTTACATTTTCAACCGCGAAAGTAACAAAATTAACGATGATCACGTTTGGTCAACGTACCTTGTGTCGTCTTAAACCGGAAGCGGAGCTATTTCCCCGCGTATCTGCCAAAACAAGCACGAGGATTGGGTATTCAATTATAATAAAAGTACATCGGACGCGCACTGTCTCCACCGTTAAATAATGAAAAGGAAAGAATAATAAAAAGAAGAAAAAGGAGCACGAATGATGCGAACTTGATCGTGGAACTGGCAAGATTATTCCGAGCTTGCGGCAATTTCGAGCGAATGAAAAACAACGAAAAAGAAAAGTAGAGTCTCCGCGTTCGCCGATTTTTTCGTTGCGAAAATAAAACTTCGAGGTGACGATTTTGGTGAAAAGCCGATTTCAGTGAGTCGTGCGATATCGTGAGCGATGAGGAGCTCTCGCGCGTTTTCGTCTTCGGGGCTCGAGTACGACTGGGGCCTCACGTAGGTGGGATCCTGACTATGAGTCCCCGCTAGTCCCACTTATCAACCAACCAGAAAGCTCCGGCTACCGGTTGAATTCTCTCTAGTCGTACCTCAACATTCGTCGTCCTCATCATCATCATTTCGTCCTCGTGGTCAACTTCGTCCCCATCTGCCTTTCGAGTGTGCACGCTTTGCCAAACCTTTTTTCCTCTTTTATTTGTTTTTTTAATTTTTTTCAATTTATAATCTCTTTTTTATGCCAACCGATGATAATCCTTTTTTTTATAATTTTTTTTTACAATCTCCCTTTCTCTTCTTTGATGCCAACTGATTTTTATTTCTTTCAAATTTTGGTTTTTTCCTTCTTCTTTTCTTTATTTTTCAATCCTTTTTCGCTGTTGATTATATTTTATTTTTTTTAATTTGATTAAAATTTTTATTTTATTTTTTAAAATAATTGCTCTTTCTTCTGTGATGCCAACCAAAGTCTCAACCTCAAAACGAATAGACTTTGCAACATTCAGCAGAGAGTTACCGATCCTATTTGCCCCCTCCCTCACTCCCCACCGGGTGGTCGACGAAGAAACACGAGGATATTTTTTCTCGTGCCCCCTTCACCGAGCTCTCCGTGGAAAGGAACACGAGAATAAGGATGAGGAAGAAGCGCGAGTACGCTCGAGGAAGAGATTGGAGAATGGAATATGCGCCGCGCTGACATGCTGAGAATCAAGAGAGGAAGGCAGACACAAATCGCACGACTCTAACGTTGTAAAATAGTGTTTTGGGCTCTTGAGTCGGTTGCCAAGAGTGTGCTATTGATGCACTTTGAGGACGAGGAAGTACTTTGAGGTAGATTGGGAACGACTGAATTAATTAGGTGACGAGTGAAACCGAAATTTTTGGGATTTGTCTTGCTTTTTCTCATGAATAAATTTTTTTCGACAAAAACTCTGCGTGATTTGCAATCAGCGGTAAATTCCCCATTGAAAGATGGTTCCAAAACGATCGAAATAATTTTTTTTTGCTAAATTTTGGTTCCATTTTCGTAAACCTCAAAAATGCCTTCAAAAATTTGTGAAAATCGATGGTCCAACTTTAAAAATCTGCCAAAAATTGAAAAATGATCGAAATCGAATGAATCAAGCGGCATTTCGAAGCTTTATCTAACGATTACGAAGAGAATGAGCTCAAGTTAAAGTCGAAATCTCCTCTAGAAAAAAAATTACAGTCATTTTAGTGAGCTGATAAAATTTTGGCCAGGATGCGAAAATTTTTTTTTTTGAAATTATTATTTTAACCTTAGATCGATGTACTTTGTCCCCCTGAACACAAATCTACCAATAGTTTTCTCAAAAAGTCAAAATTTTCTCGAATTTTCATAAAAAACAATTTTGTTCTATTTTGGCCCCATTTTAAAAAACCGCAAAATAGCGAAATTTCAAGTGCCCATAACCTTACTCCGGTTCGACCGATTCCAAAATTTCTTTTTCGCACTCAAAGGCTGTCACTGAACTTAGAGAATGGCGTTTGGTTCATTTCGATAACTCAATTTTTGTAGAAATGAGAGCACTTTGAAAATCGCCGAAAAAAATGGAAAGGGGTATGTATGCAAAAATTTGCAAAAATCAGTGGTCGAACTTTAAAAATCTGCCAAAAATCGAAAAATGATCCGAATTGGGTGAATCAAGCGAGGTTTTGAAGCTCGAACGATTACGAAGAGAATAAGCTCGAGTTTCAGCCTAAATCTTATCTAGAAAAAAAATTACAGTCATTTTAGTGAACTGATAAAATTTTGGCCAAAATGCGGAAAATTTTTTTTTTTTATAAATTTTTAAAAAACCTGATATCGATGTATTTTGTCCCCCTGAACACGAATCTACGAATGGTTTTCTCGAAAAATCAAAAATTTTTTTTTTGCTTCGCCTTTTTTCATTTTTAACTGACACTATTTGTAGAAAGAATTTCCAAAATTTAACACTATTTTCCCTCCTCAATATTACTTTTTCGGGTCACTTTTCTTAACCAACATCAAAGTAGCGTTCTCCTCATCACGCGTCGTTCTTCTTCTTGAAATAAAAATTCGATTATGCAGGAAAGTCGGTGGAAAAAGTTATTATTTACCTGGACCCCGAAGTCGGAGGCTCGTCGTGTACAAACATGGATTGTAAATTGCGGAGTCACGATGGAAAGTCCATGATTCGTTCTCGTTTTATCGAAGGAGAAAGAGAACATTTATACATATATATATATATATATATATATGCACACATAAATTTATTTATTTATACACGTGTGGGACGAGTAATGATCGATAGCTTTCATCTTTCTCGCAAGATGCAATTTTTTCTCATAACTTTATATTCATCGCTCTTTCTCTCTCCCTCTCTCTCTCCAGCTTTTTGTATATCCTTTGATTGTAATCAACCTTTCTCAATTCTCAATACATAAATCCTTGAGCGCGATATAACACAATAAACTTTGATCGCGTCTCTTCACAGACGCCTTGATTTCTCTGTATATTGCTGCGCTAATTCAACAAATTTCCCTCTTTCTCTCTTGATTGCCACACAATTTACATCTCCTCATTCTGTCGGTGGTCTCAGAGAGATTCGCATTTCGATTGACTATTATTACAAATTAATTTTTCCGAAATTCCAAAGAGAGACGTTACCCCTTAACGCAGCTGATCACATGACGAGGATCTTCGCTCCTCCGTAAAACGCCCACACGCTTCTCATTTTATACTCAAACAACTCCGTGAGAAATCCGTAACAAAGACCAAATAGTCGTGGGTGTCGGAAGAGAAATTATCTCTTTTAATGACTTCGTTGGATATATTCTACTCTTATTTCTCATTCTGGTCCAGTCGATATAAAATATGACATTCGTGAATGACAAAACTCTCTTTCAGAGGGAATCTAAAAAAATGATCCAAATTCCCTCGCTGTCCTAAAAGTCGGTATTCAATAATCGGATTCCGACAAAAAATTGAGATTGATCCACTTTTTAGTCTCAAAATTGGGTCAAATTGCAAATTCTTACAAATTACGGTTTTTGGCACAAAATGGGACCGTTTTAGGACACGAGAAAGATCTTACAGAGGCTTCCATTTTCCCTTTTAAGGTACGAAACCTTCGCAGTTTGAATGGCGAGTGGAATGCAAATCGTCTATTTTGCGTTGACTCGTTGGCAGATTCTTGGAGTCTGGTCAGAGAATTTTCACGATTCATCCATTTTCCATTTGCCGATAAAGTCCCGACGTAGACGGAGATGCTGAGCCCTGAGATGGCTATATATATATATGGATATATAAGCAGTATGGTATTCCATCGAGCGTGATATCGAACGAGGAAACTTATTCGATCTACACGGTTGGATGATTCGCGTCAAAAGGAGGCCGCTACTCCGCCGACGCTAATATTCTCGACTCCTCGGGTGGACTCTTCCCTCTTTTGAGCGAGATTATAGTGTCCGCGCGGAGGCGCTTCTTTCTCCATCCTCCTCGTTCGTCCTTATGGCGCAGCAACATTCCTGTTTTGCCTCGCCCGCGATTGTACAATCTTTCTCTCTTTCTGCGACGCTTGCACCATCGTGACGCTTTTGTCCAGTCGTTGAGCCAGAATTGCTCGGAATGCCATTTTTTGTTTACATGCAGATCAAATTGAGATCGATCGAGTTGCCCGAGAATGGCGCAGCGGAGAGACGAAGTCTATTTTTGCTATTAATTGTCTTCTTGGAAATTCATTCAATTATTCATTTCAAAAGAAATTTGGTATCCCCAGAGACGACCGAAGGACTCTGGATATTTTTTTCAAGATTTTTTTGATGGGATAGTATTTTATTCTGTGATTAATCAGAGGAATTTTGAAAAAAAAAAACGAGTATTTAAAGAGGAAGCATTAATTTTTTCGAAAAATGCGCGTTTTTTGTTCATCCAATTGACATGAATTGTTGTGTCAATTCTGAGATTTTCAAAAATTCCAAAGAGTAAAAAATAATTGTACAAAGAGTAAAGAAGAAATGCAGAATTTCTCGAAACATCTTGGTTATCGACTTTGATCTTTCGGCCAGCGTTAATCCGTTATTTTTATTCCATTTGCCTAGACTGTTTCAGGAAACATTTGGAAGAAGCGAATACAGAAGTTAACCGAAATTTTTACATCTAGAAAAAGCCCTGCAATTTTATGGAAGTAGTAAAAAGTCCTGCAAAAAAAATCATTAATTTTTTTTTTTTTTACTTATATCGATGTATTTTGTCCCCCTGAACACGAATCTACCAATAGTTTTCTCAAAAAGTCAAAATTTTCACGAATTTTCATCAAAAACATTTTTGCTCATTTTTGTCCCCATTTTCAAAAACCTCGAAATAACGAAATTTGAAATGGCCATAACTTTACTTTGGTTTGACTGATTCCAAAATTTCTTTTTCGTACTTGAAGGCTGTCACTGAACTAAGAGAATGCCGGTTGGTTCATTCCGATAACTTAATTTTTGTAGAAATGAGAGGCTTGTGAAAATCGCCGAAAAAAAAAGAAAGGGGTCGGCCTTCAGAAATTAGCAAAAATCGATGGTCGAACTTTAAAAATCTGCCAAAAATTGAAAAATGATCGAAATCAAATGAACCAAGCGGCATTTCGAAGCTTCAACAATTACGAAGAGAATGAGCTCAAGTTGAAGTTGAAATCCAATCTAGACAAAAAATTACAGTCATTCTAGTGAACAGATTCAATTTTGGCCAAAAAAACGATTTTTTTTTTTTTTAATTTTATTTTTTTTAAACCTTATATCGATGTATTTTTGCCCCCTGAACACGGATCTACCATTAGTTTTTCAAAAAAAAAAAAAATCGAAATTTTTTCAAATTCACCTTCACTGTTGACACAACTAGACCAGTCAAGATTACTAGAACCTTATTTTTTCCGGTTATTCATAAATCATCATAATTCGACATCTCCTTCCCAAACATACAATTGATTAAAAAAAATAAAAGTTATCCCGAAAATGCAATTTCGCTTATTGGCCAGCTCGGTCGACCCAAACGTCTGGCTGTACTACTTGAAGCCCAAAAATTCGGGACCGGAATGTCCGATTGCCCCAATCGACGCTTCAATGGAATTGTTTGAATAGGAACAGCTTACGATGCCTCGTCACGTACGTCCGAGAGATAGGTGAATGGAAATTTGCGGCAATCGTGGTTGCAAATATCGAGAGTATTACACGAATGAGGGGAAAAACAGAGCAAAAGATGGAATCTACGGATTGTTAGAGCGAAGTTTAGGGACTGGAATTGAGATTCGGCGATTGGACACTCGGTTGGATCGTTCTGGGAGAGGAAGAAATTCTTATTGAGCAGGAAATTGCTCCAGTTCCCATCGGGATGTGTATTATATACTATATATGTTTGCAATCTTGTCTTTCGTTTTGCCGGATGATCGGGACACCAGCGACTCGGTGCTGATCGCGAGTTGCTCTCGCAACATGCATGCACTCTGCAGAAGGAACCGAGCCAGAGTCCAACACTATCTAAACTAGATCTCGAGAAGTTATGCCCACCTACCTACCTACCTACCTACCCTACATTAAGGCACCTTTATAGGTTATACAGTCGAACTTTTCTTAATTCATCGATGTGACTCAAGATAGAGGAATCGTTGCACAGAGATGATGTTGAAAATATAAAATTGAGGTAACTGTGTAATGGAAAAATGGAAATCATGGTAAAAATATGAAAAAAGCCTCAAACAATGGCTTTTCCGAATTTTTGTAATTTCAGAATTTTTTTTTCTTCCTTTCTTTTTCGTGATGCTGAATTTTGCATCGTTTTAATTCAACGAAAATGATTTAATAATCTAATAATCCTGAGAAATTTTCAAATAGATAATAAATAGCCAAAATGTATTTTGGAGTCTATCAAGGACTGGAATTCAGAACCCACAAAAAAATGTACACTACCGGCGAAAAGTTTCCGGACAAAACTTCAAAAAAGGTCTGGAACGTTTTTTTATCCCATTTCGCTGGAAGTAAACGTGTAGACTAATTTAACAAGCGGCATTTTTGAGGGGAAAAATTCGACTTCATTTCCTGATTTTTTAATTATTTTTACAAATTGTTTTACATTTTTACAATTGGATTCATAAAGGGGAAAGTTTGAGCTTCAATTTCTTTTTTTTTTAACCTCGAGCGATTTTTTTTCAAAGTCATTTATTCTTTTTTGTGAAAAAAGAGGAAATTTGAAAAATCCCGTTAACACGAAAACAAAGAGGGTTCATGAACAACTTCACGATAGCAAAAGGTTGCGTCTGTTTTTGTTGAGTTCAGAGGAATGTTTTCGGATTTTTTTTCCATTTTTTTTTATTTTTTTTTTTTTCATTTTCGGGGTCGGAGCTCAAATCATTCAATTACCATAACTCGAGAACTATGAGATCACTGATAAAATTTCAACAGGGGAAAATTTTTTATTTTACCATCTTCAACACATTGGAATTTTTTTTCAAATTTTTTTCCCAAATCTTTTTCCCATCCTCAACATGAGAACAAAAAAAATTTGGAAAAAAAATCTGAAAAAATTCCTCTCAACTCGACGAAAACAGACGCAACTTTTTGCTATCTTGAAGTTTTTCATGAATCCTATTTGTTGTCATGTTATACGGGATTTTTCAAATTTCCTCTTTTTCACAAAAAACAGAATCACTTTGGGAAAAAAAATCGCTCAAAGATTTTTAAAAAAGGACATTGAAGCTCAAACTTTCCTCTTTATGATAGCAATCGTAAAAATGTACTTAAAAAAAAACGTCTGGAAGAGGGGTGCACCTGAAGAAAGGGGGAAATAAGGCGAAAAACAGCTGTTTTCAAATCAGATTCCAAATCTAAAAACAAATTGTGAAAATAATTAAAAAATCAGGAAACGAAGCCGAATTCTTCCCCTTCATAATGCCGCTTGTTAAATTAGTCTACGCTGACTTCCGGCAAAATGGCATAAAAAAACGTTGCAGATCTTTTTTGAAGTTTTGTCCGAGAACTTTTCGCCGGTAGTGTACATCTCAATGAAAATGAATTGAAACCATTATTTTTGTTGCATTACAACGATTCACACTTCAATATCGCATGATTATATTTTTATTTATATTCTTATCGCATAATTATATAGCTTCGAATCGATTCCTCTTGAAACAATGTTTTTAAGGATTCTTCGTTTAATTAGTATTTTTATAATTTACTCGAATTTGTAAATTCTCAGCTTTACGCGAGTTTAATTTTCCGAAACGCATTCTTTCCATCTTCGATATAACTTTCTTCATTTTAATCCTCGACATTTCTTCAAGATATGTTCATCGCTCAATTCTGCTTGATCATTCATTCGTTTCATTTTAAATCTCTAAAATGGAATCAACGTTTTAAAAAATCTATTTTGAATAAAAATGAGCTTGGTGGAGTTCTTACGAATTCTGGGCTAAATAGAACCTATAGGAAGTTCTACTGTAGACGAGATGCATGCACGAGTGGGATGTTACGGTATGTAGAATGCATCCAGCTAGCACGGAAATCGATCGCGTTCAAACCCGGCTACTCGCATCGTTATACCCGTTCCTTTCCTCCACCTCGATCCCGAGATCCCGGGCCAATTTCCCCAATCGTCACGGCAACGTCAGAAACTTCTTGACGTACCCTCAGATTATATTATATTCAACGTCCAGTCTATGCTGATCTGATTTATTCGCAAATTCGCGAATATCCGTTCACACTTATTGATATTATCCAATTTACAGCTGAGAGATTCCACGTCAAACCAGCGGGTCAAAAAAGTCGATGTCTCCGGTCATACTCTCGATATTTTCCTGTGTTCTCTATAATGAAAAAACATTGCTGTTAAATCGCTAGCCCAAAATAAAATTATTTGTACGAGTTATGATTTTTTGAAAATTGCGTACTTTCAACGACTCGAAAAACAATTTTTTTTGCTTTTGTGTATAACTCCGCCGAATTTCGGAATTCAAGAATTTCAATTCTAGAAATCGAAACTGTATCCAAAACCCTTCAAAATGAGCACAAATGAACCTCATTTGGTGCATTCATGACGCCACAATCGTAAAACTACGTTTTTTCGAAAATCAAGAATAACTGAAAAACCTCATTTTTTAAAAAATCTGGAAAAATCATACTAAATTTTTACGACAAAAAATCTATATTTCCGTGGAGTTTGAACTAGTTCTGACCAATAGATTTTGAATTATAGATCAATTTCATCTTTTAGAAATCAGTTTCAGCTATTTTGGGACATTCAGGTTTTGACTTTAGGTTTTCTGAGAATTTCGACAATGAAATCGATAGTCATTGTTTCAAAAAATTATGAAACAATTTATTTACAATTCTTTGTTGCGCAACTTTACACCTAAAGTTGCAGAAAAAGCAATTATTCGTAAATATTATCATCATTTGATGGAGATGGATCTCAAAGAATTGTAAATGAATTGTTTTATAATTTTTTGCAATCCAAACAATCGCAACTTTAGATCTAAAGTTGCAAAAAAGCAATTATACGTAAATATTATCAAAATTTGATGGAGATGGATCTCAAAGAATTGCAAATAAATTGTTTTATAAATTTTTGAAACAATGACTATCGATTTTATTGACGAAATTCTCAGAAAACCTAAAGTCAAAACCTGAATGTCCCAAAATAGCTGAATCTGATTTATAAAAGATAAAATTGATCTACAATTCAACATCTATCGGTCGGAACTAGTTCAAACTCCACAGAAATATAGATTTTTTTCGTAAAAATTTAATATGATTTTTTCAGATTTTCCAAAAATGAGGTTTTTCAGTTATTCTTGATTTTCGAAAAAGCGTAGTTTTGCGATGGGCCCGTCATAAATGCACCAAATGAGGTTACCTTGTGCTCATATTGAAGGATTTTGAATACAGTTTCGATTTCTCGAAGTGAAGTTCTCGAATTCCAAAATCCGGCGGAGTTATACACAAAAGCGAAATAGTTGTTTTTTGAGTCGTTAAAAGTACGCAATTTTCAAAAAATCATAACTCGTACAAAAATTTGTATTCTGGGCTAGCGATTTAACAGCAATGTTTTCTCATGGTGGAGAACACAGGAAAATATCGAGAGTATGAACGGAGATATCGATTTTTTTGACCTGCTGGTTTGACGTGGAATCACTCATCTCAATCTTCAGCAAGAGCTCACAGTGATTGGTATTATCGAATTTCCAGCTCAATCTTAATCAAAAGGGAGGACAAGTGCACGCCACTCGCTGAATTCCTATTTTTCTCTGTTTATTCGTACATACATACATAAGATCTCGGTGATGTTTCGTTTCTGACTACAGAAACTACCTTCCTGTTGATGGTCACGGACGTGTCACATGTAGAACACGTACGTGCGACTTCAGGCTATTTATACGAGGCATTCCTAGTAAAATTCACCAAGGATTTCAATTTGCCTCGAAGGACACGTTGTTCCGATCCCAAACACCGTTCTAAAACATTTTCCAGCCCTTTTCCAGCTCCATTGTGACCCTCCAGCTGAGAAAAGGCATTTTAAATGCGAAAGTGCATGAAAAAACTACATTTATTTTGCCTGAAAAACTAATTTGTTTCATAAGATTTAAGAACATTCGAATGTAAGGTTAGAAATGCAATTTTCCAAATTGATGAACTGAATTTCATACATTTTACCCAAAGAACAAAGAATTATTTTCCAGTAATTCAAAATGGAACTCCGATAATTTGCCTTTTGTTTTTAGAGACACTTTTCAAGCTTAAAAAAATGAATCAACTGCCAAAATAAAATACAAACAAAGAACTTTTTTCATAGAACATAAATAAGTGATATACTAAATAAATAATAAATAATAAATATGTAAAATATATTAGATATCGAAATTCTACTTCAATTTTATTAAAAAATGAATAAAAAAATATACAACTCCTATAATTTTATTGAGTGATTTTAGTGGAGAACCTTTCTTTGAAAAAAGGAGGCTTACGAAAAAATTCAAAAAATTTCGACGAGTCAAGTCAAGACGAGAAAAAAACATTTTCCTGAAGGGGGTCACGTGCAATTCTCGAAAAAAAATCTGGAAAAATTTAAGAATGGTCTTTTCAGCCGGATTAACATTTCGCTGGGAAGCATTTGAAAGTAGTTGAGATCGTGATCGTTTTGACTTGAAGTGCCTCTTGCAGAGATCGAGAGGAGAGAAAGAGGAGAAGATTCTATGTCCTCGGGGAGATGCATCTAGCTTCTCTGATAGCACGGATCCAAACTTCTCTATTTCCACCTCGGTTCTCTCTCATCCGGAATATATATACATTAGGGCGATTTTTTTCGACTTTTTTTATTTCTTTCACTCCCCACCCGAAATTTTGTTGCATATGTCTGAAAGAAAATTCCCCGAAAGTTACTGCCCTTAATATTAATATTAAGTACTTTCCCTTCTCGTGATAAGTTTTTCCATCTAAAATACACGTAAATCAAAAACTTTATTCTTCAAAATTTTACTACTGCGCGGTTTTTTATGCTATCGCATTCATTTTGATCGCAATTTACGCAGAATTGAACGATCTTTGAAAGTGTCCTCAACAGCGTAAGTGTTACTAACACTGGTGAGACGGTGTGTGTCACTAAAGTTGATTTTTACACAAAATTCTCATTTTTTTGCTGTTGCAGTTTATTGAACCGTAATTTATTTGTGATATGAAAATTTGTATGGATTATCGAACCAAAAGTTTCAAATTGTTGATATTCCATATCATATCACCACTGGTAATGTGACATGTGATATGGTGATATGATATGGAATATCAACAATTTAAAACTTTTGGTTCGATAAACTATACAAATTTTATACCACAAATAAGTTAAGGTTCAATATCCCAAGAAATATTAATTGTAGCAGTTAGGTTTAAAGGACCTTTTTTGTAGAAAATTGAGTTTCCAACAAAATTTTCGTCCACGATTTTTCGGTCAAGTTAATCAAATCAACTTTAGGGACCCGTACCATCTCACCAGTGTAAGTTATACTGACGCTGTTCAGGACACTTAAAGATCGTTCAATTCTACGTAAATTGCGACCAAAATCAATGTGATCGGATAAAAAACCACGGAGTGGTAAAATTTTGACGAAAAAAGTTTTTCATTTACGTTCATCGTAGATGGAAAAACTTATCACGCGGAGGGAAAATACTTAATATTAATATTAAGGGCTATAACTTTCAGGGAATTTTCTTTCAGACATAGACAACAAAATTTCGGGTGGGGAGTCAAAGAAATAAAAAAAGGAAAAAGCAACACCCTAATATACATATATATATGCGGGCAAGTGGGCCTTCGATCTATATGCTCGGCCTGGAAATCGATCTTGCTGAGTTGATCTCTGCGCGTTGCAACTGCGAGTATCCTTACGTTGCATTTACCCCTTCAATGATCTCCTTGTGGACATCGAATGGCTTCAATTTACATAAGGTCGTATCCGAGACCATGGGAGTCCGGAACAAGGCGTCTTTTTCGCTCTTGACAATCGATATCTCTCGCTACATCTCCGTATGTATTTATCTACCCTCGAGGATCTGCGCAGACTCCGTTTGCCCGCGAATGTTATACTCCACATCGATGCCAACGACACACAAGTGTGGGATAGTGTGCCCATGTACCCATGATGAATATCAGGCTGAAACAATCCCCCTCTTTCCCCGGTTTTCGCTCCAAATCGAGATTCCTCGCAGCTTTCCCACAAAAAAAAATAAGACTCGCAGGAATAGACGCCGTGTTTTTCTAAGATTTTGGGAAAATCGATTTCTTTTTTGGCTCAAGAAATACTCTAGAGTCATAGGAACAATATCCAATTGGCCCTGTGATAAAAAAAAATTAAACGGTTCAATTCTCTCTCTCTCTCTCTCTCTCTCTCTCTGTCTTTGTTTCTCTAATCCCACCATATAAATGAAAGTCTCGGAGAAGTTCGACGATGACGAGGTCGAATGAACGCCTTGTCCTCCGCGATATCATTACAATTAATTTCGTAATCGAGTTACAATACGAAACTATAATGAACCATAACTGTATATCCCCAGTAACTAGATTCTAGCATCCAAGAACAAGAAAGAAGGAGAAACGATTAATTACCATTTTACAGTTATCGACAGTTAATCAACGATTGGCAATGACTAACGAATAATTTTTCGATCACTGAAAATGAAAAGAGAGAGAGAAAAGTCAAACCATAGAGGCATGTCTCGACGGGATTTAACGCGCTTGACCCCCGCGAGTTTGACCGATAAAACCACTTTCTCCCGGCGCTTCACGGAGATTGTACATTACCCCCGAAATTGCTCGGTTACCGTGCACTCGACGGAAGAAACCTTGGCCCATAATCACACCGATTGGGATGACGAGGTGGAATTTTTTTAATTGTCTCGTTGGCCCCTTTCATCGTGGCTTCCCTCCGCGTTTCCGTCTCCATCTCCATTCCGCATCTGCGTGTATTTTGTTGAGCTTCACAACGATTGCGACAAAAGAATGACTGATGCAAAGAATACACGCTCCACTAGGATATACCCGTCGGATGATGATGATGATTGAGAGCCTTGCAGCGGCAGATGATGATGATGATGAGTCGAGCGCGAGAGCGCGGTTATTTAAACGACCGCGCGCGCGCGATACTTTCTTCGACACAGAAAGTATCTTTCTCAACTTAATCATCGTATCTCTCACTCTCAATAATTTAATGCCAGCTACTTTACGGATAAAGGTTCTCCGTTGATGCATTTCCAAAGCAAAGTCCATGGAAATTACGGCCTTATCGTTGTCGGCCAATTCTGACGCGATATTTGCGTGCTCGACACTGAAAAAGCATTTCGATGCAGAAATGGACGCGCACTAAAACTATGTTTCTCTTTCTCTCGTCATAATTACCCCATGCGTTTGCGAGCGAAATGGTAATTAACCTGATACGCATGGTATTCTTTTTATATGTTTAATGATCATCACTCAAGTTTCAAGCATCGATGTGAGTTCACTCCACAAAATTATTCTCGGTCAAATATGGAACATTCTTCATTAATTGACCCTTTTCCCGATCCGGAGGAGATCATAACTTGATCATCGAAAATTGGCTGAATCGCACCCGCCTCTTCAATCATCGTTAGTTATCTTGATACTTATTTTTTTGTTTTTTTTTTTTAAATTCATATTTACCTTGATATTTATATTTATCTTTCTTCGCCGTGACCTTTGATGAGTTGGAAATTATATCATTAAAAAATAATGAGCCAGTTTTTATTTGTACGATTTTTCCTGTTTTTGATCATTTACAATTCGGAAGTTGGTTACATTTTTTTGAAGTTTTCAATCGGTAGCTGCAAAATTAGAATGACAAGCATTTTTCGAAAATTTCATCAATTTCACGAGATCGTAACTTCCTGAAGCGCTTCTTTTTAGATTGAAGAGAAATCTTCTCTTGATAGTTGTAAAATCTGAGTTAAAACGTTTGCAAAGATTGAAAATTTATGAATTCATTTCAAACTTTTCGGCGACTTTTTTGAAATTCAATGTCGCCAATCAGCGTTCTTTAGGAAATTTAGCTTGGTGGAAAAATGCAATTTTTAAAAAATAGATTTTGGTCTTTGAGACATTTTTAAAATAGTCCAAAAATACACGGAGAGAAGGATCCGGTACAAATTACCAGCGACTATGGTAAAAATTACTCGTTGAAATGACAGTAGGGAGCCACCGTCAACGGATGTGGGAATTTTTACAAAGCACTATCGTAATTTTTCCCTCGCCGATCGAAGTATCCGCCACTCCGTTCATTTTGCTCAATTGAGGTTAAAAAGCGGCTCATTGAATCGAAGTGCGAAATGAGTGCGAACGCAGCTCGATTAGAAAATTCTTTTTGAAAGTATTTTTTTTGAAATTACACACCTAAATAAAATTTGCGTTTTATAAAAAAGAAAATTCGAGAGTTTTTTTCGACACGACACAATAATATGACACGTCAATGACGAGAGACTACCGTGCGCCATTTGCCGTCGTCTCTCTGAGTTAAAAAATCATGAAAATTTGAAATCCGCGGTTCATCATTGATTTTGAATTTTTTTCACAGTCCTCTAAGTTTTCTTTGCAAGAAAGATGTTTTAAGGCGTTGACAAAGAAAAAGAAAATTAATTTGGCTCCCTCATAAAGGAAGCTTTGTTTTTAAATTAGTGGTGAATACCTTATATTAAATAGGCATATAATTATTTTCGATGTTGACGAAGATAAAATTTAAAAAATTATCAAATTGAAAACTTAAAAAATTAATGGTGAATACATTAAGTAGGAATATAATTATTTCCGCATATTTAATATTTTTGACGTTGACAGAGAAAAAATTAAAAAAAATAAAATTCGAAAAAAAAATGTCGAAGTTCAAAAAATACAGAATTGTTGAAGAATATATTATATCAAATAGGCATATAAACGCATATGGCCCAGATGTCTGTGTGAAAGTGGCGGCTATCGATTCTTACCGGAAGTACACAACACTTGGCAGTAGCACGAGAAAAAGAGAGAAAGAAATAGAAAGAGAGAGAGAGAGAGAGAAAAGTCATGAGCAGCGATCGTGACGAGAGGAAAAATCGAAATGAGATCGTCCATCCGAAGTATAACGTGCGACCCTGAAATGTTCGTCCCTCGGTATTAATAATATCGTCGTCGTCTCGGATGCATTAATCCACGTTTATTCACACATATACACGTGCAAGATTTTAACTTTGATACGAACCGTGCTGCACGGTGTCCGTGCATTTACGGTGTATAATTATAATTCCGCGCTTTAGAGTCGATAATTTCATAAATCATATGCATTCGGATCGTCGCACTCACTTTTTTCTACTTCAACTTTTTTTTCAACGTCGTACCACTTGCCAAGAATATCAAGTATCATATAAATTTCGTGACACTCGATAAGTAAGAAATCGATCAATCAAGAAATTTCAACGGGTCTCTGTTCATTTAAATTTCATAATTTATTTGTTCTCCCTGCAAACTTCTTTTTTACTTATTGGATCTCCAGGCGAGCTTGCATTTCCATAATTATTGATTTATTAACGTTTATGCGTAATCTAAAATCAATTGATCAGAAAGGTGCGATTTACGATCGATTGGACTATTTTTATCGTCGATAAATTAGCAATAATTTTTAATCAAGCATCGATGAAGTCGTTTTTTTCGATATTTCCGCATTTGAAGCAGATGGCGAGTGCATGATAAAATTTCCTGACATCTCTCGTAAAGTTCTTGAACGTGTTTTTGCTCTTCACGAGAATAAAGTTAATAAAATACGTAATATTTAACGTAGAATCATTTGATTCTTTGCACTATTTGGATTTATCATTTCTCTATAGAAATAAAAATCAAATAATAAATATAATAAATCATTGAAAAATGAATGTCTCGTCGATATGATAATATTCATGATAATTAATTTGTTATTAAAAAATATTTAACACGTCATTTAAACGTTTGCAAAGATAATAAAAATCTTTTTGAGAAAATGGGCTTTTCAAAGCTAAACGAAAAAAGCCAAAACGGGGATTTTTTTCTGAAAAATATTTGTCTATTAATTTAACAAAAATTAACATCTAAAAAAATGTACAGCTCAGAAAATGAAGCCATAAAAAAATTTGGTATCGGTGGTAAGGATTTTATTGTCCACTTCAATAACGGAAGAAAAAATCACGAACCGAATGAAAAGATTCTCGTCGATTTTAATATTGTATTAATATTTCCGGGTAAAATGTATGAAAATGAGGCGAGAAAACGAGAAAAGATGAGATAAATTTTCCTCAGGAGAAAAACGATAAAACGGAAGCGAGTGTTCCACAAACGAGTCACTTTTTCTTTCGTTCGATGCATCACATATACGATGGGGAAAGGCTGAAATTACGAGACAGCTGTGTTGCAAATGTAGAAACGAGAATAGAAATTTAACCGTGAGGAATTTTCAGAGATATTAGAAATTATAAATGAGGACTTTTGCTTGAAGATTGGGTGATTGGGACTTTTGCTTGGGGTTTTTCCGGTATTATTTCCTAAAATAATGTAAATTAACAAGTTAAATAATATAATAAGTCAAAGAGGTAAAAAAGGAAAAATACCATCCGCTAATAAAATGCATAAATAACCAAGCGTCATCCACAATTAAGTCCAAAAATCAAGAATTTAGCTGTAAAAAAACTCAACCGAATATTTTTTTTCTCAAAGCCACACTATTCCTCTTTAATTTGCGATTTTTCAAATTTCGCTATCTTCATTTTTCTTTAAGTTGCTTTTTTTTTAGCAAATTTGCATTTTCTTCCCAATTTCTTCATTTCTATAAAAAGGAAAAACATTTTTAAAAAATTCTATGATTTTATGATTGGTGCTCCAAAATAAATGTTCCAAACAGTATCATGAATTTTTTCAGAAGTTCATGAGTGCATTAAGAGGGTGAAAAAGGGTTTGCAGACGAAATGATAGTATTCGGGTTGAATAGGCGATCCACATATTGCCTCCTCAACGAGGAAGCTTCCTTTTCGTTTGACATTTTTCATCGACCTTTTTATCGCCGGTTCGTTGCAAATGTGGCCATTTTACCCCACCTTTTCGCATATAAATGATGGAGAATCGCTTTCTACAGCGGTCGCGATTCTATCGCAACAGTCTTGGTCGTTCTTGGTCCTTACGGCCACGCGGACCGAAAGGTCGTCGCTGAGATCAAGACTCTCTCGTTTGGAGAACATGGAAGTGCGGGGGCGTTCGAGGTACAAGAAACAGGGCCATGAGAGAAATTGCATCTATATAGCTATAACGACATCAATATAAGTATCCATAGACAGCTTAGAAGAAGAGGGCACATCTTGCACGATTTAACATTGGAAATCGTTGCAATCGCTATGGATTGTTTATTAACAATTATCGTTAAAATAATGGAAAAAGAATTTTCCATGAGGGTATTTTAAACTATTTTATTTTTTAATTTAACTTAAACTTTAATTTAACGCCCTATAAACTTATTTTTTCGTTAATATTATCCTTGAATATTTGGCTATAAGACGCTTCGGCGTAATTTAATTAATATTTTACTTATCGAAAATATTTCCAGATTCTTTTTGTCATGGAATTATGCTTGAATATCTTTGAGATCCTTTTTTCAAAAAATTAAAAAACCTATTTGAAAAAGAGCAGCCTGAGAACCCTCAGCAAACCTTCCGTTCCTTTCGCTAGCGAATCAAAAAGCGAATGAAGGAACAGCAATGTTTCATGGAATCTGCGAGTTATTTGAGGTCTGACTTCCGCTAAATAACAATAATTAGTATTTCGCGAGCGATTTCCAATTTTGTCCACTTTGGAACGCTGGAAAATTCAATATCGATGATCGCAGGGCGTTTGGGTGACAATAAAAGGATGGAATTCCAATATAAATTCGATTGATTCGTACTTTTGGCTCCGTTATTGAGAGAGAACAATGAAAAATCGCACAAACGCACAATCCAATTAAACTCATGTCAACATTTGACACCCACGAATCCGGCACGAGATTTTTATTGCACGATTCTTTGAAACTGACGAAACAATTGAACCCATTACCCCATTTTTACCCAGTTTACCATTTTTCCTAGATTTCCCAAGTTTGACTATAGATTTTCAAAAATTCGGCATTCTCTTTACCACAATTTTCAGTCTCATCGTGGTTATCCAAATCTTACTATCCTGATTAAATTATTCCCAATCTTCATTATTCAATTCAATTCGCAGATTTTTCCAAAGGGTTAATTTTTCCAAAATGGTTGAACCGAAGCCTACCCCTCAAAATTCCGACCTTTCCAGGCTTTTTAAAGACGAACGAAGGGGTAAAATTTATTTTTATTGGCAAGATTTTGTTACAAGGACAATGTGATCGACGGTTAAGATGTAAAAATGGCCATTTGAGTCCATGGTAAATAATGCAGATCGCGATAATGGCGACGATGGCGCGATAATGAACCACTCGATGCGGTGAAACATTCTTTGACTGGGTGTTGGCGAACGTTGGGTCATTTCTCACAACGAAATGATCGACGAACCGAGAAATAAAGAGATCGATAAATCGCGGAATGTTGAAGAAAAAAAGAGGATTCGAGGAGGAGGAGAGACAGATATCTCGTTCGCAAGGGGTGATGGACCGCAACGTTCCCATAGACAACTGTATAAGTTTTCTCATACTTCCCATTGCACTTCGATATAGTCACTTTGGTGTTCGAAGATTCGTACACACGCATCCATTCGCTAATATTAGGGTGAGTTTAAAAAAAAAGCAATTTTTTTTTCTCATATACTCGACGAAACTTTAGTTTTTTATTTGAAGCGAAACTTCAAAGTTCGACATTTAGGGGTGGCAAAAATTATTTTTTCTCAAATTAGTTCAAGAAGTCCTGGAAAAATAAATATTTCATGTATCATTGACACAGTCATCATGTTTTTGCCTTTTTCTTAAGGGATAGTTTTTTGGGGACCTTGATTTTTATTTTTTTATTTATTTTTTCTATTTCGGATTATTCTGAAAAATTGTTAAACATTTTAGAACGATTTTTAGCACGTCCAAAAGAATCGAAAAAAATGTTTAAATTCAGAAATTTCAAAAAATCGGTCATATAAAAATGTTTAAGTACTGAATAAGAATTCTCACTCAGATAAAACTTGAAAAAAAAAAAAAAAATCATTTCAAAATTTTGCATGACAATTTTTAAATTTTATATTTTTGTGGGACAGTATAATTGTGGAAGAGTAGCTAATTATGTAAATTATGAATTCCGGGATATCAGCTGTTTTTGACAACTCTATCACAATTGAGAAAGTGTTAAAAAAAACTTTTTAGGACTCTCGTTCCCCAAGAATTTTTTTTATTCTAACAAAATGCAATAATTTTTGTAAGCAACGGAATTGAAAAACAAAATAAAATTTCAAAGCACCCTAATATATGGATAATCGAAAATCCGTTGAGACTTTGCTACACGGGGTGTCTCGGGTGAAATACGATAACTGATATTGCGAGAGAGCTCGTAGCAAACCAGATACCGTTAAACCAGAGTGGCAAAACTGCGTTCGAGTAAACCGGACCCGATTATAAGCAATGAGGAAATAACTGAAATATATACATATAGATATATCCGGTACAATTCCCTCGCAAATTATATATTCCTGATCGTTTTAAGGAAACATCTTATTTTTATGAAAACAAAAAAAAAATTAAATCCGCCGTTGAAATTAAATTTTTCATATCCAAGTAGCTTCAGTTTATTCCAGACTTGGAAGAAATTATGCTAATCTACGTGACCCGTTACATTTTATATTTGGATGCTGATTACTTTTTAAGTCAAATTTGCAATGTTGATAAAACCGAGATTTTTTAAATCATTTTTAGAAATCAATTTTTTTATAATGGTGACAAATTTTTGTTGTTGTTTAGGACCATAGTTTAGTCCCCTAAATTTTATCAATTTTTATCCCTTCGATTTTTTAAAATGTTCATTTGGTCTGAAATAACATCTCTGGAATTTTTACAAATTTTTCATAATAATGAATTTTTATTTAACTTTCTTAAGGGCGAAATAGAAAAAAATCGAATATTTAATATAATTCCACCCTTATCACGGTCCAAAAATTGCACTTTACCTCGAAAATCTTCTCCGTTCATAAACTCGGCACTGCAAGCGCCATCTCCTTCCTCGGAGGATCGAAACATCGCCGAATCTACGTTACCGATGGTGGAAATGATTTTGCGCGGGATATCAACTCCAGAGTACAAATTTATTGAACTTCGGGCAGGTTGTTCCAACCTTATCGTTAGACGATTATAGATTCGTGGGCCCAAAATTTCCCAAAATTCCTTCGTTCTTAAGTCGAAATAGCAAGAATTTTGAATTTGAATTTTGAACTTTGAATTTCCTCCTGAAAGAGACTCGGCTTTCATTTTTTTTCACATTAGAATAATTAAGACGAAAATTCTCTTAGACGGATCCCGGTAGAATTTAATTTATCTCATTGGATATCAGTGGAAAAGGGCAAGAAATTTGGGGAAACAATTTTGGAAAAGAAAAACGAAAACTCGTTGTCAACAGAGTCGTAATATATTTTATTAAATTAATTAAAATATTAAGACGAGAAGAAGAGATGAGGAAGATTAGAGGAAATTGTACAAACGCGCGATTCGGAGTCGATGTCAAATCGACTTGCCAAACGTGGACAATCGTCTATTATAATTTCTACGTTATTATACGTATACTTATATACCGATTACATAAACTCCTCCTGGCTTTTCGAATCATTTATATATTTACACATTTATAACAAAATAATAATAATGGCATATGAATAATTACGGAAGTTGAACCATCAATTGAAGTTTAATAAAAATATTAATAATAGCCTTAATGCATACAGTATTGAACCGGCATTAAAACAAAAAATCTTGCAAATTCATCCAGATTTTTTTTTCAATAATAATATTAATAGACGGATGGTTCGAAAATAATAGTAACGTATAGATACAAATTATAGTCACAATAATAATAATTATAATAATAATAATAATAAAAATTGGTCGTCAACTAATTACCGAAAAATTTAAAGAAATGATAAATGGAATGCACTATACACTGTCTATACAAAAATAACGATAAAACTGCCAAAATTTGCGCAGAATAACAGATACCGACGTTGATTATTTTATTATTTTTCATCTATGATCATCCATCTCTTATTCCCAACGTGTGAGATAAAGCACGAAAATTCTGTCACTTTAAAGCTTTCGTTATGCGTTTTCGCTGATAAAAGTCCAAACGCTCTTGGAAATTTGTTTCTTCTTTTTTCCCCGACGTATCTCGATGTGCTGTCCCGATCGTTTAACTTATCTTTCTTCTTCTCGCATAATTAATATTTAATACTATTTGTTTTTTGTTTGTTTTTTTTTTCGAAAAAAAATTGTAACCTTTACAAGGCGTTCAATTTTTCCGTAAAACACGAGCGGACGAAAACTGGTAAAAAGAGCTCCAAGAAACAAGAGGAATCCTTTTTTTTTTTTACATGCCAGTGCCAAAAAATACCTCTGCGCGAGTCAAACTTGGCAGATGTTTCCCGCCGCGCCTCGGACGATCATTAAATCGACAGTTTTCTTCAATTCTCGTACCGACGGTCGGTATAGCAGAGATCGCTCTCACGTGACTTTGGTTCACTTGTCGGTAACTTTTGGCGGGAAATTTTTGAATTCCCCTGCAAACTTTCGTCGCTAAAGAAGTTTTGTTCTTCTCCGTCGCTTTCTTTCGAAAGAATTTTTTTTCTCCAGCGACTTTCTCATGATCTTCGTGAAATTGCGAGACGCTTTCGTCGATTGAACTTTGGTGCACTCGTTTTTTTTGTCGAACTTTATTCTCGTCTCACGAACGAACGTTCACGAGATTTCGTCTTGAAGCCCGAAGAAATATATATATATTTATATATTATTATAATCTCGCGAAGCTCACGCGGTTTGTGTTTCTTTTTCTCATTTTTTTTCTTATATTTATCATCTTGTTAAATAAGTTCGGTGCTTTGTTTTCTCATTGTGGTCACACTCAGAGCGTGTAAACGGGCTCGGTGTGATGCGAGGGTACGCAATAACCGCTGTACGTTTTGATCTCGAGAACACCGGAATAAGATCTCGCCGGTAATGAGCCAGGATCGGTATGACGACGAGGACATCTGTGTCCTTTTGGACACTGACACAATGGCGAGGCGTTTACCTCCTCCAGTTGAGAACTCCGTCTCTTTCGGACGGTGAACAATCTGCATGGCTCTTTGTGTTGGCATCGGAGCCTCTGAAATAAATAAATAAATATTAAAAATTAAAAACCAAAAACAATAATAATAAATTATAAATAAACTCACGATGGAAATATGCCTCATGAAAAAATGTTACAAAATTTGACAACTATTTTAGTCATTTTTCACGTGGTTTCCTCATTTTCTCGCCAAGACCCCTTTATCTTGTTCTTTATCTAAGGTAATGAAAAAATTATCAAGAATCTAACATGAAAATTATGCAGTTTATTAATTTTAATTTGCTCATTGAATTCGCTTTTTTTGCCATAATTTGTCAAACCACGACGTTCCTCCTTAATTTACGGTGAAATTACAATAATTGCAGCTGTTTACATTGCTCAATAGCATTTTCTCAATATTTCAAATATTTCTTTATAGCCAAGCCCATTAGTTGCAAAATTACAGAAGTGAGAGCATTCGCGAGTCTACTGTGAAAATTAATTTTTTTCTCAAACCAAACCCTTCGAGGGATTCTTTTGAAATTTAATCCTCGCCATCCTCACTATCAAGCCCACCTCCAAATAAAAATTGGGTCCTTTGACTACAAAATTCTAAAAGTTACGTTACCAGACATTTTGCACGCAAAAAATAGAGTCTCGCCAATCCGACGCCAATTATTTCGAAATTCCGGGATATCGTACTGACATTTCAAAGTAAAAAAAAAAAAATCAAAGGGGGGAAACAAAATTCAAGAATCCATTAACAAAACGAGAATGAATATAATTAAACAAATTCTCTGAAATCCCTCTGAACAGAAAAATTGAAAATTTCGTCAGGAAAACTAGCTTTGAGTCTGTCTTCTGACCAATTAAGGTACTAGTCTACTTTAGATGGGAAACAAAAATATTTAAGATTTTTTCTCAGCTCCTCTATCAAATGTGACGATAAAACTGTTTTACAACATTGTTTCATCCTTCGAAAGTACAAAAAAAAACATTATTCTTTATTTTGATTCTTTGAATAAATTATATAAGGTGCCAAAGTCGAAAATGTCTTTTCCCATTGCCGCCAGTTAATCTCAGTATTGGCAAGTGTGAAATAAAAAAAAATAAAAAGGCATTTTAAAGAGGAAGCTTTCTTAAACAACAATTTACGACCGTTGATGAAAAATCGATTTAAAAAAAAATGGCGCATGTTTTAAATGAAAATGAACCATTGAATTTTTCACCGTTTATTTCAAACATCCGCCATTTTTTTTCAATCGATTTTTCATTGACGGTGGTAAATTGTTATGTAAGAAACCTTCCTCTATAAAATGCTTTTTTATTTTTTTGTTTCAGACTTGCCGATCCTGAGATTTTCGATCATGAGACAAAACGTTTTCGAAGACTCGACTTCGGCGCCTTCTATAAATTATTCAATGATTCTAAATAAAAAATAAAAATTTTTTTTTTGTACTTTCGAAGGATGAAACAATGTTGCATAAACAGTTTTATAGCCATATCTGACAAAGGAGCTGAGAAAGAAGATCTTGAAGATTGCTTTTTTTTGGCCTTCCAAAGTAGACCTTAACCGAAACAACGCAATTAAACAAAATTTTGACTCACGCTTTGCGGTGAACACGCGAATGCGTAGATGAAGCCGGGATTGCCTTCGGGCGATCTATGAGGCTGTCTCCTCACGAGATACGGAACACTTCCGGGTCTGCAACGACAGTGTACTCGTTGAACAGTTGCGTTTGCGGGTCCTCCGCCCGGTGCAAGTGTCCACGTCACGTCTCTGCAAAAAAAAAAAAAACCCCCATTAAAAATGATTAAAAAGCATTAAAAACCAAACCATAGGCGATTCGCCATCAATTCCCATGGGGAATTAATTCTGGAAGCAAAATGAGTCTCTGATGAACGGATTTCGAGCAACGAGTCCTCGGTCAATTGTTGAACAATTCTTAAGGACAGGACAGACATTTTTGGGTCTCAAAAATTGCACTTTCTCCATCGGCAAATCAACGGTAATGATTTTAATAGCATTTTTATCGAGAGATTCGACCGAGTTGTTTTTTCGGCTCTATTTTTTTCCTCGATTCGTTCTGGCAATTACTTTTACATAGGATTAGCCCAATGACAGATGGTGCGCAACGAGAACAACGACGATAACAATTCTCCGTCACGTTCGAATAATTGTTGTTATTGTTGTCGTCATTGTTTTTGTCTCTTTCATTTCCGGTCGTAATCCGTGTTTTTGTTTTTCTCTCTTTTTCTCAACCCTCACCGCAATCGTTCGCCTCGGGAATCACGACCATCGCGAATTCCAAGATTTCCCGGTGGCAATAGCCGAGGAAATGAGGCTCGCGCTCAGGGACGGCGTAGAGAGGGAATAAATGATGAAGGAAAAGTAAGAGAAAAGAAAAAAAATCTAACGCTCATTCTTGGTACGCAGAACTCACTTGAAGTAACGACAGATTGGCAATCTCTTGACGGGCTCGCATAGTTTGTACTGTCGTGTTTTGTCGACGATTGTGTGACCGTCGTCGGCGTGAAGGCTGCTCGGACAGGCACGTCCGCCTGGACAACGACACTGTCTTTCGACCCAAGGTGCACCGTAAAGATCAACCTTGCTGCAGACCTCACTGCGATCCGAGCATTCCGGCAATTCCTCCTCGCTTTCCTGCGAAGAACAAAAGAGGCGAAATTTTAGAAAATTTTTAGAAAAGCGGTTTTAGGGTTTTCTAAATCTAAATTTTAGCTCAAGAAACCTAGAAGATTGAGGAAGGCAGTCATTTCTAGCTAATTTTGAACTATATCGAGACCACTGGATCTGAAATTCTAAAAAGTGTATTTTTAGAATCAATTGACTTTAATTTTAGATCAGCTAAACAATTTTTGTTAAATCTAGAATATTTTTTTCTTTGGCAACCTTAAAAAAACCGGCGGTTTTCTGGTTATCTGGGACTCAAACTCTTCTAATCCTATCCAAATCTTAATTCTAGCTCAGAAACCTAGAAGATGAGGGGAGGCAGTCATTTCTAGCAAATTTTCAACTATATCAGTGAGACCACTGAAAAAATTCTAGAAAACATATTTTTATCGTCAATTGATATCAATTTTAGAACAAGTAAATAATTTTTTTTAATCTAGAATTTCTTTCCGTCAATCTGGGACTGAATATCTACTGACCCTACTAAAATCTAAATTTTAGTTTCAGAGATCTAGAAAATCAGGGCAGACGGTAATTTCTAGCTAACTTTGAACTATATCATTGAGACCACTGGACCTAATTCTAAAAAATAAATTTGTAGAATAAATTAATATCAATTTTAGGTCAATTGAACGATTTTTAAAAATTCAATATTTTTTGTCTTCAGCATATATTACCTCCAAAAAATTGACGGTTTTTTAATAATCTGGGACTCAAAATCTTCCAATTCTATTGAAATCTTAATTTTAGCTTTGAAAACCTAGAAGATCAGAGAGGGCGTCATTTTTAGCAAGCTTTGAACTCGAGGGTTCCTTTTTTTCCTTTTAAGGTACGAAATTCGAAAAATGAAAAATTTCCGGGCTCTTCTGTGATCATTGTTGTTAGCTGTATCCTAATTATGTTTCATGATATATTCTGAGAAAAGTGAACGGAAAATTTTACTCGTTCCATGAAAATCTAAAATTTGTCATACTCAATTCCGGGACGCGTGTATCTCGTTCTAGATTCTCGTTTTATTTCAATACGAACGACTCAGAGGCATAAAGGGTGAAAAAGAAACTAATTGGTCTCATTATCGTCTCAAGCCATTTCTCTCTCTCTCTCTCTCTTGGACGGTTCGAGAGATGGAAAATTGTAACGTGTAGTGTCGGTGAATCATTCGTAATATACTTTGCCACGAGAAACTTGGCCAGTGTCCAATTTATTCGTAGATGCGCGTATGATTGTCGTGGAAATGCGAAATTTAAAACTTGACAGATAAAATACAGCATATACTCTATAATATTAAATATGATACTCGACCAGACAAAAGTTCAAGTGAGAGTAACGAGCCGAAGAGAAAAGAAGTCTCAAAAAAGCAGATAATAGCCAAGAGAGATGCGCAATCGATCGTATTTAAAAAAAATTTAAGTACGAATATTTTTACAATAATTTATTGACAAAATAATATATTGGCAATTCACGCATAGAAAAAACTTATTTCTAACCAAAGTATAAATAATCGTATTTTACATAGAAAACTGTATTGATAATTGAATTTTCGAAGTGGAGCTCTTCGGAGTTAAAAAATAATTATCAAATTCGGAAAAGCTCATATTTATTTTACTGATATTTACGTGAACTAAATATCATTCAAATAAAATGCAAATATGAAAAATATAAAATAATACGTAAACATCAGATTTCTTTTTTTTTAATTATTCAATTATTATAATTATAGTCGTGATCGAGATTAGGCTATTTAAAATAGTACACCATTTAATATGTTCTAAATAGTATCAAATAATCTAATAATAGAATATTCTAAATAGTCTACTATTTAAAATATTTCTTCCATTTAAAATAGTATATAAGAGGAGGAAAAATATCGATATCAATTGAATCCTCTTTCGTTGGGGTTCATTAAAATGGTTCATTAAACCATCCCGATGGTTTCGAACTAACGCGACTTTGAATATATAACGACTAATTAAGCAGTGCTGAGACTGCCAATGTTTAAATTGCACGTGTGTGAGTGTGTATCTGTATGAGCGCCTGTAACTCTCGGTCATCACGACCAATTGAAACTTTAATCAACAAATCAATGAAGCCTCCTTTTGCCTCTATTATTTCGCTTGAAGCGGAAATTACATTTACAATCTTAAATATTCATCACAATTATATTTAACATATTATAATCATTCTCCTCTCGTCCCACGCAGCTCATTACTTTTCGTATCGATCTGATGATTAAATTTTCTCATTCTAATCCTTGCAATAAAAATTTCCTCGTTTCCTCATCTTTTTTTTTTTAGAAAGCTCTCTGATTTTCTAATTCATCGATACAAGGTTTTGAAGTCGGATCTAAATTTCGAAAAATTTCCTCAATTTTCATTATTCCAGCATTTCTTAACACAAAATACGAAAAACATTTAAACTGTCAAACATAAGCGAAAATCTCAATAATCTGATTTTTTGAAAATATCTTTGTCTTTCTATTTCTCAGCTCAGATCATTTATTATTATTATTGTTAATTAGTTCAAGAACGTTCGTGAATTTTTAAAATTTGCTCTCATTATTCAAAGGAATGATTTATCAAGTTCTGATGGAGCATTTTTTTATTTTTTTAATTTAACGCTCGGAGCTCTGAATTATTTATTTTGAGCCTCAAAGTGCAGGGATTCGATCCATTTGTTTTCTCGGCATTCAAAGCACGTATGTAATACCCTCGACAGGAGAATTATCGATGGTATAGTAAAACGACAGACTCCATGATCCGTTATAACGAGGGCGAGCGTTTGCACACTTGACGGACACTGATGGGATCATATATATATAGCCCCTAAAATCAGAGAAACGGACGCTCTTGGCGCAATTATGCTAAATACGCCCTTCTGATTTCAATCAGAAAATCTATACCCATATATTGAGAAGGAGAGCTGATATACTCTTGCATTAGCGGGTGAATGGATTCCTTATGTCCAAGGATATGTCTAATGCACATAAATCGTGAGGCACGCTCAATGTGGGTGGATTTTACGTCGAGGCACCCAACTACGTGCTTTATTATACTTGTGTCATTATATTTATTATAATTATCCTTGCTGTTATCATTATTTGCTGTGAGAAAAAAGTCGTCTATCGTGCAATAATAATAATAATAATAATAATAATAATAATAATAACAACAAATAATATTTATTATTATTTGGGGCCGAGATCTTTAATATTGAGATCAGACATTTATCAGGCGTTGGGAAGTTGGACAATTTTTTTTTCAATTGTTTATTTTTATGAAAAATGACTTGCATTTTGAAATATTAGATTTTTGGTCAATAAAAAATGTAGGTATGATGACCAAAGTATGAGAAAATTTCCCAATTCAGGAATCATTATCAAAGAATTATTTTGATACTAATTGAAATCTTATTTAAAAATATTGTTCTCAAGTATAAATGTTTATCCTTTTACCAGCGAATAATTTGTCCAGACATTGGGGAAGAAAAAAAAAGGACGAAAAATATGTCTTCCTCGAACGCGAGGTACTGAGGCAAATTAGTATTTGCTATGCTAGTGAAATAACGACTGAATGGAGGCCTGAAGAACAGCGAGATCCGTTCTATATATACGTACTTTTGTATGGGGCTTTTCAAGTGAAATCGCCCAGTGTCTAAACTTCAACCAGCTTCATTTTAAAATGCTTTAAATTAAATGCTTCTTTCGGTCAGTCCGAAATGAGGTTCTTAAATTTTCAAATTTCACTCCAAGTCTCCCACTGCCCTCTGGAATTTAATTAAAATTGAATTGAGGCTCTTTTATTATTTAGAATTTTTTTATCTCAAAACTAAGTTTCTTGAGTCACGATGATTGATGTGTGACTTGGATTTTACTACGTTTCAAATTTTAAGATTTTAATTAATTTCAAGTGTCTCCAAAAGCAAAAGGTTATGATGCAATTTAAATGATTAAAATAAGTTACCGATAATTCACTCGAGGGAGGCTTAAAAAAATTGGCAAAAATTTCAGAACGTTATGCAGGATCAAAAGAACATTTCCTGCAATTTAGAATCCAAAAGGTTGGGGTCAGACCCCAGCCAAATTAGTTTTATGATATAAAAGCTGTAGATAAACTGAAACGAAGTTGGAAAAATTGGAGAAGGCTTTTTTCGACCGGATATGGCATTTTCTGCAAACTATTTGAAAATCGAAGGTGGTCGAGAGCGGTCGATTTTACTCGAAATACCCCATACGCTTGTATCTATACAGGTATATTGAAGGCTTCTTGGAGTGAAATAGCGGAAGTCTCTGCGGGTCGAGAATAAACCGGATGACCCCACTCCGTAAAAACGACAATGGTGTGCATTTGCGTCTCGGTATAATGTTTGGATGAGGAGAACCATGAAGAGAGAGGGGAGAAAAAACGAAAAGAGAGGTAAAAGACGAGACCACGTGGTTTTTGTATACATACTAGTACTATATATCGTTTCTTTGCTCGGAGACGATCTATATGGCTCTGTATGCAGAGAGAAAGAGAAGGAAGGACGAATATACGTATATCGCGGGTCCAAGACCAAAGTGGCGTACCTTTGACCCTCACAAGGTCGAAAATACGCCCTTACAATCTCATTAACCGGATAAAGCGAGGCTCGAAGGTGGAGGGCGAGGAGGTCGTTCGAGAAATCAAAACATCCTTCTTCGACCTCTCCTTACTTTGCCCCCTTCGGCTTATCCTTCCGAATACCTTTTTACCTGTTTCACTCCCTTCCCCCCCCCCCCCCCCCCGGAAGTGACCCCGGTCTTCGACTCTGCACCCACAAACATGTCTTCCCTCTATCCTTTTACATTGAAATATATATATATATATATATGGAAGAAAATATAGTCGTATCCTTCCTGAAGGAAAATTCTCAAGATAAAATTCCAGGCTAAAAAACATTTTTTATTATTTATTATAAATTTGAAACATTAATTATAGCCAAAGAAAATTGTTTCTTCCTTATTAGCATTTTTTTCAAACGTACCATTTTTTTAAATACCGCGGATATTTTTTTATTGAGAGTAAGAATTTATATTAATGACTGAGGATGAAAAAAATGAGTCATTTTTCTTCAGGGTCGAAATTTTTCGTCAAAATGCCTCGATATTTATAACCTTGGGTAAAAAAAAACGAACGAGCGAATATAATCGAAAAAGGGACCGCGTTTCCTGACTACTTCCTGCCTTGGAAATTTTTCTATAGGGATTTTCAGCTTATATTCTTTTTTTTCTCTCCCTCTCTCTCTTTTTTCGTTTTCCGGTGCTAGTTAAGACCGCACTTTAACCACGTTCCGGATCCTTCTTCCTCCTTATCCCAAGCAACATACACCATCGTATCGTCCCTTCGATCTATTTAGTTCTCTTTTCCTCTTTCTCTCTCTCTCTCTCTCTCTCTCTCTTTTCTTCGTTTTCGGTTTTTCTCATCGCATTACCATTACCAATATGTGCCAAGCCTGAAATGCATTTACGATCGTTCGAACGAGGTTACAGAGCCACGACGTCGACAGGACACTTCTTTCTTTTCTTTTTCTCCTTCTCGAAACTTCGAACTGAGTCCGCATTTCCTCCGGAAGTTGGCCATTCGCTACGTTTAATTCAATGAGCAGTTCTTTTCATTTTTTTTCTCCCTTCCCCTTTATCTCGCTCTCTTTAGCCTTCTCTTTCGTTTTGGAGTCACGGGGTTATTATTATATATTTATATTATTTATTTGGGTGGTTAAAAAAATTAAAAATTTGAAGAAAGTTTTAAAAAATTAAAAAAAATTAAATCCTTCTCTGTATAAATTGATTGCGATGGAAAAAAATGGAATTAAATAAAAAATATTATTTAAAAAAATATATTATAATGTAAAAAATATAATATATTAAATTAAATTAAAAATAAAAACTAAAATTATGTGAAATCGGAATGCTGCGCATTTTTTTTCGAACGCGTTTTCGGCACTAAAATTTGTCGCTATCTTGATTTTTCAAATTTACATTATTTTTAAAAATAATATTTTTTTAAATATTCAATGTAAAATTGAAAAAATTAAGAGCTAGAATAAGCTAGACAAAAATAGATCAAGGTAAATTAAGAGGTTTTTGGCAAATTTCGCTACGGCAAATGAGATTTTTTCAAAAACATTGTAGGTTCTGCGTGGTCTATTTGTGCATAAGAAAATTGAAAAATCTTGATAAGGAGGGCAATTAGAAAAACGCATTTATTTTTCAGCTCAAATGTGTATACAAATTCGTATGTATACATTTGTCTGGCTCACTTTTGCGTGTCTCAAACTGTTTTGCGGCTGCCATCTCGTGTCTCAAAACGTGCTCGCCACGTGCTTTACCATTCATGAAAATTCTCCACGCTCATACATGTATAATTTACCCACGAACCAAATGCCTCACAGGAATTCGTAGCTGTGTACATGTAAATGGACATTTAATAGTATTCTTGCAACTGTGAATTTTCATCGTGCTCTCTCTTTTTCTTCCGTCGTCCCTCTTCTGAATTATTCATTTCGTAATTTCGTTTAACGTCCAAATATACAGTATTCTGCGATTCTTTCGCATAATTTTTTTTTTCAAAGTCAAATAAATTTTACTAATTTAAATACAAAACAAAATGTCTAAATTTTCTGCATAAATTTCACTTCTACTAATTTCCATCGAGGGTTAGAATTCATCATCGGAAATATAAATTATAATTGAAAAAAAAGTATTTAAATTAGAAAAGAACGCTTCATAGACTGATGAAAATTCGACCCAAAGTTCCCTCTCGATTGCGAAAGAGAAACAACGTCTCGAGATATTATGCAACAACATATAATTCCGCGTTAAATAATATCGCACTCAACCCACTTATCATCGTGAAAAAATAATTCTTTTTTTTTCTCCAAGCGTCAAAAACATATTCATTCATGCTCGTGGGTTCAAGACTAAGGTGTAAAAATGCCCCGAGCATAAAATTGCGCAAATACAGAGACCGGAAGTGCACGATCCTCATAATTATAAACATTGATAATACCAATGAAGCTTAAACAATTTGTTTTCCCATTTATTTTTTCTACAATTCTTTTGTTATTGGAACCAAAACGTAAACCGAGATTTGAGGAAAATTGCGCAAGATCTCACCATAAATTTCCAATCAAGTGGAGTCAAAGTATAGCGACGCCATGATTGTTCTATTGTATTTGGTTGAGTGCAAGCCTGCGCCTTTTATAGTCTCCACGGTGATGTTAAAATTTATGTCGTTAACGCGAATCTTACACGTTTATATACAATGACGAATTTACATATCGTTGCTCGATTGCGCGGAGAATGGACAGAAATTGCGCGCGCGCGCGCTGAGACTTGAGCGTGCACTTTCCAATGCGCGTTTTCGCCCTCGCGCGTGGCTTTCACTGGATTTACGTGGGTTCAAAATCACGTGCTCCTTGCCGAGTCTGCGTGCATATTAATAACCATAACTCGCAAAGAGCGCGGTTAATATCGCGCATATATCAGACGTTGAAGAAAAAAAAGAGAAAAAATGGCGAAATCCCACATTTAAACGCGTAAATTAACGCCATTTCATTTTTTTCAACGCGTTTCGTTGTTGCAAAATTTTCCTCCTCGCTGATTTGTCAAAATGAGCCAGAAACGGGCATTAGAATGAAAAATGGCGCAACGACGATTCTCCAGATAAATAATCTCTTATTTCCTTCGATAAAAATCAATTATGGCAATTTTTACGTGGATGGAGAGCAATGAAAATGCGATTTTGCATTGCTGAAGCTTTTCCTGCATATTTTGAGACCAAAACCTTAAGGGAGATGCCAAAAGTGCCGAGAATTACTTGCTTCATAGACTCGGACTTTTGGAGACTTCAATGCGTGAGATATCGCTGGAAGCCCGATAAACAATCTCTAAAATTGCGAAAATAATGTTTGGACGTTTTTTTAAATAGATCAGAATGTCTCCTAGATGTTTTAGTGGATAGTAAGGTACATGATTTGGAGATTTGCACATTTTTCACTGCGAAATAACGAAAATATGACGGGATATAGGCTCAAAGGTGGCAAACAAAAGTGGAGTCTCTTTTCAGACGCACGAAAAGGCCCCTCGAATCGTAGTTATAGTCACAGCTAGGCAAAAGAACATCGTTTCGCGTCCCAAGTCTCTCTTTCTCCCTCCATACATCTCCTCAACCTCGTAACAACTCCATTCAGAGGTTGTCAATCCAGTCAATGAGGCAATCACGTACGTCCTGTTGCCGGTCTGCAAAAGTCCATCTGCGATACCATACATCTCTTCCATACCCATACTATTCACCTCCATTGAATATTTTTCAATTCCACCCCCGACCAAAGAAAATTCGTAACGCATTTTTTGAGGCCCCTCTCAAGATTGGGTCAGAATCAGACCAGAATCACATTAAAGATAGGATATTATCGGTAACGTCGTATATTTTGGTAACAATTGTCACCGAACATTACCTTGAATATTTTGCAATGAATAACAAAATTGAAATGCTTAATAGGGAAAAAATTGAGGGAATAGAGAAAGAGGTGCGATTGATTTTCATTAAAAAATGTAAATAATTTTCTTCGACTGGGAAACTTTTTCCCCGAAGAGGTAATTAGGGTCACTCGCATTATCGTATCTCTTCCGTAACGTTGCAATTATTCATACTGGACGCTGAATACACGTTGATTTTTTGTTCTTTTTCTCCGATTGACTTTTTTTTTCTCATGACCGATATGAAACACCGTTCCCTCGGGGCCCAAAGAAATCACCGAGGAAATGGTCTTCCACCATTTTACCACTGGACATTTGAATTTTCTTCTATCGCAATTACTGATTTAAGCTTTTTCTTTTATTCGGGGGATTATTCTCAATCGCTAGAATTAGATAAATCATTTTTACATCCAAATCCACAGCTTTCGACGGTATAATTTCGTCTTAATTTCCTTGAAAATTTTAAAAAGATCAGATCGAAATTGATTAGCAAATTATAAAATAGATTTTTTTTCAAATTATGAAATCAGAAATAATAAATTGCAAATGAAAATTTCTAAAAAATTTGCGATATTTTTTACACTTCAAAATCGAGTGTTTTACAATGACAATAAAAATATAATAATATATACTATAATGTAAACATAATGTCTAACAAATTTAAAAAAAAACCCATTTAACGAAAGTCCCTCAAAATCGATATGGAAAAATCGATGAAAATCTTTCCCCAAATAAAAGTAAACGTTACAGAATTATCCAGATGAATGCACGGACCTGCATATTGCAAAGTCGACGAATTATGCGTCATGTGATAAACGCTGAATGATTGGAAGAACGGAAAAATGGTGACGGAGAAAAAAAAACGTTCGACAAAGGAAAACGTTTCGGTATTTAGCATTTCAAGCGCATGTAATCCTTGTACCCGATCGTAGAGTAAGAGAGAGAAAGAGAGAAACAAAATAACTCAAAAAGAGAGAGAGAGAGAGAGAGAGAGAGAGAGAGAGAGAGAGAGAGAGAGAGAGAGAGAGAGACTTGTATTAGTCGGCACGTGCCTCAGTCCGGACGAGCAAAGTCCACGTTTTGCCACGTGTCGTTCGAATGTATAATTCTTCGTGTTTATTCTTCGTTCACGCTCCCGTATGAGATAACAAAAAATAGCGCAATTCCATTTTTATAAAACACCCTAAATATCATTATCGAACATAGAAAAGACTCAAAGAAAAACAATTTTGTGATCTAAAAATTTAGCCAAAAAATTCAATAATAATTCGCAGAAAACAGAGACAATGCTTCCCAATTGTGGCAATTTTAATTAATTCACAATGCAAAGGGTAGTGAAAAAATTTTGTAAAAAAATTCATAAATTGAAGAAATGGGTTCAGAAGTTACGAGCGAATTCCACGCTTGGTGAGAAGAGGGAAAGAGAGAGGGGGAGGAAGAAAGAGAGGGGATAGAGTATACAGTAGTACGAGGCATGAATGAGAAACGAATGAATGAAGGAACGAAACGAAGAATGAATTGTGTGTACAAGAGCCAAAAGAGTGATAGAAGCTTTTCGTGTATACAGTGCGCCTATATATATATAAATGTTATTTATATTGGGTATAAGGGAGAAAACATGATGCGAAAGAGGGTCGAGAAGGATGGAAAAAGTGAGAAAGAGGATCTTACAACGTCATTCTTTTTTTTCTGCTCCCTCTCTGGCTCTGTCTCTCTTTAATATCCTTGCTGAAGGCAGTAGCGAAGCAGCAGCAGGAGTACGAGCACGGGGAATTGAAACGGTGGCAGTAAACTAAAATGGAATAATAGGGAAGGACCGGAAGGGCCTCGACGAACGATCCGGAAGTTCTCACGAGTCTCTCGCTTCTCCCACGACCGCAACGAACATGACACCTGGCACTCGCTATACACAAACTTCTACAGATATATATACATATATATATTCCTGCAGATGACCGAGAGAGTTTCGTGTTGAGAGCATAAAAGCGAGAGAAACGAATAGGGAATATTATTGGCGCATGTATAAGAAGATCGAAGATGACGAGGGAGAAGCGAAAAGAGAGTGATCAAGGTATAAATATAAGTATATTGGTCATTCCAGCTTGTTCCACCGGCCGACTAACCCGACAACACACGATCCTTGCGGAGAAGAAGAGGAAACGAGGGAGAAAGAGGCGAGAAAAGAGAAAAAACGATAGAAACTGCACCCTCGATTCCTTCATGTTTAACCTGTAATGTATAGTGTTCGTACCGATACGCGTAACTTGTAAACGCAGGATCGTGTTACTGATAAAAAACTGAACGATATTTTCCTCTGGCAAAATTTCGTGCGACGCTTCGATCTCGAGTTACAGGCGTTTTAAGAGCGCCCAGCAAGTGGGCTGAGCGCACAGCGCTGTGCGGCGAACAGGGGAATCCCCGCGTGAGTGAATCTCACGTGTGGCAGCACTGCCGCTCATCGGAGACTTCCCATGGCCTGCTCTTTGAACCCCCGTAACTCGAGAATGATGCGCCTGAGAGAATTTTTGCAAGTGCTTATTAATATTGATTTTTCTTTACTCGAATCCATCGATTTTGGAATGGTCCGCATCACTTCCGGTTCGTGTCAACTAAATCCAAAATTCAATTATTAGCAAATTAAAAATTCGAAAAAAATCATTAAATAAAAAAGCAATTCATAATGCCGTATAAGCACAATAATTCAATGAAAAAAGGTAGATTTTGTTCTCTCATTGGGAATCTCGATTATCGAGGCCATCCGGGAGCAGGAAATTGAAAACTGATAAAAAGGGAAAGAAAATAGCTGAAAGACGTTGCAACGAGAGGAGTAGGCCCCTCGTGTCGCACGAGATGATCGTTTCGCATGGCAAAAAAAAAAAAATAAACAACGTTAAACGTTGAATCGCGGGCGCCATAAGCGCCGACTGCATTCCAACGTGTATAAGCGTACAAAAAATGCACATATAGATATATATTAATATAAAATAGTGGCTCCAGTCGCGCCTGCGAGACTGTCGTGTATATATATGATGTCGCGCTGAGACAAGAGGGAGATAAAAAAAATTGAAGAATCGATCGCCGTCGTCGTCGAAACGGCATAAAGTCGTTCGAGCTCTTTTCTTCGTCCTCCCCCTACTCTCTCCCGTTTCGTTATGAATGGAGCGCGCTTTCCCCCACTCCGCGGTCGCGCTCCCGTTGAGCACCACGCTCATTCGTATCGCGCTCGCGCGCGCTCCCGCTCGCCTTTTCGCATGCGAGATAAATTCTACGCGTGCTCCCTCTCTCGCGAGTGAAAGAAACTCCGTTTCTCCGTCTCGCTCGCCGTTCGAAGCGCGACAGGTTGAAGAGAACGTCGAGTGGGCGCCACTCGTGGCCTCAGGCTACGTTTTTACTCTTCAGCATCTCACATATAGACATATATACATATATATATTTCTTTGGTCTCTTCTTCGTCTTTAATTCCACGTCGTTGCTCGCGATCCTGAGATCTCTCGGATCGAATCGCTCCCTTTTCGAGTCTCTTTACCTCAAAGTGCAATCCGCGCAATTCGTTCGAGTCCCGCGATTTTAACCGCGTGGATCCCCTCTATTTCTGTCTCCCTCTTTAATGAGAGTGCGATAGAGAGAATACCGAGAGAGTGATCCGTGGAATCTACGTTTAATGAGACAAATAATGCCGCTACGCGGTATTCGAGGTACTTGTGTATGATAGACACTGAGGATTCTTCAGGGAAGACTTTTATCTCGATCTCTCACGATTTAAGGGGTTGCGCCTGACGGTCGGATCGAGGGAATCCATTTTTTATCGCATTTCCTCGATGAAAGTTGTCTTGAGAATTTTTCCTCGAAATTAGACAAGGATCGGAGCATATTCTCAATATTTATTTAAATTTCGAAAAAATAGTTTCGACTAAAAATATAAACCTTGAACGCAATTTTGTCCAAATTGTCATTTTAATAAAATAAGGTTCCAGTGGTGAAGTTAATTATTTATTATATTGATTTTTGGTATCGAAAATAAACATTAAAAATCTCAGATAAATTTGTGAGGGATACGGATCGAATATTAACCATCTTGGTCTGGAAATTCTCGTATAAAAACATGTATATGTACATAGAAATACATTTCAAGTGGTCATGACTTGATCTCTCGGCATTCTATCGTCGCTTCCCCTCGTTATTTTTATAATTGCTTGTGCGCCTTAACAAGAAAAAACACTAGTTCTCGAAAAAAGAAGAAAAATAACAAATTTCTCTTCAAAAATTTGCGATTTTAGGAAAATGATGCTCCAAAGATACTTTAATGACATTTCGATGATGTTCGATCAAAAATAAATTGATTTTTTATCTCACTGCAGAACCTTTGTTTTTGTGAAAGCCAAAAATTGTTTCAATTTCTCAAAAACGACTATTAATGTTCTAACTTTTGCAATTTTTGCTCTCAGATTCGAATGAAATCAATTTAAACGTTTGGGTTTGATCAAATTTTGAACATTCGTTGGAATTCGCAAATTTCACATTTTTATGGAGAAAAATTTGTGAATAAAAAAAAAGGATGAGCAACGTGCCAATTTCAATGTTCACAATTTTTTGTTTACTTTCAGGCCAAAAACATCCATTGAGTACTTGATAAAAGGGTTTTACCGTGTAAATTTAATTGTGTGGGTGAAGCTATTCTCTAATAATCAATCGACAGGCGGAAGAATTGTTGTTATTATCGTTGTTGATTTTATTATTTATCGGAGGCGCGATTTTCCTTGTATCGCGAGAATTTCGTGGGCGCGAAAAAGCGCGGACGCAATTACGGGCGCTTACAAGTAGGCAATAGACCAAGAGCCACGTTAGAAACAATCGTTGGAGGCTAAAAAAGGCGCGGGAGAACGCTGGTCGGTATTTCTCGATTCATGAAGCACGAGGTGCGGGCGGTGTCAAATCGTTTCGTGTAAATAGTTACCAAGACCGTTCCGTCATTCATGAAAATTAATATTCATACACGTACATGAATGTTTATTAATTTTTCAACGTTTTCCTGTTTCTCAATTTTATTTTCCTGACAATTTTTCCATCATTTTTGCCTCTAGTCATTGATAAACTTTAATTTCTTTTATTTTTGGGAATAATTTTCAAACATCGCAATTTAATTTTCAATACTGTTTCCTTGATTCAAAGTATCGTATAAAATATACTTTTATCGCAGAAAATGTTTTAGATGCATTTCAATTCGATTTAATTATTCGATTGAACAAAATTAAAGATACGATGAAAAATATAGCAATTTTGGTCAATAATTTATCGACGGCGATTACTTCCCACGTAATTAAATTATAATTCAATTATTTCATTTATTTTATTTCTTTATTTATGTATTTTATTTAATTATTCACTTTATCTATTTATTTCAATTATTAAATTTAATTATATTTTGTAAAATATTTCAGTTGCATTAAAATTCGATTTGATTATTCGATTCAACAAAATTAGAGTACTAGTCTACTTTAGAAGGCCAAAAAAAGCAAATTTTTAAGATTTTTTTCTTAGCTCCTTCAACAGATATGGCTATAAAACTGTTATTATAACATTATTTTATCCTTGGAAAGTACAAAACAAAAATTTATTTTTAAGTCGAACATAACATGTCTTGTCCCATGGCCGACGGTTAATCTCAGGATTGGCAAGTCTGAAGCAAACAAATGAAAAAGCATTTTAAAGAGGAATGTTTCTTACACAACAATCTACCACCGTTCATGAAAAATTGATAAAAAAAATATTGCGGATGTTTAAAATGAAAATAAAAATTTATTTTTTCATAATTTATTTCAAACATCCACAATTTTTTTTTTGTATCGATTTTTCATTAACGTTGGTAGATTGTCGGTAAGAAACCTTCCCCCTTGAAATCCTTCTTTATTTTCTTTCAACTGTCGGCCATGGGATCAGACATGTTCGGCTTTAGCGCCTTTTATAAATTATTCAAAGAATCGAAACTAAAAATAAGTTTTTGTTTTGTACTTTCGAAGGATGAAACAATCTTGTAATAACAGTTTTATAGTCAAATCCGATAAAGGAACTAGGAAAATAAATCTTGAAAATTTGTTTTTTTTTGACCTTCTAAAGTAGACTGGTACCTTAAAGATTGGATGGAAAATATTGCAATTTTTATCAATAATTTCTCGACAGCAATTATTTCCCACGTAATTAAATTATTATTTATTTATTTTATCAATTTTATCAATTTCATTCACTTTATTTATTTTAACTAATAAATTTAAGTATTCCCGCCATAATTGAAATAATTTTTAATTACGGCTTAAAACATAATTCCAAGGGGTCAAAAATTCTCCATCGACATAAAAATTAAATCGATCGCTGAATTTTCATCCTATCGTCGATTAACTTGTGATATAATATTGAAATATCAGAATATTAACCCTTTAAATGAATTTTGGTGTAAAAAGAGCAAACCGGAAGACTTACCCCAATCTGATAAAGTACTCGTGGCTCCTGATGAGGACGTCGATGCTTTTTGCTGTCGATGAGATCGATCTCGATCGCGGCGTCCTGAAACTCTTGAAGCTCAGCGAGATAACGATTCTCATCGAGGGAGAGATACTCGTTGAGAAACTCCTCGCCTGTCTCGTCGAGCTCGACACCGAGAAGGCTCGATCGCGTTCTCGTTATCGCGAGACTCGCGATCACCACGATTAATCTAAGACATCTCATCGTCGTTCGTCCTCCCTCCATTTTCACGTTTTATGCCTGCTTCCTTCGATCAATTTCCAAACGATAGGAAATCGATTCCTCTCTCAGGAGTCTAATTTTCACGAGAGTCTTTTCTTCGCTCCTTAACGGCTCAAAATTGCAACGGAGGCGCCTTTGCACCGCATAATATTATCCGCGTTGGCGGGGAAGCCGATGAGGGGACCACCGATATTATCACATAACACTATTATATTAATATATATATATATATATCTATATATGCAAATATAGATATCTTCCTTTCGCCGAGACGACTGCAAACTTTTATATCGCTCTTTTGGGGCTTCGTATAAATTCCTCCTTACAATATATTCGTCAATATACCCTTCTATATCATATATATCAATACACAAATGATATATTCATATATCAATGCGATCAAAACGAATCTAGAGTCTCCTTGGACTCGTCAGTCTCGCCAAACGCCCAAAAAGAAAACAAACGAAGCAAAAACGTCAAAAAGGTTATTAACGATGCGCCGACGACGATCACGATCCCTCGATCATTTAAAGTCCATTTTATCGATATTTCGACACGAATATATCGCTCAAACGACACAAACACATTCAACGAAGATACAAACAACACTTAACGCGGGAAAAAGTCTCTCAAAACGTTTTTAGAAGATTTCGGAGCACTTTTGAGTCTTTTGTTGTTGTTTTCTCAATTCCAAGGTCGAGATGACATCTTGCCTCAAAAAATACCAACGAGGATCCCAAGAAGATGTCCCACAATTTAGAAATATTGAATATATAATATCAGGGTATTTTTTTTAAATATCAGTGCCCAGATCGGTGAACCAGAATTTGAAAATTAAATAAAACTCTTGGCGACCTTCGAAACCAAAAAATTTCAAATTGCAGAGATTTTAATATTGCGTGTTTGTATATATATATATATATATTTATATATATATATCCTTTTGGTTATCCGTCTCGACTCGAATGACTCGAATGACTCGGATGACTCGTGGCTGATGTGAGTATAGTAGGTGAATGCCGGGCGTAGAATGGCGCCCACGGGCTACACGAAGGTATGCTGCGGTGAACTGGTCTCTTAGACGAGAGGCAAAGCATGAATGGGTGCCCCCACCCCTCGCCCTCTCATTCCATCCTTCTCTCTCTCTCTCCACTTGGAGGGACGCTCCCCTCCTCTTCGTTTTCGGTCCCTCAAGACTTTCAGCCTCTTCCTCGTCTTCCTCTTCTGTTTCTTCTTCTTCTTCTTCTTCTCCTCCTCCTCCAGCTCTTCTTCGCCTCCATAAAACGAGAGAGAGAGAGAGAGAGAGAGAGAGAGAGAGAGAGAGAGAGAGAGAGAGAGAGAGAGAGAGAGAGAGAGAGAGAGAGAGAGAGAGAGAGAGAGCGAGAGGTAGGGCGCTATTTTATCCGCATTCATCTCCTTCCTCTCTCCCACCACCATAGTTCGTCTCCTCATCTCTCCCTTGGAGGGGGAACCTACTTTTTTCTTACTCCTCGACCCTTCTCTCTCTCTCTCCAGTTTCGTACTACCTATATAGAAGGAATGGAGAGAGAATACTGCATAGAATGAGAGGAGGAGATTCTTCGAGGGCCCATTTCATACCTTCACCCTCCGATGCAGGTTTACTGCCGCTGTTGCGCGTACAGGTTGTGTTCCCCCTCTCTCCCTCTCCTCTCCTCTTCTTCCTCCCACAGAGAGAGAGAGAGAGAGACAGAGAGAGATATCGAAGAACGTACATATATAGTATATTACGTTGGATATACATAAACCTCTCCTCTCACCTAACTTCTACCTACACAGAAAACGAACGGAGGCCGAGGAGGCAAAGTTTCTCTCCCTCTTTCTTTCTGCTTTTCCATGGCGTGTGTAACTTCGCGGTCGCATACGTTACGTATACGAGCCTTCAGTTACTCCGTCGTATCTATACGTTTTACCTCACTATGTCCAAGAATACACAGATTGGTATTTTATTATTATTATAGATATAGATATATATATATATAAATAATTGTACATCCCATTAAAGGAGACCTACGGGGTTACGTACATAAAGTAACATGTAAACGGGAGACTTATATAGGCGTTTAGCTGTATGGTTAAGTTCGATGGCGCGCGAGGAACTCGCGTTTCCTCCTCTTTCCCCTCCTTCTTTTCCTTTCCAGGCTCTTCTTCTTCTTCTTCGTCTTCTTCTTCATCGTCTTCTTTTTCTTCTCCTTCTTCGTCTTCTTCCTCTTCTTCTTCTTCTCCTTCTTCTTCTTCGTTTTGGTCTTCTTATTCTTCTTTTTGTGTTCTCAATCTTCGAGAGTCCTCTTCGTACTCTTCGTCCTCTAAAGCGTCGCGTCGCCACAGTTTAGCCTCTCCTTTTCGCACCGAGGGAATTCACGCGATAGACATCCGCCGGGAATAGCGGATTTGTCGTATCGCGAAGACTTCTCGCGTGTGTCTGCATTTCTGTGTGTCTGTGTTTGTGTTACGAGAACGTGGCACTTCTATTTCTCGTAAAAACGATAGTTGTGTGTATACAGTTTTTCCTGCTATCTCGCTGCTCGAGCCAAGTTCGGAATAGAAGAGGATATCCCATGAGCGGTACACATCCTGGCGGCTCCTCTCATAGAAAATATAAAGTAATGATAATAATATCGAATATTTGAATTGCCCAAAAATTGCACATAACAGCAATTTTTTTTCTGGGGATATTCACACGGATCCGGAGATCCAAACGGATGACTCTTGATAATGAACCGATGATATAAATAATAATGATTCAATCTATCATGCAGTCTTGAGGCACCTCGTGCGCGTTAAACGGCTTTCGCAGGTATAAAAGTGAAAAATATTGCGCACGTGTAATACGTGTGTTTTGTTTGTGGCGCGCGCGGTATTCGCTTTTAACCGCGTGGGTGTGCTTTCTCGATGGGACGAGGCCGAATAAGACCGCGCACGCGAAAGTCCAAAAGCAGATATGTTATATCTACCAATAATTTCATCATTGTCCGCGCGCAAACAAATTTTCTCGAATTTTTCTGAATTCCCAAATTTAAAAGTTTCTTCGAAATACTTGAAACTTCAAATTTTCCTCAAATTTTTGAAACCTTTGACAACAATTTTAACAATGATCGAATGAAAAGGGTTTATCCAGAAATTAGACCGACGTTCAGTCCCAAAAGACCGAAACTGCCACGCCGTTTTGAAACTTTAGTCATGTCGGCCTTTCTCCGGTGTCCCATTTTGCCCCGGTCTCCGTTTTATATCATTATATTCGAAATAATCGCGTGAAAAAAAATCGCAATTTACGTTGCACCGTAACACGGTGTAATGATGTATCTCACGTTGTTTCTCACATACGCGTGATGTTACGATATGATGAATTTAATACCGTGTACATTACAGTCGACCGCTGTGCGGTGTGATTTTTTTTTCTCTTTCACTTATTGTATTATAATTGGATAGATGAATAATTGAATCGGCTAACAAACTCATTTTTTTGCCATGTCCTCTCGTTGTTCTTCATTAAAGTCTATATCATTGAAGGACTGATTTATTTTATACAAAAATTAAATGAATTATCCCAACGTACGAAATTTGAATTTTTTTATTGCCCAATTTTGGAATTCTCATATTTTTGCATTCTTATCATAGAGAATGATTTTTTAATTAAAGTGTAATTTTTCGGCAATTCAAATATTCGATATTATTGCTGTTGTTGTTGTTGTTGTTTTTGTTATTGTTGTTATTGTTATTACTATTATTATTATTATTATTATTATTATTATTATTATTATTATTAGTTTATATTTTCCATGAGAGAAGCCGCCAGAAGAAATAATAAAAAATTGATTCTGCTTAATCCGCAACCATTTGCCACAACTTTATAAAATTGGATTTTTTTTTCCAAATTGATATTCGTTTTAGAAAAAAAGGCTTAGAAAGGCTTCCTTCATAAAAAGTTCAAAATTGGAGATCCAGTTGCCCATTAAAAACAATTTTTTAATTTTCACATCAGCAAAAAGATGCTAATCTTTGATGCTTCTTAAATCGCGAGAATCTTGCCGATATGGATCAAGATTTTCGTGGATCAATTTTCGTTGGATTCACCGGAGATTCTCGCCTCTAAGATCCATCAAAAAGCGTCTCTCGTTGCGTAAATCGAGCTCCCGAGACTTTCGTTTCCCCATCCTGAAGGAAAAAGTGGACAAGAGAAAAGAACGAGAGAAAAAGCGTGAGACGGAGAGAGATTGAATGTGGCGGCTGTTAGAAACTTCGTCTCGGTGGACGTCGGAAATCAGGCAATGGCACACATCGCATACGGTCCCGTTGCCCACGTATAATCGAGAAAGCGTTGGCGTACAAAATCTCGTAGGCCCAGAGAAAATATTATAGTCGGACTCCTCGAGTCCGATAAGATTGGCTAAACACCGGATTCGAGGGTTCCATCGCGAAGCCGTCGCTTTATTCGGGCGCATTCACGAGCGAGAATCCTCGGTCCTTCAATTGCCAAATGGGCCCGAGACATTTTGCATTCCTGAGGTTCAAATCCGAGGTATCGGATTGTACATCCCAACCGCTGTAAAATGGCGATGCTGTGTAGGTATTTGGCGTGGGTGATGTGCCTCTGAGATTTCCACAGGTACTTCACGATTTACAAACGCATATCCATAAAGTTTGTCCTCCGAATCGCAGACACTGAAGAAATCCACCTTCTTCGCATCTTGGTGCAACACTGTCGCGCGTTCTCTTCTTGTATGACGTGGATTTTCTAGGATTGAGGAAGAATACATAGACATACATACATTTTGAAATAGATTTTTTTCGCTCAAGCCATACTTTAGGGTCATGAGAACAATATCCAGTTGATTAGGTGATGAAAAAAAAAACGTTGGAGGACGATATAAAGTTCTAAAAAAATTAATTTGAATTTTTTGTGCTGCGTTTTGGCAAAAATTAATCGGTTCGTCCAAAAATGAGCAAAAAATTTTTTTTTCCAATTTTTGTCTTTTTCAAACCTTATTTCAATGGGAAATTCACCGCTGATTGCAAATCAATCAGAGTTTTGGTCGAAAAAAAATTATTCAGGTTAAAAAGCAAATAACTGACTAATTTCGACGTTTGACTCCGAGCAGCGTCCAATCCAGCGTCTTATTGCTAAAAATCGTCGAGAGACTCTGAAAGTAGCCTCGAGATTGCTCGTCGGAATATGAAAAGTATGACGCTATACGCAATACCAGAGTTTGGCGAAGTAAATACACAAACGAGCAACGTGCGTTTCATATCAAGTGACTGAAAATCGCAGAGACGCATCTTCCGGCCTTTTAAGAGGGAAAATGTGCTTATATGTTGGTGGTGATTGATTTTTACTCATAATGCGGTGATGAGAACCGCTGTTTCATTGATGGAGGTTGCGGTCCATTCACTACCTTCTCTCATTCTACCTGCCCTCACCTTCTCTCTCTCTCTTACTTTCCCCGTTCACGCAACATTATTGGTTTCCCCTCTACTTCTTCTTCTTCTTCCTCTCCTTCTTCTTCTTCTTCTTCTTCTTCTTCTTCTTCCTCTCCTCCTTCTCTTTCCTCCTTGGTTCACCTTTTCTTCTTTATCTTCATCTTCTCTCTCCTCTTCCTTCCACATCTTTCACACCAAGCGCACGTCCTCCACTTCCCTTCTTCGCCCTTTATTTCAACCTTATTCTTCTTCTTCACCTCAAACCAAAGAGTAAGCAGAGGCGTCCACTCTCTCTCGACTGTTTTTATGTTATCTCCATCTTCATCTTCTTTCATTCTTCTGTATCACAAATGACGCGTTCTCCTCTTCTTCGTCCTTTTGAAAGGTCACGACCTACTCGAGGACCAAAAAACTATGTAAGTTCGAAAATAAAGTAAAGCTGCAGCACTTTGAAGAGGAAAACGTCAGGTTTTCGTCGTCAAACAAGGAATTATGAATTGAAAGGAAAAGTTCTTCCTTTTTTTTTTAAATTAAGTCAGAACCGGACCCAGGTCCATCTTGGTTCTCGTTAGTTTCTCCATTAAAAAATTTGTTTTGAACATTGAAATCTCAGTACTGGATTGATTTGACGTTACCACAAGGATTACTTTAACTAACCTACTCGGAATCATCGGCAAATGGTTACAAGCGCTCGTTCACTCGGGATTACTGTTCGTTTCCTTTCGACATACGTCGATTATCGTAAAGCAAACTTTATGCACTCATAATACTCTCGGATCGAATCGAAGCAAGTATGTTTACTTGGAATAAGTACCAAACATGGTCCTAAAACGGCGAATGAGCGATGTTCCTCGATTGTATGAACATCGATGTATCTTTTGCCAATCAATTATTTTCTACGATATTTCTGTGCGCCGATTAAAGGAAAGGGTTACATGGATTTTGAAGGTCAAGAAAAAGCATTTTTTCTCTATTTTTTTAAAACACAATAAACCAATTATTTTGTTCACAATCTTTAGCACATAAAAGATCAACGTGTAAACAATATTTTTAAAAATTTTCATAAAAATGGGCGATGCCATTCAATTATTTAAACCTCGACGTAACTCTTGCCAATGAATTAATTGTTTTCTTCGACATTTCTGTATGTCGATTAAACGATTTCATGGGTTTCGGAAATTAATAAGAAGTATATTTGCTCTATTTTTTTTTTAAATGAATAATTTTATTCAAAATTTTAATTGCAAATTGACTTGGCTAATAATTCCTCAACCGCCTGTCATTGTTTTAAAAGTTATGATTTTTTTAATTGAAAAAATGAATAAGTTAATTATTTATTAATTAATTAATGATTTAATAATTCGAAAAATTCAATTTTTCCGCTGAAAGATTGTATTTGCCGGACTTCCGTTTTTCGCAACGTTCTTAACTTCAAATATGTGACATGGACTGCCGGCCTTTAAAAAATGAAGATATTTTGAATCGCCAAGCGGCGTTTTGAAGGGGACATATTCAGCTTCATTCCGCTTTTTCCACAAAATTTTTGCGATTTTTCTTAACCCGGTACGGCCTTTGAGAATGGTCGTTTTCGGCTTTTTTTGGCATTGTAATTTTGGTGCACGAGCCATGAAAATTTGTTTCGACTGCTTTTCGCATGAAAAACTTGTGGCGGGGAGTATTAGCTTCAATCTCGTTTTTTAAAACGTTTCGTACGATTTTTTTCCGCGAAAAACGACCATATTTATAAAATGTAGCGTAACTCAAAACTACTGAGTTTTCATGAAATCACTAAGAGGGTAAAAAGTTGCATACAATCATTCTGGATTCAATGAAATTTTTTCAGATTTTTTTTCAAAAATTTTTTTTCTTCTTATTTTTCCTCTAAACGAGATATTTTTTTAAATCTTAAACAATCGGATCTCTTGCCTCATCTACACGTGTTTTTCGATGAAAAAGTTGTGTAGACGATGTTTTTCAATGAAAAAGCCGTGTAGATGAGTTAAGGGACCCAATTGTTTGAGATAAAAAAATATCTCGGTTACAGGAAAAATTAGAAGAAATGTTTTTTTTTTTTTTTTAATCTGAAAAAATTTAATTGAATTCAGAATGATTGTATGCAACTTTTTACCCTCCGAGTGATTTCACGAAAACCCAGTAGTTTTAGAGTTACGCGACATTTTCTAAATATGATCGTTTTTTGCAAAAAAATTGAATATTTTTGCGAAAAAAAATCGTACGAAACTTTAAAAAAAACGAAGTTGAAGCTAATACTCCACGCCACAAGTTTATCATGCGAAAAACAGTCGAAAAAAAATTTCATGGTTCGTGCGCCAAAATTACAATGCCAAAAAAAAGCCGAAAAACGACCATGTTTCATAGGGCGTACCGGGTTAAAAAAAAATCGCAAAAATTGAAGCTGAATATGTTCCCTTTAAAACGCCGCTTGCCGGATCAAAATATCTTCATTTCAATGTACATGAAGCCGAAAATCATGAAAATTCGTGGCCAACGTGAAAGACCGACAATTATTCCATTCCCAGACGCGGAGATGCGCGTTTATCGTCACACATTGGACTGGAGGGAGAAGGATCGTTGACGAGACGATTTATAATAACGGATGCCAAACGTAATTCTCTCGAGGGAAGACGGGGTGAAGAAGAAGAGGAGGAAAAAAACGAGAGGTGGAAGGTATACACGGAGGCTAGAGAGAGAAAGAAAAAAAACGCGGAGAGAATGAGAGGGAGAGGAAGATATACGGCGATGGCGAGGCGGGAGGGGGGCAGGTGAGCGCAGGTGCCACAGGGCGCGACCGGAAGCTCCATCCCGAAGTTCTTCTCTCGCTTCGACGTACCACGAACAAGCATCTCTCTCTCTCTCTTTCTCTATCCTTGCTGGATGCTGCGATGTAGCATCAAAAGCCAGGAGGAAGAGAGAGAGAGATGTGGCGATCGAAAGAAGAAGAATAAGAGAAGCTGATGTTCGTCCTCTTCTCTGGCCAAAGAATTTCCAAATATATTCCAGAACGAATGACAGTTCCACGCTTCTTCTTCATATAAAATACAAGCATGGAAAAACGAAAAAAATATTTAAAGTTTAAATGCGTCAGTCAAAATATAGAATTTTTTTCAATTATTTGCATTCGAATTAATTTGTTAATTTAATTAATTCATTAAATTTAATTTACTAGACTAGCTAACGAGAAAGGGAACAATCCCCATACTTTGCCAATCGTAATTGACACTTATTATTTTTTTTTTTCGGTCTCTCATGATGAAGGAAACTCAACGAAAGTTTTGAAAAAATGAAGGAGTAGGCTAAAAATGATATAGTAATTCTTATCATGATTTATATATTGTTTTTAGACGCTTAATACAATTGTTTAGCAATACAATTTTATTTCAAGCGCAGAAATTGCGCTGAAATCCCAAAATCATTGCTCTTCCTCGTCATTGACCAACATCACGCTAGTTTTTCCATGAAAGAGTTGATCGAAACTAAAAGTGTTTGCTCGCTCTGATCTCCGTCATTTTGTGAGAAGATGTTGTCATTCAGGCTGAAGAAAATGGCGCGTTCCTCTTCGATGATGTACGCAACTGCCTCTTTAAACTGTACATTACGATTGTACGTCCAAGAAGATCAAGACCAAGAGGACGACGTCGACGACAACGACGAAGACGACGGTGTAATGATTGGTGAAGCAAAAAACGCTGACTCGCGTCCGGTTCTTAGCAATCACCGTGTTCTGTATGTCCCCTTGCCGTAGTTGGTGAAAGAAAAGCCACGGAGAACTTTTCTCGCCAACCGGAGGAAGCTGTGACCAAAATGTCCAAAGGACCAAAATGCAACATCCAAAGGAAAACGAGGCCATTGATCAACTTTGGGCTGCAGAAATGCATGAATCGCAAAATGAGGATTTTTGATGATGCAAGGATTGCAAAATGAGGATTTTTGAAAAAAAATGTGGTGAAATTGCAGAAGCTGGAGACTCATCCAGACGTCTCGGAATCTCAGCCAATCTCAATATGGATGCTCTTACTTCTTTGGGCCTTCTTAGTTCTTCGGCTCGGGCCACCTGACACCGGGGCCCAAAATAACGAGACGATGAAGTGAGCAAAAAAAATATTCTGTCTCGTGAACATACTTGCTTGTGTATCCAGACGAAATAAAAACATGCACACGTAAGAAGGACCCATCGAACCGAGCCAATGACTAAAAGAGAGGGGAAACTCGCACCCACGAACCGCAATCCATTCGGGAAACGGAAAAAGTGGTCCCATCGGGCCCAGACTGTTCCGCGTGTTTGTATCCATATTTATGTATGCGTGCTTCTGTTTTATAAGAAGGAGGGATCCTTATTGACGGTTTAGACGAATTTCCTTGCCCCAGACCCACAAATTTTCCTAGAACCAGAGCTAGACCTGGAACTTTCCGTTTTTTCAAATTCTTATTTCAAGACTAAACTCGAAATGAACAACTCCAAAAAATAAAATTATAAATCTGACTCTCAAAAAACTGCTTGAAAAAAACGTTCGCTAATTCAAAAGCTGAACTATTTTTGGGTAGAGTCAGTGTTATAAATTTTTGTTAAACTATTAAATCTACATATACTTAAGTTCGTGCAAATTTCTGTTTTGAAACGTGTACGACTAATTTGCAAATAATCTTCAACTATGAGAAATTGGGGTGAGCGATGTTATTGTATTAAGAGTTTTCAAAAATCGTGCAAATTTCCAAAGTTTGCGCAAATTCCAATGATTGCAACTTTTCTTTAATTCCGATTTTTTTATAAAATAGTTTTACCATTCATTTTCATACTCTTAAAGAATCGGTGTAAAGAAGAATTAGCGCGAATTTTGAAATTTGCCGAATCCGAATTGGTGACAGAATTTTGAAAAATTAAAAAAAAATCTGATCTAAAAAAATCACGGCTGATTAAATATTTCTTCTTTATTTTTGACAAAAACCTACAAACGTCCGGACATTTTTGTGAATATGTATTTTTCAACATTTTCAGATTTTAAATGGCCTTCCAAAGGGCCCATTTCGTTCCTCCTTCAATCTCTGGAAGAGAATAAGAGAGAGCAAGGATTTCATCCCGGAAGTGATGCAATTTTTTACTCTCTAACATACTATGAAAAACAAAATTAATTTCCTTTTTTCTTGGCTAATTACTAAATTTGCCCTGTAACGTTAATTACACTGGCTTCCGAGAAAATTCTGATAATTCTTAAATAAGCGATACAATAATGAAAAAAATGCTTACGGAGGAATCTTTTTCGTGGAGGTACCTTATCGGTTTGTTCTCAAATTTCATTCACAGGTAAACTGTACGCTGTATTTGGACGTCGACAGGGTCGTGTTATATCCGCTGAAAGTGCATTGGGTTTTGGCGGTCAGTTCCGAGTAACCGCGACACTTCCTGTACCTGAGAGTTTCCAGTTGGGCCGAGAATTGCGAACGCAAACTTCCGGTCTTGCGAGTCCCCAGCTCGTGTTCAGTCACTGGGAGGTAAGTGTCACGCGAAAAAAAAATAAAAACGTGCACTTTTTATTTCTCCTCTTCTCTTCCAATTTCTCCAATCGTTTTTACGTTCGTTAATTCGACACGTTAATTTTTGCATGGTCGATCATTCGTCGGAATAAAAAATGCTGTGGGCGCAAAATCTTCTTGGTTACCGATTAAGAAAGAGCGATATTCGTTGACTCGCAGAAATTAGTCCGTTTGAGAGAGTTCGACGGAGAGAAAAAAGTGATTTGATTTTTATCTTTTCTTTTTGGTAAGAAATTGACCTTAAATTGTTTTTTGCAATTCTAAAAATTGATTCCAATCTTGTTTCCCCAAAAATAGCTTTAGAATATTACATTTGAACAGTTTATGCATTATTTGAACCAATAAAAAAAATGAAAAAAATAATTCCTGGGTGGTAATAATCACTTTGATACAAAATTAATTCGATTCATTTGTTCTCGTATTAACATTGTCACATTGCAACGATTATTTTAATTTAATTATCCCAAATGACTTACAAATATTGTTAAAATTAATAACAAAATTACGGCACCAAAAAGCTCGATTTAACTTTAAATTTTATCATTGCAATTCTTATGAGGCGATTTTACAAGAAATTAACAAATAATCATTATTATTATGATATTTGCGACCGGATATTATTTATAATACATTTTTGTATCTAGATGTTCCATGGAAGGTTATTTTTGCACGTAAATATTTTTTTTCTAAATATTTTGAGCGGATCCAGTCGAAGATCCAAGAGAGTCTCTCTGCTCTTCTCCTCACCCGCAATATTTTCTTCCTTTTGGTCATGGGGCCATTGAAATTCGTATACGAGCCACGTTCCAACTAACAACAAATAGAAGAATCAGTCCCAGAATTTTTGCTCCTTCGTCGTACTCTGGTCCGGTCTGTTATCCCTGCGATCGGGAGGCAAACGCTGCATAAACAAGAGTAGAAGGAAGAAGAGGAAGAACAAGAGAAAGAAGAAGAAGAAGCGATGAGGAGGGAAGTCTCTGTAGGGAGATCGCGGAGGGTGTAAGTTTCAAGCCCCCGTCGTGCCATTGTGCCATTGACAATACGAACAATCGACCGGTGACAGGAACAACAATGGTCCTTGGATCTCTGTTGCAGCCTCCGTCTGGAATGGCGCTGGCCTCTCGATGTGCATATATCTATAAGAATCCCCTTGGAACGGATCGACGAACCTGTGCAGCACCCTGTTCTCTTGTTCGAGAACTTGGGTCCCCTAACGGCACTTTACGTCGAATGCTCGGACCGAGCAGAAGCCAGAAAAAGGGCCGAAAGAGTGCAGAAGAGAAAGAGAAAGAGGAACAAAAAGAAAAAAAATGAGAGACGAAGATTCACTAGATAAATGGACGGTACATCAGCAGTCTTCCTCTTGAACAATGGGCCTGCTTCGACAAAACGCTTCCTCCTTCACTTCTGGTGGTTTGGCCAATTTCCAACCTTCCGCCGGAGGATACTTGACTCCACGAAATGTCACTACAGAAGAATAGAGATGCTCCCTCTTCTTTCCTCGACACTTACGCATTTTAGACTGGATAGACTGGATTGCCGGAAGTTACGAAATTTTCTCTCTCGTAACTTGCCACGGGCCAATATTTACGAGCAAATTATAAATTAAGAAGACCCCCGCTGGGTCAGTTGGGCAGGACACGGGGACGGGCCTGTGAAAAATGATTTCTCGGCAGCGCGGTAGCCAAGACTACCTTTGATTCTTGTTTTGGGTTCTGGAGAAATTAAATAAACGAAGCAACTTATTAGCCGCCTTGTCCGGTCGGTCGTTCATTAATATCAAGAGAGCCGAGAGAGGAGGGGCAAACCCTGGTACACAATAACGCTGTTTTGCCTTTTCAAGCTGAGGGGCCGGGTCTGCGGTGGTTAGAATCTTTTCGCCTTTATGGGAACGAGCATCCCAGGGGGCCAGGACTCAATAACTCTGGCAAATATGTGTCTTCGAGGACCAAGCAAAATTGGTGAAAAAGAAGGCAAAGAAGAAGAATAAAACTAGGAGGGAGTGTCCTTTTTCATAGAACTGCGCTGATGATACAAATTTCCCTGTTGAACGTCAAACATTTCATTGGCTCGGAGGCAATATACACGAGTAGTTTTTTCCTCTTCTTCTTGGAAAGAAAAATTATTACATTCACGGAAGAAGAAGAGGAAGAAACAGCGAGTACATTTTCGTCGCAGCAGGTGAAAATCCACTTTGAATCTGTTAATCCTCCTCAGGTAGTCGTATAATGTCCCGCGTAGGAGTAATAAAAGGCTGGGCGATTGATAGAGCATCGAGTCAATGAAAGGCGAGGAGAAGAGACAGAATGGACGGAAGAGATGCATTTTTTTCTTCTTGTGTTGGACTAGCTTTGACGATGACATTGCGGGCGTGATGCTGAAGAATGAGGAAGAAAGTGCAGAAATTTGACGGGAGGAAGGTTGAAGGGAAGTTTTAGGCGTCGTCAATGGTCGAAAGACGATGACATCGGTCGAGGGGGGCCTCGGATGAACTTCCTGTAAACAAGAATGAGTTAATGAATGGGAAGCTCTCTGGTGAACGACAAGAGCGACAACATCGTGAACGACACGGAAGAGAGCTCTACGGCAACCTCGAAAGAAGAAATAAAAAAAAAGAGGAAGAAGGAGATGAGCCGGTTGGAGACGCTGGTACCGATGCTTGGGACTTGTATATATTTCTATAAACCGTCATTGGTCGATGGGGTTTCGTCTCATCTAGCAACGAGAGTTCCCCTTCGCTAACTTCGACTTCCTAAAGATCTTTGATCTTTCTCTCCCGGTCTTTTTCTCTCTTTTTTCATCCTCGTGAAACGCGTCTGTGACTTCTTGTCGCTTCGACAAGCATCGGAGGACCGCATCGTGTTTTTTTTCAATCGAATTAACGCTCCCACTGCCTCGAGTCCCTTTTTTTTATTTTGCATCATCAAAGAATCACGAACGAATTCACGTATCCAATCTCGAAGAGATCGTTTCCAATTTTCAACGCATGCCAGATCATTACTTCTTTTCGAGTGCAAGGAAAAAAATTGAAAACGCGATTCCCTTGGGGAAATGATGTCGCCTCCGCACTTGTCGACACCTACGCGCGTCTCATTCCTGTTTCTCACTTTTTCTATGAATTCCTTCGGATTTAAAGTGTTTCGAAGCGTTTTCCTCCTTCGATACGCGTTTTCACATTCGTTGTATTGTCTGTTGTAAATTTTGGAAAGATGTTCATTCGTTCATTATCGAGATGGGTTTGGGTTGGATTTGCCGGACACACCACTTTGTTTTGGAATAAAGGAGATGTCTTAGTATTTTATTTTAATCTTAACTTTTGTTATTTCGAATCTTGACCCAAAAATAATTTTTGTGAACATTCAGGATCCAAAAAAAATCACCATTCATGTCCATGAAGGGAGCTTTCCCAACTTTGAGAATATATTTTGGAAATATGAAAAAAGGAGTAGGCTTTTATTAAAGAGGGTTTATTTTACACACATTGAAGTATCAAAAAAAATTTTTTGACAGATCAATTCTCGATTTTGCTCTATTTTTGACCTCAAAGTACAGTTTAAGTAAAAAAACAATTGATTTTTCCAAAATCCTGGCGCAGTGTTACACCTCGATATTTATTCGAGAAAATTTGCGCCTTTTTACGTGGTCAATTTTTTATTCTATTTTTTTAGTAGATCTCAATCATAAAGATTTTGTCAATCATGAAAATATAATGAATATTTGAGTAAATTAATCATTTCTTTTTGGAAAGTTCCAGAGATGATTATATTCTCTTGTTTTACGTTTTGATCCCACTTTAATTTACTGAATATTTAATGTAATTGCCAATTATTTTTTTGAAAACTTGCATGAACTTTTGGGTAAAAAATTTCCCAAAATTTGTCAAATCATAATTTTGGGCCCGGCCGATCCATTGCGGAACTTGCCATACATTTGTACGTATTACACGTGCGTCTGTCGGTTGAAAGAGCCCGGGGCGCGCTCCCGCGGCTCTCGTAACTAACGGATCTCCTTTTTTCACCAGTTTCTAATGGCCAACCGGGTTCAAGCCAGGGATTAAAGACTGAAATCTACGAGAGACTTGGCCGGAAGATTATCGCGTGGTCGTGCGAAGAGGCGAGAAGGAGGAAAGTCGGAAAAACGCAAGAGTCGAAGAAACGAGAAAAGAGCGGAGAAATTTTGCCCGTTTTCTTCCAACAAAACCTGATACCAACGGTTTATGACTTCTCCAGTGTTATGTGGCGAAATAACGTTCTTGGTTCCGTAATCAGCCAAGAACCACCGATTTCGTAACTGGCAATTTGGTTTTTGCTCGAACATTTGCAAAAAAAAAGACGAATAACACCAATCTTGGCCTTTTCTTCGTCTGTGACTGCAAATCCATAAACTGTGAGTTTGGAAAAAATTGATTCGTTGGGAAATGTATCTCGAGGCGAAACACTTCTGGCAACGAAATGGTTTTTTCTCGTTTATCTCAGGAAAATGGAGTAAAATTTTTGTCTCCGGTTTAATGCAATCCGAGGCCTATTATTTCCAATTCTGATATTGCATCGAAGAGTGGGATAAGGTGGATAAAATAATTAGAATACAAACGGAAGAAGGAAGAGGCTTGTTCTTCGAGAATGATGAAGTTGGACCGAAGACTCTATTTATAAAAATGGCTTCAAATACTTTCATCAATAATTCCATCTTACTTCGGCTGCTGGACCCAAGCCCAAGATATTCCCGGCAAAGGATACTTGGAAAAAAAGGATGAAGACAAAATGAGGAAGCTAAAATTCTAATTTGCATCATTTCTTCAAAAATTGGGTTACAACGCATTCCCTCGTCGATGATAAGATCTTTTGCTGCTGCACGCTGAAATATGTTGTAAATACAAAAATACACGCGACCAACTGCAAAATGGGCCGCAACAGCTCGCCCATACGGTCCCGCGAAGAAGGTCCCCGTGGAATCGTGATCCCACAGGAAGAAAAAAAAGGAAGAAAAAAAACATGAAACCTTGATCGGAACGTCGCCTCCCTTTCCCCGAACGAAAACAAATCTGGGCTGAAACAAAAAACTGTTCTATACCGGGGAAAAACGACCATCTGCCCTCTTTCGGCGTGATATATTCTCCCCGATGTGTGTGTGTCAGGTTGGCACCGAGGAGACTCTTCGTCAAGCACGTATCCTTCTTAAGGGGTCGTACGCAGTCAGGAGGTCGAAAAAATGAATTTTTCAAGAATTTTTCCCGTTCAAAAAATTTAAATTCATTAACACAAAGATGTATATACATATTTTTGTAACTTTGAACTTTCTTTCGAAATTTTTCTTTCTAAAAAATAACGATCCTTTGTCCTCTAAAAAGGCGATTTGCGTTGAGCACGATATCTCTGGATTGGATCATCCAAAATAAAAAAATAAAAAAGATTTCGGTAATATAAGGTATAATCTAGTATTTGATCGAAGGAAAAAGCAAAATATCTATTTTTAACAAAATGGTGGCTTCTCAAAAAAAAACTTCGATTTTTTATGAAAATTTTTCCCTCAAATTGTTTATGAAATGGAAAATATTTAGCGGTAAAAAAAACCTTCGATCAATTACTAAAAAATATATTTATAAAACTTGTGCAAAAATTCAAGACTGATCGGTTATGTCGTTTCTGAGAAATCTTGTTCACCGACTCAAAAAACAGTTTTGAGAAAAACGCGTTCAAAGTTTGAAAAGCACTTTACGCATAGTAATTTTTTTTTTAACAAATGTGTCTTTAATTTCGAAAATATTTGTCGGATAGACATAAAATTTTCTGTGTATATACTTAATAGACTCTGTCAAATAAAATGACTATTTTTGTTTTTCCAAAGAACATTGATCAATCGTCAGAGTATCCCTGAACAAAGACCCTCTCCAAATATGAGCCCCTAATATTAATATTTAGAGGTGGCTATTTTCAATTTTCTTTTTCCATTTAAATAACATCAGAAAGATTTTTTTCTGAACTTTGCAATTTTATTACCCAAAAACGAATCAGTGTACGGTAATACTTATAAAACGAGACAAAATTGACTCATATCACTTAAATACCCAATATCATCATCTTTAAAACAAATATCTGCAAATTTTCAATAGAATTTTGATCAAAAATTTTTATTAATCAACGATGTATGATTAATTTTATTGTTCATTAATAAAAAATACGGGTATATCACAAATATATATGTGTATGATGAAATTCCATCATAAATTTTATATGTTATAAATCAATAATCTATTTCTATTCTTTATAAATTTGTTGAGTTTTTTAAGAATGAGTTATAACTTTAAGTAATTATAAGTTTTATATTATTTAACTTAGGGATACATAATTCGTTCAAAAATTTATAAAAAAACAAAATAAATTATTTATTTATAATATATAAAATTTGGAATGAAATTTCATCATCTGTTTGTGATATAGCCGTATTTTTGATTAATGATCGATAAAATTAATTATTCATCGTTGATTAACAAAATTCTTTTATCAACATTCTATTGAAAATTTGCAGATATTTGTTTTAAAGATGATATCATTGGGTATTTAAGTGATATGAGTCGATTTTGACGCGTATTTATAAGTAAATAACATCATTTTCTTGAACAGTTGAATGCTTAAGGCTTGATAACTCCGAAACGGCTCGCCTCACGCAAATCTTCATTCGGACCTTTTTTGTAGAGCGTTCAATTTCCTACAAAAATACATTGTTCTAATTGCTGTACACTGATTCGTTTTTGAGTAATAAAATTGCAAAGTTCAGAAAAAATTTTCCCATGTTACTTAAATGGCAAAAGAAAATTGAAAATGGCCACCTCTAAATATTAATATTAAAGGCTCATATTTGCGCAGGGTCTTTTGTTCAGGGATACTCCGACGATTTATCAATGTTCTTTGAAAAAACAAAAATCTTAATTTTATTTGAAACAGTCCAATACTTAATATATGTACATTACGAAAATGAAATTAAAAAAATCGATTTTTTGAAAATCTTGACTGCGCGTAACCCCTTAAGGCGCTCAGCAAGAAGAGATCCGAGGAAGAAAAAATAAGAAGAAGAGGAAGAAATAAAGCCTGTATGGCAGGGGCACCAAAAACAGCGTCACCTAACGATTTATATAGTATATGTACACCTTCGAAAAGCCAGGTGTCCACATCTTATAAATTTCAATAAGGCCCAAGAGCAACGAGAGAGACGAGAAGACTCTCGATCTCCATTCTCAATTTTATTCACAGAACGTTCGTGAAATATTCGTACGTTTGTCATATTCTTCAAGCATTGGGCCCAAAAAACTGTACCAAAAAACAGATCACTTAAACGTTTTATAGGCAAAAATTGTACACTCTGAGGCCCTCAGAGGCCCTTAATTGTGAAAAAATACGCTTTCGGTATTTGCTTTGAGTATCACGCTTTGAGTATCACTATTAATTTTTTGAAAGCTTTTCATCGGGAATTCGATGGGAAATAATAATTTCCATGGGGCGTGGTAATTGTGGTTACAGCGCCGAAATTTTGATTCGTCATCGGTAATTCTCAGTCTCAATGACAAAAAAATCTCCGGATTTTTATTGAATTTTGAAAAAATTGCACAAGCGGTTCGATCAAAAGAAAATATTTTTTCATAATATTTTTTCAAAAATAAATATTAAAATATTTCAAAGAAATTGATTTTTCTGATCCCCAAAATATTCTCTTAAAAAAAAAATCAATCATTCAATTGCAACTACATGTCCATTCATTCTTCTTATGTCTCCAAAGTTATAAAAAAAAAAAAAAATCATCTCCAGTATTTCGAAACGATCAAGAATGTTCACATTGTAATTAGCACCGTCGCCAAAATCAATCATTTTTTCCTGTTCAAGAATAAATTAAGCAACTCGTGCTGAAGAAGAGGGCAAAAAAACGTTTCGACGACCAGCAGAAGACGACTGGTTCTTCATCGCGGAGATGGGAAAAAAAAACATCTCTCGAGAAGGGAAGGATGAGAGATTAAATCGAATATCAGAACCCACGCGTCACCGACCAAGAGAAGACACGCTTGTTTTTTTTTTCTTCTTCATAGTTCGAACTCGGAGCACCCGTTTGGGCCCGTGATGTTGTTTTCTCCGTTTCTTCTTCGGCTGTCTTCCTCTCTCTCTCTCTCTCTCTCTCTCGCTCAGCAGCGACGAAAGAGGACCGAGCGAGAACGGAGAGAAAAAAAAATTAAAAAAAAATAAATAGGAGAGTCGACGCTTTGAAAGCGTCTCGCGCGGGTTTCTTATAAAGGTACGAGAAGGTAGGGAAGCTAATTCGGAGCGCTACCCGGCTTACGCAAGACGTAAAGGAACGCGAGAGGATGAGGAAGCACAAGTTTTGTCCACCTGTATACACGTATATGAGGCATTCCGAGTGAATGAGAGACTGATCTTCGATTTATAGATGCTCCCGGCTCTGAAAAAAATTCTGAACGTCATTTCGGACCGAGAGAACATTTTCTGGGGCAGATTGAAAAAAAGGAAGTGCACGGACTCGTTGAAACGAGGAAATGCATTCTACTTATTTTTTATCAGCTCGAAGAAAATCTGCAAATCCGGATTTGTGGAATGAAATGGGCCAAAATCTAAAGATTCCATGCTCAGACACTGGACGATTTAACTTAAAACGCCCTATAGTACTGGATATATAATATATAATATATATATTAGACTTATTCCAAAAAAGCGACCATTTTTTTTCGAAATCCCCTAATAAATACTTTCGGGGAGGTGAAAAAGATGCCTGTTAAAAGCACAGCTCTTAATATTAATATTTAGAGGTCTCTCATCGCGAATTTCTATTTTCCATTTAAATGAGACAGGAAAAAAAATTTCAAACTTTGAAATTTTATACCTCGGCTTCAAGTCAATGTACCGAAATGACCGATACATATTCTTGTAGGGAATTGAACGCCTTACGGAAAACATCTCTTATGATTTTTCGATAAACTCACTCCTCCAAAAGTTATTGACGGTCTAATATATATATGAGGTATTCGATACCAAGCCGACTCATCCGTGGACCCGACCATTTTTGATTTTGTTGAAAATTTTCAATTTTTTTTGTACGTACTGAAAGTAGTCTCTCAGCATTTTTTATATTTTTGTATGTACCCCACTAACCACGATAAATATTTCAAAATTTGACACCATTTTTTTTCAAATGCTCATAACTTAAAAAAAAACGGAGATATCAAAATAAAACAAAATCATTTTTCTCCATCTTGAGTTGTAGTTTTATAAAAAAAATACAAAAAAAATATCGATGTTCATTTTTATGTTTTTTGAAGTTTTAAACCGAAAATATATTTTTTTTTACAACTTGAACCATTTTTATTTTTTTGAAAAAATTCACTGCTTTTAAAGAGACTTTTTCACAAATAGTACTAAAAAATTGGCAGCTTGTGATATTTATAACTTGTATTTTTTTAAGTCTATTTTTAATGTTTTTATAACTTCAAGAATAGATTAAAAATACAAGTTATGAATATCACAAGCTGCCAATTTTTCAGTACTTGTGAAAATGTCTCGGTAAAAGTAGTGAATTTTTTCAAAAAAATAAACATGGTGCAAGTTGTAAAAAAATATATATTTTCGGTTTAAAACTTCAAAAAACATATAAAAACGAATATCGATATTTTATTCGTATTTTTTTTATAAAACTACAACTCAAGATAGAGAAAAATGATTTTTTGTTTTACTTTGATATCTCTGTTTTTTAAAAAGTTATGAGCATTTGAAAAAAAATTGTGTCAAATTTTGAAAAATTTATCGTGGTTAGTGGGGTTCGGACATAAATCCAAAAAAATTCTGAGAGACTACTTTCAGTACGTACAAAAAAATATAAAATTTTCAACAAAATCAAAAATGGTCGGGTCCACGGATGGATCTGCTTGGTATGGAATACCTCATATATATATTAGACCGTTAATAACTTTTGAAGGAGTGAGTTTATCGAAAAATCATAGGAGACGTTTTCTTCAGAGCGTTCAATTTTCTACAAGAATATGTTTCACTCATTTCGGTACATTGACTTGAAGCCGAGGTATAAAATTTCAAAGTTTGACAACTTTTTTCACTGTGTTATTTAAATGGGAAATAGAAATTCGCGATAAACCGTATCTAAATATGAATATCAAGAGCTCTGCTTTTGTCAGGCATCTCTTTTCACCTCCCCGAAAGTATTTAATAGGGAATTTCGAAAAACGAAAAATAGTCGCTTTTTTGAACCAGTCTAATATATATATATGGATATATTTGTATTATAATGCGGAGTACGGTAGCCAAGTTTTGGTGAGGTTTCGAAGGGGCAACTTCTCCCGCTCCTTCGGCATCGGGATTTCGTGTTTTTACTTTATTTTCTTCTTTTCTTCCCCCGGGGCCACTTGTGCGCCCGAGAAACGACGCATCTCAAGTGCGTTCAGGTGTGTCGCTCTCTTCTCTCATACGAAGCAAAGAGAAGCCCTCTCTCTCCACGAGAGAAGAAACGATCGCGCACACCTTTTTCGTTCTTCACATTCGGCTTCTCTCCCTCTCTCCCCCTCTTTCCATCTGTATTTCTTCTCTAATAGGCTCTGAACCACGGCGAAATATTTTTTACCATCAGCTATGCGCCTGTGGCACAACAAAGCTATCCGGAGAGCGAGTCAAAGTACGGAGAAAAAAATTTAATAACCGGTATTGAATCTCAATAAATGACTATGGATACTTTTTTCGATTCGAAAGAGACGTTACCCGGTTATTTTAACGTTGATATTTTTTTCCCTGATCGAGGACTTTTTTTTCATGTTTTTGTAGAGAACATTGAGTTTTGTCTCGAGAGGATATTTGATACCGACTTGAACACCTCAAAAAAGATTAAATTTGGGGCTGCCTTTCCCAATGCATTTTCGCATTTTGAGACAGTTAAGATAATCGATGTTTTTTTTAACATCACCAATTTCCACGATCTCTCCCGAATCTGCGAGACTAGCACATCGTGTCCCCAATGCTGATCTTTCGCTCTGTCTGTTTCAGGTCATCGAGCAAGATCCTTACTGGGTACCGTCGACGGAAGAGGAATATCTTCACTTCGGTGAAAAAGCCGACAGCGGAAATCGCGCGAAGAGATACATGGACGCTGTACGTCGTCGCAAGGGACTTCCGGTTGACTCGCAACTCGTTACCCACGCTGAAAAACAGCGTACACTATCGAAGAAGAAATGAGAATTATAAATTATTTTTTATTACGAGATTTGTTAAGATTCGAAGGGTGCTGAATAACGAAAAACCGGAAGTATGGAAGAAGAGAGATAAAACAATAATAATTCTATTTCACCGTTGTTTGTTGTCGAGTCTTTCCTACTTGCACGTGTTTTTTTTTTTTTTTTAATTAAAAAAATCATCCTTTTTTGGCGCTCTCAGTCAGAGAAAGGGATAAATGAGATGATCCATTTTTTTTTAAATTGAGCACAAAGTAAGCAAAATGATTCTAGAAGAATTTCTCGACTTCTTTGTAATAAAAAAGAGATTTTATTCAACGAAACGTTGTATACAAAAAAATCGTTTAATCATCGAAAACGATTTTTTTCCCTTGAAAACCTTGCTTCAATATTTCCTGCTGTTTCTTCCTCGCCGCCCAGGATGGATGAAGTTCCTCGTCCTTGACTTCGATATTTTTCTCAAAATTAGTCTTGTTCGTGTTTCTCGCCCGAGAAGAATTTTTCCACGATTCTCTGTCATTGGTATAATTGTTTGATCTCCTTTTATCAACGTTCGAGTCAAATTTATCGCCGTGATCATTGCGCTGATCGATTTTACTAAAAAATTTGTTGTTCTTCTCGTTGAAGTTTTTCGCTCTCTTTGCCGCGTGATTCTGACCAAATCTTTCGTCCTGGTCGTCGTCCTCGCGGATGATCGGTCTCGGCACAACGACGCTCATATATTCGATCTCACCGTTTTCCGTCATGAAAAACGAATCCACCTCTTTTTCTATTATAGGTTCCTTTTTTGATTCTGCAGCTTCAACGGTTTTTTCCACAATGTCCGTTGAATCTCTGTCTTCCACGAGATCGGTAAATCTCCTGACCGTTGCCTCTTTGCTTATTACTTTTACTGGTCTCGATTTTTTCGTCTCTACCGAATTTTTCGCCGCGGGTTTCTTCTTTTCTATTTGGATTTGTTTCGTCTTTGCTACCTTATTGGATGGCTCACGAATGGACTCGCTCGGTTTCAGGTCACTCTCATTCTCCTTGCATTTCCTCTTGGACGTTGAATTCATTTTTTCAGTTGAAATACTTTCAGAATTTGAATCATCATTCGGGGATACGTTTTGGGCCGATCGGTCAATGGGTTCCTCATTTTCGGACTCGGTATTACTGTCTTTGGACTCGAAAGATTCCTGTGGATTTGCAATATCGTTTTTCTCCTCGAAAACTTCAGTTTCCTCATTTTCTTCACTGGGCTTCTCAGAAAATTCTTCGTTCTCATTTTTCAAGGTTCCGCCGATGGATGGAGTTTCGTTATTCTGCTTATTCCGTCCAAGACCATTTTTCGCGTCTCTGTTGGCTTTCCTCTGCAGCTTGGACAATTTTTTTCTCCCTGGTCCCAGATAATCCTCGTATCGAGGAAATTTATCTTTGAACTTGATAATCCTATCTTGTAAAGTTTTGTGATAAACGAGCCTGGCCATGATGCGTGTACCTGGCTCCGTGCTCAAATCGTTCAGTATTTCGTGCAACTTTCGCTTTTCCGTAATACCGAATTTGGATATATCGTCATCCTTGATCCTCTTCACAGCCGTGATTTCCGCCAACAACCTGAGCGCTTTCCTCTTGCATTTCTCGATGTTTTTCTCATCGCCGTGCTTTCTAGATTGAAGCAGTTTAGCCTCTTTGATGAGTTTTCGTACGACCGCGACTCGAGATTGCCGAACAGCTTTTCTCATCAGTACAATCTGTGATAAATAAATAAATCAATCAATATCTATCTTGCACTCGTGCGATCCTTGAGCGTGTTTTCGCTTCCTTTTTTTCTTCGCAAACATTTCTCGTTAATCGTTACGAAACTTTGCCTAAGCGCAAGCACAATTACACAATAGTGGAAGCCTCTATTCTACACATTATTCTACATAAAAGTTCCTACACAGATCATACAAAAGGGAAGGTGGCAAGGAATAGTATTCTACACATATTCTACACATTATTTTCCTACAAATTACAGTCTGTAGCAAAACTCTGCAAAGTGATTATCCATTCCAGTAGTAAATTTTGTTAAAGGCTGTAATGTGTAGGAAAATAATGTGTAGGATAATAATTGTAAAATAGAATGTGATTTTCTGCCACCTTTTCTTGTGAAGAACAATGTGTGTAAAAACTTTTGTGTAGAATATCATGTGTAGAATAATAATGTGTAGAATAGAGTTCTCCTGACACAATCTTCGAATGTATAACCTCAAACGTGATTGACCACATGCGCAGCAAAGAATAAAAGAAATCTACGAAATTGTCAAACTCACCTCGTCGTTGATCGCTCTTTTGTTGCTCATTGTGACGTTAAACAACAATTTTTCTGTCAAAACATTCGCAACAACGAGGCTTGAGGTTGGAATTAATTTTCACAATTCGTATTTTTCGAAAACTTATCGATATCGTTGAATATACGGGAAACCGAACTCCTATCGGCCCGTATACGGCTGCCAACTGGCGTCGCTGCTAAGCGTAAGATACATGCGCAATCCGACACTGCGCATCTTTTCCATTCATTGCATTCATTTCATTCTTCATTAATTCATGCATTCGTACATGCGCAGTACCACACTGCGCGTGCACTACGCTTATAGCAGCGCCCCGCGCGGCGGCCATATACGGGACTACATACTCCCACATACTCCCACCACCCGAGTTTTTATTGCGCATGCGCGCGAATAGCTTGAAAAAATCACCGCTACGTGCTACGTGGCGCGCAAGTCGAACGAGAGTTTTCGTGCATGAAACTGGGGGCTAGGGGGAACTTTGGGTTACGTTTCGCAACATCTTGCATTGTTTATCCAACATTTAAGGTAAATTACGTAAGGAATAGCGTGCTAGTCGATCGCAATAAGGCATTAGACGATAAACTTCGCCAGTGTGACGCGAAAGCGCGAACAAACACGACGTTGTGTCTCGTTCAACGTGACCTTGGCCCGCTAATACACACTCCCGCATCACCTATCTGCGTGTCCCTGTGATTGTTTTCTCTCGATCGTGATGTGTCAAATTCCATTAGATTGAAAAATCAATTTGTTCATTACGCATCAATATTATTCATCTGCTCGACTCATTACTCCGATTTTCGCATTTCAGTTATTTTGCTCACAATTCCGTTCGACTCTTTCGATTATCGTGAAAACATGAAAAAATCATCGGAGACAAATTACTAATAACTCCGCGTGAGCTTCGTGCAACTTTTTACGCGATATCGTATCGTGAACACTGCGAAAGGTTAGTACACGTTTGTGGATCAAACGATAACGACTGATAAACACACGAACGAATGAAAAATTTTCTGCTCCGTCATTTGACAATGATCCTCTGCCAAATCCCAAACGTCAATGTCACCGAGCGTTATAAATATGCGATTGTAAAATTGTAGTTTGGTCGTCGATCGTTAGTTTCGCGAGATTCTGCATTTTTTAGCTTCCCCAAATCTTTCTTATTTATTGAAATGAGAATTGAAATAACAAGAGGATAGAAGTCGCTAGAAAAATAAACGCTTTTTTTTACGCTTGAGATTCTAGATATATGTACGCTCGTGCGTTGTTTCGTCGTGGAAATGACGAAACGCTAGAGACACGTGTGAGAATTTTCAACATCGACTATTCTTTGGCACGAAAAATCATTTGCGCGCTCTATCTCTATATTGATTATATATCGGATGTTATGCCTCGTCGAGGCCAAATGCGTTTTAACTTTGGATCGTGCGCCATTCACGTTTCAGATTTGGTTTTACTGTTTTCCATAAAATTTGAGAGACGTTCGAGGTACGATCGGCGAAGCTCCTCGAAGTGCTAGCCAAGGAAAGGATCAATAGCTATGAGTTGCGTTCGTTGTTGCTTAGTCAGCGCCGGTCGTTTAGCGTCGTCCAATAATGTCGCGAATCATGGTGAGTACCATCAACGAAAATTCGTGCTAATGTCTTTGAGATTTTCTTGCGATGCGATAATGAGGGTTGTTATAATCAAGATTTCTGCATCTGCATTTTTCGATTTTGGCTCGTAACTTATTAACCATAGCACAGAGAAAAAAATCTATTAACAAAATTGAATCTGTACGCTAAAATTACTGTTATTTTTTTTTAGATGCAATTTCCGCTTCATCTCGAGCTCATTCTCTTTGTTATCGTCGAAGCTTCAAAATCTCGCTTGGATTATCCGATTCCAATCACTTTTCGATTTTTGGCAGATTTTCAAACTTCCACTATTGATTTTCGCATTTTTTTTTCAGTGATTTTCAAAGTTCTTTGATTTTAAAAAAAATTGAGTTATCAGTATGAGCCAAACGGCATTCTCTAAATTTAGTTACAATTTTAAGCTTCATGCATGCAGAAATCTTGAAGGTCACAGGATTATTGCTCATTTCTAATTATTTTCTGATGATTATTTTTTTTTCTCCAGTTCACAAGATCGTCAGAGTCGTAGCAAGTCGATCGGTAGTCACTACGTGTGCTTTGGGTAAAGCACCGAGCGATACGACACCACCTGGCAAAGATGTGGGAGCAAACGCCACTACGACTGGCGCACATGGCAGCGGAGGTGCGGGTGGAGGAAAAAAAAATACTCTTACTTGCCCAAAGTGCGGGGATCCTTGTACGCATGTTGAAACATTCGTATGTGAGTAAACTCTGAGAAAAAAATCATTTTCAGTTGACTCTTGCATAGAAATTTCTTCATTAACTTCCTGGATTGTTCACGATGAAAAATTTTTCCAGCTTCAACTAGATTCGTGAAATGTGAAAAGTGTCATCACTTTTTCGTCGTACTATCAGAAATTGACTCCAAGAGGAGCTTGAAAGAGGCACTTAGGCCGGAGGATCCGAAGCAGGGCTTTTATAGAAAACCACCTCCACCTCCCAAAAAGGTATTCTACAATTATAAAGAGAGTCAAATGATTTTGATACGGAATTGCATACGTAGAAATTTCGTATAGCAGGTTTTTTATGGGACCCAAAAAACTGGTCAATTTCGTATCATCGAATGCTTTTTTAAAATTTTGAGAAAATTCAAATGAACCACGTTTACCGATTTCAATTCTCCTCCCACAGATATTTGAATATTTGAACAAGCACGTGATCGGCCAAGAGTACGCGAAGAAAGTTCTCAGCGTCGCTGTGTACAATCATTACAAGAGAATTCACAACAATTTGCCGGTTCAAACATCTGTACAGACAACAGCCAATCCCGTTGGGACTCAGGAGCTCAATCATCCATTCACACACAGAGGTCTCGAGCCGCGTAAATAAACATTTTAAACCGACGATATTTGCAAGATAATCCGTTAATGTCTGCAGTTCCCAACCTTATTTCTTATTCTTATTTCTCAAATCTAATCGAATTCTATTTGAAATAATTGTCCCTCTAACGACTAAGCCTCTTTTTCATAAAACCTAAAAAGTTTTCAAAGTCAAGTTTCAGGTCCCCCCAAAATTAAATTGTGTGTGGCGATAGAAACAAAAACGCATTAGTTTCAAGCATTCTCGTATCTATTGCACAACAGAACGAGCCACTTTCTCGTATAGCTCGAGGGACAATTAAGAATTTGACTCCACAAAATTAACGTAAAATGATACATCTCTACCTATTATCTACCTACTTGCATACCTATTATCAACTCTGCAGTTCAAATCACTTTATTTCTCAATTTCCAAATGCGTGAAAATGAAAACCCGCGAATTGTCCAATTGCAGATTTACTTCACGTTTCGAGCATCGGAAATCCATTGGGCGTGGGTTTTCAGCATGTGCCGCCGAGTAACGAACAAACGGGAAAAACAAGCGGCGGACAATCGGTGCCGGGTTCCGATATCCTCGACAGTAAGCAGCATCAGTTGAAATTGGAAAAGAGCAATATACTGTTACTGGGACCAACTGGCTCGGGAAAAACACTTCTGGCCCAGACGATAGCTCAATGTTTGGACGTGCCATTCGCGATATGCGATTGTACGACCTTGACGCAAGCGGGTTACGTTGGCGAGGATATCGAGAGTGTTATAGCGAAATTACTGCAGGATGCTAATTACGCGGTCGATCGCGCGCAAATGGGCATTGTTTTTCTCGACGAGGTCGACAAGATCGGCGCCGTGCCTGGTATTCATCAGTTGCGGGACGTCGGCGGCGAGGGTGTACAGCAAGGAATGTTGAAAATGCTCGAGGGCACGATAGTCAATGTACCGGAGAGAAACAGCTCGCGCAAATTGCGGGGCGATACTCTACAGGTTGACACGACGAATATATTGTTCGTCGCTTCCGGTGCTTACAACGGCCTCGACAGACTCGTGTCCCGACGCAAGAACGAAAAGTATCTCGGTTTCGGTGCGACACCCGCGTCCGAGAGTCCGGGAAGACGAGCCGCGACATTAGCGGACGTTGCCAATATGTCACCTTCGACCGAGGATGACAACAAGGAGAAGGACGTACTATTGCGACAGGTCGAAGCTCGTGATCTCATTGATTTTGGAATGATACCCGAATTCGTCGGCAGATTTCCCGTTTTAGTTCCTTTCCACACTCTCGATCGAGATATGCTCGTCAGAATTCTAACGGAGCCGAAAAATGCCATGGTACCGCAGTATCAGATGCTATTTTCCATGGACAAAGTGAGTTACCAAAGAAAACACTATTTTTCTCATTTCAATTTTTGCCACTTTCGGTTCCTTCGCCATCAGAGAAGACTTTAACAGCTATGAAAATTAATTTTGCATTAGTACTGTAATCTTGTTATATATGAGTCATTCCACGTCAATTCAACGACGTTTTGTCGATGAACCCCTTCGATTTTTTCAATTTTTTAATATCTTATTGTACATGCAAAAATTTACATATCCATGTAAATTTTTAGCTCTCTATCCCGAAGTTATTGACTTTTGAAAAAATATTCTTAAAATAATCATAACTCCTACAATAACCAAGATATTCTAACTTGCTAAGAGGCGATTTTTTTCTTCAATGTACTTTTCGGCTCGCTCCTCTTATGTGGTCTTGAGGTATAGATGTCCGAATTTTTCGAGGCAGCGACACACATACATACATACATGCATACACACATCCGGACATTTAAAAAAAATATGATTTCTCGATGTTTTAGGACATTTTGAACATACTGACATGAAAAAAATTTACGAAACAAAGCTTCCCCTATGGGGAAGCAAAATTAAAAAAAATCGAAAGGGGTCACCGACAAAACGTCGTTGAATTGATAGGGAATGGCATATATATATATATATATATATATATATATATATATATATATATATATATATATTACTTGTACTATTCTCATGTCAAAATGAATGCTGTAAAATAAGTTGTGGAAATTGAAAATTTGCCCATGTCTTCCTCAATCAGTTAATTTAGATTGAAATTAATTCCAAAAACGTACTGCGTTTTTTAAAAACGTTTTTACAGGTGGATCTGACATTCACGGAGGAAGCACTCGACGCGATAGCGGCACTGGCGATGGAGAGAAAAACAGGAGCCCGAGGACTACGAGCTATAATGGAAACGCTGTTGCTCGAGCCAATGTTCGACGTTCCTGGAAGTGACGTATTGTCCGTGCATGTGACCGACGCTTCTGTACGAGGGGAAGACAAACCACAATACGTTAGAAGAGAATCCACGGAGGAAGAACCGCAGCAGGCTCAGCACGTTAACAATTAGCGCATCGATGGATTCGGCTCAACTTCAAAATCTCCCGAGGCAATTTTTCGCGCGGATCCGACAAATCCGAACGAATCTTCATGATTTCTCGCGTGAGACTAAACTGAGCGAAAGACGGATGTAAATGGAAGGAAAAAAAAGAGAAAAACGAATTGAGATTTACAAAATCTTAAAACGTTCGGTAATCCTGAAAAACGAAGGTAAATATTCTTGTAAAACTGAAAAAACAAAAATGAAAACCACAATGGATTCGGTTATCGCAAACAAGCATACGTTTCGTATTTCATTCTCTCGTAAAAAACAAAAAAATTCAACGTTCTAGCTATTATTTTTCGACGATGCTCTCTGTCGATGAGGTCGTTTGCACTGCAATCGCAGTTTTTACATATTATCATTCTAAATAGATACTGAATGTTATAAGAGTAAAACAAAAACAAAAAAAAGGAAAAAAATCGAAGAATGTTCGAAAAAAAAAATTTCGCAAGACATGGGAAATTCAATATTTGAAAGATAAATTATTTTTATGTGAAAGTATGGACGAAGGATCTTTGTAATATATTGTACATAGCAATAGATTAGTAGAAATTTGTTGGAATATTAGAGAGGAGATAAAAGATAAACCTTTGACAAGATCACTCGTAAGCGAGACTCAAAATTCATCGAGGTACAAGGCTTGATCTTCCTCGTGAAAAAAAGCAGAAAAAATTATGATCGTGGGACGTGGACTCAATTATGAGCCGCGGGCCACATTACTTTGGTTCTTCTGGAAATTCTTACGAGTTTCTACTAATCGACGTTTCCCAATTCATTTATGGATGAAAACAAGACCGAAAAACACACACACACATACGAACACACATAGAAAAGAAAACCTCCACTTTCGTCTGGACTGAGAATACGAACGGCAATATAACTTTGTAGAATGGAATTGTATTCAAATTTTGAATGTGATATTAGAGTGGAGAGCCATTTCTTTGTTCTTTAATAATTTTTTTTGATCAATCTAGAGGACAGATAAATGAAAAAAAAAGTAAAAAAAAAGAGAAAAACTTTCCATGAATGTAAGTGGGGCAAGGAAGAGAACGAATGACTCTCGGATATGCGATATCGTTGAGTTCGACAAGCTGTTATTATAGCTAATTTACATTGTACGAACTTATATTTATAATAAATGGAGATGAAACACCACAGTAAAATATACTATTTTAGTTTCGAAATATTTCTTTTTTTCGCGATCAATTTTGTGTTCCTGAATCGTAAGATTTTCGTTTAATTTTATTACGAATACGATTACTGTACATAACTGCGTTAACACCTCTGTTTATCTGATCGAATAATAGCTCGTATTAATAGAAGTTTATGTACATTGCGGAATATCGCTGATCCGAGATAAAGAAAGTTTCTCGCGACAGCTGGACCCGCAGATTCTCTACGAGAAGTATTTTATCGGAAAAGGAGAATCCATTGAGAATAATGCGTATCGAGTGGATGATAGTTCCACGAAGCGCTTTCTAAAAATGTGTCTCTTTGGTCATTAAAGTATGTTTACTAGACTGATCAACAAAGAGGAGCTTTGTTTTTGGATTTTGTGTCATCCAGTTTCGAATACCCCGTACAACATAATTTTCCTAAAAAAATCTAGACTGAAAGAAAAAATATTTCTGGCAGGATCCTTCGTAAAATTCTTTTTTGTCGGAATCCTTATAAAATTCTTCATTTTCATAATTGAGAATTTCTTATCTTTAATGAGATACGTGAATCCGAAAAACAGCTCCCATTTTCTATCGATTTAATATTTACGTTAAAAAAAATAGCACAGTGCTAATTCAAGCAATATCACGTGTGATACTCCGAAACTTCGGACTAGTTGATGATTATTCATAAGAAGTTTCGTGCGTTCGACGAGACCATATTTAAGTATACACGTTATTCTTTATCATTTCATTTTCCTTTCTCTCCCATCTTTCTTTTCGAAATTATTTTCAAGCTTCATTGTAGAAAGAATCTTGCGTATTTTTGTAAATTCTTTGCTTCGGTTTCAGCATATTACCGACCTCTGTGAGTATCCATTTCGTGGCTTTCAGGACGAGAACGTGAACGGCGAATTGCAAAACGAGAGCTCCAAAACCCTTGTACAAACCCAACGGTCCTTCCGTCGATATTATCGTTCTGTAACAGTCGACAGCGCCGCTGTATCCGGTCAATAGTGGCGTGACGCTACGTCCGGTATCGAGATTGTCAATGATCGTTCGCGTTCCTTGCAGATGAAGCCTGTGAACTACCGTTTCCAATGGATAAAAGACAATATCTGCCGCGCATATCGATATGAGAATCGATTGCAGTTCAATGTCCTGAGCCATCGTCTCCGAGCCCAGATCCCGACTGCATGCTCCCTGTTAAATATATAAAATAGATAAAACCAATTACGAGCTTCTAATTTTATAAAATATAATTTTATGCATCGATGTGCGAGTTTCGAATTAACACGTATTTTTTTTATTCTTTCGATGGATTAGTCGGAAATTCCAATCTTACTCTTTGCTCTTGGGAATTTCTCCGTCTTATGTGCATCATTCGGCTTGTAACGCCTCGGACAATCAGAGCAAAGAGATATTTCGCAACGCCGTAAGCGATCGACGGCGGCAGGAGAGCGTAAATTGGTATCAGACGACCCTTGTTGCTGACCGCTAGCAAACGTATCGCTCCGTCACGAAAAACATCGAGTATACCCGGCTTCTCGGACGCTATCTCGGATTGTACGGTCTCAACGAGGGAGGCCGAATAGAACGGTGTTACGATTCCAATCGAAATGCTGCGAGAAAAAATATCGTGTACACATTAATTACGGGATTTTTTTCTCGTCGTTGTAGGACATGTCGAATTTGTTTAAATTCGTGAAAAGGCTTTCTCCGTGCGGAAGAAAAATCAAGTGACCTCTATTACCATTTCAAGAGCATGTGCTGACCGAAAGACCTGAACGAACTGTTTCGCGTTATTTCCCTGAAACAATGCAAAAACGAGAAGCGTTATTATAGAAGATTTTTTTACTAGAAAAAAGCAGAATTTTTAAAGGGTTACGTCTAGTTAACATTTTTGAAACATACGATTTGTGTTCTTACGATTTTTCACGATATAACACTTCAAAAATATTTTGTGAAATTTACTGAAAAATAGCTGTAAGTTATGAATTATTTTTGGTAACCAACTAGGCATAACCCTTTGATACAAATATCGTATACCCAAACTGTTACCTTACTTTGGCCAAGGTGTCATTTTTGAGATGAGATCTTCGATAGCCAGGGTCATACCTCTGACCAGTAAAACAGATCCAATGCCCTTCCACAGAGTATTCAAACCCTGAGTCTGATGAAGACGCATCATGACCGGTATCAGAGTCACGGGTATGAGATGATACTTCCGTGCTCCGGGATTAACCTGGCACTGTCTGCGCAGCACGATGAAAGGATGAATCAGCAGATTTTCCGTAATGAGACTGGCCAGTCCGCAGCCCTGACCAACGTAATGCGTTATCGCCAATTCTGTAAACGAGCGATAGTCATTATCGCGGAAGAAATTTGAGAGGTAAACAAGATAATGAAATTCATTGAACATTGATATGAAAATTAAGTATAAAAAGGATGACAACATTGCGAGAGATTTGGGAATCGAAAATTCAAAATTACCGTCGTCAGCCGGCGGAGTATCCTTCGCCAGGGGATGAATAATCGGAATATCCAGAGGTCTGATGATCTCGCGATCCTGATATCTGCCTGGCAGATCGAACATCGGATCTCTCGGATCGTGCGGACGACCGCGATAAACGCGATCGTAATCGTCGAGCCCTGCCATTGCGTTTGATAATGCTTGACCGGAAATCGCGCTCGAAAAGGCCGACGATGGTCGATTTCAATCGACGCTCTTCTTCATCGTTAAAATCGCCCTGAGTCCATGTTTTTTTTTCGAATTACGATCTCCAACTATCTGACAGCGAATTACTTCCTGCAGCTTTTTTTTCCTCGTATTACCAAACGAAAAAACACATTGTCTTTATACGCCAAGTTTCATAATTAATATTAAAATGACGATACAACGACTCGTGAGATGTTGGATACGAGAATTGCCAGATTGAGCAAATATGATGTGGATAAATTCGAACCTTGCATCAACCAGCAGACTGGCCGGATTATTTATTGTCTCGAGAAAAGTGCCGACAGACTTTCTATAATTTCGGGGTTATTTTTACGGTTCGCGATGTGAAGGAGGGAGAGGGCGAAGGAGGGAGAGAGGAGGAGGAGGAGGAGGAGGTCGTCTTCGACCTTCGATGGATCGACAATCGATCTCGACTTTGTAATCGATCGAGATGGTTTTTTGATGATGGGTAGGGTAGGGTCGGTCGGTCTGAGATCTGAGATGATGATGCTGATGATGATTATTGTTGTTGTTGTTGTTGATTCTTTTTTATTTACGAAACAATGAATTCCCAAATTGACTGTTTCACAATATGTACATAATTGTTTTTCTATTTCTGTTGCACGTATCCTGGAATTGGGTAAAACCGGCGCCTTTAGCAATTTCAACACACTTCTTGAAGATAAATCTTTTTTCTTATTTTTATTCTAGACCCATCGTTAAACGATTGATTGTAGTATCGGCGCAATTCATGAGCAAGTGAAAAACGACATTAGTTCGCAATTTGAATTTGAATTTTCCGCGGTTTTACAGCAGGAAGTGGCGCTCCAGTTTTCGGTTAAGCGCGCACTCTCGCGGTCACTTTGCGCGTTAACCTTTCTTTTTCATGGCTGGTGGCACCTTTTAGGTCGTGTCACGATGAAGGTACGAATCGAGTAATATATCAGAGATCCTTAAAACGTTGTAATAACTTGTTCGTTTTTGTTCTAAAGTGACAATCCGCGAATACGTCGATGTGAATATTATCGTGCAAAATTCCATATTTGTTTCGTGAACAATTGACGAAGGACGCTATTTACCGTGCGGCCATCGGCTATTTCATCGCTATTGTTTATATTTTTCATTGTACAAACAACGAATCTTATCCGTACGAATACTGCGTTATTTTCTTATTTCTTGAATTTTGCAACGCGTCGAATCATATAATTCTCGACGATTTGTATTTTGGAAAAATAGATTATTTCGCTCTATCCGCAATGGATATTTGTAGGCTATGTCAGGAGCAACGCCATGCCAACCGCCATCGTGTTCGTTTGTTGAATCGTTTATTCGTCTTTACAGTTAAACGTCTCTTACCCGGCGACAGGATGTCAGAAGTTGTTGGAGATAACGGACGAGCACAAGCTCCGAATGTTCTACGAGAAACGGATGGGTGCGGAAGTAGAGGCCGATCCCCTAGGTGACGAGTGGAAGGGCTACGTCGTGCGAGTCGCCGGTGGAAATGACAAACAAGGATTTCCCATGAAACAGGGCGTTCTGACCAACGGTGAGCAAATTTCATAAAAACAATAGAGACGATATGCAAATTCCAAATTTATATTTTTGTATTTTTTTCTATCGTCACCGGTGAGCAAATTTCATAAAAACAATCGAGGCGATACGCAAATTCCGAATTTGTACTTCTATATTTTCCTCTATCATTGCCCCTGCCTCCTTTGAGAAGAGGTTCAAAGTCCCGTCTCTGAAATAACTTGATAGACTAACAAAATAATAACGGAGCAGATGTATCCTTTATAATGCTGCTGATCGCACTATTTGGTTTTATTTCATCGAGCAATGATTGAGTAAATTGTGTCGATGGAATTTTGTGGCAACTTTGACTTTGAGCCTCCCCCAGGAAGGCTCGAGACCTTTCCTTCTGGAAATGCCATATTGGCCCTCTTTTAAATGGCCTTCCCTTGAGAATGAAAACCCCCTCCATAAATAAATAAAATAATAAAAACTCGAAATCTATTTCAATGGATATTAAAAATGTTACAAATCCTTACAGGTCGTGTGCGTTTGCTGTTGTCCAAGGGCCATTCCTGCTACCGACCGCGTCGTACCGGTGAACGCAAGCGTAAATCCGTTCGTGGATGCATAGTCGATGCCAATTTGTCAGTTTTGGCGCTCGTTATAATAAAGAAAGGAGCTCAGGTAAACAAGGAAAAAATATATAAAAAATTATCCATGTTACACAGGCAGTGTCCAAGTGCAATGAATTTTATCTCGGAGACGTTCATGTTCATGGGATATTAAAAGAGTTTAAAGATTTGGGAGATTGTGTGACAAATTGCACTTTCACTCAGTGTACAAACTCGACAAATTTCGCGATAAGACAACAAATTCTTATTTCCTGCTTTGTGCAATATTAATATTCACATTTAATTCCGGAAATGCAGGAAATTCCCGGATTAACTGACAAAAATCTTCCACGTCGTTTGGGACCAAAGAGAGCGGGAAGAATTCGCAAGCTCTTCAATCTTACAAAGGAGGACGATCTGCGCGAATTCGTCGTTAAGCGTCCGGTTCACAAAGAGGGCAAAAAGGAACGGCAAAAGGCGCCGAAAATTCAACGTCTCATAACACCGTTGACGCTTCAACGCAAGAGACACAGAGTTGCATTGAAGAAGAGGCGTTGCCTCGCTCGCAAAGATCAGGCCGCCGAGTACGCGAAACTCTTGGCTCAGAGACAGAAGGAGGCGAAGGCGAGACGCCAAGAGGAACTCAAGCGAAAGCGTAGTGCCTCTATGCGCGATTCGAAATCCTCGAGTCAATCGGCGCCAGTCCCGGCCAAGTGAATGTAAGATCGAAACATTGAGTTATGAAAAATAATAAAAACGGTCAAACGCGAGTTTCCATATTCTCTATCTATCCATCTTTCTCTTTTCCTAAGACCACGTCGAAAATTACCGTAAAACGAGCCCACTGGACATATAAAAACAATACTCATGAAATAACGCGTAATTGTTCATCAATGAGTAATTTGTTCTGAGGAATATTCTTCTCATAGTGATGTTTGAACCCATTGCCACACGACACAAGTTCTGAGTTTTTTCTTTCTGAATATAATTTGCATTGTCGCCTCGTTTCAGATGATTTAGATTTCAGATTATAGAATTAGTACGCCTAAAACAATTGTCTCGACTGCAATACTGGGATTGAGATTTCCATTGATTTTTTACTCGAAATGTATCGTTTCGATTATTGTCACCCTCTTGAATTCGCCAATCTGTATGCTGAAAGTATTTTAAATAATACAGGATGTTATTTAATCCAATGGTTGACCTCTCGACTTAGATCCGGATTAGAAACAGCTTCCTGCTCCTGTTCCAACTTGCGAGGGAGAAATATGTCAAACGATTGATTCTGCGGTGCTGATAATCTAGATAACAATCATCAAATTATTATAATCTTGTCTGGGCTCGTACTGTGCAATTTGTTGTTTTTGTTTTCGCGCTGAGAGATAATTATTTTGATTTATTTTAGAATTTTATTAAGTCGAATTACAGAGCGCTGCAAAATCGACTGTTGGTAAGGAAGGAAACTACTATAATTTATCGGTCATTTGACCACGATAGAAAAATAACGGTTATTTTACATTTTCTAATTTGGTCGAAACAATATGGCCGCTCACTAGATGCTAACTGTCTGTCAAAGATTGGTTTGATAAGAGAAATTTTGCCACGTTTTCGTCATTATTTTCTTTGGTAAAAAGTTAAACCCAAATCGCAAAGCATCAAGTAAAAACCAAACGAACGATAAATATACGGGATTTGTCGTTTAACGAAGAAAAATGCTGACTGCCGCGGCAAACACACTGTCAAACAATACTGGTGGATCATACAGCAATGATAGGCCCTCCAATGCTGGGGATACGGAAATTGGCACGGATCCGGCTTCCGGAGGTTTCTTCCACTCCGATTACAAAAAGTAGGTTAAGCTCTTTGCCAATAGTGTTTAAATGTTTCGCCATGAAAAATAATATTAAAATATTCTAGACTATTACTTTATTCTTGATGGTAGATTCTTCGAAGCTTTTGATTCAGTTTCATAACATTCGACGTGGAGTTATGTTCTTTACCGCCATTATCTCAGTTTTGCGATAGTTGACTTTTGCGAGCTTTGGTCCATGTCCGGGTTATCAGTTGTCTTCTTAGATATTGAAACGCACTCAACTTTCAATTCAACGATTCATTTGTTCACCTGAAATTTTGCCGAAGCAAAATGTATGCAAAAAAAAGAATTTCCTCCTTACTTTTGAACCGCGACTATTCTTTCAGACACGACGACTTGAAACAAATGCTGGACAGTAGCAAAGATGGATTGAAACTGGAAGCCATGAAGCGCATTATTGGGGTAAATATAATAACCGTCCTTATTTAAAAAATCCATGCTTCGAGGACTCGTACACAGTCGGGAGTTGAAAAAAAAACGATTTTTCAAGAATTTTTTTCTGGAAAAACATTTAAACTCATCAACGTAAAATTTTTGAATAATTTTCAGATGGTTGCAAAAGGCAGAGATGCTTCCGATTTATTTCCCGCCGTTGTAAAGAACGTCGTATCCAAGAATATAGAAGTCAAAAAGTTAGTTTACGTTTATTTGGTGCGTTACGCCGAGGATCAACAGGATTTGGCTCTACTGTCCATATCGACGTTTCAACGAGCTCTCAAGGATCCCAATCAATTAATAAGAGCGAGTGCTCTTCGAGTGCTTTCGAGCATCCGAGTGGCGATGATCGTTCCTATCGTAATGCTGGCGATAAAAGATTCCGCGAGTGATATGTCGCCTTACGTGAGAAAAACAGCGGCTCACGCTATTCCAAAATTGTATTCTCTGGACGCGGAGCAGAAAGAAGAATTGATAAGCGTTTTGGAAAAATTATTGTCCGACAAGACGACACTCGTCGTTGGCTCGGCGGTAATGGCTTTCGAGGAAGTTTGTCCCGAGAGGATAGATCTCATTCACAAGAATTATCGCAAATTGTGCAATCTTTTGGTGGACGTAGACGAATGGGGACAAGTTGTTATCGTTAATATGTTGACGAGATACGCCAGAACTCAATTCGTCAATCCTAACTTGGATGTGAGTCACAATTTAAATTCTTTCAAGGCCATAATCAACTTCATGCTTTTGGTTTAAAAATTTAATGTTTTCCACTTATTTCACGGGTGGATAATTTGGAATAGTAATTAATGCAATTCTTTTTCTTTCTTCGCAGGACATCGAAGAGGATGAAAATCGACCATTTTACGATTCCGACTCGGATTCGTCGAATGCAAAGAAAGTAATATTCACTCTCGATGCCGATCATCGTTTATTGCTGAGGAACACAAAGCCACTGTTGCAGAGCAGAAACGCCTCCGTAGTAATGGCAGTTGCACAATTGTATCATCACGTTGCACCGAGAAGCGAAGTTATGATCGCGGCTAAAGCGCTTATAAGACTGTTGAGAGGTCACAGAGAAGTTCAGAGTATCGTTCTGAATTGTATTGCCAGTATATCAATTGCGAGAAAGGTAACGTAAGTATTGATATAACAAATTGCCAAAGTGTCATCAAATGATTTCACTTTTATTCGACCGTAATAGTAAAAAAAAAAACGCGAAATATTAAAAACGATATATTCTTCCGAATAAGAAAAAGGAATACATTTTTTTTGGGATTTCGGTGACTATTTGATTTTTTTGAATAAATTGTACCTTCCGTTCTATACGTTTCCTTAATATTTCTGGCTCAACCGACGTTTATCAATTTACAGGGGATGTTTGAACCGTTTCTCAAATCGTTCTTCGTCAGGACTTCCGATCCAACTCACATCAAATTACTGAAGCTCGATATATTGACGAGCTTAGCTACGGAAACTAGTATAAGCATTATTTTGAGGGAATTTCAAACTTATATCGCGAGCAATGACAAGGAATTCGTCGCTGCGAGCATTCAAGCGATTGGACGTTGCGCGAGTAACATCAAGGAAGTTACGGATACGTGTCTCAATGGATTGGTCTCTTTGCTGAGCAATCGTGATGGTAAGCTTCGTTTTTTGACCCTTCGAATTTTTGTTTTCCACATATCGGTCCATGTGATTTCTAACGCATGTGATTATTCTTTTTTTTTAACTTTTCCGAGTAGAAGTTGTCGTGGCCGAGAGTGTGGTCGTTATCAAGAAACTGCTGCAGACCCAACCGAACGAGCACAAGGATATAATAGCTCGTATGGCGAAACTCATGGATTTCATAACGGTCCCACAGGCGCGTGCATCGATATTGTGGCTTCTCGGTGAATATTCCGACCGTGTGCCGAAAATAGCGCCCGATGTGTTACGAAAAATGGCCAAGAGTTTCGTGAACGAGAAGGACATCGTGAAGCTTCAAACGTTGAATTTGGCGGTTAAATTGTGCCTCAACAATCCCGAACAGACGAAATTATTTTGTCAGTATGTCTTCCAATTGGCAAAGTACGATCAGAATTACGATATAAGAGATCGCGCGAGATTCTTACGACACTTTATATTCGACGATGAGGACGGTACGTCGAGTAAAAAGCTGCCGGAGTACGCGAAAAAGATATTTTTCGCGCCAAAACCAGCGCCAACGCTGATGTCGAGATTCAAGGGTTCGGATTATCAGCTCGGAACGCTTTCTCATTATTTGGGCATGCCTTGCACCGGATACAGGCCTCTACCTCCGTTTCCGGAAGTCGCACCGGACGCAACGTGCCGCGACGTTGCCGAACCGATTGTCATACACGAGATCAAGGACAAGCGTCACGCTAAGAAGGATCGAAAGGAGAAAAAGGGAAAGGAAAAGGAGAAGAGTTTCTACAGCGAGGACGAGAGTTCACCCGCCGAGGGTTCGTGGACACGAAAAATTGATGATATTTTTAATCTCTTTCAACTGGATTACCAACTTTCTCTTTCTTAATTTTTCATGATACTTTTTGAAACGTGAGAATAATTCAAATTTTTTTCTAATCCTATTTCAAAATTAAAGACGCCGCATCCGTGGACGAAGACACATCGGAATCTTCCTCGAGTGGAACTTCCGAGGAGGATAGCGATTCATCCGAATATTCGTCTGATTCAGAGCAATCGGAGGAGGAAAAACCTCGTAGAAAAGTGAGCACGGGAAAATCCGAGAGTTCCGATAGTGAGAGCGATGATAGCGATGATTCGGAGTCTGACGAGAAATCGGAATCCTCCGGAAGCGAGGTTCGCGTTAAATCTGTGATTAACAAGGAAAAAACAGAAAAAGCTGGAGTTACGGAAAAACCAAAATCTAATCTAGATTTGCTGCTGGATTTGGATAACGGTGAGATATTCTCAGAATATTTTTTCTCCATGTTGAAATTTCAATTAGCAATAAACGATTAAATACTGGAATAAATTATTATTATTATTATTATTATTATTATTATTATTAGTAGTTGATTTAAAGAGAAATGTTGATTATGTAAATTTGTTTCAGTGTTACCAATGACGCCAATAATGACACCGAGTTTAGGTGGTTTTCTCACACCTGTTAATCTCACTGTAACGAACGGAATCCAAGAGGTCTCTGCTTCCTACAGTCCATTAAAAAAAATCGAGATACTGAACAAAATTATGGGTCGTGGTTTGAGAGTCGAGTCGAGATTCACGAGATCGCCTCACATGGTCAGTGCGAATATGGTCAATATCGAGATGACTTTTACGAACGAGGGAAACGAGCAGATAAAAAGTATTCACATCGGGAATAAAGTAAGAAATTTTGAAAATTCTAATCTTTAAATTGCAGAAATAGAAATAGAAATTTAAAAAAAAACTTAAAATCGTCTGAAATCCAAATTCATTTTCTTCAAAGTAATATCTCACAAAGAGTAACAAAGATTATCTTGTGGAAATGTATCGATGAAGGATTCTGTTTTATCTTGTTTTTGCAGACTCTATCAGCTGGAATGTCTGTTCACGATTTTTCACCGGTGCCGATTCTCCAGCCGAATATGACAGTCTCGGCGACCTTGGGCATAAATTACAATGACTCGAGCCAACCGGCAAAATTCAACATCGAATTCACCATAACGGAGGAAACTCACTCGGTTCCGGTGAACATAAAATCGCCGATCGGCGAGATAATACGATCGGTCGTATTGCCTGAGACGATGTTCGTGGCCGAGAAGGACAAGCTCAAGGGCATGAACGAGCACAGCACGAAATTGACGTATACCGGCGATCGTAAAGATCTTCCCCAGAAGATTTTTCAAGTCGCGAATGTCGCTGTCGTATCCATGAACGAGACACTACTGAGGTGAGTCAAAAAATTATATCTCTTTCATCAACTCCGTGCTATTTGAGGAAGGTTAAAAAAAATTCTTCTATTTTTCAATTGCTCTATTTTATTTTTACTGCGAGAAAAACGGTGAAACCTTTGCTCCTGGGAGATCAATTTTTTCACACAATGTGCAGAAGTCCAGAAGAAACGAGGAATCGAAAAAAAAACCTTTTTTAACCATCCTAATATATATATTTTTTAAACCATACACAATTTATCTCAATGTGCACAGATTCGCCGCCCACACATTGGCATCAAAGTCACTGATTCTCGTGTCCATAAAATTTTTGGAGAACCAGCAACTCGAGGTTTGTGTCAATTGTGAGAAAATGGTGATAGGCTCTATGTTATTGAATGAGATTAAGGTTCACTTGCAGTGAACAAAATGGGGTTAAAGGTTTTATGAAGATTATTATCGAAAATATAACGAAGAAGAAAGAATCTATATATATATTATACAAATATATTTACAATGTTCGATCATTCGTAATGCTCAACTCGTCTTTCCACGATGGGGAAGAAAAAAAAACTCCACGGAAAATTCATTCCACTTTCATTTTTTACAACGACGAAATTGTACATTCAGATGGTATATTGAGTACATATATAAATATTGAGCGAAAAAATATTCCATTATGATGATCAATGATACAATTTTTTCTTTTTCTCTCTTTGTCAATAAATTCTTTCTACGATCTTTGTTTCTGGTTCCTCAGTAGGAACCAAATCAGCTTTTGGGAACCCTCGTCGCCGTCCTGCATTTCCCAAAACCGCAAACGATACTCTTGCCGCTTTGTGAGAAAACGTTTTAGTACTGGAAAACGCAATTAGCAGTTATAATAATATACATTGAGAAATTTTGAGAAAGGCTTGAAAATTCTACAAATTTTGTAATTTTTGGGGGGTACTTTTTTATTAAAGTACCCCACTTTATTGGTATGATTAAAAAATGATGATTTAACGTTTTACCTCTTAGCATTCCGTTCGATATTGGCTTTGAGAGTGCAATATCGTCGATGGGAAACCGTTTTATCACATCGGATAAAATTTCCAAACCGATTCCTTTGTTTCTGTATTTCGAGCGAACGTAAGCCGTGTCAATCGTCGGCATTGAATACTCGCTCTTTGTCGTGTTTATCTTTTGACCTGAAACGTTCAGATTTTTCAGTCTTAACATTTTTATTTTTTCTCCATGGTGAGTCATACGACTTTCCATTCCTTTTAATTGATAAATCGAAGGAGCTCTGATGTCTTCTTCGTCGTTTCAAATTTTTACTTTCATCTTTTATTTCTTAAAAATTTTGTTGTAAAATATAAAAAAAATACTGATGGTTTTGCCATGAGAAATTAAAGGAATAAAAGTTACCCTTCAGTTTTATGGTATAAAATCCAACGGGTGTGCCGTTCTCCCACCGCAATATAATTTCATCAAAAATATCGGCATAATCGTAGAGAGATTCGAACTTTTCTTCCTTCGGCGTATCAATTTCCGGATAAAGAATTTGACTCAGCACGTAGTAGCAAATCTTATCACGCTCATTTCTGACCTGAAAGAATGACCAAATTTAGATTTAACGGTTTTTGCTTCATCAAACGTTAAAAACGTTTCGTATAGTTTTCTATGCGTCGCTTAAAAAAATCTAAAAAAATTAATTGATACTCTTGATTCCTTCTAGATTGTGAATCCACAATTATTCAAATCAAAAAATCATTACATTTCATACTATAAATTTTTAACTGAAGGAAAACGCTAGAAAAAAATGTTTTAGTCTAAATTTTAACAATTACAAAAAATTGAAGTTCAAGAAAAATCGAGTTTTCATCGTTTCTGCCGATATTATAAATAAAAACTAACACTACATGAAAATAATAAAATAAAAAAATATATAATGAAAATAAAATTTAAAAAATATATAATCAAAATAACATTTATAAAAATAAAATCAAACATTAAAATATAAAATTTAAAATAAAACTGAGCCATTTCGGATTTTTAAAAATTCCCAAGTGAAATTGCGTTTGGGAAGAAATCGTCCCAAACGATTTTTATAATTCAAATCGAAAATAATAATTTTTACCTTTTCCCAGCCATTATCGGTACTCTCGTCGAGCTTCTCGTCGACATTGATTATTTCTTCATTCTGTACAACGGCTATAAAATTTTTGCAAACATCACAATCCAGACGTGAAATGTCACTGTTAATATTGTAATTTTTGAGATTCAAGAATTTTCGACTGACCGTCACGAAATCCGTACACCTGTTAAAAATATAATGGCGGTGTAATTGAAAAATTCAATCGGTAAATTTATCATTCGAACTAATTCATCGTAGATCAGGAAAAAAATACCTTGAGCAATACATTTAAATATTTATTGAACAATGTCGATTTGCCCTAAATTTTTTTCCACATTTTCGATAATGTTTGTATAAATATTTCGTACAATATATAATATGATATATTATTATACGATATAATCTAGCGTATAATAATACAATGCTATAATATATATTGTATACTATGTACGAGCGAGAACACTAGAAATATGCGGCCGTTTTTAATGGTGAAGTATGCACTACTAGATTGGATCTTTCAATGCGAGAGTTCCGCTAAAACTGTTGATAAGCACCAACTGATGAGATAAATAGCTGCACTTCAGCTTTTCGCTATTTCCATTATCATTAATCTTTGTGTATGTACATATAAAGTATATATAAATATCTATGGACACAATGAAATTTATATCTACGAGTGTCCGACTATTCGAAGATTAGGCTGAAATTCTTCAATTTCGTAATTTATATCGTTTTTTTTCTCATTCCGTCGCATTGGCGTAATTCTTTTATTACGAATCTATTGCGAATGCACGACGTTCAAAGCGATGTTGGCTAACGACCAGTTTTTCGAGTCGAAACTTCACGTGACAGCGTAATACGACAATGTCCTTGACTCAAGGACGCCTGCTCACGATCAATTTGAATTCAACAATGTGCATTATGAATACTTTCCATCAAGTGGTTATTCATTTCATTTGATTAGTTGTAGATGCAGCGTATTGGCAATGAGAAATGATGGGGATTTAATCACGAATTTAAAACTTATTCCTTTTTTAAATACTGAAATGAGATTTACAGGGATTGTTCTTATCGACAGCTGTGCCTGTAAATCGCCTTCGGTAATTGGAAATAATTAAGAGATTTATTTCCAACATGACAATATTGATAATGTAGATTCCTGGATTATCGTCTTGACGAGATAAAATTACTGATCTGATACGCCCTCTGTATATATAGTACATGGGGCATTCCACACCGATTTGACCTGGGTCTGACCCTTGACCTCTCCGATTTTGTCCGCAATTTTTTATGGGTCTCTAGTACCCCTGAAGAGCACTCAGGATTTTTTTCAGATTTTTTCGGAGCTATTTGACTTAATTATAATTTTACAAATTATTTTTAGCCCAAATTTAAAAATCTGAAGAAAATCACAAAAATCCCGTTTTCTTGTGTTTATAATAAGCATTTTCGATTTTTTTTTTAAATAAAAGGAGGAACCTGAATTGCGTGCGCCGTTTTCCAAATATTTAAAAAAATGTTTGGATAGCCCATTCAATTCAGGTTTCTCTTTCTATTTAGAATTTTTTTTTCGAAAAGGCTTGTTACGAACAGAAGGAAACCTAGCTTACTTTGGCTCAACGCTTGACATTTTTCATATAAAAAACGGGATTTTTGTGATTGTTTTTAGTTGTTTTCAAACTGAAGTAAAAAAAACAAAATTCTAATTAGAAAGAGAAACCTGAATTGAATTGAGTGGACCCTTATTCAAATATTTTTTTAAACACCTTCAATTCATACAAAAATGTTTGGATAAAAATATTTGGTAAATTGCTGAATTAAAAAAAAATCTTTTGAATGAATTTTTGAGGAGCAATCTGGATTCAATGAATTAATTTTTCTAACAAAAACAGCTTCAAGGAATAAACCAAAGTATTATTCGGAGCCCGGAATAATTACAATAATGATGCACAAGACATTGCAATTGCATTTTTTTTTTATTCTTACTTTATAATAATTTATTTAAACATTTATACACCTATAATGTTCCACAGTCTTTAAATTAATTATACGTCGGATATATAGTGTAATATAAGTTAATTCATTCATTAAAATCTTAAATAAAGCGTTATATATACTATAATTCATGCGTCTATTAAAAAAAACGTACAGTCGAAGATCTGCACGGGTTACAAGAGACGATTTATGGATATGTTTAGATATTTCTAAATACGAACAACAGAGTATTGTTTTTTTCCTTCAATTGGGATATTAATTTATTTAGCCCTAAAAACATACCCGATCCAATCCAATTGGATGCACGATCCAATGTCGTGCAATTATCTAACCATTGGACATTGAATATTTTTTCAAGAATTTATGTCTGAAGGAAAATCCACGATTCATCGCACCGGACATTTTTCCCAATGTCCTCCAGATCTCAATAATCCTTTTAAATAAACACAAGTCTCATTCTCAATTTATTCTCAAAGCGCTTTTTCGTTTGATTATTCTTCAAGGTTCTCGAGATCCTTTTCTCGAAAATCAACATTACATTATCGTATAAAATCAGCGCGTTTCTTCACTAACGTTTCATGGATTTGATGGGCGAAGAGGAAACAATTGTTTCACAAATATTATAGAATATAATATTATAGTCGTTATGATTGAGAGTAAAAGTAACATTAATTTGGCCATAAATACACTAATTATTATCGCTAATTGTGCGGATTTTTAGAATTACGTTCCTCATCAAGATTCTTGCACTTTTGTGACAATGAAAAAATGCCTGGGATAGAAGAGGCCTTTGGGAAAAGGGTAATTAATTTTTTTTTAATTAATTTTTTCTTGACAAAAATTCCATTTTTTTTATAAAAGATCAAAAGTAATCACAACTTTAACCTTTGATGATATTTTTCCTTCGTTCGGCAATTTTCCAAATATCCTTGTTGGAAACAAAACAAAAGTGTACGTTCCAATATTGGGGAGAAAAATCTTCAACAATTTATAGTGATTCACAATAAATAGTACTGCGAACAGAGGGGCTAAAATTTTTAACAGGGATGTAAATTGCCGGTGAATGTCTTTCTGTTTGTCACATATTCAGAGTTTACACGGTGCAAGATTAATTACGACAAAGTGACGAGGGTGTAAAGTTACACACGTGAATGGATGAGACTTTACAAAGGTTCCGTTCGACCGGATGGGGTGGACAGTTCTCTCGATACGAACGAGCACGTGAACTCCTATTTGTGTCGGTTGACTCGATGATTCCACGAGATCTAATGCTAATTGATCTCGCTTCTCTCGCTCTTTATAAAGTATACATGTATAAACCTCTTTCCCAGTGGAGTAAATCGTCCGTTAAGGCCTCACCCTGCACCCGGAGCCTGTTTATTTACAAGAAAAAACCAGCCTGTGCCGGCTCCTGGATCTCGCAGGACCATGGCTAGAAATTGTCTTTTTTTCTCGAATTTTTTGTGGCATTATTACACGGGGGTGCCCTTTTGGTACCTCCAATTTTGCCCCCAATACCATTTTTCATCCCCTGTAAAAATCTATGCACCGTAAATCCAGAGAGTCTCAGATTTTGGCGCCAAAATTCATGCCGGATAAATATTTTGCACTCGCTTCGCCAATGGAAATTTTCATGCGGGATTTCTTCGTGTACCTCGTCAACGAATACGTATATTACATGTTATATCAATATATATTTGTATTTGCATATACGCACGATGAATTAAGAGATATTTTGGACTTGGATGCGACCGTAGCTTTGTAAGATCGTAAATAACGCTAGAATAATTTATATTAAATTTCTATGCTATGCAATATCGCGCAGAGGAACTATCGAGGCAAATCTACTCGCTTAACGTTAATGTTTATTGTTTACTGAATGCATTTTTCCCTCGTCGCATCTAATTCTTGTCGCCCATCCCAATTCTTTCTCAAAGTTGATATTTATCAATTTAAGAATCAACGTGTTCCAACGAATCTCATTATCAATTGATAGACTATATATCAAGGATATATATATATTCCTTATGTTTTTTTTTCTATGTTTACCACGTGAAAGTATATTTCACTGAATTACTGACTACGAACGATAAATTAATCGGCAAAAAGTTCTATATAATTTCTTAATTATTCGTTCTTGGATTAATTGAGACATTGGACTAGGGTAAAAAGACGGTTATGATTATAGCCATTCTGGGATAAAGCTGAAAAATACGACATACGCGCGTGTCCCAAGATCCAGCACGTTGAGACGAGTCACGTCGAGAAATGTTGAAATCTCAAGTTTTGACATTTTTTTAGGGTTGCCAGTGGGTCACTATTGTCAATATTGGTCAATATGTTAAAATTATGTCACTTTTCTTACTATTTTTGCAATTTGATCACTATTGTTACTATTTAAGAGCTCAGAAGTGGTTCGAATGGATATGCCGGTTAGAACGCGTTTAATAAATTTGTCGAAATGTCGAATATGGGCCAGTGACCTTACGCTGTGACCCCATCTGACCCGGCCGGCGTCAGCTGTTCAGTGAGAGCACTGAGAGCAGCACGCGCGCACGATCGAGTCGATCGGCGGAGCAAAATACTGTGTGTGGCGCGCTCTGTCGGAGTGAGACCTAACTTGAGTCGATGAGTCGATCGAATTTCTGCATTGTAGCGCGCTCTGTCGGACTTACACCTAACTTTCTTTATATAGGTCAGAGGGTCAGCAGCTGTTGTGACGCGAGACACGTGCTCGAGACTAGGTCACGTTTATTCTCGGAAAAAATTCCTCCGTATATTCCACGGAGCTTCCAAGAAATTCTATGTACATACTGCCGTCACGGGGAATTCCCTCAAAGGGGTGAGACAATTGCGGTAAAAAAGAATGAGATAATAAACAGCCATAACCCCCGTGTTTTTGATCACACAGACTTCTTTCAGGCGTTATTTTCTTCGTTTTCAAATTCTCAAGTTACTTCTGTTGAGTTTTATTTTTTTCAAAATCCTTAAGGGAGTATGCAGAGAATAAATTTTGGAACAGTCATAACTCCCGTGTTTTTGATCATACAAACTTCATTCAGGCGTCATTTTCTTTGTTTTCAAATTCTCAAGTTACTTTTTTTGAGTTTTATTTTTTTCGAAATCCTTAAGGGGGTATGCAGAGAATAAATTTTGGAACAGCCATAACTCCCGTGTTTTTGATCGTACAAACTTCTTTCAGGCGTCATTTTTTTTTGTTTTCAAATTCTCAAGTTACTTTTTTTTATTTTTATTTTTTTAGAAATTCTTAAGGGGGTGCGCAGAGAATAAATTTTGGAATAGCCATAACTCCCGTATTTTTGATCATACAGACTTCTTTCGGGCGTCATTTTCTACGTATTGAAATTCTCAAGTTACTTTTTATTAGTTTTATTTTTTTCGAAATTCTTAAGGGGGTGCGCAGAGAATAAATTTTGGAACAGCCATAACTCCCGTGTTTTTGATCATATAGACTTCTTTCGGGCGTCATTTTTTACGTTTTTAAATTCTCAAGTTACTTTTTTTAGTTTTATTTTTTTCGAAATTCTTAAGGGGGTGAGCAGAGAATAAATTTTTGAACAGCCATAACTCCCGTGTTTTTGATCATACAGACTTCTTTCAGGCGTAATTTTCTCCGTTTTCAAATTCTCAAGTTACTTTTTTTTAGTTTTATTTTGTTCGAAATCCTTAAGGGTGCACGCAGAGAATAAATTTTTGAACAGCCATAATTCCCGTATTTTAGATCATACAGACTTCTTTCAGGCGTCATTTCTTTGTTTTCAAATACTATTTTTGACCCTCCAAAACGCAGACAACCCTGTATTTTCACTTTTTTGCATTAATCGTAATTTTTGTCGTATCAACGGATCTTTCTGTGAATTAAATTAGAATTGTACATCCAACTTTATCGCAACTATACTCTTTTTTTATTTTTCAACTACTGCTGGATTTGAATTTTCCAATTTTTCTCTTCACAATCTTGTTTACAAAAAACAATACTGAATCTGAATTATCCGCTTAATCGGGGAAATATAATTAAAAATCGAAAAATTGATATTGCAAAAATTTTGAATACCGATTGATTGATAAAAATCGTCTTATTTTGCTTGTAAGATGTCCTGGCCTGAATATTGAAAGAGGCGCGTGCACTTTGAGTTATTTCATAGCAATGTGCTCGCTATTAAACGGTATTTATTGTATCAGTCGAAAAAGTTTATGTTGTTAGTGAGAAACGAGGCCGAGTAAGTCAAAAAACGAGAGGGAAAGCTCGCCAGCGAAAACAGGAGGTAAAAAAGCTCCGTGGGGGTTGCAATAGACGGCAGGCGTGTACTTCATGTTGCGTACAAGAGAAAAGGCCGAAGCGAGCATTATGAATAACTTCACTCTCGCCTCGAGGCGGCTCTTATGGATCACTTTTGCCGTGAGATCGAGATCTATAGATGACGCGTGAGCGTGGGCGTCCAAATGGAAACAAACAGTAGCGCCCCATTGCGAAATCGCGTGTTTATGTGGGTGTGGGCACTAAGATAAATGGTTAAGTATAATTGTGGTTGGTTAGAGAAACCCCACATTTTTTAGTAACCTTAACAAAAAATCTTGTACCTACAACTATAAAAATTTCAAGTCCAATTAAATAATCCTCCAGTAATAAGACTTCTAGTTGAAGTTCCAAATTTCATAGTTGTGGCTACCTTTTTTTTTAGCCCTGGTTACGACAAAATTTGGGGTTCCATGGTACCATAATTTAGAATCGAAATTTGTCATCATGATATAGTTAACCATCATTTTTTAATATGTGGGTGCGGGCAATGAGAGAAATGGTTAACTCTAATTATAGTGGGTTAAAGAAACCCCAAGAAAAAATCTGGCAACCACAATTGTAAAAATATTAACTCCAATTAAGTAATCATCCAGTAAGGGATTTAGTCGAAGTTATCATTTTTATAGCTGTGATTAACTATTTATAACAGGTTACTATAAAGGGTGAGTGATACAGTTAACCATAACTTCTGTTAGTATATGTATCTGCGTGTGCGTGTTTGTTTTTATTCGATGAGAAACGAGTGATATCGTAAGTATGAAAGAAAAATCTCTTAAACATACAATCTCTCGCCACACCTCGAGCTTTTTACTGCAAGATATCAATGTACAGTTGAGTATGAGAATACTCTCCGTCTTGAAATTTCTCTCACGTCCAGAGACATGCCCGCGCAAAAGCAAATATTTTTAAATGCTTCAGACCTTCGCAGGTTCGACGTTGCCATGTAGCAACATGCACTTTCTGAAATCTCAATATCTAATCGTTCATTTCAACATCTACATTACAACCTCTGTTCCTCTATCTCGAGTCTTACCTCCTGGTTACGAGGGAAAACAAATTTTCTCGGATTTAGTCTCGAAGTTAAAAAGAAGAGATGCTCACAAAATGATTCGATAGTTGAATGAAAAAAATTAATAAATTTCGTAAGCCTCATGTTCTCCCCGAGGAATGAGAGGTCGGTGGCGAGGTAGGAAGAAGTCTTATATAGGCGGGTCCGCGGCGCCTCACTTGCGCGAGAGCGCCATTCGCCGCGCGGCCACCTGGCGGATTTCTGGCGAGTTACCAAAAACTCGGTGGAGGAAAGGAGATTCGTTACGATATATATTAATAGGCGATGCGCGTTCGAGTGCACGACGTCGTCTGCATGCTGATTTCATGGGCAAAGGCATAAATCCACGGGAAATCCGCAAAACGAGACTCTTCTCACGGGTGGAGTCAGTCCAAAGAAAAGGAAAAAAAACATACATATATACCACGAACGGCCGGCTCTGAGTAAAACTAAAATAAATTAAGTACAACGACGATTAAATATATAATATATATGTGTGTGTGTGTGTATGTGTATGTATATATGTATATATGTATAAGAGACCCATGTGGTGGGGCATGAGCAGGGAGCAGAAACACAACAGATCGTCGAGAGCACACAACGAGAAAAACGAATTCATCAGATTCAAATAAATAAAATTAGTAATTAATCAATTTATTACATTTCAGTAGATTAATTTGATTTTTAATAAAAACGACAATTCTATTAGAGACTAGAAATTCCGTAATGTGTCACCTTATCAAATAGAGAATTTATTCGATTGAAATCAATTTCTTTTCACGCTAATTCGACTAAACATTATTCGAGTAAGAAATAAATTAATTCGAATAGTTACAGTTCACTTGAAATAAATAAACATAATTTTTTTTTCATTCTCAAATTTTTATGTTAAACACTCGCAATTGCTTTATCATTCAATTTTGATAAATTGAAATCCAATTTATCTTCAAATTCAATGAGCTTTATTTCAATCTCATAAATACTTTTTCCTCGATGCAGTCTTAAATCTTTGACACGCATTATCACCATCGTCGTATATACGAATTACTATTACTACTATATATGGTATTGTGAATATTATTGTAACTTCCTTCGTTTTTTTTTTATCTACGTTTTCCTCTTTCTCTCTCGCTCTCTCTTTCTTTCTCTAGTGCTTAGATACATTTCGCAAATTGCATTTTAATTCTTCTCTCGACATACTTTTGTCAATAAAAGCTTTCGCTATTGATCTATTTATTCCAAAATGGAAATTTTTCTCCAAATTTTTCTCTGGCGAGAAAAATTGCACTGTTTTTCTTTCTCGTTGTTGTACCTTTTCTTCGTTCTAAGATTAAAGAGAGAGAGAGAGAGAGAGAAAGGCAAAACGGAAATCATTGCACAAAACGTAAAATTTTCAATACTGCTTCATAATACTGCGACGATCTTCTCTCGACGTTGATTTCTTCATTTCTCTCTTATCAGATCCTCCCTACCCTCTTTCCCTCACCTCTAATTCGACAAAATATATATATGTTCTGTCGTGATTTGCTGTGAATATCGCTACAAAAAACGTCCAAAGTCGGATAATAAATTATTTATGCCCGGATCGTGATTTCTCGTCTATCTGAAAGAAAATCATTTCTCTCTCTCTCTCTTTCTCTTTCCTTTTCTCTTCTTGCATTTATCGAAATTTTCGTTGCTCTCTCTCTCTTCCTCTCATTTTCCTTATCTTTCTGCGATAGACGCCGCTCATCTTTCAAAAGGCTACGTGAAGGAATGATGCTTCCAGAGTTTGGACGATTGATCACCGATTTTGGAGACACGATCGGCCAAATCGACATCATAATTCGTCGATGTATTATTCTCCTCTGAAACAGGAAAAAAAAACAAAAAATTAATCGAAATAATTATAAAATAACAGGGTTATTTATACAGGGTTATTGAGGGTACATTGAGCTGTAAAATTTCCTTAAACCATTAGCCTTCGCATCAATATTAGCAAAGCTGCAGTCGATTTACCAAATGAAGGGAAAAAGTCACTTTTTTATACTTTTTTTCAACTTCATATTAAGAATAGAAAAATTGTTTTTTCCTCAAAACTCTTGAAAGAATCTTGTGGGAAATTTATTGCAGTTTTCGAAACTGCCCGATTAATTTCTGTACGACCATTGGTTGCTGAGATATCTCCGCGAGAAATCAACGTAGAAAAAAATTAAAAAACGGAAATTAAAGCTGGAGAAACAGGCTATCTGGTCCATGTATTGGTTTAGTTGGAAAAAATATTCCCAAGCCCGTGGACTAAAAATAAAAAGGTAAAAAATTTGCAAAAATTTTCTTTTGCGCCATTTCTTAAAATTTTGTAAGAACCGTAGCTTCTAAAAATGTTTGACCAAAAGATCTGAAAACTAGAATCTTGGAGCTTCAAAATCCTTTGTTAATGACCTCGATACGACCATTTTTCAATGAAATACAGCCTCTGTCGAAAATCACCGAAAAATTTGGAAATTTTTCTTGCTCCTTTAATTTTTGCGAGTAGTGTATTTTTTAGTAATCAATCGAAGGTTTTTCTAGCGATAAATATTCTCCATTTTATAAACAATTTGACGTAGAAATTCGTGTGACAATTGTGGACAATATACAAGAGTATACCTTGAAAATATATTTTGTTTATATCGCTGTGATATATCGTATATCATATATTTTCAGGCGCCTTTAAACATAGCATAGACCGCCATCTTTGACTGTGATCACACGAGCCGGGAATATATCTTTTCTTCATTTTCCATAATCTGTTTACCCGTCGTCTCTCTCGTCTCTCTTATTTCTCTCTCTCTCTATCTCGCTGTCTGCCCAGCCTCGAATTTATCGCGAGTGCGTACACACGTTTCGCGCGGTGATAAGAAACATACAACCACCCCGAGGCTCTCCCGTCTCTCCTTCCTCTCCGTACTCTCCTCTCAGAAACTCACATACACATTATAATGTACCCTCGTCTTCTTTTCTTCCGCCTTCTCGATCCGTCTTCTTCATCATTCTCTCCGCCCTTCTTTGTCCTCGCGATCCTTCCCGCGCAATTCCCAGATGCCTCGGGATCTATCATCGCACACAATATACATATATGGATGATTTCACCATTTACCATCGATCGGGCAATAAAATTACCGTCTATTCAAAATCTCGAGAAATCTCGGATTCAGAAAACTATAGCTCGTAGCCGTTGGTACCATTTTTGTCCTGTATCAATGTCATTGAGATCTTTACTCCTCAGAGATTGAAGTAAAGGGGAAAAAATATTTGATGAGAAAAACCTAATTTTACAATGATTACAGGATGATGTAACACAAAATTGTGGGTTGAGAAATCAAAGTCTATTTTTCCTTAAAGGAAAATAGTTGGGTACCATTTTTTCCATTTTCCAGCATTTTGTTCCGAGGAGTGACGTTTGAAAATTAAAAAAAAATAGATTTTTGTTTTCTTTATGTGATAGTGTAATATGTAATGTACCAAAATTGTACTGTTTTGCATTCAACTCTGCCAAAAATATAAATTTCAATTTTATTCAAAATCCTTTGTTTTAAAATTAAATTCAAGAAAATGATTTTTTGATTAAAGACAAAGCTATCGAAAATTCTATAAAATATTATTCAAATGTTGCTCTTTTACGATCTTGACATTTGGAATAAAATAATTTATCGCTTCTATAAAAATAAATGATGAAAAAATGCTTTTTGTAATCTCCGAAATCCATGTAACCCTTTAAGGGATGAAACAGGTAAACCCCTTTCTTAGGAAATGGCTCATTCAAGGAAAAAATAAATTTTTTCCCGAAAGCCTGAAACCTTTGAGGTTTTACACATTACTGGGCTTTTTACATGTACAATATGAAATAAAAAAATCCAATGATCGTTATTGTGATCTATGATCTTCAATTCAACGATGGTGGAATTTCCCATATATTGTATATATATATACATATGTTATTATATACCCGCACGCATAATGTACGATGTGTACACACTGGCAGTGCGATACGGGGAGATGCCCCGTGTATGTACAGCCATCAGCAAACATTCTCGTTGCAAAGTACATTGTCTTTTTTATCGTTTTCCTCTATGCCTCTCATGCTTGCTCTGTAATTGTGCGAATCGACGGTTTTTCTCGCCCGACAAAGCGCACATCATTTATTTATATTTATTTTCCGGAGGACCGAGGATCCATTCAGATAATTAAAACATTAAAATATACGTAGAAAACGTATTTCGAATATATCAAACATATTGAATCTTAATAGATAAATATCGAAAAATAGGGGACCAATATATATTTCAAATATATTCCAATTATTCTGGAAACAGACTTTCGAAAAATATTGCTTAAACGTTGCTCTTCTGTATCTTCAAAATTATGAATAAAATACTATCACGGGTCTTAAAAAAGAAAAATTTTAAAACAAAGTTAAAAGTTATAAAAATACTTATATAAACTTTTAGGTTAATAAATTAAAATGTCATTGCAGGAAAAATTCTTGAAAAATAGCTTTTTTCGAGCTCCTGACTGCGTATAACCCCTTAATATATGAGGCGCCATTCAAGAGAGCAAAGTCGAGAATGCCCTTGCCGTCTCCTTTCTGATGAACGGATAATCTTGTGTAAAGGGGTGCGCAATGAAATATGTAACTTACCAACGTAAAAGGACGTGTCGTAGGCGTCGCAGGGACCGGCGTGTCGTGTCTCCAGGACGAAGCCCGTGACACAAGCGTCCTTTACGATGTGACACCAGCTCGGATAAGTTATGTTGTTCGTTGCGCACAGTAGCGACGTTAACGACGAATCTCGATCCCGATCGCGCTTTCGTTCTCGGACACGCTCGCGTTTCCTCGGACAACGATATGTACATGTCACGCATCTCGGACGTCCCGAACTCATCTCCGTGAGGCATGTCTGTCCTTCTCGACATCGAATTGTCGTGCAATCCGCGTTTTCTGAAACAATTAACAACATTAAGAACAAAATAAATAAATCATCATAAAATAAAATAAAAATAAAAAAATTCATGATCGAAAAAAAAAATAGTCGGGAGAAAAAGGATCACTCCTAAAAACCTTTTATTTCTCTCAAATTCAAGTGAATCATCCGTCTATTTTTTTTATCATCTGTATAATCCTTGGATCAGATAAATAATCCAACCACGGATAGAATAGGAAAGGATAAAAATCGATTTTTATTTTAATGAGATGACAATGACATTTTTTTTAAATTTTCCACCTCTTGATTTACCATTGTCACGAAAATATCATTATCTAGGATTGAACGGAGGGACTCTATTTTAAAGTATTTACCCTCATCGTAATAATAATTCTCTCATTTTCGATTTTTTTTTTATTTTTCAATGTTTTCCAATGATTTTTTAGGGTGACCGTTTTGCCCCACATTCCCCTGTACAGCCAAACGGAGAATACAATCCGCAAAAAAGAACTGTTTTTATTGCTTTTGAGTCTCTCGATTAAAAAAATTAAGGGTCTTTGAGTCGGTCAAATGAGACGACGACACTTTCGTGGCCATGAAATAACCTTTTTTCTTTCTCTCGTTACACGTGCGGAATATCTACCACATGAACGAATATTTGTATATGGGATACTCCATGTCGACTCAACCATCGTCTGAACTTAAGCCTCTCGAGAATGGTTTATGATTTTTTGAACTAATTTACTGAGAAAATTGAATTATCAGGGCTCATAAGCAATTCAAATTAATTTACATTTGTCCATCAGTTCTAACTTTAAAAAAAGCGTCACAATAATTGAAAACGATATGCGAGATCCTTTACATTTTTTTGTTGGCGATTTAAAAAATTTTCACCGATCTTTAAAAAAAAAAAAAATTATAAATGATTCAAAAATGATTTATAAATTTTCATATAAATTCCTGCAAATTTCTTTTATTTTTTAATTGGCTCTCACTCTCTCTTGATCGTGCAAATGGATCAAGAATAAAATTCGAAGGATCGTGGGAGTTAGAAATTCGTTGATCCGACAGGAAATATTCCATAGAGAGGCGCACAAGCACGTGTGGATCGTTGAATGTTGTTTTTTTCAACCTCCATTAATGCTCTCCACGTGGAAATGATTAGCGGATTCGTTGTGTGTATGCAGGCCGGAAAATAATTTTCTAATCGGGAAGTACGTGCTCGTGTGAGTCGCGCCCGAATAAAAGGATTTGTGCGTGTCGTGAATTCTGTCGGCGACGAGGGACTTATTGTGCTGTTTAATAATGTACTCGGTGTGTAATAACGATGTTGAAAAACAAGATTAGAAAAAGTGCGTTGCACGATGGTGGAGAATTACTGTTGTAAAAGGCATGTGTATATATAGAGTATTAGGGGGTAAAATGGATACCACCTTAATTTTTTTTTTCGATATTTATACAAAACCGATCAAGCCGTGACCCCGACCATTTATGATTTTGTTGAAAATGTTCTATTCTTTTGTACGTCCTGAAAGCAGCGTTTCAGAATTTTTTTAGATTTTTGTCTCAACCCTTCCAACTACAATAAATTTTTCAAAATTTCACACTATTTTTTTTTAAATGCTCGTAACTTAAAAAAATAACGGACATATCAAAATAAGATACAGGATCATTTTTTGTTCGTCTTGAGTTTTAGTTTCATGAAAAAAATACAAAAAAAATATGGAAATTAATTTTCATTTTTTTTTTCATTCTTAAACGCAACATTTTTTTGTTTAACTTGGACTACTATGATTTTTTTGAAAAAATTCACCACTTTTTAAGAGACATTTTTACATGTACTGAAAAATTCGCAGCTTGTAATATTCATAATTTGTATAGTTATGCATATTTGAAAAAAAATTGTGTCAAATTTTGAAAAATTTATTATGCCTGGAAGGGTTGAGACAAAAATCTAAAAAAATTCTGAAAGACTGCTTTTAGTACGTCCAAAAAATAGAAAATTTTCAACAAAATTAAAAACGTTGGATGGAATGCATTCCATACCAAACCGATCAATCCGTGACCCCAACCATTTTTAATTTTGTTGGAAATTTTCTATTTTTTGTACGTCTTAAAAGCAGTCTCTCAGAATTTTTTTAGATTTTTATCTCAACCCTTCCAGGCACAATAAATTTTTCAAAATTTCACACGATTGTTTTTTAAACGCTCGTAACTTCTTAAAAAACGGAGATATCAAAATAAGATAGAAGATTATTTTTTTTGTCGTGAGTTTTAGTTTCATGAAAGAAATTTTTAAAAAATATCGAAATTAATTTTCATATGTTTTTTTTTTTAATTTTTAAACCCAAAATATTTTTTTTCAAAACTTGGACCAGTATGATTTTTTTGAAAAAAATCACCGCTTTTTAAGAGATATTTTTACAAGTACCGAAAAGTTCGCAGCTTGTAATATTCATAACTTGTATAGTTATGCGCATTTGAAAAAATAATTGTGTGAAATTTTGAAAAATTTATTATGGCTGGAAGGGTTGAGACAAAATCTAAAAAAATTCTGAAAGACTGCTTTCAGTACGTACAAAAGAATACAAAATTTTCAACAAAATAAAAAATTCTCGGGGCTACGGATTAGTCGGTTTCGTATGGAATGCCTCACATACATATATATATGTAGGCTGCGTCGCGGCGTCGTCGGCGTCGTCGGCGGGGTTCTCGACCCTCTGCACAAGATCGTGAATGATCATAAAGGGGCTCCCTGCACACATAATACACACATAAGGCACACGCGTCTTAGATCAGAGGCACACAGGAGGTCGGTGAGGTTCAATTGAACGTTATATTTTTGTCAACGCGACGAATAAACGAGTTGTTGAGTCGTTCCTCCGCGTCACAATCGCGTGTTTAGCTGTCCAACGGATACCAAAGATCATAATATCCGTTCATCTCACGTCTCTTATTTATCGGTCCGATTTCTCAAGTCTGATTCGCAGAAGCGGTCACCCGAACTGAATGGCCGATTTCGGAATTTTTTTCTGGCGAACAAGTGTTGAAAAAGGAACCCATTGTTTTTTAACACGAAGATACATGTATTGAGAGTCTTTAAAAAAAAAACATTACCGAAAAATACCGAAAAACAATAAAAATATGGCCGCTGGCAGATGATGTCAGCTAAACTCTAAGAATTCAATTTAAGAAATAATTTGAGCGTTACAAAATTTGAGCAAAAAATTGGAATTTCGTCTGCTTTACTATAGAGTAAGACCATTTTCGATTGGTTATTTATGCAATTTTTTTTTTCACATTTAGGGTCAATGATTAAAAATTCGTGAAACAGTAAAGAGCATTGCACTTGCGGGCTCTCCGATGTAAAAACTTGAATTACGACTGAACGCATGAGTGGCCAATTCTTTTTTTCCACGCTTTGTAACCAGCATCCTTAAGTTATGTGAGACTCCGTCTGTGGAATGACTTATAGGAAACAATTTTAGAGATAAAGAGAGAGAGCGAAAGAGAGGGAGGAGAGAGATGGATTATTGAGAGACAGGTCTGATTGCGCACATAGCAGTTGGGGGGGAAACGAAGAGCATCTGGGATGTGGGTCGTTGCTCGTCTGTGAACCCCTCACGTGGCATTGACACGAGAGAGAGAGTGAGAGAATGGAGAAGGAAAGATTCTAGCCTCCGGCATGATGTCACGATGTCAAGGACCGAGAGGAGCAGACGAACTTTAGAGTGACAACGAGACCCATAACGTTGTTGTAATTCGTATTACTATACCGACACTGCATACATAAGCTTGGGACCAAGTACGCATATATATATTATATATGTGTATATTACGATGCGTAATAATGACAAAAAAAAGTTGTTATCGCGTCCGCGCAGACTTGCTCTCTCCCTTTTTCTCTCGGTCTCTTTTGCTTCCTCATGAAAGAAGCTTTTTATAATTTTAATGACGGCGAAACCTTCGGGTGAGAAGAAATGTCAGTTCCAAAACGTCGCCAAATTGTGCTGACAAAAAAAAGACCCAAAGCTCTCCCGTCATTTTGCAACAATCGGCGCCCCAGATTTTTTAACCATCGAGCTCAATTTTTAAAAATTACAGGTGTCCAATATTAAAGAATATAAGCTTCAATTTTTTTTCAAATTTCATACGATTTTTTTTCGCAAAAATATTCAATTTTTCGCAAAAAACGACCATATTTATAAAATGTAGCGTAACTCTGAAACTACCGGTTTTTCGTGAAATCACTAGGGGGTAAAGAGTCTTATATCATTATTTTCGATACGATGGAATTTTTCGAAATTTTTTTTTCGACATTTTTTTCTCGAAAATTTTTCCTGTCAAGGAGATATTTTTTAATCCTAAACAATCGGGTCTCTTACCTCATCTACGGGGGTTTTCGATAAAAAAGGTCGTGTAGATAAGTTTTTCGATTAAACAGGCGTGTAGATGAGGTAAAATAGCTGATTGTTTGAGATAAAAAAAAATATATCGTTGGCAGAAAAAATTTTCGAAAAAAAAATTTTGAAAAAAAAATTCTGGAAAAATTCCATTGAGTACAAAATGATTGTATGCGACTTTTTATCATCTTAGTATTTTCACGAAAACCCAGTAGTTTTAGAGTTTCGCTATATTTTATAAATATGGTCGTTTTTTTACGAAAAAATGAATATTTTTTCGAAAAAAAATCGCACGGAACTTTAAAAAAAACGAAATTGAAGCTTATACTCGTCCCTACAAGTTTTTCACACGAAAAAAAGTTTAATCAAATTTTCATGAATCGTGCACCAAAGTTTCAACGTAAAAAAAAAGCCAAAGAGCGTACCGGATTGAAAAAAAATCGAAATCAAATTTGTTGGAAAAAGTGAAATGAAGCTAAATATGTCCACTTTCAAACGCCGCTTGTTGAATCGAAATATCTTTATTTTAAAAAGTGCAGTGAAACTTTTTGTGCGGGCAGTGTATTTAAAATATATTTCATATATATCAAATATGTTGATATATTTAAGTATCAAATGTATTTCATATATCAGTTACAGTTATATTTCATATATCAATTATATTTTATATGAATTTGATATATATGATTTAAAAATGTTTTTCGTATATATTTTCTATCTAATTTGCAAATATATATCATATATTATTTCAATGGGGGGCGATTGTAACCTTGCAGGAGGAATTTTGCGAGGAGTCAGGATTGAATGTTGGCTGTAAGCGTGATACTGTCATTATAGCGGGCCCCGAGCATGTGTAATCGCACTCGTAGACGCAAGAATGGCACGGTGGAGTAAAGAGGAAGGGAGGGAGAAGGGAGAGGGATTATTACGTTATGTGATAAATCGGTGTGGGTGACGAGGGCAGTAGAAGAGAGGCAATGACCTCTCTCTCCTCGGGGTCCGTATAAACGCATCAACCGTGCCTTTACTCGTTGGGACTTAATGTCATGATCGTCGTCGGGGTATCACCGCGGGCGACACTGCGACCTCGTTATTATTGTATCGTGAATATAATTATGCTTCCGATATTTCTTTTCGTCCGACAGACACGTCATTAGAGTCACAGTTGTCGGGGCTCGACGACGTCGCTCGAGACGAAATTTCAAAACTACGCATGCATACTATTCACTCCTGCAAATCTTGCAAATCAAAATTTGCAACTTAACTCAATTTTTTTCTTTATTCAACATTTTTCATGTTTTTTTTTGTATAGGAAGAAAAGAAATTATTTGAAAATCATGAAATTGATTAAAGTTTGGATCAAGTAAATTTTCATCTTACTCATCATGCTTTTTTATTTGCGACATTTATAAATGTACTCCGTCAACATTTTAAACTTAACTATCGTTTATTATAAACACAAAAAATATTTGTTTTCATTAAAAAATTTATTTTTATGTTTGGCCAATTTTAGAAACAAATATTTTCCTCCAAATTTCTCATTAAAGAATTAAAAAACTGAATAAATGACAGGGAAGAAATGGACAGAATTTATATTTTGAGATTTTTGAGTGCAAAAACACGTCAGCTTATTTTTTATCATTATATTTTTCTCCAAAAGACGATTAAAAAATTAAAAATCAAGAAAAGAACACCCCAAATAATTGGGTTGGGCATTAAATTTAAATTAAAATTGTTACTGAAATTAATATAATTATTATAAATATAAATACAAATTTGTTCGATATGTTATTTTGAAAATAAAAATAAAAAATTACTCAAGGGTCGTGTTTTTTGAGCTGTGGGTTTTTTTTCGAGGTTTCTCTTTTTTTCAGGATTCTGTAAGAATATATCCGCGGTCTCTCATCCCTTGATTAAATTCAAAAGCTCCTTCGCCATATTGCCAAAGATGGAAGAGAGGAATTCTCCGTCAAGCCGGACACGGGACAAAGTCAGGAGAGATTTCCTCGTGGGCAAAATCGCATCGCTGCAAAAGAATGCGCTCGCCGTTCTTGTCGGCAGGGAGGACGCGCACACGCGGACAAATGCTCAGCGCACGAGCTTTGTATACTACAATAACAAGCACGTGCTCTCTCTTGCATGATTTATGATTCATATATAGCGGCGGAGTACCGAGAGACCCCGAAGAAGGAGAGGCCGAGGGAAGCGGATAAAAGTTGAATGCTCGCGGAATGCGTAGGACTATCGCATACCGCGGTTCCTGAGGTTCCCCGAGGTATTGTAGTACCGATCGTATACGTGTGCATATGTAATATGAGGCATTTCATTCCAAAAATGTTCGATTTTTAACGATCAACACCTGAGGTGCCGAAAAGAAGGCCCAACTTTGGAATTTTTGTTCTGCTAAACGGTTGATGAAAAAGTTACCCACTATTTTTTAACACAAAGGTAAATGTATTGAGTCTTGAAAAAAAACACACCAGAAACTACCGAAAAACAACAAAAATATGGCCGCCGGCAGACGATGACCATTTTTTGCTCTTGGCGTTTGGCACACTCCAGCAAAAACGGTCCATTTTAAATCTAAAAACTAAACGGATTGTTCGAATTTATGGGATAAATTATGGGATTGACCATCGTCGATTTTTTAAATCGGTCGTTTTGACAAAATGGCGCATACGAAATCTATGAAAATTGCCATTTTTAGGTAACTATTGAGAAATGAAGATCGATTTTGTTCGGTAAAGCAGTGGGCTCTCAATGATTCTCATATTTAGAGATTTCAGGCTCGAGAAAATGTCCCCACGATGAACATTTTTTGAGTCGTGAAAGAAATCCGCAAATTTGATTCTTGCGTTTCTATCTCGTCGTAGTTTGTGCTTATTTGGAAAGCTTCCTTCATGAGAAAGGAGCCAAGATCAAACATTTTGGCCTGGAATAGCTCGTATATAAATTCTCGTAGTATGACTGATCTCGGACTGTTATGCAGGCGGCGGTACCGCGAATAATGTTGCTGGCAAAGAGCCAACGAGAATTGAGTTACAAGTTGCGTTGAAAATACATAAAAGATAAGAGAATAATGAGAATCAAAACGCGGTAAACAGCAGTATTTTTATTTTCTTACCGTCCCTCGTCAGTTTTTCAAATTAATACAACGATTGAGAGAATGGTACCAACCCCTTTCAGCAAATGATACCCAGCAATTATTCGTCTAAACTTTAAAACGCCATTTCTATTTCCATTCAGAATATGGGATTCGCTAGAAATCCAGGAAATGTGAATAACCATACAAGAACAATACTATTCTTCAAAATAGGAAAATTAGATGTTACAAGTGAAGGAAAATTAATTCCATTCCATGAATGGTAACGTCGGAGAAAAAAAAAGAAAAGCTATTCAACAAACGACATTGAAATTGATTTACGTTTGACGGAACAATAATGGTACCCTGTGGGATTTTTGAAATGGTATCTTACGGGAGATTCGATCAGGGCCAACGATTCCGGGATATTAGGTTCGATTACTGAAATAATTAGTGATTTGAAGCCGAAAGGGTCAAGTATAACGGTCCGTCAATTGTACAATAGAAGCTCCGTGAAAATGATCCACTGCCAAGAACTAAATCTGTGCCCATTTTCCACGAATCCGTCGCGGAGTTTCGTGCGCATCTCGCGACATCCTCCGCTTATGATTCTTCCCGCCTTTGGTGCGTGTCGCCTCTTTTCAGCGCGAAGTATATATATATATATATATATATATATATATATATATATATATATATATATATATATATATATATAACCTAGAGACCGAAAGCCACCTGCGACTTACGTAATGAGAGATTCGCGCGGAGGGAGAGAAAGCTCTCTCGGCGCGATGCGAAAATAGGATCGCATCGCCTCCGAGTCACTCCGTAACGCGCACGACCTAGAACTGAATGGAATCGAGTCTAGAGGAGAGAAAAAGACGAAAATGTCATCCGCCTTTTCGTTTCAAATGAAAATAAGCGATAAATTTTTTTTTAATCACACGAAAGTCAGGATTTCGATATTTTTCAATCCTAATTTGTTGCTATTCGTAAATGCAATTTTGGCTCTCTCTTAATCATTTTTCTACAATATCTCATCAATTACTACAAACCATCCCTGTCATCTGATATACTTGTATAACAAGAATTTAGAAGAAAAAGAGGCCCCTAAAAACAATTCTTTAATTTTTGGAGCTTATGAATTTTTTAGATTCTTCTTTGTTCTTCAGATGTTAGTTTTTAGATTACCAAATTTCTTTCCGAATATCCAATGAAAATTTGGAAAAAAAACAAACAACGAATGGAAGGCAGTTGATTCTTTGCCAGGGATCTAGAATCAGACATCAAAAGTTGGAAACAGTTTTGGGTGAGATTGTAGGTTGATCGACAACCTTAGCCCCGTGTATGATAAGTTTTTATTGCTTGGTAATCGAGTGACGGAGGCACTAAATCGTTTCCGCGTTTGCGGTGGCCCCCTCGAGCTGTTGTTGCACTTCCCAGCCCGATCAACAGCGGCAATTCGTTCATGATTGTACGGTCAATACAGGTTTGATAGTTGCGCGTGCTCGAGAGAAAACGCTTATTAACTATTTGCAATCGGAGCCAGGGAATGCTTTAGTTTTCTGGGCCGTTGGGCGCGCGTGGTGAAAGGTAGAGGTATAATATGCTCCGTACACAGAACTATAATGGCTCCGCTGCATGCAATAGTAACCATTCGCATATCAGCAGGGGCGAGAGGGGCCTCGAGGCTGAAAGGCCCACGTATATGGTTAGGCTAAGGCCATCGTACGGGATAATGCTCCACGTAAACAGACAAGTATTGATTCTACTATGCATCAACATTGAGCAAATAATGAGTTACGAGCTCGACATTGTCTCGTCATCATTCCAACGTAATTAGATTTGGAACCAGTGAAATTCTTGGGATTTTATCGCAATTAATCGTAATTTTAGATCAAATTGGATGTCAGTGTGATCTAAAAATTACGATATTTCGGTATTTCAGCGTATATTGAACTATGTAATTTGTGTAATCGATTATGAGTGATGATAAAAGGTCCCAATCCACCAAAATTTTGGTTAACCATTGAAGGTAACTGAAATACCGACATTACGCTTGGAAGAATTTGTGCTACAGACGTTAGTCAACCTTGTGGTTGATCGCTATGACATGTACCGATCCGGCATAAATTATCGTACTTTGGAATCCCTACATTTTATTCTTATTTGAGCTTAGAAATGGTAACCACAACTATGAAAATTATAAATTTGACTAAGCAAGTGGATTGAATCACAATGATAATTTTTATAGTTGTGGTTAACAGATTTATGAGGTTAGTACAAAATTAAAAAGCTCCCTAACCTATTCTAACCTCAAGAAAAAAATTATTTCAGTGTACGCTTCAGAATTCCCGCCCAAAGTTCCTCAGTCACTAACGAATGCAAAATTGACGAAAGATGACAAAACTTCAGTAGCTTCAGGTCTAATCACGGGAAATCAGGCTCAACTACAATTCTCGTTACTTGAAAAAACGTAGACCTAACTCGGTTCTGTTAATTAACGTTGATAACGAACAAAACCAGCAGATCGATTGGCTATCAGTGATGAGGAAACGGTGGCTCGTTGACCTCACGAGTCAGCGTCTCCAGAGGGGTAGTTACAATTTATTTATCGCGCTGAGGAATTTACATTGCGCGTGCGGATAGCTGCACGCGGAAGACGCGAATCCTGACGAAGGAATCTCCGAACAATCTCACATTAATTAACATTGACGTTAAATAAATACGTTGGGCTATCGCTCGCATCCGTGTATCGACATGTCCAGGCGATCGTTGAGACTCACGACGTTCATCATCGAACACGAGTCTTTGATTCCTCCTGAGTTCTCCTTTCCATACCCTGGATATAATAGTTCCTGCAGAACTAGCTAACCAAACGACCAAACCCCACCATTCTTCGATACAATCGCTATGTTGACGTACCACCATGTTTTTTTACGCTTCCTTTCCTCCACAGTCGCATTAATTAGCATTGACATTGAGTAGATAAGTTAGGGATCCATCCTTCGCAATCGGCAGACCTAAGAGCGGAGAATGTTAAAAAAAAAAAAAATAATTCCAACCTTCCTCGAGCCTGATGCAAGGACTTGGAATAATCCTCGTAGTTCTGTGTGTGTTTATTTGTGTCCGGTTGCTCTTGCAGCTAATTAACGAAAGACCTGAACGTCAGGATAAGATCTCTCGTTACTACGAATACGAAAGCTCTTCACGTTGTCTCGTCTATCTCGACAATACTAAACAACAGAGAAACGATAATCAACTGGCCCCCAGAATGTCATTGACCGGAATTGGCAAAACTGGAATTAAAGCGGTATGGAATTTTGAAAAAATCATTTTTTTTTGCATATTCGCTTGAAGTTTAGATTTTTGAGAATATACCCTCGAAAGGAAATGTACAAATTCCAATAATTTACGGAGTTATAACTATTTTAGTAACGCAGCAACTATGTCCGTCACGTCAAAGCGTAACTTTAAGGGGTATGCTCGTCTAGAATTTTGAGAAAATCATTTTTTTTTTTGCATATCCTTAAAGTTTAGATCTTTAAGAATATATCTTTGAATGGAAATTTTTCAATTCCTATCATTTATCGAGTTATAGCTATTTTAGTGACGCAGCAACTACACCCGTCACGTTTATTTAAGTTTCATTTTTTTTCTCGCATTTTTTTTTGTGTATTGTCGATTTATTAATAAATATGTTGTAAAAAAAAGACCTAGACCGGAATAACGCCTTGAATGACACCCTGAGGGAGTTGTTTTTTTAGTGAGAGATGGAGGCATCAAGAGAAACGGAGATTACCCTCATTTTTAGTCATGGAGGAGGCGACATACAGCCTGAACTCTTTGCCGTTGTTTTCTTGCGTTGTTTCTCAATGGAATACAATGCACGATGCATCATCCGGCGTGGTAAACTCAGTGACAGCAACAAATAACAGATCCATAAGGTTTCAAGGGATAAGTAATTTATATAGATGCGTGGTGCATCCCTCTCGCCCTTGTATACAATTATTTCCCCTCTAGTCTGTCCCTCGCGTTTGTTGAGCGAAGAAGAAGAGGAGGAGGAGGAGGATGAAGGAATGTGCAAGGAAAGAGCCGAGCTCGTCGCTTCGTAAGATGCCGGTAATTCATGGCCTATTACAATTACCACGCGCAGAGCCGTGAGTTTTAGGCGTGTGTTGTAATGTCTGCGGCGATTATTCATCGACCCTGAGAGAGAAACAGAGAGAACAGAGTTTCTTATTATGCCGCAACAATATCCACCCCCGCGGCCGTCATCATGTGCAAAAATGCAATTGAAAAGGTACATGAATTACATCAGTATATCGTGTAATAAATATAGTATCAGTGCGGTTTTTATTTGATTATTTATTTAGGTTTAGGGTATTTAGGGTAGGTAAGGGATTTGTCGATACAAATTTGGTCATTAGGTCCCTTAAATTTTAATTTTTAATTACGTCCATTAATTTTCTTGATAATTAAATAAAGAAGCCTAAAATGATGCAAATTTCATTCTCAAAGCTCAACTTCCTTGCGAAAAATTTCGACATCAATAACTCGTTTGTAAAAAATTACACAGGATTCAGGCTTAAAAACTTTGATTTCATTAAGAATATTGTACTTACCGTTAAATTATCGAATATCTGAATTTTAGAATTCCTAAAAACGGTTTAGGGTTTCCTAAAAACGGTTTAACGTTGATGAGGCAGTAGTAAAAAAAATTAAACAGGCTTCCGCTTGTGCAAAATCAATATTCACAAAAAAAGCTATAAATATTCTCACGACGCGACGAGTACAAACAAAAAATCCGCGTTACTTTAGCTGCCCTAACATAAAAAAAAAATGCATTACAAAGTAGATACTGCAGTGTTTAGTCAGGCGTCCTATCTCATCCCCTTTTTTTGCCCACCTCATCTCCCTCTCTCTCTTTCTTCCTTTAACATTCGATATAATTTGGCAAGCGTCACGTCAATTGCAAGTGCTACGATGCATGCAACACCCGTCGTAATGCAAGATGAAGAAGATGGAAGGACCAAGTAATGAGAAGCGGAAAGAGATTGCGTGCGTCGTGACGTTTTGCGATCGAAAGCACGGTGGATCAACCGAGGTATGTGCACCTCTACCGACAATAAATACACACATATATACAAATACATAGGGGAAGGTGGGGCAAAATAGCCAACATAACGCATCTAAAACTCCAGCTTAAACTTGTTGCAATTGATCTAAAAATACCATTTTTATCGATTTCACAGTGCGTCGAAAAAAAAATTGTCTGGGGCGAAAGGGCTATAAAATTGTGATTTTTCAAAAATTCCAATTTTTCCAACTGCAGATAGTCAATTGTCCTGGAAGTATAATTATGTAGATCTAATTTAGCGTGGGGAGTCTATTTTGGAATATTAATCCTCATAATAATAATAATTTCTTCATTTTCAGGATTTTTCAATTTTTTATGTTTTTCAAAAATTCTGGAGGGTAGCCCTTTTCTTTCCAGATGGCCATTTTGCCCCACATTCCTCTATATATATATTATACACCTATATAGTGAAATATCTATACATGTATATCGGAGAGAGCAGTAAAAACGTTCGGAGACTCCTCGTAAGAAATTTTTGACGTTCTCTCTCTGTTCCCTTTCTCTCCAACTCTGCCCATTACTCCACTTCGTGGACGTATATAGTCCTCAGAAAAGGATCTTCCCTGCCACTGACGTTACGTCATTATCGAAACCCCCTATTATCATCCCGGTGCCATTATTATTATTATTATTATTATTATTATTATTATTATTATTATTATTATTATTATTATTATTATTATTATTATTATTAAGTTTTTTTTATTTCGGAGTTTCCAAACTTTCTTCCTATAATTCTTGTCTTTAGGACTTCTTTTGGCTTCTGCGAAATTGTCACTCGACTACATGGACAATGAAATTGGCGACTGTCCCGAGCATTTCTCGAGCCTTATCAGCGACGATATCGTTCATTCTCTCTCGCTGAGCCAAACGAGGTGCAAAAAGAAATTTTGTCACTGAGCTGACGAGAGAAGCGACGAATTGACGACGTTTCTCTCTGGCTCAACACCTTGCGAGAGAAAAGAAAAAGATTTAAAAAAACCCTCCGAAGTTCCGCGTGACACGGGCGAGAATTGCATACCGCCGTTATGAACAGACGCTAGTCGTCCTTGTCGCCTTCTCTTCTCACCTGCACTTTGCCTCCGAGGGTCAAAAATACAGCCCTGGAGAACAGAATATATATATTTACTTATAAATCTACCATTTATTTATTTTTCTATTTATTAATCTTTCTTTTTCTTATTTTATTCACTTTTTCACAATTGAAAGAAATATCAGGATGACCTTGAAAATATGATATCATTGGTAATGAAAGATATTCGTTATCAAAATACTCATTAAAGGTATGTATTCTCAAAATAATTCATAAGTCTCAATTCCAAAATTTCATCGAGAGGAATTTTTTTCAAGATAATATCTTGATCTCTGTTAATTATTAAGTTTTTTAATAAAAAGCTTCTATGAAGTAAGTTGAATATACATTGCCGGACAAAAGTTTGGAACACTCGCCCCGATTCCACGCTGCACAAAAAGTTTCACTGCTCTTCAAAAAATGAAGATATTTCAATTCGCCAAGCGGCATTTTGAAAGGGACATATTCAGCTTCATTTATCTTTTTCCAAAAAAATTTTGCAATTTTTTTTTAACCCGGTACGCATTTTGAAAGATGGTCGTTTTTGGTTTTTTTTTTGGCATTGTAATTTTGGCGCACCACCCATGGAAATTTTTTTGTACTATTTTTCCCATGCAAAACTTGTGGCGGGGAGTATTACCTTCAATTTGGTTTTTTAAAAAGTTTTGTACGATTTTTTGTCGATGAAAAAACGATTTTTTTTCGATGAAAAAGCTGTGTAGATGAGGTAAAAGACCTGATTGTTTAACGTAAGATTAAAAAATATCTTGTTTACAGGAAAAAAGAGAAAAAAAATGTTTGAAAAAAAATCTGAAAAAATTTCATTAAATGCAGAATGATTGTATGCAACTTTTTACACCCTTAGTGATTTCTCAAAAACCCAGTAGTTTTAGAGTTACGCTACATTTTATAAATATGATCGTTTTTTGCAAAAAATTTAATATTTTTGCGAAAAAAAAATCGGGCGAAACTTTTTAAAAAACGAAATTAAAGCTAATACTCCCCGCCACAAGTTTTTCATGGGAAAAATAGTAAAAAAAATTTCCATGGGTGATGCGCCAAAATTACAATGCCAAAAAAGTTGAAAAACGACCATCTTTCAAAATGCGTACCGGGTTAAAAAAAATTGCAAAAATTTTTTTAAAAAAGCGAAATGAACCTGAATATGTCCCCTTGAAAATGCCACTTGGCAAATTAAAATGTCTTTATTTTTGAAAGAGCAGTGAAACTTTTTGTGTCACGTGGAATTGGGGTGAGTGTTTCCAAACTTTTGGCCGGTAGTGTATATTCAATAAAATACGAATAAACCGATGCTTTAATTATTAATTACATTCGTGAAAAAAATTCTCTAACATTGGCAGCTTTTTCACCACTCAGAGTTGCTTTTTACTCTCAAAAAAAAAATTCAAAGACCCCATCAATTTTTCGATAAGTTCGGAATTTTACGTAAATATCTTATAGCTTTTGTCATGAAATATATTCGATATATTCACCGTATATGTATAAACTTTATTTTTATGCACATGCATGCGTGTATCTTTGAGAGCGCGACGGGTATTTGCGAACGCGACGACTTTCGCACCTTCGGCGAGACTCGAGGAGACACTCGAATGTACGTGGCGCGTACATTATATTTGTACTGGGCGACACATCGCGCGTTTCTTCGTCGCCTCTTTGGGACAAGAACACATGTTACTTCGTTACCTCCTTTAACCGCGAGGAACGAGCCAAGTGCCAGAAGGATGGAGAACAACCAGCGAGGTGCCACTCGTTACGTTCGCGTTGTTTACTTATTTACTTCAATGCTGCACGCGAATTTAGTGTGTACCATGCACTCTCCTCTCCTTCTATTTCTCTCTCTCTCTCTCTCTCTCTCTCTCTCTCTCTCTCTCTCTCTTATTCGTCAATTATTCTTCCTCTTTCTCTCTCATTTATAATCGTCATTTGTTCGACTGGTATAATATCAATGCGTGCGCCGAGAAATACCAAACTGCACTCAACACGCAACGCACCCATGACACTCGAATGTCGTTGATTTTTTCTCGTTCTCCTCTCGCCTCGCGATTGTAAAATGCACTTTTTGCAAAATTTACCGATATATTGGTACACGTTTAAGAATAGGCATTGGCAGTTGCCCGTCGAGTCGGAGCATAACTTTAAGGGAGTATTCTGGTCTAGAATTTTGAAAAAATCATTTTTTTTCTGCATATTCTTAAAGCGTAGACCTTTACAAATATATTCTCGAAAGGAAATTTTTTCATTTCCATAATTTACGAAGTTATAGCCATTTTAATGATGCAGCAACTGCCCGTTGAGTCGGAGCGTAACTTTAAGGGAGTATTCTGGTCTAGAATTTTGCAAAAATCAATTTTTTGGGCATATTCTTAAAGTTTAGACCTTTACAAATATATCCTCGAAAGGAAATTTTTTAATTTCAATAATTTACGAAGTTATAACCATTTTAGTGACGCAGCAACTGCCCGTTGAGTCGCAGCGTAACTTTAAGGGAGTAGTCTGGTTTACAATATTGAAAAAAATAAATTTTTCTTTGCATATTCTCAAAGTTTAAACGCTTAAAATGTGTCTCTCGACCACAGTACTGTCTTAAGGAAGGATCAATAGATATGGAGACAAATCCTACGGGCCGGAAATCGTCTTTGGGTTTGTGACAGCCAAAAGCGCGAAAATCGCTTCCCCCTCTCTTTTCTCTTTCGATGCATATTTCGTCTTTTCTCCGTCGAGGGCGGTTATTTCGTCGATGCCGAGGTTCGATGCAGCTGGTAAAAGAGTTGATTCGAGAGCTGCAATGCATGTTGAGCGTGCAGGCCTCAAGTATGCGCATGTGGATCTCGGGAATCGGCGATGAACGGCGCGCGCGTCGTCCGAGAAATATTCCGAAGAGGGACGCGGACTTGACGCGCGCGATCTGCGACCGGTAAGAATCGTGTGCATTTAACGAGAGTCGAGAAGAAGAGAAAGGGAGGAAGAGTTTCTGGATGTTGTCTCTGACCACGACAGCAACGTCTCGACGCTGAGTAATTAAAAATAATTTTTGAGGAATTTAAGAGCAAGGATTAAGAATTGAGAATTAAAGGAGAAATGAGAACTGAAGAGGTGTGAACTGATCAGACCCATTTGATTTTTTAATTTTATTTCTCTAACCGTTTGGCGGTGAGGTTTGAAAGTAAGGTTCAATTAAGGGTAAAGTTCAAGAATGAGGTTTGATGGTATGGTGAGAGGGAAAGTACAATTAAAGTGTGAGGTTTGAGGATGAAGTTTGACCTTAATCTTAATCTTAATGGTAATATTCAAGGGCAAGGTTGAAGAATGAGGTTAAAGTGTTCAAAGGCAAAATCCAAGGGTAAGAAATAAGAAGAAGTAGGGTTCAAGGGTAAACTCAAAGGACCATATCTAAGAGTAAATTTTATCACTAAGGTTTAAATAGTAAGTACCATTTAAAAGTGAGGTCTGAAGGCAAGGGTTAAGGGTACGTTTTAGGATTGAGTATTTAAGGGTGAGCCTATGGCTGAAAAGCCTATTTTTAAGGGTGAAATTCCAGGGTACATCCGAATCCTGGAAGTCCCAATCATTACTCTGAAGCCAAAATCATCACCACAACGCAAACCTTTGTTGCAAATAACGTTGATTTGGAAAAGAACGCCACAGAATCAGGAATGCGAATGATAGCGTTGATTTATCGAATTTCTTGAATTCAAATGACTTCGCCAATCATCGGCTACCTTCAAGGATTACCAGTGAGATGTACAGATGTTTGCTAATATCAGGTTGGCCGCGGGACCGAGAAAATACCGAGTAGATTCGTAGGGAGCAAAGGGACGCGAAATTGCTGAGAGGTCTTTGCGGTGAAGCGAGAACTCGTGAACAGTCGCGAGGGAAAGAGGCAAAAGCGAGAAGACAGACGCAGTGAAACGAACGGCATACCTCGCTCACATTCGTGCCAGGAGGCTTTTTCTCTCTCGATCTTTCTCTCTTTCTCTCCCTCCATCCCTCTCTCTCTCTCTCTCTCTCTCTCTCTCTCTCTCTCTCTCTCTCTCTCTCTCTGGTCCCCCCTTCAGGTGCTCAACCTTGTTTGCATTCATTGCAGCAGTGTCGTCGTCGACGACGACGACGACGATGACGACGACGCTGACTACGTCAACGACGAAGAGGCCGGAGAAAACCGGATAAAGTCTGATGACCCGGGGAAGGGAGTCGATCTCACGAGACTCGCAAAGAACTTCCTATATACGTACTCACGTTCCCCATGTGCACGAAAAAATATTTTTTTTTAAATATCTACCATAGGAATTTGGCACTTTTATGCTGCGGAACCGATCTTCCTTCGATCGTGGAGGGAAATTCATGATCTTGGTGAAATCTTTATTGACTAAAGATTTTTCCGGACAGCGTTGATGTAATCCTCGGATCTACATGCTTGTCCCTGATGTAAGCATGGAAATCCCGCATCTTGACTTGTAACTTCCGGTTTCAGAGTCATTTTGTAATCCGCTCTAAGAGGGATCGCCTGAATCATCGAGATTTCAACTCGCACAACGCCGGGCGATGAAGTCTTTGAAATTTCGATGACAGCGAGCTGTTCGCACGGTGACGACGTCTCGTGGAAGACGAAGAACGAGAAGAAGTCAACGAGGGCGATGAAGCGAGGAAAATTCGAGTTATTTACGGACAGTTTTCGCCACGATTCTCGGCTGAACGCGGTGCTCGTTAAGCTCCGACATTCTCTCTTTTTCTGGGATATTTATAACAAATTATACTGTTTTTTTTTAGCTTTTAGTGACCTTGAGGAGCTTTGAACCAGAGCTTTCCACAATTATCGCGGAATCAAAATAAAAATTCGGAAATCAATACCAAAGATATTCGACTAGATTTATAATTTAAAAAACATATTCGTGTGATTTTTTTTGTTAAAGAGTAGATTTAATATTTGTACAGATGCCGGAAGCTCTTGTTAAAAAAGTTTTCTGCGTTAAATAATGCAATTTGGAATCAGATAATCGCAAACAAATAGTACACACGAATAGTAGTTTTTTGAAAAAATATAATTGACATTTTTCTTTCATAAAATTGAAAGTGCATTTCAGAAAAAAAAATCCTCTCATCTAAAGCGTCATTTTTGAATCTAGAAAGAATCTTAAAATTTTAAATATCGATGCATATATTCCCACATATCTCTTATTAATCCTATATTTTTTGGACTTAAATGGATTTAAAAATATCATTATATTGAAAATTGTTTAAATATCTGAAAATTAATAAAGAAATAATCAGGAATCATCAGAAATGAGGGCCAGGTGCATCGAGTAGGCGTCTGTTGGTAACGCACCGACCGAGGGACCATGACTGTGAATATTGCCGATGGTGGACGCATTTGTACACAGCGCCACATGTCCTTGTGGCGTCCTTGCCGTTGCGGTCATTCACCGCATCGCAGAGTGTACAGAAAATGCGTATTCAAGAGAGAGAGAGAGAGAGGTGGAGAAAGAGAAAAAGAGAGAAGGAGAGAGAGAAGAAGGGAAAGAGAGAGATGAGATGTACAAGATGAAAATACAAAAGAGTCAGGGAGAATCAGCGAAAGAGCAGCGGCTGCACCCACGCAAATGGCACATTCGAGTTTGGAAACTCAACCTGCGAAGCCTTTTGCGTTTACGATCCTGATGAGGAAAGGAGGTGGTAAAGAGAGCCCGAGAGAGAAAGAGAGAGAAAGCTGCTGCCCACCGCTTTGCATCGAAATGGCGGCACTCATTGTTATCTTTTCTTGCCTTATCCTTTCGGCCTTGCGGCCGAGAATTTTTCTTCATTTATCGTTCGCTCTCGCGGACAAAAATCGGGCGCAGGTGCCGTAATATTAATAATCTGCGAAAAACGCGACGATGGATGTCTCTTGACACGTTTCTTTTTTTTTAACGAGACAGATTATTTTTGTTGAAGAAATTGGAAGTCAACAAGAGATACAGTTTGTTTTGGAGAACGAAATTTTCATGGCCGAGGAGAAGGAAATTCTCTTGGGAAAAATAGGGGAAACCATCAAAATGGTCTTGTTGGTCCCAAATGAAAAAAAAAAAATTAATTGACGCAATCAGAATTGAATTGCACAAAAAATACAATGATCTTAGACATTGAGGTGATGTGAAAGGCCTAAAAATAAAGGAAATCGTTTTTCCAAAGTTTTTCCTCTTCAACTCGAATTTTCGAAAAAAGAAATTAATGGCGGTGACTGTTTTGCCTTGGACCATTCTTGTTTTCGACGTGCAATAAAATCAATAAAAACGTTTATTTTTAGATTAAAAGCAGCGAGGTCTAAACTAGGCGTAGCTCTGTAGCTGTGGCATCTTCTGTTAGGGGCCATTTTGTACCATCTTCCCCTGCGAGAAGATTGCGAATGAAAAATGGCGTGCAATTCCGAGGGTGGCTTGTTCTCGGCGTATTTTCCCTCTGTCCGCCGGTGCTTTCACGAGGAGAATCAAGAAACCGGAGGTGAAGAGTAGGAGGATGCCGAAAATAAACCCGCGGGAGAAAGAAGAGGCGCCTCCGGGGCACGTCGACGTGTAAACATCATCGTATATAAACTGGTACGCGGGAATGCAGAATGCATTGAGCATCAGCTCTTTTATAACGCTTTCGCCCTCCCCCCCATGCCGCATTTTCCCTCTCTCGTTCCACGATTAAGAGAGGGCAAATGACAAACACAGAGATTACCGTAATTTTTCAAGTTCTACAATTGACCGTCCATTGACAGTGATCTGACCGCAAATTTCGATGTCAGTAGTCAAAGTGACATTTTTCCCCTAATAATAAAGTTTACGCGTCCTACATAGGAAATATAACTTGAATATATTTGATATGGATTGAAAATGTACTTTGGCATATATTTTATTTACAAAAATCTATACACTGCCGTCCAAAAGTTTGGAAACACTCGCCCCGATTCCGCGCCCCACAAAGTTTCTGCTCTTTTAAAAATTCAGGTATTTCAATTCAACAAGCAACGTTTTGAAGGGGACATATTCAGCTTCATTTCGCTTTTTCGAATAAAATTTTTTTATTTTTTTTAAATCCGGTGCGCTCTTTGAAACATGGTCATTCTTTGGTTTTTTTTGGCGTTGAATTTTTGGCGCACGATCCATGAAATTTTTTTTTGACTGGTTTTCGTGTGAAAAACTTATGGGGAGGAGTATAAGCTTCAATTTCGTTTTTTAAAAAGTTTCATACGATTTTTTTTCGCCAAAATATTCACTTATTTGCAAAAAAGAATCGTATTTATAAAATGTTGCGTTACTCTAAAACTACTAGGTTTTCGTGAAATCACTAGAACAGTAAAAAGTTGCATAAAGCTATCCTGGATACAATGGAATTTTTTCGGAATTTTATTTAAACATTTTTTTTCGAAAATTTTTCCTGTCAAGGAGATATTTTTTAATCCTAAACAATCGGGTCTCTTAACTTATCTACACAGGTTTTCCGATAAAAAAAAGTCATCTAGATGAGGTTTTTCGATAAAAAAGCTGTGTAGATGAGATACAAGGCCCGATTGTTTGATAAAAAAATATCTCGTTGACGGGAAAAAATTTCGGAAAAAAAAATTTTTTTAAAAATTCTGAAAAAATTTCATTGAATCCAGAATAATTGTATGCAACTTTTTACCCTCTTAGTGATTCCACAAAAACCTAGTAGTTTTAGAGATACGCTATATTTTATAAATATGGTCGTTTTTTGCGAAAAATTGAAATATTTTTGCGAAAAAAAATCGTACGAAACTTTTTAAAAAACGGAATTAAAGCTTGTACTCCTCTCCATCAGTTTTTCATGTAAAAAAAAGTTTTAAAAAATTTCATGGGTCGTGCGCCAAGATTTCAACGCCAAAAAAAGCCAAAAAAACGACCGTGTTTCAAAGAGCGTAACGGATTTAAAAAAAAACGAAATGCTTTTTTGAAGAAGCGAAATGAAGCTGAATATGGCTCCATTGAAACTCTGCTTGTTGAATTGAAATATCTCCACTTTTAAAAGAGCAGTAAAACTTTTTTTGCGGCGTGAAATCGGGGCGAGTGTTTCCAAACTTTTGGACGGTAGTGTATATGGAAAAAAATATATATATGGGTAATATAAAAGATTTTAGTGCCTAAATATCGGTGAATTATATCTATGATATATCCTAACTAAGTAAATATACGATATATATGAAAAAATATATTCGAAACATATTTTTGCCCTGGATATATCACAAATATATTCCGATATACCTACGGTATATCAAACATTGGCAACCGAAAAATTTTGTGATACCAGAATTTTCGAATTCCCAAAAATGCTATTTTCAACCCCAAATTCCCAAACGACGAGGCAATGCTAAAATGTTGAGAAGAAAAGCCACGAAAATCTCGACGATTGGCACGAATCAGAAAATAACATGATTTTCCTTTCGCATCTTTTACCGCACAATCTTGCACCTCGGCACGCACATGCGGAATGTTGAAAAAAAAAAACGAATCACGAAGCAGGGAGAGGGTATACGCCGAGCGTCCCATAAAATTCTATTTTTAAATTCTCCGTTCGTATTAAGTGGGCGCGGATTCTTTTTAAATTTTTTCTTTTTTTTTATTCGCGTCTCCCGCTTCGCGCTGCATGAAACCTCAATTGCAATTGTTCCCAGAAAGGGTTCGACGTCTTTTGCGCATTCCAATGGACAGGAGCATGGTACTCGAATATATAAATATATCTGTCCGTGCGAGGATTTTAAGGTAGACGTATTTCAACATCTTGGAAATATTCCAATATATCTTTGATATATCAATATATCGGCAGATATATCGTTATATCAATATATGAGCATTCCAATATATTTTTGATATATCAATATATCAATTGATATATCTACATCGTATCGATATAATATGTACATATACGTAAATGGGCGTTTGTGACCGAGTTGCATTTTACAGACAACCCGAAAGTGGGGAAGTGCGGAAGAAAGTAGCGACTCCCTCTCAACTATAATATGCGCGTGCTGCTTGAAGGGTTATTTGCCCACGGTCTGGGTCACTGGGTTCAACGTCGTTGATTTCCCAGTATGTGCGTGTGGGTCGTGTGTTTATTAAAGTCGAGCTACGATGGTGACTAAAGCCCGTCACGGCAATTAATAATTTCCCGAAATATTTGCAAGCCGAATTACCCTCCAAAACAGTATTTAGAAAGATTGATTTTGACGACTTTCGACGACTGAGCATTAAACCTTAAATGCAAAAAACGACGGAATTCTTTCAATTGTATTTTAACATTTTTGTAATCGACGATTGGAAAACAATTATTTTAGACTAAAGTAGTAGGTCAGTCTGATACAAAAAAAAATTTATTTGATATATCGTGTAGGGTACCATTTGAAAGAGCTACCTCTGAGAATTCTAAAAGTATTTTTTTCATTATTGGGGATCCAGTGGTTTTGACGAATTTTTAGAAATTTTAAAATTCCCAAAATTCTAAAAATACAATTTTTAGAAATTCTAAACTTCTAAATTCTATATTCAATTGTAATAAATTCAAAATTCAATTGTATTTTAACATTTTTGTAGTCAACGATTAGAAAAAAATTATTTTAAACTAAAATAGTAGTAGTAAAATAAAAAAATTCATTTGATATATCGTGTAGGGTATCATTTGAAAGAGCTACCTCTGAGCATTCTAAAAGTATTTTTTTTCATTATTTTGGATCCAGTGGTTTTGACAAAAAAACATTTTTTAGAAATTCTAAATTTCTAAATTTCTCAACTATAAATTCAATTGTAAGAAATTCAAAATTCAATTGTATTTCATCATTTTTGTAGTCGACGATGAGAAATAAATTATTTTGGCCTAAAATTGTAGCCTGATAAAAAAAAAATTCAATTGAAAAGAAAAATTCAATTCAATCAATCAAAAATATATTTTTTAGAAATTCTAAATTTTTAAAAAATTGAACAAATTTTTTATATTTATTTTTGGTTCACTGGTCTCAATGATATAGTTCAAAATTTCGTAGGATCGACCGTACCTCCTGATTTCCTGTATTTCTGAATCTAAAATTTAGATTTTAGTGTTTTTTTAGTATTGGAACCCTAATTGTGCCTGACTCGTTTTCGTAGCCGGTTTTTTCCTCAGAAGGATTATTTTACACCAGTCTACCCTGTATGTAAATTTATGAATGAGAAAAAAAACTCACGTTTACAGTGTCCCTTGTAGGCGACCGGAATGGCCCGGCCAGCTCGACAGGCCGCTAATCGCAGGTGACATGCACTTTTGTACGTGTTTCCGTCGGCTCCGCACACGGGTCGCGCACCGGCGACCTGATGCAACGACTGTGGGCACCTCCGCGCGCACCTCACGCAGTGAGGGCTCAGATTTTGATCCAGCAGGCAACTTCGACCCTGGCCGCAGCGTACCCGTGCGCACGAACCTGCTCGACACTTTACACGTTATTATTCGCGATGATTATTGCCCACATAAGTGCGCTTTGGCACGACACTATTTTACGTCAATTATTTTTTTTTCCAATACCAATTTCAGAGAAGCCAGAGTGAGAAAATGAACCAATTAAAAAATTTTCGACACTCAACATCACCAAAAATAAAATAAAAAATAAGATTGCTTCCCGTCTAGTTTTTTTAAACTGTAAAAAATCTAAACTCATTGCCATGGAAATTTAAAAAAAAGATTTCACGAAAACGAAAACTTTTTGTAAAAAAGGAAAACGTAAAAAAATCCCTTTTTTAAAAATAACTTTTGACCAGAGTTTTTTTGATTTTTCGTTGATTGTTAAAAAAAAATTATTGACGAATAAAATGGCGTCCCAAAACTTGTCATTATATCCGAATAGATAAATGAATGTGAGAATGAATTTTCCTTTTGGTTATTGAAGAAAAATTAAATTTTTAATTTTCATTTCTTTTTCAAATTGTTCTTGCGAGGAGAATCATTACTCACTTTGGCAGTAACCGTCGTAGGCTACGGCGAGCTCGTGGCTGCCCTTTTTACAGGCGCGCTTTTTCAATCGGCAGAGATTTCGATAACTTCGTCCGTCGGTGCCGCAAACCGGACCGCCACCTCGAGGCGCTTTGCACTCGGGACTGCAGACGCAACGGGGTCGTCCACGACGTACAACGCACTTTTTACCCTCCTCGCAGCGTACCTCTGCGCAGCTCTCTGCAAATAATAATCGAGAACGAATTGGAGAAGAGAATTCACCGACGAGCTAAATTTTTGTTTTTCAACTCCCAAAGCGATGAATACAGAAAAAATGCCCGGGAGTCTCGTGATTCCCCGCAATTTCAATAATTTTTTTCCTCCCTCAAAATCTCTTGACCAGAAAAAGCGCGGACAAGCCGAAAAAAAGACGAAATCGAATGCTTCTCATTCTTCCGGATTTTTTACCGTGGAAAATTTTCTACGAATTGCAAATGGCACAGAGTTTGTCGTTTAAAAAAAAACACCGCTTTAAAATAAAAATTTGAAACGCCCCCATTTTTGGAAACTTGTTTACCCGACGAGAGAGTGGTAACATTAATTAGCAGGCTTTTTTTTTCTAAGAATTTAATTTATTGTTACAGAATGAAAGAATTCTTGTGGGAAATGAAATTAAAAAATTTTTTTGCAAAAAATTGAATATTTTTGCGAAAAGAAATCATACGAAACTTAAAAAAAAACGAGATTGAATAAGCTTACTCCCCGCCACAAGTTTTTTATGCGAAAAAAGGCGAAAAAAATTTGCATGGGTCGTGCGTCAAAATTACAATGCCAAAAAAAGCCGAAAAACGACCATGTTTCAAAGGGCGTACCGAGTTGAAAAAAAATCGCAAACATTTTTTGAAAAAGGCGAAATGAAGCTGAATATGCGTCCTCTTTAAAACGACGCTTGGCGAATCAAAATATCTTCATTTTTAAAAGAGCAGTAAAACTTTTTGTGCGACGTGGAATCGGGACCAGTGTTTCCAAACTTTTGGCTGGCACTGTATCAAGTGTTTTTGATTTTAAATTTTTTAAAATTTTTATTGTCAGTCGGATTGTAAAAATTGACTTTGAGGAAATTTTTACCTCTGCATGGTCGACAATGTACACCACCCCCTAGGACCCTCCAGAAAAAGAGACTCCCGCTGTCGAGATCCTCGTCGGAGTAAGCCGTGGCGGCTGCTGCGTTCGAGGCGCAACACTCCTGTCGGGTAACGTCCTGCGCCAGGAGTTCCTTGCAACGTCCGTTACTTATCGAGGACCAGCATATACCGCCTGGAAATCATCGTTCAACAATTATTGCTTTCACCCCCGTCCATTATCAATCTGTTATCAATATGATTTTTTTGTGCTATTCTCACACTGAGAAAACAATGTACCAGGATTTGTTCACTGTTAACAAATGTAAAGTTGAATTTGGCGAAATCAATGATTTTTTAACAGTTAATTAATTATTTTGACACAATTCAAATATTTGCTGAACTTTAATTAAAAATTCAGCAAAGAAACGGTTTTTTTTGTTAATAATTCAAATTTTGGAAGAACAAAGTGTCTTGGATATTTTTTAAAAATACAAGGTGACACATTTTGGATGTGAAGAAAATGAAAGGAATTAATTTTTTTAAGAGGATTTGTTTAGAGGCAAATTTTAAGAAAATCTTTTGGGTTCTATCAATTCTACGATAAACACTTTTCATCGGATTAATTGCATCTGAAAGAAATATCGCGGCTCTTGGCGTGAATTCCACGCAGGCCCAAGGTATGCCGAGTAAGCGGATGCCCAATTTCTTCCAAACCATCAAATTCAGAAGAATCTCTCCGCGGCAAAAGCTCTCTCTTTCTCTTTCTGTCTCTCTCCCTCTTTCTCTCGTTATAGCCGCGCAACCGACTGTTCTTTTTTACTGCCACTCTCAGATTATCCCTCTCACTCTCTTCCTCCCTCTCAGATTCTGCTCATTCTTGCTTTCGCTTTCTATCCTCTTGGAGCCCCTCGCTCTTTTTTACAATGTTAACATAAACACACACACATACACAAATATATGGAGTATTCCGAGTAAGTTCCACCAAAATTTTGCATGTATTTAATTATATTAATATAATAATATATTAAATTATTAAATATAATTCAATTAAAATATAATAAATAATTTATGATTAAATAATAAAACACTATGATATATTTATATACTAAATACATATGAAAAATCTATCATAGATGGAAAATATATATATACTTTACATACCCAAATTATTAAGGAAGCCCACCCTTCCTCGCTCGAATTTGATTCCCGATTTTTTCTACGATTATAACACGGCTTGAAGACAGTACCAATTTTTTTTCAATCTTTATTTTTTTTCTTTTTTTTCAATTAAACGAAACATCAGAATTCGAGAATCTGTAATTTTATGCCAATTGTTATATTTAATTTCTATTTTTCTTGTCAGTCGTTTTTTAAAACACTTCTCTCGATAGGTAAAATAAAATTTCCATATTTTGATTGAATGCTGAAATAAAAAAATTCACACAATTCCGAGGTTTTAGAATTTTTTTTTAAATTTCTGTATTTGTATTTTTGTCGCATAAAAAGAATTGAAAATCAATCGGAAAAATATAGATGTCCTAGTTTATGAATTAGGGAATTTTATACGAAATTTGACAAAAAAATTAAAAAATAACAATAAAATCAGGAGGAAAATTTGGAAAAAAGGCTAACAGCATAAATTCCAAAAATTAGATTTTTTAGATGAGATTTCGGAAGACTCGGAATACTTCATACATAAATACAGTATCACATCACACTGGACCGTGTGCATCTTTGCCGGGGTGATGGTGGTGGCGGCGATGCCGGTCGCCTGCGGCCCTCGTTCTTTTTATCTGTAGTTTCGTTTTTTTAAAATCATTATTCTCCTTTTTTCTTTTATCTTTCTTTCCTCCACCGCGAGGAGTTTTCATTCGCGCGTGAGCAATGCGCGGTGCGCGGAGCTCGCAGCCCTCGGTATCCGTGTCTTGCATTCCACGTGGCATGACACTGTCCACAAAGCACAACGGACTTTCGCCGCATCGCCGTTCTTTTCTATGAATGATCATTGAAATTTCAGGCTCAAAATTGCACCCATTGAATTGGTCTATGAACGAGATAAGCGTGTTTTCTTTTTTCTCATCCTTATCGACATCCAAAGTACTACATCGATCAAAAATCGCCGGCTAATCATGAATATGCAATCAGAAGATTTTGCAGAAAAAAAATTGATTTTCCAAGCCATACCACTTACGATAGATTTTTGGCGATTTTAAAAGTTCTCTAGCTCCGACAAGATTCAAGATAACGGAATGATTCTTGCGCCATTCTCTTCGTTATTAGGTGCCCTATCGACTGAAAAAAAGGAATCGCTGATCGAATAAAGGGGACCAGAGATATGGGCCTTTTAAACACCGGTTTTTACTCCGTTTCCTTTTAATCCGTTTCTTTTTGAAAATTATGCATCGTGCAAATCCATTTCACGTCTTAACAATTATTACAAGAAGGACGAATTATTATAATTATAAATAAATCGATGTGAGCTATGTTAATTTTGTCGCTCAGAGTCGAATAAACTTTACCAAGTTTTCCATTGAAATGCTTTGTGTTCTTTAATTTCATTTTTAAGTCGCGCTATTCGTGAGTGGAGGAGGAAAATATACCGTTGCTCTTGTCGTTCTGGTCTCGCGCGCATAGACGCTTAATTAACGCGTGTGTTCGCGAGATTATGCGATTTGTTATACTTATATATATATATATCGAGAAGGAGCAGAAAGAAACGCTGTACGCTTGGTATGCGCGGCGAAGCGATTAGCGCGCATTGGAAAAGTAGAACAAGGTCCTGGCCTACGCATCGTGAGTCTGAGAGGGGATGAAGAAAATTATAAACAGTGTGAGAGTAATATAATCGTATCGATGGCGTATTAATGATTGCCATAATGATGATTGGGTAACTTTTTTGTGTATCAAGAGAGATTTTCACGGGAGTCGCGGAAAATCACGCTCACCGAGGCGCTGAAAAATCATACGAAAAGTTTAGAAATCACTTTTATATCTATTCCAAAGATATTTAGGGAAAGGGGGGCAAAATGGTTACCACCCTCAATTTGTTTTTTTTTCGAAAATTCTATTGAACAAGAGAAAAAATTGGAAAAGCGATTACCCTCGCTTTTAGGCATTTCCCATTCGCTCTAATTAATAGTCAAGATACTTGAACCAATTGAATTTTTTGCGAAATTCAATTTTAATCGTATAGTTGCATTATCTAATTTTTTTTTTTTTTATTATAGCGGTGGGCCATTTTGCCCCCCAGTGTCAATTTTGCCTCCCATTCTCCTAAATGCATATTGGAGGAGCCTCGAGACATTTTCACGATTGGAATTTTTTTTCTTGCGGTTACAATATAACATGCGCGCTTCAACAACGTAATAATTAACGCACTGCGCGAATAATAAACGAGAAACCGGAGAAAAAGCACGAACTATTCTTGCACGCTCCTCCGAGCAATCTGTTGTATATATAATAAACCACATTCTTCCCGTTTCTTCGTCATCTGTAAGCTATTCCTGAGTTGCGCAATTCTTTCATATGAAATTTTCCGATGAAAAACTTTGAATTATTAAAGTGAATTAAATCGTCGATTTTTGCTGTGCATTCCTTCACATTCGTTTCGACTGATTTAGAACGTGCTGCAGCATTTACATAAATGTAAAAATTTTTTGCAATGACTGAGAATTCTTCTTTCTCTCTTTTTTTCTCAAATTTCTCTAGATGTAGTAATAATAATAATAATAATAATAATAATAATAATAATAATAATAATAATAATAATAATATAAATAATATATAATGAGTCTAATATTTAAATAAATAATAATACAATAATAAATAAAAGAGAATAATAATAAAACAATATCTCGTTAACACGAAAAAATGCCGAAAAAAAATGTTGAAAAAAAAATTTGAAAATATTTCATTGAATCCAGAAGAATTGTATGCAACTTTTTACCCTCTTACTGATTTCACAAAAACGCCGTAGTTTTACATTTGCGCTTCATTTTAAAAATATGGTCGTTTTTTGCGAAAATCCAAATATTGTTGCGAAAAAAAATCCTACGAAACTTTTTTAAAAACGAAATTGAAGCTTATACTCCCCCCCCCACAAACTTGTCATGCGAAAAACAGAAAAAAAAATTCCATGGGTCGTGCGAGACAATTTCGGCGCAAAAAAAAGACAACCATGCTTCAAAGGACGTACCGGGTTCAAAAAAAATCGAAATTTTTTTTTGGAAAAAGCGAAATGAAGCTGAATACGTCCTCTTTGAATCGCCGCTTGTTGAATTGAAATATTATCATTTTTAAAAGAGCATCGAAACAAAGTTTCCAAACTTTTGGACGATAGTATACGTAATATAAATACTATAAATATTTGAGTACTATTTTTTTTACCATAAACTTTGTGTATGCAAGAATTTCCTTTTTCACAGAGATTTTAAATCTTCACTGAAAAATATCCGATCGGCAAAGAGACTTTTCGAACGGTTCGATCGGTGAATCAAAAAGTTCTCGATCAGAGTAATTTGGCGCTTACGTGGCGACGCACCGGCGGCAAATGCATGATAATATATTTTAATCAGCGCACGAACTCGCTGATAATCCGCGGTAGATTTCAAGTTTTGAGAGAGAAGATGGGGGATGAGGAGGGGAGTGGGGGTATTACGGAGGCTACTCAACGGAGCAAACGACAAATAAAAATACGACTGTGAATAAATTTCAGTGTGGTCGCAGGCGCGGTGCGAGCGGGGAATCCCCGACGGTCGGGCCTCTCTCTCTCTCCCAGCCACTGACCTCCCTTAACTCTTGCCCGCGAGCTCGTCGATGGACGTGCGGCCTTTTTTTCTCATAGTCTCTGCCACTCTCTTTCTCTCTCTTGTTTAACTTTGATTGTTACTTTTTCCCCATCTCAAGCTCCAAAGCCCCAAATAATCATTTTGCATTAATAGTGCGAATTTTAATTAAGAATTGAAACTTTTTTTTCATCCTCATTTAAATAAGCAGTTTTTTTTAAATTGCAATAAAATAATTTCAGTATTTTTCACTTCATTTTTTATTACAGAAGTTATTATTGAAAATAATATGGCGAACGAATTTCACGAATTGTGAGAGAAAGAGAGAAAGAAAAAGAAAAAAGAGAGAGTTTAAATGGCTAAAATATAAGTTTGAACGTTTCTTTGCATTTACAACGATTTTTGCAATTAAATTTATCGTCATATAATCACATATCTTGAAACTGCATCAAGTATATAATTTAATTAATTATATACTACGTAACTTGTTTTGATTTACTTTTCATTGCTCCTGTTAATAAATTTTTCTTATTTTAGTTTTGATTATTCTTAAATTGTTTTGAAAATTTCTTATGTCTCGTGGTAGATCGTTAAACAATTGGAGGGCTTCATGAACAATATCCCAGTAAAATAGAGCGCCTTTTTGTCCTTCCAAGTTTAATTCTAATTAGGTCGTTTTGTTGTAGTCCAGTATAAACTTGATTTAAATTAATTTATAAATTTAAATCAATATTAATTAATTTATAAATTAATATATAAATATTGATACATTGCGTTATATCCTCTCCTCGACGCTCATTAGGGCGAGAAAAAGGGAGAGAAAGAGGACGAAACAGGATATCTTGTGACCACCAAACACAAATATTGCTGCAGGACATAGACAAACCGCACATACGGTGGTCATCTGCTCGGTGGTAATCCTGTCCAGACAGAAAGAGGGACGGGAGGCGAGAGAGGATCAGCAACAATGCAACATCCTCTCTCGTCAGCTCAAGCGTAATGATTGTGAAATATATCGGAGCCCTTTTGTATGCGTGAAGCTAATTTGACGTGACTGCACGCGTACCTGCACGTCGAGGAAGGGGATGCTCGATGTGCTCTTCAGCATTATTACCACGTGCAGAAATAAGACTGAGAAGGGTAGGCAAGATTTCTGAAACGCGAAGAAAAAAAATTGAGAAGAGGAGAAAAAGAAGAAGGAGGCGAAAAAGAGAGCAGAATTTCCAAGTGTAATGGAGGAACCAGTTTGCGGGTCAGTGGCTCCGTTTCACCAGGAGAAAGAAGATAGAATGTGCGTTTGGTGTGGCGAAGTCGCGAGCACTGAGAGGTTCACCCTTCAGAAACTGCGGAACATCTCGCGATGCAACGAGAAGGTGGAGGAGAGAGGGAGAGAGAGCGAGAGAGAGAGAGAGAGAGAGAGAGAGAGAGAAAGAGAGGAAAAGGATGCTGAGGAGGAACCGAGAAAGCGCCCTGAGACTGGAGCCAGAGGCGAAGAAAGAGGGATAAGGGGATGGAGAGAGCATCAAACTGCAACAACGTTGCCGAGTGATACGGACGAGAGGGAGGAAAACCAGAGGAAAAGAGAGGGAGGGAATTCTGTATGTATACAGCTCAGAAAATATGGGGCAATTCGTCTGCCTCCGAGGAGAAGCTAAATACACCAACATTTATGGTCGAAAATGGGACTTAAGAAAGTATTCTAGTCTAGAATTTAGAAAAAATGATTTCATACCAATTCCAAAGCTATTTTAGTGATGCAGCAATTACTAAGAAATTTTATGATTTTTGGCAATTTGTCTCTGATTCTTATTAAATTAAATTAATAAATAAACTTATTCTTCATTAATTATCAATTCTTATTTTTTTTAAATTCTATTAATTATTAATTAATTGTACGAATTAATGGAGAGAAACAGAATATTAGGGCTGCCTGCATCAATAAATTGCGCGGAATAATTACCGAATAATTAATTAATTAATAAAAATGTCTTGAGAGGGGTGTAAGATTATTTTGATCTTTTCCGTTCCCTTAAAATTGTCTGTAGGTTCAGAGGTCGTGAATTTTGGCTTTTTGGGTTTGTAGAGTCCTTGAGGCACAAATAGGGCACTTTTTAGTATATTCTGAGAGTATATACGAGGAGCGAAACTGATTTTTCTTCAATTTGTGGAGTTGCATTCGATGCTAATTTCTCGGGGCGGAAAAGGACATGGGAGGAAATCAAGAACAACGGCCTCCGACATCGGGGTGAGAAAGAGGGAGCGACAGTGAGGGTGAGAAAGAGGGTGTAAAGGATTTTGCGCATGGTTCCGAGTCCCGGAGCCACTTGTTGCACGAGAGAGACGCGATATATGGACCCACCCGTTCGTGTCTGATCACACACGCGCTTTTTTCCTCGTATTTATCATTCTTCGAAAGAATTTTCCTGATAAACGGAAAATCTCGTATCGTAACCCTTCATAAACCATGAAGATCCAAAAATTAGTGACGTCTTGTAAATTTTGGCGAACTCACTCGTCAGCACTAGCCAAAGGATCTGGGAAAAATGTTAATTTAATTGTGCGAAGATTCAACTGGAATTTCGTCTGGTTTTAAGGATTTACGGTTTCTTTGTAAATTTTTGAAATTTTGGATTCGCCTTTTGCATTATCCAAATAATAATACGGAAAATAAATAATTGCTTGTACAAGCAAAACAATTTTTGCGACAATTATAAATATATTTATGACGATTGATGATTTATGCTTATTGATGATTTTTTTTCTTAATGTGAGAATTTCAAAATTCAAATGGTTCAAGGTCCTTCCATGAATGTATTGTTTCATTCGCGGCGTAAGTTTTTGTCGTCCTGATTCTGATCCTGATTTAATGATTCTCAATTTTTCAGCTTCTGATGATGATTTTTAAAAAATTATTTTCTACTGTCATTCAGGTTATTTCTAGTAATCAATAACGATTCAATAAGATTCGTCAAAGTTACGAATTATTTGAAAAAGTAATTATCGAATTACTTTGCTGATCTATTTTAGTTTCAATGATCTTTCGACATTTCCTAAAACGAATCGTTGTGACACTTTGTAAAAAAAAAGAAAGACAGAGCCAGCAAAATTAGTATGGAATGATAATTTTCGCGAGCTGGAAGAATTGAAAAAAACGTGCCAATTGTAAGTTCAACAGAAGCTTCCAAATTTTGTTCCATCCTTCACAAAGCCTCATTAATAAGCAGCTTTGAGGTCCGCTATGAAAGAAATCAGGAATTTATTTGAACGTCCAGTTTGCACGATATTTACCATCAATCTTCGAAGAAATATCCAATCTCAATTACTCCAAAAATGACTCTTCAAATTCTGCTAAGAATATCCTTGCAATATCGTTCGTTATTGTAGAAAATATTATCCTGACATCTGAGAAATGAAGAAATAACGAAAGTTAGATTGTTTCCATTTTTTTTTTAACTAAACCCTTCAAGCGATTTTTTCTAAATGAATTAAATTCAGGAAATCAAAAAATTAAAAAAAAATATATGCAAAGAAAGCTCCCTCATGAGGGAGCAATATTTATAATACAAATTAATAATTAATAATATTACTTAATCAGTAAATTATTATAGTAAATATTATAATAAGTACTTAAAAGTCATTATTAAAAACGATATCGTTGAAATAAATGTACTTGAAGTTTCGAACGTTAAATTGAACAAAAAATTACAAGAGCTTGGAAAATAACAACAGCTTGCAAGAGCTTGCAAAGTCTCAACAGTATCTTAAAATTGTTTTTGTAAAAGGATAAATTTGTCGATTTTTCACATTGATCCAAACTTCAAGTCAGACCTTCAAATAATAAATAATAAATATGATGATAATAATAATAATATAATAAATTATGAATAAACCTTAAAATAATTGAACAATGATCTTCGAAGGTGTTTCAAATTGCCTGTCTCTGCGGATTACTTTGAACCAAGAGAAACAAAAGTGAGAGAAGGGTATCAAAATTATGGATTTACAATCTAGACGCCTCGATTTACCTGTGGCGGATTGTGCTTGCAACAAGAGACCGATGAGAGGTGTCAAGAGGAAGGTCTTGTAGCGGGGTGCTCGAGTACCCCGTCGCACGCCCGTCATTTCAGGCGCCCTGCGCCAAGTGCCCCGAGGTTTTTTCGCCTGCCGGAAGCCTTCGGTCGATTTCGCTATTATTATATTCACCGGGATCGTCGATCTCGTCTTTATACGCTTTTTCGCGAGTTTGCCACCGCGATTGGTCACTTTACAAGCGTTAACTCGTAACTCACATTTCATCGACCCCGCAAATCCGCCTTCAACGCTGCACTAAGTTTGTTACTTTTTCTTCAATATTACCGCCTATTATTAAATTTGGGAGATTTTTTCACTATAACTTTTCCGGATCTAGATTTTAGAAGCGAACAAGGAGAGTCGAAAACGAAGAAGAAGCAGAGCAAAAAGTTCCTCTTTTTCCTCTGCGTAAGAAAAAGCTTGTACCAAAGCTCTAAATAACGGTTTAAGTCTTGTACCAAAGCTCCGATCCCCGGTTTAATTCTTGATTATATTCTGTCTCCTTCAATTTTTACTTCACTCTGTTTTTTCTTCACTGATTCAGCCACGATCTTTCCTCCTCAAGAAGTAAAGAGGATTATCGCTGCATCGTCGGATTCAATTTGCAGGAAATTATCGAGTCAGCGATTTTGTGGCCGAGGAGGAAATTTTCCCGACGAAAAGCTCCGACGAATCGTCGATTATTCGGCGCGACGTTCAACGTGAAATTGGGACGAATTTTTCCTTTCTTCTTCCATTTTCCCGATACACGAAAAATCAAGAAACTCAACTTCGTGAGAGTGTGAAAAGCAGAAAAAAAATAGAGATAACCAGAGCGAGCAAGAGACCGATGCAATCGGCCGATCGTACGAGATCAGCTCACGCACGACGAGTATTTTTAAAGCACAGCCTCGCCGCTCTCTCGCACTTTCTTGCGGTCTCTCGGTCTCTTTGCCACGCTTTTTTCACGCCTTTCAGTGTTGGTCACGGTTCGTATCATTCTCAGCCGAAAACACGCACACGCAGACGCATCTCTCGACGAAACCCGACGAAAGATCTATCTTCTCCTTCTTCTCGAGTTTCTCTCGCCGATATTTTCCGTATTTTTTTCCTCGCAGATCCGTCCACAAGATTCCTTCCGTATTCCTCTTCCTTTCAATTTGTCATTATCGCGATTCAATGCGGAAACGCATTTGTTTGTGAGATTCAAGCGCTTCTCGCAGGATCAAGCTTTAGAATTAGGCGAGATACGTTATCCGGAGAGTCGATGATTGAGAAAATTGAAGACAATTTTTTATCACGACCGCGGGGAAAAAACGTGCGCTTTGAGACACGCGGTTCGCATGCACGATAGTCGAACGACGTCCGCCGATAATCACCCGCACACACGAGGAATCGGTCGGTCCTCCGCCACCCCACTTTGAAAATTTCTTCTCCCACTATAACACCCCCTCCTCCGACTCCTTCTCTCTCCCCCTCCCTTCTTCTTCTCTTCTCCTTCCCTTCCTCCTCTTACTACGACTACTCTTTTCCCACCTACTGGACCTTCACCACCTCTTCCTCTTCCACGTTGCGCTCCGTGGTGCGCTCTGTGCCATGCAGCGGGGCCACCGAAGACACCGGTGAGCGCAGCTCGGCGCTTGATTCCGTCGCGAACGCCTCGTGACGTTCTCGCCCGACTCGTTGCAACCGAGACCGATTTATCGCGAGAGATTGATGGACGAAATGTCTCTCTTCTTTTGGCTGCTTTGGACAAATCGACGCTCAAGCTTTTATTGACCAAAACCGGAAATGTACTCCAATATGCCGGAAGTCAGTGTCAATTTCAATGGCAATTCGATTTTGATGCTGATCGTGAGACGATGTAGATCCTAAATCGAGATGCGATCGATTGATCGATCTTCAGCGCACTTTTTAGACATTCATTCGAAAAATTTGACTCCTTCGATTATTTTAATGACACTATTTAGTCGTAGAGGAAAATGAGACGATAAATGGACTGCTTTTCCGCTCGATCCCGATTTCTGCCGCGTAAAATCGCGAATAATTTTTATAAAAGAGCGATTTTTACTGGAGACCGAGGTTGGTTCCGGAACATCGTTTTCCTCTTTTGACAATGAGATCGAGAGTCTATCGAGTACAAAACGCCCTTTGCTTTGGTATCTCGTCGAGTTTATACGCGCGCGCGCGCGTCCCGTCTTTCCCGCGCTCCTTTCCGCAGCCTTTCGCGGCCTCGTACGGAATGAACCAAAGTCGACAGTGTGCTGGTGGCGGCACCGCGCGCTCGTGCTGGTTGGCGTCGATCCTCGTGGCTGCTTGCAGCCGCCCGGCGTCCTCGCCGCGCGCGGGATGATCGTACCCCGCGTCCCATGTGTGTCGTGTGGCTCGAGCTTCTTTCCTCCTCATATATATATATATGTATATTAGGGCGATTTTTTTTTTACTTTTTTTATTTCTTCCACTCCCCACCCGAAATTTTGTTGCATATGTCTGAAAGAAAATTTCCTGAAAGTTACAGCCCTTAATATTAATATTAAGTCCTTTCCCTCCGCGTGATAAGTTTTTCCATCTAAAATACGCGTAAATGAAAAAAAATTTTCGTCAAAATTTTACCACTCCGCGGTTTTTTATGATATCACATTGGTTTTGGTCGCAATTTACGTAGAATCGAACGATCTTTAAAAATGTCCTGAACAGCGTAAGTGTAACTTACACTGGTGAGATTGTAAGGGTTCCTAAAGTTGATTTTTACCCAAAATTCTCAATTTTTTGCTTTCATCTCCGAAATGATTGACTTAACCGAAAAATCGTTGAGAGAAATTTTGTTGGAAATTTAATTTCCTACAAAAAAGATCGTTCAGACCTAACTGCCAAAATTAATATTTCTTGAGATATTGAACCTCAACTTATTTGTGGTCTAAAATTTGTATAGTTTATCGAACCAGAAATTTTTAATTATTGATATTCCATATCATATCACCATATCACATGTCACCAGTGGTGATATGATATGGAATGTAAACAATTTGAAACTTTTGGTTCGATAATCCATACAAATTTTCATATCACAAATAAGTTAAACGGTTCAATATCTCAAGAAATATTAATTTTAGCAATTCGGTATAGAGGACCTTTTTTGTAGAAAATTTAATTTCCAGAAAAATTTTTCTTTACATTTTTTCGGTAAAGTTAATCATTTAGGAGATAATAGCGAAAAAAAAAGAGTCCTGGGTAAAACCAACTTAAGTAACCTCGTACCATCTCACCAGTGTAAGTTACACTTACGCTGTTCGGGACACTTTCAAAGATCTTTCAATTCTGCGTAAATTGCGACCAAAATCAATGCGATAACATAAAGAACCGCGGAGTGGTAAAATTTTAAAGAAGAAAGTTTTTGATTTACGTGTATTTTAGATGGAAAAACTCATCCCGCGAAGGGAAAGTACTTTATAATATTAATATTGAGAGCTGTAACTTTCAGGGAATTTTCTTTCAGACATATGCAACAAAATTTCGGGTGGGGAGTGAAAGAAATAAAAAAAGTTGAAAAAAATCGCCCTAATGTATATGTATAATGTATGTGTTATCAGGGTTCTGTACCTTAAGGTAGTAGCCCACTGCGACGGGTTCAAAAAATAGATTTTTTTCAACATTTTTCACAAGATAAACATCTTAAGAATATACTGTAAAAGTCTCAGACGAAATTTAAAATATTTGTAAAGTTATAGCTAAAGGAAGAGAGCAATTAACTGATAAATTAATATTAAAAATGACTAATTACTACGGTTTGGCAATCACCAGAAACTGAAAATCTCTCGAAGAAATGAAGAGAGCTTTGAGATAACTTTCGGGAAACGAAAGGATTGTTCTATGCACCAGGTATAGCTCATTAATGTAAGTATAATTTTTTTTAATACAAAATCTGTAGTCAAAACTTTAAACGCGTTTTTCGAAATTTCGGGGAAGCACTGCCTGAAAACTATTCAACCGATTTGGCTAAAAACTTTACCCGTTATTTGCAACACACATAGCTAAATACCTAATCTTTGAAGCATTCAATTTTTTAATAATAAATTAATTTTTGTTTTCAATTTGTTTTTAAACAAATTTTATTTCGAAGACCTTTTTGTTCACAAGTCCGTCATTTCGTTTTTTTCTTCTTAAAATATGCATATTATAGGTTAGAGCACTAGAATTAAGCCTACAAAACAATTATCTCTTTGGATTTTTGATTTAAGATGACTACAGAAGGCTGTGCGCTTCCCCGAAACAAGTCACCTTTTTTTCGAGTACTCCACTTTGATGTACAAAATCATAAACAAATTCATGTATTTTATTTTGGTATTTAAAAAAATTAATGAAAAAACGTCGAAATTTCGGTCGTCACAGTGGACTACTACCTCAAAAGGAAAAACGGAACCGTTGCAAAATGGCTCTCGTGTCCGTCCGTCTGTCGTAAAACACTTTTTCTCGAAAACGATGTGACATAGGAATTTGAAATTTGGCACTATATAAGGTTCTGATGAATTTCACGGATATTGCCATTCAACGATTAGAATACAAAATTATTTTAAATTAAAATAGGGGTTGTAGGGGTGTGGTCCAAAAAAGATTTTTTTTTAAATTAATATATCGTGTTTGGTATCATTTCAAAGAGCTATCTCTAAGGGTTCTAAAAATAATTTATCAATAATTTATGGTCGATTAGTTTTAATGATATGGTTCAAAGTTTGTTGGAAATGACCTTTCCCTGTCCTTCAAGGATTCCCCAGCTAAAATTTAGAATTCAACAGGGATGCACCCGGAGATTCCAAAGATCTTGTCCGTGACCGAGTGTCCGGACAAATAAAGAGAGGAAGCAAAAGAAGAAGGATTAGGAGAGAGAGAGGGGGGTGGAGCATAATGCACATGTATTATGTACACATGCACAATACCACCTGTCGAACGGCGCTAAAAATTTTTTTTAAAAAAGATGACCGCAGGACCGCGAGTATATATTCGTCCATTCTCGATTCTTACGTGGGATCTCCTTCTGCCAACACTTTTCTCTCCCTCTCGCGTTTCCCGCTGCTTGTAAAGCCCCCCGCCCCCCGCCGCCGCCGCCCACTTCCTTCTGCCGCGAAATTCTCTCGTCTGATGCTCGTCTGGCCGCGTATATCCACACGGGACTATGAATGACGGGGAATCGTGCGTGATACGCGTTACAATTTACAACTCTCTCTCTCACTCTCGCATCATCATCACGCGTGCGTGCGCGTTTGTGTCCCGGTATGCGTGTTTACTAGGATGATAGAGGAAAAAAACCGGCCGAGAACGAGTCGGGCTCGCATGAGGGTTAATAAAAAAAAATAAAAAAAATTTAATAATAACCAAAATAAACAAGATAAATGGAATAAATAAAATAAAAAATCAATTTAAGAAAAACATTTTTTGAAAATCTTAACTGCGCATAATCCCTCGGGCAAATAATAGATGATCAATATATGTGATATACACTGTCGGCCAAAAGTTTGGAAACGCTCGCCGTATTAGCTTCAATTTCGTTTTTTAAAAAGTTTCGTACGATTTTTTTTCGCAAAAATATTCAATTTTTCGCCAAAAACGAACAAATTTATAAAATGTAGCCTTACTCTAAAACTACTGGGTTTTCGTGAAATCACTAAGAGGGTAAAAAGTTGCATCCAATAATTCTAGATTCAATTTAAAAAATTCAGATTTTTTTTCTAAAAATTTTTTTTCCAATTTTTCCTGTAAACGAGATATTTTTTTATCTTAAACAAGCGGGTCTCTTACCGAATATGTCACCTTTGAAACGCCGCTTGGCGAGTTAAGATATCTTCATTTTTTAAAGATCAATGAAACTTTTTGTGCGGCGTGGAATCGGGGCGTTTCCAAACTTTTGGCTGGCGATGTATATTTTATACGCCTGAACAAATGATAACTTACCTATTTTCTGTGTATATTTTAATTAAATCAATTTCCATGGGGAAAGTCGTGGGGAAAAAACGTAGAATCAAGATCAGTAAAAAGATATATAGGGTTTCACGCGAGAGTTGTGTGAATGAAGAGCCGTGACGTATGTGGAAAAGAGAGAGAAAGCAATACCGCAGACAAGCATAAACTGTATGATGCGGACATTTGTGGGAATAAGAAGCGCTGCGCCGCGTCATCCCGAGCGAGAGAGAGATTCTTCACAAGTGAATCTATTCTGTATATGGTCGGACCTCGTCTGTCTGGCTCACCCGCCGCAAATCCAGTCAGTCAATGGACATGATTCACTGCTGCTGCTGATGCTGCTGCTGCTGCTGCTGCTGCTCCATTGCACCACTCTCTTGCACACGGGGAAGCGCGCTCGTTTATCAGGAGACGCGGCGACGACTCGCGCCAAAACAAGTATAAACATACGTGTCTATATATACGTATCTATATCTATATCTATATCTACATCTAGATCTATATCTATATCTATATCTATATCTATCCATATATGCGTATGAGCTCGGACCTTCATCTTCAACTTCGTCTCTCGATGACCCTCAAGATTTCTGCATCTGCATTTTTCGATTTTGGCTCGGCATAACTTTTCAATTACGGCGTAGAGAAAAAAATTCATCAACCTTTTTTGTCCCCCGTTCAAACCTCGGATGGCCGATTTTTTTCTGAAAATAAATCGCACACAATTAAGGGTGCGTTTTGACCAATTCAAATGTTTGGCATGACCTCAGCGGGTATTCGGGGAACTATGAATTTTCATTTTTTTAAAAACATTTTTTTTTATTCTTCTATTTGTTGGATTTTTCTCATGAATTAATTTTTTTTCGACAAAAAGTCTGCTTGATTTGCAATGAGCGGTGAATTTCCTATCCAATTAAGGTTTGAAGATGAAAATTAAAAAAAAAATTTTTTTACCCATTTTCGAGTGGCTTTTCGGAAACCTCAAAATAGCGAAATTTCAAGTGCTCATAACTTTACTTCGGTTTGACCGAATCTAAAATTTCTCTTTCGTACTTAAAGGCTGTCACCAAACTTAGAAAATGGCGTTTGGTTCATTCCGATAACTAAATTATTGTAGAAATGAGAGCAGTTTGAAAAACGCCGAAAAAAACGGAAAGGGGTATGTATGCAAAAATTTGCAAAAATCAATGGTCGAACTTTAAAAATCTGCCAAAAATCGAAAAATGATCGCAATTAGGTGAATCAAGCGAGGTTTCGAAGCTTAACGATAACAAAGAGAATAAGCTCAAGTTGAATCCGAAATCTCATCTAGAAAAAAAGTACAGTCATTTTAGTAGACTGATAAAATTTTGGCAAAAATGCGAATTTTTTTTTTTAATTAAGTTTTTTTTCAACCTTATATCGATGTATTTTGTCCCCCTAAATACGAATCTCCCAATAGTTTTCTCAAAAAGTCGATATTTTTACGAATATTCATCAAAAACATTTTTGTGCTATTTTGGCCCAATTTTAAAAAACCTCAAAATAGCGAAATTTCAAGGGCTCATAACTTTACTTCGGCTTAATCGATTCCAAATTTCTTCCTCGTACTTAAAGGCTATCACTGAACTTAGAGAATGCCGTTTGGTTCATTCTGATAAGTAAATTTTTGCAGAAATGAGAGCAGTTTGAAAATCGTTAAAAAAAACGGAAAGGCCTTAAAGAATTTGTGAAAATCGATGGTCGAACTTTAAAAATTCGCCAAAAATTAAGAAACGATCAGAATCGAATGAACCAAACAGCGTTTTGAAGCGCCAACGATCACAAAGAGAATGAGCTCAAGTTCAAGTCGAAAACGTATCCAGATAAAAAGTTACAGTCATTTCAGTAAACCAATTCAATTTTGGATAAAAATGCGAGAAAATTTTTCTTTATTCATTTTTTTAAACCTTATGTCGATGTATTTTGTCCCCCTGAATACGGATCTACCAATAGTTTTTTCAAAAAATCGAAATTTTTATGAATTTACATCAAAAACACTTCTGTCTCCTGTCCAGCCATTTTTTGTCATCACTGTCATTTGTTTCTCTTCATTTCATGATGTCCCTTTTAAATAACTTTAATGACCAGTATTCAATTTTAAACAAAAGTTTCTCGTAAAGTCTGTACATATATATAAATACATACATAGATGACCCTCTCACAATAAGAGTCCGAGAATCCCGCGTGACGATAGGATCGGCTTACGAATTGCTTAATTATATCGACGTTTATTTCACTCAGTTCGCGTATCGTAACAGAAGGTTCATCTGATTAAGCCGCGGGATCATATAGAGCCAGGAGAAAGAGAGAAGGTGATAGTGGGAGAACAAAGAGAAAGAGAGAGAGAGAGAGCTAGGGAGCGAAGAGAGAGAGAGAGAGAGAGAGAGAGAGAGAGAGAGAGAGAGGGTGAATCACAACCCTTCCTCGCGTTGGACGCGACGATTTGATGACCGCGCGCGCGTGACTCGAGATTCGCGGGAATGATAGTCTCTTTTCTCGTGAGGAAGAAGGGACGATAAAGACGACGTGCTCATGCAGCGATTCGGACTATCATTGTTTGTTACGGACCGCGCATCGGCAACAACAGCGTGTGACAACGAAAAGAACAATCTCCCCCCGATCTTCTCCTCTCAGCAGTAAAAATATATTCTAAAATATATTCAAGAATTGCAATTTTGTTTTCAAAACGTCCACGAATGAAAATCACATTTTTAATATATTCCAAAAATGAAAATATTTCAATTCGCTCAGCGGCGTTTTAAAGAGAACATATTCAGCTTCATTTTGCTTTCTCCAAAAAAACTTTTGCGATTTTGTTTTGAATCCGGTACGCCCTTTGAAAGATATGATCGTTATTCGGCTTTTTTTTTGGCATTGTAATTTTTGCGCACGACCCATTTAAGTTTTTTTAAATTGTTTTTCCCATGAAAAACTTGTGGCAGGGAGTATTAGCTTTAATTTCGTTTTTTAAAAAGTTTCGTACGATTTTGATGAGGTTTTTCTATGAGGTTTTTCTATGAAAAAGCCGTGTACATGAGGTAAAAGAGCCGATTGTTTAAGATAAAAAAAATATCTCGTTTACAGGAATAATTGGAAGAAAAAAAATTTTAAAAACAAATCTGAAAAAATTTCAATGAATCTAGAATTATTGTATGCAACTTTTTATCCTCTTAGTGATTTCACGTAAACCCAGTAGTTTTAGAGTTAGGCTACATTTTATAAATTCGGTCGTTTTTTGCAAAAAATTGAATCTTTTTGCGAAAAAAAATCGTACAAAACTTTAAAAAAAACGAAATTGAGGCTAATACTTCCCGCCATAAGCTTTTTATGGGAAAAAAGTCGAAAAAAATTTGCATGGGTCGTGCGCCAAAATTACAATGCCAAAAAAAAGCCGAACAACGACCATGTTTGAAAGGGCGTACCGGGTTAAAAAAAAATCGCAAAAATTTTTTGGAATAAGCGAAATGAAGCTGAATACGGCCCCTTTAAAATGCCGCTTGGCGAATCAAAATATCTTCATGTTTGAAAGAGCGATGAAACTATATTGATAATATATTAATATATATGAAGTATCTTTATATGAAATATGTCCAAAATATATTTGATATATCTTACAAGATATCCTGTATTCAAATGCCCAGCTTGCAAGTACTGAATTCCCGGCATTTGAGAATATTTCAATGAGATTGCACACTCGGCAATTTACAAATGCAACAGAAATGTGGCTCTTTCCCAAGGCTCAGTCTCATTCGCTATTCTTCTCATTGCGCAGCGTTTCTCGTTGTTGTTAATGCGGTTACATTGTTACAGGATATATCGTCAGGACGATACGTACACGCTGCAAAATTGCCACGGGTCTCTCCGGTATTCGCGACAAGGAAACAGTCACCCTCCCGCTGCCCTCATCTGCCCCGCAATCCTCCCTCCCCCCCTGTTCGTGTGCCCTTATAAAGAGTTCCGTTGTGTCGTTACGCGAGATACGAGATAGGCGGAATGCCCGCGGCTCTTCGAGAAGTGAGCACGTGTACCTTGTAAATCCTCGACGACGACGACGACAACGACGACGACGATCAGCAGAATGCAACTTGGACCTCTTTGCTCGTCTACAATCTCTGCCTTTCTATCTCTCTTTCCCTCTCTCATCATACATTGGGACGCTGCTTATAGGATACGAGCATTATAAAGCACAATTAGGTATGAACTACGTGATATGCAGGATCATAAGGACGAGTATGACGACAGAATCAGTCAGAAAAAAAATAAAGTATATACAGATTTGTATGAGGGACGGCGAGTGTTCATTTCGGGCAAATTTTTGTTTTTTTAATGGAAAAATTGTTCAATTATTAATGATATTTTTTGCATCAGAGTGTTGTAAATGTCTTCGCCAAATTTCAAGTTGATAGTCGATGAATTTGCAATTTTATGGACGAATTTCTACGCGGCGAGGGGACTTAATTCCACCCTGAGGTCAAATCATTCAATTCATTGATTTGTCCAATTTAAAAATTCAATTCCTGACATTTGGAACTCAAAATATTAATCCTTGTACTTCTTCTAAGATCCCGAAATCTAAGTTGATTGACAAAAGCGATGGCCGGAAATTATATCTAAAACATCATCATCATCATCATCACTTTCTCTGAGGGAAGTTGTCGCTCTCCCGCAAATATCTTAAAATTTTCGGCCACGTTTGGAGATGCCACGTTAAATTACTCGGCCAGATGCATGACCAACTTTGACGACAAGTGTCCAGTGTTGGAATGAAAAAGAGAGATCCCGTCGGGCCGGTCCATATCCGGTTCTCTTCCTGGGATTGTCCAAATCGGTGCCTCCTGGGCGCACGTGTGCGCTCTGAAATAAAATAAAAGACCTTTCGCACGTGTATGACCTGCCTGAGTTTCATCGTTTGTGTCCCAAGCAGTCCCCAAAAAAGCAGCGCTCTCAACCGCATCGGCAATAACAACTCCAAGCATTTTCGGTCTCTCTCTCTCTCTCTCTCTCTCTCTCTCTCTCTTTCGAGAGAGAGAGAAGCGCACAATGATTGCCGATCTTAATTTTTATCAACCCCGTGTGTCTCAGGTATGCATACGGGCGCGCGCGTCTTGGCAAAGTGAAACGAGTGCGACATTGCTAATGCCGAATATCACTGTTTTGCTTCAATACGAGTATTTCATATATGCGATATTATCTTGCAACGAAACACCCTTTAAGGAAACAAAGTTGCTTAAAATTGAAAAAAAATATCATTTATAAAAATAACCCTGCAAAATATCCCAAAACAAAATTATTCATAACTCAAAATAAAATAAACTCAAAATAAATGTACAAAGATATTCTATAAATAATTAATATTTGAATGCATAAATATCAGGCTAAAAATTAATAATAATATTTACAATAATTGATTAAAGTTATTCTTGAAAAGCCTAATCATTGAAAAATTAAAAATGTAAAAATTACATTTAAATCTAATCACTTTAAAAAAATGTAGTACAAAAATAACCATCTTTATAATATACGGCTGAAAATGTATGATAATAATAATAATTAGTTGATATTATTCTTGTAAAACCGCTACATGAGAACTGCAAGGATAAAATTTCAATTTAAATCTACCTCTTTACCTCTTAATTTTGTCCTCAATTTTGATAATGTTGATAATTAATTATCAATGAGTTTTCGTGATAATTAAAATAAAAAAATCGTTGCGACGCTATAATGTTAATACAAAAACGAATGAATTGAATTGTATTTGATTTAATTACTTGAACTAACCCAAACCTTTTATGCATACACAAAAAGTGGAGGTTCTATGGAGAGTTACTCTATCCTATATTTTAAATCCTCAGCGAGATTCTATTCTTATATTCAAATTCTTCTATTTTATATTCATAGCTCTATATTCTTAAATAGATCCTAGCTTAAGATAAAATATTCGGGGAGCATTTATCCTAAGTAATTTTGACTGGTATAAAAAATTCATGCAAATTTTTTGTCACTTCAAAAATGAGATGAAGGTTCAATCTAATTCAACCCCCGAAAAATTGGCAAAATCCTCCTCCTTCCTTCAATTTCTTCTCTCTAAATTCTGAAAAACTAAGAAATTCCACTTGTGGAAGAAAAATCTTCGCAATAATCTGGAACTATGGTAATGCTGATAAAATTGGTCCCAAAAAGTTGGTGTGTAAAATAAAGGTCCAGCATCTCTGTAAAAAGGAGACTCGGTTAATCGCATCGAGGCTTCAACCAACCACCCCCGTGCCCTTTTATCACCCCGCGGAGAACAGCTTTTTCAAAGAGGAGAAGAGAAGAGAAGAGCAGACTGCAGCCAAAATTCTTAAGAGAAGTTTGCGGACGCGCGAGTCGGCGATGGTTAATTCTGTCATGCGCGAACTCTTTCGGCAAACGGTTAGTATTCCGAGCGACGAGTGTCTCGTATCCTAAGGCGACCAATGCACGCCCAAATGGGCCTGATTGCGACAAAAACGCGCACGCAGTCCGCGCCTTCGATCTCAGAGAACCGCGGACGACGTCGAGCTGCCCCCTGCGGCCACTGTCCCGCCGCGCACCTCCACTCCGCCACCGCGCGGTCCCCATCAGGCCCAGTCACCCTTTTCTCGATCGCTCGAACGAAAAGGGACTCAAGAAAAGAAGGGAAGACGGTTTTTCAGAATTTTTTCAACAAACCTTTTTTTCGAAAAATCTTTTCTTTAATTTTTTTTTCTCAAATAAAAATTGACAAAAAAAATAGTGAAAATGATTTCCACATTTGCCCGTGGAATTGGGTGATAAAGGAAATCGCTTTTGCGAGAAGTGAGACTTGCTGTAAGAAATCCGTGTTACGATTTTCTCCAACGAAATGAATTTTCGTATCTCCGTATCTTTGGAAAAAATTTTGAGGTTTTGTATCTCAAATCCATGATATCATATTGATCATACACACACAAGTTTGTCGATGCAAAGAAAAAAAATATTCCTGTATTGTATAGACACGCGGGGAAATGTGAGGCAAAATGGGCATCTCGGGACAAAACGGGCCCCCTAAAAAATTATGAAAAAAAAAACAGTGACATATAAAAAATTATATTATTATGAGCACAAATATTCCAAAATAAAAAATTTCACGCTAAATCAGATCTAAATAAATAAATAGCAATAAATAAATAAAAATTCAATTGTCATCTCAGCGCATTAAAAAAAAATTACAATAATTCGGAAATGAAAGGATCAAAGCAAATGAAGACATCTTGTATATGAAGACGTGCTCAGGAAATCGTTTTTCAGAATTTTTCCTCTTGAACTAAAAATATTTATAAAATATCTGACGGTGACCATTTTGCCCCCAACAATTTTTTTTTCTCGATGCTCAATTAAATTGATAAAAACGTTATTTTTAAGTCAAAAGATTAGAATAATTCCGAGATCTGTTATCTTATGGTGACCATTTTACCCCATATTTTCGAACATACGTTTGTAACCATAAGCTTGTATATGAGCTTATATATGCTGAACACTTGTTTATGCGATGAGTGAGCGCAAAAAGTGAATTAACATTGAGAACAGGTTTAAATCGTACGCGATTTACGTGTGTAATGGGCGTAGCGCGCCGAGCTTACGCACCTGGGATATCAAATGCAACGCCAGCTGGTGGCGGTCTCGCTCTCTTTCTCTCTCTTCGCGCCGCAAAATCGTCACCGCACTCTTCCAACAAGTGATCCGCGACGGACTTGTGCGGCGGTGTTATTATACACCCAACATCAGGATGAAAGACACGATGCCTTGTGTGAAATAGATCGTTCCTCTCTCCTCTCTCTCCCACCCTCAATCGCTCGCGCCTCCCTCTGTCTCTCTCATTTCTCCATAGAATAGTGGGGGTGAAAAATAAACTTGTTTGCTCTTTAGCCAATGTTTTACGGTCGTAGCTTTTTATATTTGTTTGTCAACTTCAAATTAAGGATTGAGAAATCCCACGCGACTCTTATTACCCGCATATGAGATATTCCAAGTCAATTCGAGCAAAACTTGAACCATGGTCCCTCAAATATAAACTTTATTTTTTCTCAAAGCGGTATTCAGGTCTAGAGACATCCATTTTGGGCGTTTTGTCGAGCTCGATAAAAAAAAAAAATTTTACCATTCTTCTTTTTACAATTTATTTATTGATATTTTGACGATAAAGAAAAATTTCAACAAAAAAAAGAAAATGAATTAAGTTATAAGCTGGCAAAGTTGGGACTAAAAAAGGGAGTGTGCTCGCTGACACACTGAGAAAACAGTTTATTTGTAGTGAAGAAATATATTTAGTTGGCACTTTTACTTCAATATATTCCTTAATTATTACAAAATTTCTTAGTCCTTAAGAAATATTTTATTTGTGTCAAAATAATTTATTAACTGTTAAAAAATATGTATTTAATTTATCAACTGTTAAAAAATAATTGATATCACCATATTCAACTTTACATTTGTTAACGGTCAACAAATCCTGGTACATTGTTTTCTGAGTGCACGATTTCAAATTTTCTAGTCATCCGATATAAAATTTAAAAAAATATTCTTAATTAGTAAGAATGTCGTTATAGCCCCTACTTCAGAGAAAACGGAAAACAAAAATTTCTCAAAATGGCGGCTGTCTGAACAAAAAAAAGGGTTTTTCGAATTTTTTTTCATACTTTTTAATTTTTTTGCAATAGTAAAAAAAATAATTTCGATACAAAAGTGATAGGGGCGATAAAGAGTTATATATTGAAAATTGGTAAAAAATTTGAAGTAAATTGGTAGGATATATTCTCAAAGGTGTAAACTTTAATAATTAGGCAAAAAAAATTGAATTTTTCAAAATTCTAAACCAGAATACTCCCTTCATTATTCCATCGGTCATATTTTTGTATTGTTATTGTTCAAAAATGGCATATTCAAAAATGAAATGAGATTTTTAAAAATCAGTCTGTTTTTATCCCATTTCATAAGCTACAGCCTGGAATGTGCCAGTTTTTTTTTTAATAGGCTAGTTTTTAAAAAATTGTTTTATTTTATCCAAAATGAAGATGCTGGGATGTGTAAAATATCAACGAATCGTAAAAAATTCCAATTTCGTGACATTTACCTTGCATTTTCTCGGAAGACCCCATTTTGCTCTTCTGGCCTTCCCTCCGGGTAATGTCAATGATTATTGGGGTCCATCCGGTTCGCTCGATCGTTTTTATTCACTCGAGAAAACGAGGATGACGCGATTCTCGGAAAATCTGCGCATAAAAGCGCATAATCTCATCTCGTCGTCTTGGTCGAGCAATCGGAAAAGGCAAATTTGCGTCTCGAGCGAGGATTTTCAAGTCTCGCGCGACGTTTCACAGTGCAATGACGATATACCCGCTTATATATATCGCGTTATGTAATATCATAGTAAAATCCGCGACTTTCAACGCGAAACACGCACATACCGAGTCTTTATAAAACGTTTTCTCGTCGGAAATCGCGTACCAGAATGATTTTCTCCTTGAATAATGTACGACTCGAGACCGCGAACGCGGCACCGTGTAAATAAACGCTTATTATATCTGCCACGCACTTGTTCAGTCATGTGGAATACTGAATATGCGAAGGTACTATATCAGGTATTATTGCGGTATCGATGCGCGCGGGAATGTTAAAAAGAAAAAAATATATCTATAAAATCATCCGATCTTGCGGATTCTGCCTCGATGGTTTGCAACGAGGATCGGTTAAGGATGCATATATATATATATAATTAAAATGCCTGAGACCAAGAGTTCGAATTGCAATATTCAACGCGGGAATAGGGACCGAAAGAATTTGCTTACCATGTTTTGACGGTGGATTAAGAAATCTCCGCGTCTCATATATGGTGTCCTTAACCATAAATATGGTCACCGCAACTATGAAAATTATAACTGTAACCAAGTAGACTATCCAGCAATCGCGTTTTTCGTTAAAGTTATAATTTTATAATTGTGGGTATCGTAGTTTGTAGTTCGTATTACTATCGAATGTAGAAGTACCAGATTATGGACGAAAAGAATTGGTTTAATAAGTATTTATAGTGGTTTAAGGAACGCTGACATTTTATAACATCCCTAACCATGAATATGATAACCACAACTATGAAAATTATAACTCTAACCCAGTAAACTATGCAGCAATCACGTTTTTAGTCAAAGTTATAATTTCTATAATCCCTAACCATTAGACTGTTTAAAAAAATGACTATTTTTTGTCTCAATGGTCAAAGCTTGATAACTCCGAAACGGCTCGCCTCACGCAAATCTTTATTCAGACCTTCTTTATAGAGCGTTCAATTTCCTACAAAAATCTATGTTTCTTATTACTGTACAGTGATTCGTTTTTGAGTAATAAAATTCCAAAGTTCAGAAAAAAATTTTCCCATGTTATTTAAATGGCAAAAGAAAATCGAAAAGCGCCACCTCTAAAAATTAATATTAAGGGCTCATATTTGGACAGAGTCTTTTTTTAGGGATACTCTGACGCTTCATCAATGTTCTTTGGGCATTTTTTTTTAAACAGTCTACCAACCATTCATGTCTTAACCATAAATACTCATACATCGAGCTCAGTCCAGAACTTATATAATATGATCAGCTTCATTTAGTCCTCGAAACAACGCAAGTGAAATGTTGTCAGATCCGTGGCACCGAAGCTTTTTTCCTCATTTTTTTTAAATACTCTGCAATATTTCATTTCGTTGCGATTTCTTTGCAACTTGGTTGAGCTTGGATCAATTCGGCATCGGTTTGCTCGGGGATATATATCGTATATACAGCGTATATCCACTTAGACGACAAGATCACGTCTGCGGGGAGAACGATCGACCTGAGGAGCAGAGGCCCCTCCGATGACGTTGAGAGAGACAGGAGGTGCATCAGCAGCGGCAAAAGAAGCTCGATGGTCGTTTTTCCACGTCTCCCTGCAGTCTAGAACGGGCCTTGGGCTCTCTTTCAGCTCCCTGTATCTCTGTCCCTCTCTCTCGCTCTCTCTCTCTCTCTCTCTCTCTCTCTCTCTTACGGATGCCCGTAGGGACGTCACCTCCGACTCACATATACTGTATATATACACCTCTGTGTATTGTATTATTTATATAAATATATATATGTTGCCCACGAGAGCAACTCTCCCGCGAGTGATCGCTCATTCCTTTTCTGCGCGAACCTCGCCTTTTAGTCTCTTTCCCTCTCGTCTACTCGTCGGCGCACTGACATGTCCTCACGTCGCTCTATCAGAACGATGATTAATCGAATACCGATTATAACATGATTATATGGCAGAGAATCTTGAAACTGAACTTAAAAATAATCCTTACGGTAAAGTCCAGCCAACAAGATATTTAGATTAGAGATTTAAAAAATTATTTATACCAGTCTTGAAGAGAATATTGGAGATTTTTTTTTGCCAAATTGTTATTATATATTTTGACTAAAGTTGGGTATTTTGAAAAATAACATCTGAAGAATACTTGGTATTTTTTTGGTTCAAAAATATATAATTGTAACCGAGTTGCAGCCGGCATGATTGAGACTGAGTTAAATTGCATGGCTGCATTTGTCAAAAATCCTACAAATTAGACATTTGCACATTGCTTCCTCATCCTTATCCATAGTTCACTCATTTTGAATACATTTTGAATACATAAAAATATTTTTTTTTTAATTTCACGAAAAGAAAGCTTCCTTTGTGAGGAAGCAAAATTAGAAATTTCATGACACTATCGCTGGATCAAAGAAATGTTCAAAATAATAGATAAAAACAAAAAGGTAACTGATCAGAGTCCGGATTTTTCAGAAAAAATTAGCACTTTTTATTCATCAAATAGAACTGACAAATATGAATTAACTACAAAGAGTATCTTGGGAGAAAACGAAGGGCCCATAATTGAGTGCCGTCCAAAACTGGACTAAATTCGACCTTCATTTAACTCATTAACGAGGAAAAGTAATGCCAAATTTTCGATGCTACTTTCTGACGCCAGAGGCAAAAAAAATGTTTGCAATAAATTTTCAGCGTCTTAATTTTCGTTGCATTCGTCTCGCGATGCATTCTTTGATACGGCACAGTGAGTTTTCCTCTCCTCGAAGAAGCAACATTATATAAAGCGCAGACGGAGAAAAGGAGGATAAGCGCGAGGGTCCGAGAAAGACGAGGAGTCTGCAAAAGGCGGAGGAAGAACGAGACGGCCGCAAGAGGAGAGGAGAGAAAACGAAGGTAAGGATCGCTGTGGCAGAAGAATCAGAAGGACGAGAGAGAGAGAGAGATGAGAGAGAGAGAGAGAGAGAGAGAGGAGGAAGCGGCGGAGAGTCGCCACCGCGCGACTGCATCACAGCTGCATCTCCTCTCGATGCACCTGCCTCCTCCTGCTCCTTCTTCGTTCCGTCTTTACTGCCGTTGATGCTGCAAGCCGAAGGTGGAGAGCCCGACGCTGGAGCCTCTCGCGAGATACTTTCCAAGAAATCCAACCACTCTTCCACCACGTTTTTCACCAATTGTTCTTCCTGCAACATTCACGTTTCTGCTATATCTCCGCCCATTTATTCTCATTCATTTTTCGTCTCCTTACGCTCCTCATTTCATCCCATCCTCTATTTATCCCGTTATCTCGTGAAAATGGAATTATAATAGTTGGGATGAATTCCAGCTGGGAAGTTGAATACCTATCCTGACAAATCTAAAAAAAAAACACATTTTCTCCACTTAAAAAAAAAAATTAATGTATTATTTTATTCAAAAGTTAAGATAATAGTCATTGCTTGCAAAGGAGACTTGACTCTTGATTGAGAAGCTAAAAAAAAATCCTGGGAATCCATTAAATATTATTCAAAAATATATTTCAAAAAATGGATCGAGCTTTCGTTTATTCAGATCAAAAGGGAATTTCAAATTTGACTTTAGAAAAACTGCATATAAATTCGTTCGTGGATTTTTTAGCGTGAATTGAGTAATTATTTGCTGCTGTCATTGTTAAACATTTTTAAAAAATGTTAAACAGAAATTCTATCATTTAAACTCTCCTTCAAATACACTCGTTTCTCCTTCGAAAAATGTACAAAAAAATTTTGAAAGCCGAATAATAAATGTTACGATGATTATTATAAAAATTCCTTATTTTGAAAAAGGAATAATCGTGATCAAAATTATACTTTCGTGCTAAAAATAATTTTCAATTAATAATTTAATGAAAAACGAATTTAATTAATAATTTTCAATTAATAATTAATAATTAAAAATAATTTTCAAAAATAGAGAAAGCGAAATTGAAAAATAAAAAAATAGAACAAAATTCAACAATTCGACGTGGGCATTTTTGTAGACAATTTCTGATTTGCTTTATGGCTTCGTCGATTTTCATCGCTATTTGAATTTTAAATAAAAATAATGCCCAAAATAGTGCTGTAGGTAGGAAGAAAAATGAGAATAAGAGGGGGATGCATGTGCATCGCAGAGGACACGCGCGAGTTCCGGGCGGTTATACACTCGGGGGATGCTCACCCTCTGACTTTTATTCCTCCGTCTCCTGAATATGAAGTATGATGATTATGGTAAATTGCCCTTGGTTTGCATATCGTGTGTACCACATATGATACAGAGGGCGACTAGCGGCAGGCAGGGGTGCTTAATAGCCACTCAGTGGGGCTGTTGAAACGTTGCGAGGATCCCGTGGAACCCTCCTCTCGGCGTTTGATCCCCCGGCGGAGCCGCGCGCGTGAGAGTCAACCCTTGAAAATGCGTTCATTGTTTTTAGCCCCGCAGGAGGAGGGGGGGGGATTATATGGATACGGAAGGGTAGGCGCGTGTATGGGTACGTCCGTTCTGCGGGTTTATTCACTCTACTTTAATGCAGACGCAGTAGGATCTCCTTTCTTAAAACGTCCACGTATTATCATCGATCGCCTATTTCTCCACAAAGCAAAAAAACCTTAGATAAACCTTTAATTAAAATCAATCTACATTTGCTCTGAGCGTGACGAACCAATAAATTTATGTCATGCCAACAAGCAGAGCAAAAACAGGACATAAAGGCATCATCGTACAATATTATATTAAACTTAATTTCATTTTAATTTTTAACTTTGTTAAGAACAGACGAAATTCTAAATATTTCGACGAGTTCTTCAGCGTGTGCTCTTCCTCATGTACAACTGACACTGTTTTTACCTGGCAACTATGAAATTTGAAATATTTCGATGGGTTTTTCAGTGTTTTCTCCTTCAGGGTTGCTAGTAAATCGGACGAAAAAAATGCCTTGACATTTCCCTGACGATTTCGAAAAATTTTCCGACAAGCCATTGAAATTTGTGAAAAAAAGTAACATGGTAAGAACATTGCATATGTTAATTATTATTTATTCTTTGGTATTGTTTATTAAATAATATCTTTGGAAAGAATACATACCCTGAGAATTATTATGTTTTTTTTCCAGCGCCGTGATTCTTTCATTGAGAATAAGAGCTTCTTGTTTCACATTTTTCACGAGTTCTTTTTATATTTTCCCTGACTAATGTATAGTTCCCTGAAATTTCCAGGTTTTCCCTCACAGTGACCACTCTGACTAGGTCACAGGACTGTTTTCCTGAATATTATGACATGGCAAAAATTAAAGTTAAAGAGATTACCCTAAATTTAGAAATTAAATGAAATTCAGAAATCTACCAAAGATCGTGTCTATTTTCGATCGGTTCTGGCATCGACCGACGAAATTACGTTCTATCAGACTCGATTATGATTCCGAGGGTTGCACGTGATCGCACTCACGGCTTTTCCCTTCGCGTATGGAGTAAAGGGCCATCACTGAATGCCGTGAGAGTCGGGAGAGATGTTTTTGCCCATAATAGTTGGCACTGTATACCTATTTGCCGATGTACCGTGGCACTCCTGGCTCCACGGAGCTCCCTTTCCCTATCCATCTCTCTGTCTTTCCCTCATTTCCATAAGTCTACGAGTTAGTGGAGTATCCAAAGGACCGGCATTAAGTGGCTGACGTGACCGAGCTCGCGGTGAGTGAGTCTTCCGGGCACGGCTTTTGCACTCGTCTGTCTCTCTGTTTCTTCGTCGTTCTCTCGCTTATACGTTGGTTTACCCGCGGTTGCGTTTTATTCCTAGCTGGATGATACTGATGGTGCTTTGGTTACAGTATTACATATACATATATATGTATGTAGATGGTAAAGAGGAATGCCCGCGAGCGGGAAACGCCAAGAGAAGCCGAGGAGTTGAGAGTCTTGTGCGTCTCGCGCTTGAACCTCAAAAGCTCCCCGAGCAACGAGAAGAAGAAGCAAAAGCTGCAGAAGAGAGCGAGAGGGTTAAGCTTCACTACCATGCAAAGTCGACGGTATAATAGGATATATACGCTATATATATAATATATATAGAGAGAAACGGGACGAAGAGGCATCGGCAAAGTCTGCCAGCCGTGGGCAGCCACGATGGTCATTCCGCTGCCCACGCCAGATCTCATTTATCCGCGTCCTTCTTCTCGTCTCCTCGAGCAAACTCGCTCTCTCACCGTTTCTCTGGGCACAGAGAAAATCTCAGCTCACCATGATCCTCGTCTTCGATCCTTATTGCTTGCTTATCCCTCTCTCTCTCTCTCTCTCCTCTGTTTGTATTTTCTCTATTTTGTGCTGGACAATCTTGCCTCATTGTTAGCTGTCCTCAATGCCTTACCTACGAGCCTTAACCTTACCTACCTAACGAGCATGCCTTGGAAAATGCGTGCGAGCTTTTCGTATATTCGTCGAAATTGCTATAAAAATAGCATGATTCACCGTAACACTTTTTGTGATCAGCGAGAAATCTTCCCTTGTTTGTTGTTTAATTGCATTCGATTGTATTGTGATAATAATTTTTTCAAATTTTTTTCGTTATTTTAGGATGTGGAGATAAAGGTACTTCAGTAGAATTTTCTATGAAAGCTATTTCAGTAGAGGATCATTTTATTCCATAGGGAATCATTTTACCTCACAGGAAATCATTTTACCTCATGGGGAATCATTTTAACCGATGGGGGATCGTTTTACCCCACTAGGCATAATTTAAAATTAATCTTAAAAATTATATCCTGATTCTTAACATTGAAAAAGCATTTTTTTCTCAAGGAAGTCATTTTCTGTGGTCTTTTTCCACTCTCCCTCCTGAAAGAGCAATCCTGTATTTTCCGCATACGTGTATAAAAACACACTTTTATAAGTTTATTATCTATTGAAGTATATATAGATTCTCTTGCATAGAATGCATGTCCGTCGTTGATGTATCTCTACATAGAGAACCTCGTGGTCGCGGTCGATGGAATTATTACCCGCTTAATCTATACATGTATATATATAGCTAATGTTACGAGTCCGTTATTAATAGAAGGCAAAGTATTTGCATGGAATGTCCGGGAACGGGCCCTCAGCGGAAGACCGGCGCCATTCTGATAAGGCCCAGTATCTCTCGTCTCTCTCGTTGACTTGACAGATTACGGTATATTTCTAACGCACGCCTCGCTGATCTCTCGCTGGTCCCTCCTGTCGTCCCCGTTGTCGCGAGATTTATTTTTATTTTTATTTTTATTATTTTTCCTTATTTCCCGTCAACGTAACTTTCAACGGAACGTCAGGAAAAGCACGGGGTAAGGAAGCAGAAAAAGAGGAAAAAAAGAGGGCGAAGATATGTGAAATATGAATGGAAGGGATGAAACGTAAAAAACTATCGAAGTGAAAGAAAAAAAGATTAAAGGGTTATACGCAGTCAGGAGGCCGAAAAAAGCGATTTTTCAAGAATTTTTTCTGGAAAAACATTTTAATTTATTAACGTAAACATTTATAAACATATTTTTGTAATTTTGAATTTTATTTTGAAATTTTTTTTTTTTTTAGATAATGATTCTTGAAGCCAATCTTCAGGAGCTCAAAAAAAATTGATTTTCGATAAAATTTTTTGCCTCAATAAATTGTTTATAAAATAAAAAATATTTACGGCAAAAAAATCTTCGATTAATTACTAAAAAATATATTTATAGAGCTTGTCTAAAAATTTGAGACTGATCGGTTATGTTTTTTCTGAGAAATCTTGCTCACCGACTCAAAAAACACAATTTTTTAGAAAAACGCGTTCAAAGTTTGAAGTTAAAAAAAATGACACGTTCAAAAATGAAATTAAAAAAAAATGGATTGTTTTTTAAAATCCAGGCTGTGAATAACCCCTTAAGGCACCCCTCGCGAAATCAGGGGCTCTTTTGGTCGTCACAGGGTTAACAGTGGTCCTTGTGCGTCTCTACCAAGGCTTTGAGAGTCCTTTTTGAGCTTTCGAGGGACGATTTAGACACGAGCGACGAAAAAGCCACACGAGGGATAAGAAATGAACTGAAGAAAAGAGGGGAAAATTTGTGAATAATATTACGACGGTGGAGCGGACATTGATCGATTAAGAAAAGAACCGACGATGTATGATTCGGAGAAACTTAAAAACTTATTATGGAGGGATGATTGATGCGAGTGAAACGGGACAGAAAATGGGAAGTACGCTGAGGGAAATGATAAGAGGTAAAATTAATGATTGTTATGAGGTAAATAATGGAATACGATATTGTGGGAATGAGGAAGGAGAGATATATCCAGTCCCTTTTCCCCTTTCTCTCTCTCTCTCTCTCTCGCCTCCTCTCTTCTGCGTCCTTACACTAGTGGTCAATTTCCCACTCAGACGAAAACACTAGAGACTCTATACGTGCTTTCCCTTGTTCTCTTTCTCCAAGGGTTTGCACAGTAGGACCTTTTGCCTTCCAAGTGGCGAACCCTTTACAAAGGACTGGTCAGAGCCCAACGATGGCCATAATGAGAAGCCATCTTTAATTCCCAATTGATACTTTGAGTTATTTAAGAATTTAATTTAATATAATAAAATGTTTAATTATTATGAATAACTTGATAAATCAATAATTTAATGATAATTTAATAATCACGAATTTATTACACAATATGATTTACTAATCTGACAGCTGTCAAGTCGATTAAATTCATTTTGCAATAGAATGAAAATGTTCATTTTCATATTTATATATGCTACATGCATTTTTGACATTGGAATTTTTTTTCTGCTGACTTTTAATAATTTACATCGAGGCAAATCGTAAATTAGTGTCAATCAAAGATTTGAATGAACATAAAAATTCGATGTGTCAGAGATCATTGCGAAAATATTGAATCGTGCGCCGATATTCGCGCATTAACGTGATATTTTATGGGCTGTAAGATCACGCAGCGAGAGGAAGATCGTGTCCCTCCCTCTTGAGTTTCAAACTGGTTTCATCGCTCTTCTTTTACCCCTTCGGGAATTCGCGGATGCGCGTACACGTTCCCCGTAATTTCATTGTACTCTTTGCGAATTTTGTCTCGCTTTTATGAAACCGCACAAGTTCCTCCGCACAAGTTTCTCCGGTTACTCACTAATCGCAGTCAAGGCAAACGTCCCGACACCAGAGCCAATATTTGATATTTTTGAGAGCACAACGGATAAAATAGTAAAATTGATATTCGAAATTGTACCCTGTAAGATTCGTAATTGATGCCGAGAAATACGATTCATCGAGTTTGGGCTTATACTTTTACTTCAAGCTTATTTTATTCCATATTTCATGTTTCTTCTTCAATAAGCTAAACAATGGCGAACCATTCTTCAAACCATTTGATTCGACCCTTGAGCCCTTTTTTGTTACAATTTGCAGGGTATATTAGCAGTAAAATCGTTGGGACTTTTTTTTGTCATTAATTCGCTGAAAAAAGTGATCTATTTGTAAAATTTGACAGCTGTCAATGATTTCATGGGGTCTGTCAATTTCTGCATCATGCATCCTTTGGATTTGATATAGAAAGTTCTGAATCATCAAAACGTTTTTTAAAAAATAGTTTGCCAAAGAAGTAATCGATTTACGACAGCTGTCACAGCTGTCAGTGATTTCCTGGTCCCAACGCTGTAAATTTCTAGATTATACATGGTTCTTGATATTTCTGGCCTTTAACATTCATTTAGAAACATCCAAATCCTCAAAACAATTTTAAAAACAATTAATTTGTCAAAAAAGTAGTGGATCGCAAAAACTGACAACTAGGAATGATTTTCTGGGCCCAACGCTGTTAATTTCGACGCCGTACATGTTTCACGATGCTTAGATTAAATAGTGAGACAAATTTGAAACGTGAACTCGTGTTTCTCGCAGCTGGCTCTGATATGATTACACGCATCCAGTTAAACTCCAGAGCTGATCTATAGGCTTAGTTAGGTTCTCGTCTCCCATCATAGTCCAGTGTGTAATGTGGGCTTTGGATATATAGTATTCGTATCGCGGCCACGTCACACGTCACACCGGAAGTATGCGTTCACAAGGACCAAGCGATAGCGAGAGAGAGAGTGAGAGCGAGAGAGAGAGAGAGAGAGAGAGAGAGAGAGAGAGAGAGAGAGAGAGGCACTGCTCATACGTGCAATGCACGAAGCAACAGTGCGCAAAGAGACGAAGAGAGAGAGAGAGAGAGAGAGAGAGGGAGAACATTGCTCACACGTAGAAGCAACAGCCCGCAAAGAGAGAAAGAGCGAGAGAGAGCCAAGCGCGGACGATGCGAGATAGAGAGAGGGAAAGACATATATACATATATATGTAACCCGTTCACCGCGTCCCCGTCTAGACGGCCGTCAGACGTATTGGGTTTGCGCGCGGCTATATTACGTCTGCCTCTCCCCCTTCGCCACCCGCGTGTGTGCGGCCCCGCTTCGCGCACAACCCGCACACACGTCGTCGTGATGTGTATGGCGTGTAGCGGCGAGCGAGGGGCGCGGGCGATAGCGGAGCGACGGGGGAATGAACCATCCCGACCAGCCCCCCACGGCCCCCTTTCCGCGGCCCCCCTCTCGGTACAGCATCGCCCGTGGTACAGCAGACTCTACATATATATAGGTAATATTTGTACCTCTGTATATTATACTATATGTATAATATATACATATGTGGTATATTTATATGTGTATTGTATATATACGAACGCAAGAGGAACCCGAGTTTCAGCTTACATAATCACGCACCACTAATTACCGGCCGGCACAAGGCGCACATGCAGTCTCGTCTCCGGCTACCCGGAGCTGCATCAGCGGCATAACGAAGCATACGTATGTTCTCGTGGCTAAAATCACCCTCGATGCCCGTCCACCCGGTTTTTGTGTATCTCAGTCACCGATTTTGACGGAATTTACCACGGATTTAAGCGCAGGGAGGAAAAAAAAAGAATGATGATTCGTGGGAAATGCAGTAATCATTACTGAAATCCAGAAAAATTATTGTACAGTAATGTAGGAGAGAGACGAGTAAAAGCTCCAATATTATAGTATTGGGATAATGAAGCTGAAAAAAGAGCACGATTATTCGTGGATATTACAGTAATACTAAGTGAGATTCACGAAAAATTACTGTACTGTAGAGTAATGTGGGCGAGAGACGAGTAAAAGCTCCAATATTAGTGTATCAGCACAGTAATATTGTAGTTAAGAAATGAAAAGTGATAATTCATTAGAAGAACTGTAATATTCACTGAAATACATGAAAAAGTACTCTGATGTTCAGTAATGCAGAAGAAAAACGAGTGAAAGCTCCTATATTACTGTACCAGTACAGTAATATTGTAGTTGAAAAAAGGAGAGTGATAATTCATGAGAAGAACGGTAATATTCACTGAAATACATGAAAAAGTATTGTGATGTACAAGAATGTGCGAGAGAGAGAGAGAGCAAGTAAAAACTTCAATATTACCGTATCAGTACAGTATTTTTGGAGCGGAATAAAAGAGCATGATAATTCGTGGATAATACAGTGATAATAACTTGAATTCATGAAAACATACTGTTTTGTCTAGTAATATAGGAGAAAGACGAGTGAATGCTCTTATATTACTGTATCAACACAGTAATATTGTAGTTGGAAAAAAGAGAGCGTAATAATTCGTGGATAATACAGTAATGATCACTAAAATACCTGAAGAAATAGTGTGTTTATTCAGTAAAGTGGGAGAGAGTTGAATAAAAGCTCAGACATTACTGCCCTAACACAGTAATATTTTAATTGAAAAAAAAACGTGATAATTCATGAAAAATACAGTAAATACAATAATCATTAGAGTACATGAAAAAATACCGTTTATCAAGTAATGTGGGAGAAATACGAGTAAAAGGTCCAATATTACTGTGTCACTACGATAATATTGGAGCTAGAAAAAAGATGATGATTCGTGGGAACGGTAATGATAACTAAAAATTATGAAAAAGTACTATGTTATACAGTAATGTGGGAGGGTGACGACTAAAAGTTCCAATATTACCGTCAGCACAGTAATACTGAGCACAGTAAAAAATAATTGAGTACAAAAGTGACTGATTTTTCCGGTATTTTTTTACTTTTACGCACAATAAAGTTTACGGTGCGATGAAAACTACGGGTATCCCCACGGTAATTATTACTTTGGAGGTAAATATCACACAGAGTAGCCCAGTGATTTTTCACGGGTAGTTCCACATGAATTGTCACTGATTTTCTCATCCATTAGAATAATAATGTTTATTCGATAATGATCCCAAAAGCGCCGATGGGTCAGACGTTTCAAATACGTCTTTCGATTATGATGATAATTATGCATGAGAAAGGAAGGGAAGAGGGGAAATGAGCGAAAAAGAGGGAGGGAGGGAGTTCATCGGTCCAGCGAAAAGAGGAGAGACACCGAGATGATGATGTGGCTCATTGCGTAAATGTGCGTAACGTCATCGCATCGTCGTGGCTGTTCTCGAATACGTGTTGCCGTATGAAAAGGAAAGAAAAAAAAAACAATTTCTTTCACTCGTGAAAGTTCGCCTCGACCATCTTTCGGCTCTTATTCTGACGTACATGTTTCATTCCCTCGCTCGAAATAGCCGCGGGGACGACCGTTGAACGGAACAAGCGCACATACACAGAAACACACACACAAATTGGCTTTTGAAGAAGAATGAAAAAATGACCGATCAAACTGTGACGCTAAAGTGTCTGGACGCCGTAAAATATTCTTTTTTATATTTCATTTCTTAAACATACATTCAACGACTTTACGATGATGCATATATAAAGACTAATCGAAATTTGAATCAGCGGACTGAATAAAATCCCTACTGAAATTCCACGTTGTCAATTAGCACAGCAGAAATTTGCACATCAGCGAAATTTTTTTCTCCGCTTTCGCATTCTTTTCATCAATGGATGAACCTTTGCGATGATGAAGAACGATCGTTTGTGAATGTACTCCATTTTGTTTAAAATTTCCAAAAATGTCATTTTAGAAAAATGTGCTTTTTCGAAAATGTCTTTTTATTTTTATCTTATGGATGCAATGAAAAGGATATTTTTGTTACTGAATCCGGTGGAGATTGAGAAAAGAGCTTCGTTCCTATTAAATTTAATTTTTTTCAAAAAATGTCTCTCTGGAGCTATAGTTTCAGGAATTTTTAACACATCGTGGGAATTTTTGTGACTTGGATGGAACGTCAACGATGGATTTTTACTGTTGAATTCTGTGGAAATTAATACATAAATTATTGGTTGAAATTCTAAAAAATTGTAATGATTTCATAAACATTTGAAGTGTATAATTTGAGCTATTTTGGGGATATCGGATGAAATTTTCTTTACATCATCAAAAATTCAGCTAGTAAATTATTTCATTGCATTAAAATTTTACAAAAATTCTTGCCGGTGAAAAAAATTAAGAAAAATAGTCGAAATTCAAAATCTCCGCCATGAAATGAGCCAAGAAATCGCCTGCAATGGAAGACTCACGAGAAAAGCCTGTACGATCCTTCTCGTTGAAAAATCTACGGAAAATCAAAGTGCAAGTTTGAATCTTCGCGATTCTTCTTTCCTACGGAATGCAAAATTACAATCTACGGTTTACCGTCGATCCTGGGAGGAATTTCTTCGACGGAGCGTGTTATTTCAGGCTGAATATTCAAGGCATGCGTAACATCCACCCACGCTCGATGAGTAGAGACGAAAAAAGTCTGCAAGAATAAAAATACGAAGAAAAAATTGAGGAGGAGAGAAGACTGTGAGTGCGTGGATCCTCGGAATCGCGAATTTGCAAATGCGATCGCGTAACTCGTGGGTGTCGGTTTCTCTGGCTCTTTGCAACCAAAATATATAGATATATGTATAATGCATTCATGAATATATCAGCGTATATATCAATATACATTAATGAAGGAATGACAGGAAATAAACAGATCGCACAAACGAGCGAGTGCCCCCCGATGATAATACATTTTATTTCGCTCGACTTAAATCTTAAGGGGTGTACTTTTCCCGCTCACTGGCGTATGAAGTACGCCATTATGGTGTTATCCGAGCGATGGATATATATATATTTATGAACTTATGCAGGTAGACACAATCTACGTTCAAACTGCCTTCATAAATCGGCATCGTAAGTAAATAACGGAGGTGCGCAACCGGTTTTTGCCGTGGTGTGACAACGAGCTCTCTCGATGAAATATTGCATCGAAAGTCCCCTTTTGCCCCCCCCCCCATGTTCCTTCCCCCTCTCTCTGCCTGTCTGCCTGTCTCTAAAGCAGGGATGGGCGGACTCGAATCAAAAAGTATTTAAATACATGCTTTAAATGATAAATCATTTTTGACTCGTGATTTAAACGGGCTCGGAGTATCAAGTACTTTCGGACTTGTGATTTAAACGGGCTTGGAGTATCAAGCCTTTTTTGACTTGGGATTTAAACGGGCTCGGAGTATCAAGTCTTTTTTGATTGGTGATTTGAACGGGCTCGGAGTATCAAGTACTTTTGGACTTGTGATTTAAACGGGCTTGGAGTATCAAGCCTTTTTTGACTTGGGATTTAAACGGGCTCGGAGTATCAAGTCTTTTTTGATTCGTGATTTGAACGGGCTCGGAGTATCAAGTACTTTTGGACCTGTGATTTAAACGGGCTTGGAGTATCAAGCCTTTTTTGATGTGGGATTTAAACGGGCTCGGAGTATCAAGTCTTTTTTGATTCGTGATTTGAACGGGCTCGGAGTATCAAGTACTTTTTTACTCGTCACTCCTTTCGATTAAGAGTGACAAATTCTTTTTAATTCTGAGTATATTTAAGCTTTAAATTCATTTTAATTCCTTTTTTAATCGAATTAAACGACGAAATTCATATTAATTCCTGAATATTTTTTAATTGTACCATGGTCAAATCGATCCCGGTACAACAAATTATAACTCCGCATACGGAGAATAATAATTAGTGACAAATAAATAAATAAATAAATAAATAAATAAATAAATAAATAAATAAATAAATAAATAAATAAATAAATAAATAAATAAATAAATAAATAAATAAATAAATAAATAAATAAATAAATAAATAAATAAATAAATAAATAAATAATTAATTTTTTTTTTTTTTTTTTTTTTTTTTTTTTTTTTTTTTTTTTTTTTAAATACGGGCCAGTATGCTCGCGCGTAGACTCAACCAAACCAAATCCGGATTTGGTCGCTACTGGCCCGTATTTAAAAAAAAAAAAAAAAAAAAAAAAAAAAAAAATTAATTATTTATTTATTTATTTATTTATTTATTTATTTATTTATTTATTTATTTATTTATTTATTTATTTATTTATTTATTTATTTATTTATTTATTTATTTATTTAGTTATTTATTTATTTATTTGTCACTAATTATTATTCTCCGTATGCGGAGTTATAATTTGTTGTACCGGGATCGATTTGACCATGGTACAATTAAAAAATATTCAGGAATTAATATGAATTTCGTCGTTTAATTCGATTAAAAAAGGAATTAAAATGAATTTAAAGCTTAAATATACTCAGAATTAAAAAGAATTTGTCACTCTTAATCGAAAGGAGTGACGAGTAAAAAAGTACTTGATACTCCGAGCCCGTTCAAATCACGAATCAAAAAAGACTTGATACTCCGAGCCCGTTTAAATCCCACATCAAAAAAGGCTTGATACTCCAAGCCCGTTTAAATCACAGGTCCAAAAGTACTTGATACTCCGAGCCCGTTCAAATCACGAATCAAAAAAGACTTGATACTCCGAGCCCGTTTAAATCCCAAGTCAAAAAAGGCTTGATACTCCAAGCCCGTTTAAATCACAAGTCCAAAAGTACTTGATACTCCGAGCCCGTTCAAATCACCAATCAAAAAAGACTTGATACTCCGAGCCCGTTTAAATCCCAAGTCAAAAAAGGCTTGATACTCCAAGCCCGTTTAAATCACAAGTCCGAAAGTACTTGATACTCCGAGCCCGTTTAAATCACGAGTCAAAAATGATTTATCACTTATTTTTTTTTTAAGTTCTTTATGCCCATCCCTGCTCTAAAGTATAGAATACGGCGATACGCATAAGTAATAGGCGATATAAGCAAACAGATAGTGGAGATTCGTACCGATCGGTAAGCAAGAACTCTGCTTACCCCGTGAAAAACTTTGACAATTTATTTTGGGCGTATGGAAAAAGGAATGGGATTTCTTTTCCGGGAATTTGTTCGACACATATTGAAGGACGAAGAAAATTTTTTTTATAATTATTTCGATACAAAATCGCGGCAACAGCTTTTTTTTAATCCTTGGCAGAAGAATTTGAGAATTTGAGAATTGAACCATTTAGAATTTTTTTTTTTCACTACAAGACCAACTGGATCTTGTTTTTATGAGCCTAAAGTATTGTATGAGCTAGAAAAACCGATTTTTCCAAAATTCTCGACCTTGAAATCACCTGAATAAAAAAAAAGATCAACTATTCTTCTCTCATTAAAAGTAACGCAAAAACGAGAGTATTTCTACGGTTTTTTTCTCCACCGTGGATTGACGGTGGGGCGCGTTCATCGCGATAAATCAGAGTAGCTCTCGTCTCGGTAATTCGAGGTTTCCATCCTCGAAGAACAAGAGTGAAAAAGAAAAACAGAGAAAAAGTGAGCGAAGAGAGCGAGAGCATTGCTCTGTGCTCGACATTCGACGCTCTGTGGCTGCACTCGCTCGGTTTGCAGATACGCCGAAGAGGCATCATCGGAAGCCGCATCAGCGTCTAATTATCCGATCCTTCAATTTCCACTTTGCGATTTGAGAAAAGAGATAAGACGGGGAAAAATAAAGGAGCGAGGGAGAAAAAAAATGGCAGTGAAGCAACAAAGTTGTTATGATGCCTCTTCGTTGTGCTTAATTCAATAATAATGACTTCGCAGAACGGGGGGCCCTCGCAAACGAAAACGAGGAGTGATCGAGGGGTGGGAAGAAATCATTTTTATACTTTGGCCCTGTCAGAACTCGCTGATATCCAAACTTTACTCTCTCAAAGAAAGAGAGAGAGAGAGAGAAGGAAAAAAAGGAAGAATCGACAAATTTTCGATTTTATCTAAAAATCTAAAAAAAACGATGAAGATGGGTTTCAATAATTTTTTTGTATTTTTTTTTCAAAAAGTACATTTAAACCCAAAAATTTTGAAAAAAAGCATTCCGATAAGTCAAATTTTGAAAAAGTTATAGCTATTTTAAGAACAACAAATTCTTTCGATAATTACCACTTTCAATTTTTGTTTTTATTTTGTTTTTAATTTGGCAGTTCTCTGAACACCCTCAAAATTTTTTAGAATGGTGTTATGAGAAATAAGGCTAGTTGAAATTTTTTTTTTCAATTGGAAAAAAAATAGAAATAAAAAAAAAACACCACTCTAAAAAAATTTGAGGATTAGCAGAAAATATCAAAGTTTGATATAATAAAAAGAAAAAAAATCAAAAACAGTAATCAACGAGAAATTTTCGATTTTTTCCAAAAATCTAAAAAAAAAACATTGAAGATGGGTTTCAATAATTTATTTGTATTGTTTTCAAAAATTAAATTTGAAAACGAAAATTGGGAAAAAAAACGTTTCGATAAGTCAAAGTTTGAAAAAGTTATAGCTATTTTTCAAAAAATCATAATTTTTTTTCAGTTGGGTAAAAAAATTTGAAAAAATTCCGAGAAACGGTTTTCATAGGGTAGAAAAAGATTAAAAACTTTCAGCCAAATCGAAAGGGGCCGGGTTCAAAAGTGGTCGATTTGGCGTGGAATGCCCCATATATACCCGAGGGGAGGAAATTATTTCTCGTCAAATTGCCCTCGATTATTCACTCGTAATTCTACTGTTCAAAATCCCCGCGCGAGCGAGTGATTCGCACGCGATCATCCATTTTAAAAAAATATAATAACAAAATATTCAAAAAATAGCAAAATAAAATCTCCACGAATACCATTGTCTCTTGAGTGAAATTAATTCTTTCGGTGCCTGATGGCGTCGAGAGAAGGGAGAAGCTCTCCGTGTCACGTGAGCAGAACCTCTATATCTTTTCATATGAACTTTTGTATGCCGTAAGCGTATCATCGAGTGTGTATTAAATATATATATATATATATATATATATATAAAGAGAGAGAGAGAGAGAGAGAGAGAGAGAGAGAGAGAGAGAGAGAGGGAGAGAAAATGAAGAGAGCGTGGTATAATAATAAGAGAGCGCCGAGTCATCGATCTTTCGCGTGGAGTTTGTTGTGTCTCGCGAAGAAACGAACGATGCATCGTACGAGACACAATAAAACGACGAGAAACAGCTCCCTCGTCGAGAAATCCTTATGGTAGACCGATGATAAGTGTTTGCTCTGTACGTCGATTAAGAATTATACATATAAAGAGGGGAAGGTGGGGCAAAATGGACAATTGGCAAAGTTGAAGTGCCTCTGAAACTATTTTTGGCAAAATTCAATCTCCACCAAATCTCTTTGGCGATTCTTTTCGAATTTAATGTCAATTGTGATCTTCAGACTTGGTGCATTTGTGCACGATTTTTCACATTTTTTTTGAACACTTTTTAATTATTTCGAGAGCGAAGTTTCGATGAGAATTCGGCGAGAATTTGCAAGTGACGTCTAAAACTTCAAATCAATAATTGTTTTGCAATTTCGATGAAATAAGAACAGTGAAAGGAGTTGGATGATCTATGTTAAATTTCGATTCGATTGCTCGAAGACGTTTTTCGGATAATTCCTATATTTCTATATAATAATACTAATAAATGATAAATTTCTAAATAATTATTTTGAAAATACTGTCAAGAATATTTGAAAAAAATTCTTTGCGTATTTCATTCCAGGCGCATTTTTATCTCGTGACAGCAATGAGAAGCCACACCATGTACAAAAAAAAAATAAAGAAGATATTCAATCGAATTCGAGCGAGGATTTTCAGTGAGATAAATCTATACAAGTAAATAGAGGAATGTGGGGCAAAATGGGCACCGTCCAAAATAATTAAAAAAAATTGAATACTTAAAAATCTATAAAATGACGGAATTATTGTCATTATAAAATTAATTAATAACATTTTCATGACATTTATTTATCAAGAATTGAAAAAAAACCTTATTCTCGTCGCAGTCAAAGATAAACACCTCCAACATTCTCTAATAATATTATAATACCCCACTTTATGAAGTTGATACTTTCTGAAGCAATTGTAGTTTAGTAATCAGGAATTAATTTCTACTTTATTAAGAATATTAAGATGATCTGAAAGGCTCAGAAACGGAACAAATCGTTTTTCATGGTGGCCACTTTGCCCCACCTTTCTCTATATCCAACTAGATACATATTTTCCCTAAAAAAACGTTTCTTAGGGCAATCTTTATCGTTATACGCAACTAAAAATCGATGCAGGGGCTCGTCTTGTGTATTAGATCATCGATACTCAAGTCAGTCGTTGCAATATCAAGATATATGTGCGTTTATAATCGGGCCCGTGAAAAGAGTTCAAGCAACTCGCGATTAAACGTACATGCACACCGATATCATATACCAAGTGCGAACGGCATTGGAAATCGCAATTATTGCGGGGCATTCCGGACAGCGACGGGGACCAAACGGGGACCAAAAGGGGACCAGAAGCGGCAGACGGTCCTCGAGACTCACAAGGCCGCCGTCGCCGCCGACGATCCTGCGAGCGCAAACCGGGGGCCTCATTTCGATCCTATATCACGCGCTATGCAATAAGACCCCGTCGAGGTAACGACCGTAAGAAAGTCGAGGAGGAACGTAAAGAAGAGAAAAAAAAATTACAAGAAAGAATTAAGAATCACCTCTCTGGGAGAGCACGCATGATCTCCTCGGTTTCGACAATGTAACAAAATTCCAGGGACTCATCGTGTGATATAATTCAAATAAAAACGATAGCCCTGTAATTTTTGACAGTCTCTAGGGACGAAAGTACCGGATTTTTCACGCGGAATGGTGGGGCATAAAGCTGTTTCGTTACAATATACACTACCGGCGCAAAATTTCCGGACAGAACTTCAAAAAAGGTCTGGAACGTTTTTTTATGCCATTTGGCATTATGGCATTTTAAAGAGGAAGAATTCGGCTTCATTTCCTGTTTTTTCAATTATTTTTACAAATTGTTTTTAGATTTGGACTCTATTTTGAAAAAAACTGTTTTTCGTCTTTTTTCCCCCTCTCTTTTGGTGCACCCATCTTCTGGAGGAAATTTTTTGTATACATTTTTACGATTGGATTCATAAAGGGGAAAGTTTGAGCTTCAATTTCCTTTTTTTTTTTTAACTTTGAGCGATTTTTGTTCCCAAAGTTATTCTGTTTTTTGTTAAAAAGAGGACATTTGAAAAATTCCGTATAACACGAATACAAAGACGATTCATGAAAAACTTTAGGATAGCAAAAAATTCCGTCTGCTTTTGTTCAGTTCAGAGAAATTTTTTCAGATTTTCTTTCTAAAATTTGTATTTCTCATGTCGAGGCTGGAAAAAAAATGTGGGGAAAAATTTGAAAAAAAATTCCAATGTGTTGAAAATGGTAAAATAAAGTATTTTCCCCTCTTGAAATTTTATCAATAATCCCATAGTTCTCGAGTTCTCGAGAAACAAAAATCTGAAAAAATTCCTCTGCACTCAACGAAAACAGACGCAATTTTTTACTGTCTTGAAGTTTTTCATGAATCCTCTTTGTTTTCGTGTTATACGAGATTTTTCGAATTTCCTCTTTTTTTACAAAAAACAGAATAACTTGAGAAAAAAAAACGCTCAAAGTTTAAAAAAAAAACGAAATACCAGCTCGAACTTTCCCCTTTATTAATCCATTCGTAAAAATGTATTAAACAAATTTCATCTAGAAGATGCGTGCACCTGAAGAGAGGAAAAAAGACACGAAAAACAATTTTTTTCAACATAGAGTCCAAATCTAAAAACAAATTGTAAAAATAGCTTAAAAGACAGGAAATGAAGCCGAATTCTTCCCCTTTAAAATGCAGTTTGTTAAATTAGTTTACGTTGTTGTCCGGCGTAAAAAAACGTTCCAGACCGTTTTGAGAAGTTTTGTCCGGAAACTTTTCGCCGGTAGTGTATATATATATATATATATATATATATATATATATATATATATATATATGCACGTGTAATCTATGATGTCGTCAACAACGCTTCGTCTATAAAAACAGGAAGAACCACTTGGGCCAGATTGAGTGAGCTTTCGTATGTGACAACCATTCTGCGTGGGAATAGTTGACGGCTCGAGAAGCCGAAGTTGCTTCCTCGCCTAAACGTCCTGCCTTTTAATACTAACATCCAGTCGAATGACTAAACTTCAAAAGATTTACACAACCTAATTCATATATGGGAAGGTGGGGAAAATGGTCACCATAAGATGCGTGGGAAGTCTATTGTGAAAGATTGGCCCTAATTATTCAATTCCCAATTTATTCTAACAATAGATTTTAATTCATAATTTAGATTATTATTATTATTATTATTATTATTATTATTATTATTATTATTATTATCATTATTATTATTATTATTATTGTGGTGCTTACAACCTTGTAAAACTAAAACTTACCTTGTAAAAATGGAGGCTTTTGGTAAAAGTAACCGAATGATGAAGAATATCCGACGCATATGAGCGAATACACGGGCAAGCGCAATCTGAATTGTAGCATGAGAAATTTAGCAATCCGATGGTCGCGGCAACCGGCGTGCCACTTCATGCATGCATCCGCATTCTGATATACGAGACTTCCTCTTCATCGCCATCAATAAGGGAAACACACAATAAACATAGCCAAGATAAAAAAACCTTTTTTTGTCAATTTTTCAATCCAAAAATGTAATTATGTATTTTTACGGTAATTACTTATTGAAAAAAATTTCATCTGCATTCATAATTTTTATAGATAAAAAAATACAATTACAATTGAGCCGATATCTGAGAAAATAAATTGTATCTTGGCCCATTTTTCAAACAAAAATCAAATAAACCAAATAAAAAAGAAAAATAAGCATATTTCATTCATATAGAATCAACATTGTAAATAAAAAATCGGATTCTGCCGTAAAATACTAGATTTTCACACCGGAAAAAATTATTTTATTACAACCAATGTAATTCAATTTTCTTTTTGAGTATGTGAAGTCAATCAAGAAACCCCAACGAGTAATATAAACAAATAAAAATATATTATTAATGGATGGAATTTCGAGGATTTATTCTTAAAGGTCCAAACTTTAAGGTACTAGTCTACTTTAAAAGGTAAAAAAAGCAAATTTTCAAGATTTTTTTTTCTCAGCTCTTTTATCAGATATGACTATATCAATTGTTATTACAACATTGTTTCATCCTTCGAAAGTACAAAACAAAAATTTATTTTTTATTTCGATTCATTGAATAATTTATGGACGGGGGCAAAGTCCAAAATGTCTTTTCCCACGGCCGACAGTTAATCTCAGGATTGGCAAGTCTGAAACAAAAAACTAAAAAAGCATTTTAAAGAGGAAGGTTTCTTACACAACAATTAACCACCGTTAATGAAAGATCGAATTTAAAAAAAAATGGTGGATGTTTGAAATAAATTGTGAAAAATTAAATTTTCATTTTCATTCCAAACATCCCCCATTTTTTTTATCGATTTTTCATTAACGGTGGTTAATTGTTGTGTAAGAAACTCTCCACTTTAAAATGATTTTGTATTTTTTTGTTTCAGACTTGCCAAGATAAACCGTCGGCCATGGGACCAGACATTTTCGACTTTGGCGTCTTCTATAAATTATTCAAAGAATCGAAATAAAAAAAAAAATTTTGTTTTGTACTTTCGAAGGATGAAACAATGTTGTAATGATAGTTTTATGCTCATATCTGATAAAGGAGCTGAGAAAAAAATCTTAAAAATTTGCTTTTTTTTACCTTCTAAAGTAGACTAGTACCTTAAGATTAGTCACAAAAAAAATGATTTTTTCAAAAATCTTAACCAGAAATACTCCCTTAAAACAAGAAAGAGAGAGACAGACAATAACGACGATGAGAGGGGAAGAGGATAATATGGATGGTATCAAGTGCGCGTCGATGCTGCATGCTTGGGAGAGCATAACACAGACATGAACATAATGTCGAGAGACGCATACAAAGAGAATACCGGACGAGGAAAATAGATCTCTATCGGTTGTTCTCTCCGCTTTATTTATTCCCGGTTAATTCTTTTCACCGGTGAGTAACGATCGGTCACGCTGACATGGCAGCGGCAAAGTCGATTCACGGACGGAAAAGCAACTCTCGCTCTCTCTCTCTCTCTCTCTTTCTCTCTCTCTCTCTCTCTGTCTCTCTCTCTCTCTCTCTCTGGTATCTCTTTTTAGTCTCTCTTTACCTAGTAAACCCGATCAGGTATTCAACTTTGCCACACGGACACGATGAGCACGCCTATAGAACTCTTTATACATCGGACAGGAAATTGAACGCTAGAAATAATTAGCCCCTCTTCGTCCTCTTCGCCCTTCCCTCCGCCTCTCTTTCTACCTGGCTGTGGCATACCCGCGGTTATTTACGAGCCACTCTTACCGCTTTCAACTATGCATTTCCGGGCGAAAACGCGCGGAAATGAACGTGACGCAGCGCGAGCTTTTGCATTGAAGATGCAACGCTCCCGCGATCCATTCGACTCTGATGGGCGTTACGATTTCTCAATTAAACGAGTTACATCGGCCTAGAGAGAGAGAGAGGCACGAGGATATTATCAAAAGATGTCAAAAAGCATTTTGACCTTTTTTTCTTTCGATACGGCCAGCGGTGAAGGTCAATCGCAGGGGTGAAGGTCAATACCGTGAAGGTAGATTCGTGACGCAACATCGAGTAGAAAAGTCCTTTGCCATTTTTTTATACTTCGAACCCCTGAATTGTTATTAATTTTTTTAACCAGCCAATGAGCGCGAGGGCGCATCTCATTGGGCGCGTCGAAGGGCGCATCTCATTGGGCGCGTCGAAGGGCGCATCTCATTGGCTGATTAAAAAAATTAATAACAATTCAGGGGTTCAAAATACCAAAAAATGGCAAAGGATTTTTCCACACGATAATACGTCACGAATCTACCCTCATGGTATTGACCTTCAAACCTGGGACACCCTGTATATATATTTAAGTGCGAATTATATTGCACAAGGGCGATCGTCGTATCAGCTTTTCTCGCAAGCTCGCGTGTGAATCGAGCGTTTCGCTAATGACGTTCTCTATCTCGTTCTTTATTCGTTTTTTAACGAAATTTCATTCGTGTCTCACCGTTCTTGTAAGAGTCATCGATTTATCGACGAAACGCCTTTTTCGTGTGCTCTCCGAGCTCGCGTATCGCATCACATCGAGGAGTTGTCATTTCGCATCATTCTCTCCTTCTCTCCTCTCTTCTGACTCTTTCCGCCTTTCTCGCTCTCTCTCTCTCTTTCTTGAGGAAAAGAGAGAGTGAGAAAAAACGAGAGGGACCGAAAAACGCGCGCGGGAGCGAGAGTTTAGTGAAAAGGTGCATCAAGGCTTGTGAGGACCGAAGAGGGGAATGAAGAGGGCAAAGGAGGGCCCTTGGTCTTCTTCCTAGTGAACGAGACAAAAAGTGGCTGACAGGGGACAAATGAGACTCATTTGTTAGCGCCGGTCTCTCTCTCTCTCTTTCTCCCTCCCTCCCTCGCCACCTCTCACTCACGCTCTCTCCTTCCCTCTTTAACATTGAGGGTGAGATAGGGGTGAGTACATTTTACGATACACGCGTTTGGCATGCAATATCCGAGTACTAATTAGAGAGTCGTCCTTATATAACGAGGAACAGCGTTGAGGTGAAATCGCATCGCGAGCCTCGCGACGGTAAATTAACGATAATGAGCAATCAAGACTTCTGAAATTATTTCAAGAAACCCGAAGGGAAACCCTCACGATCGGTTTGGGATTTTTGCGAAAAAAAAACGAATTTTTTTTCTCTCTCGTTCGAATATTTATACGCATTTCGACCTGCGCATTTGTATAGAAAATATATTTTTAATATATTGCATATACACTGGCGACCGTTTTTTTTGGCAGGGATATTTTTGAAAAAAAAAAATTTGAAATTAATTCTGAGAAAACTTCACTGAATCCAGAATAATTGTATGCAATTTTCGATCCTCTCAGTGGTTTCACAAAAACCCAGTAGTTTTAGAGTTACGCTACATTTTATAAATGTGGTCAGTTTTTGCAAAAAATTGAATATTTTTGCGAAAAAAAATCGTACGAAACTTAAAAAAAAACGAAACTAAAGCTTATACTCCTCTCTACAAGTTTTTTATGTGAAAAACAGTTAACCAAAATTTTCATGGCTCGTGCGCCAAAATTTCAACGCCAAAAAAAACCCAAAAAACCACCATGTTTCAAAAGGCGTACCGGGTTCAGAAAAAATTGAAAAAATTTTTTGGAACAAACGAAATGAAGCTGTAATATCCCCTTTGAAACGCCGCTTGCTGAGTTGGAATATCTTCATTTTTTAGAGAGCAGCGAAACTTTTTGTGCGGCGCGGAATCGATTTGTTTCCAAACTTTTGGACAGCAGTGTATATTTACAAATGTATAATAAATATATATTAACAATAATATACACTATATATATATATCTAAAATATAGCGAAAGCATATTTTCCATATATGAATGACCCGAAAATTAAATATATCGAATATATTTCTCCGTATATTTGGTTTTCAAAAACCAAAGCTTGCAAGCTTACGATTATCCCAAGCATATATATCATAAATATACCACGTACATAAAAAATATTTCCTGAATATATTTGATATATTTTCACAATTATACCAAAAGCGAAAAAGTGCGTTCCAACGAAAAAAAAAGAAGAGAGGGAGATTTTGTGAGTTAAAATATAAAAGGACGAGAGAGCGAATGGATTTCCCTTTCTCTCTCTTTTTGGTCGCATAGGAATCTTTGAAAACGTCGCTGACTAATTTCCAGTCGCTTTCGTTCGGCGATAAAAAGTCAATTTTATACCGGGAGGGACGGGGGGGCGGGAGAACAGAGAGAGGAGAGAGAGAAAGCAATGGAGACCAGCCTAATAGCACTGCTCGAGAAACCGGGCGAAACTATTTTGGCGAAGATGCGCGGGGCCGATTTTATGGGGCTTATAAAAATGATACCATTCGGACCAGCAACCACCAGGACTCCCTCTCCCTCTTTTCATTCGTCCTCCTCCTTCGTTTTTTCACTCCAACTATATGTGTCCAAGATCCAACCATACCCGAGGAGAGAAAGAGACAGAGAGAGGGAGAGAGAGAGAGAGAGAGAGAGACTTTGTTTCTTCTTTTTCTTCGACTTGTTTGGGCGTTTTTTATCTAAATTTTATTTTTATTTTCATTTTATTTTACTCCTTTTTTTTCTTACCTCACCAACTTCTTTTATTCCTCGCTTTACTGGAAGACTGGTTTCGCGGAATAGCAAGGACTCTCGCTAGGGTCTCCTCTCTGCGCTGTCTGGTCTCATCCTTCGCTTCCTTCTTCATCTCTACTCTCTCATTCTCCTGCTCTTCTCCTCCTTCTCCGCTTTTTCCGCTGCTCCGCTTTGTCGATGACGATGACGACGACGAACGTCGACGACCAAGACGCTTGACGGTGAAGAGGACAGTCCACGAATTTGCCAGACTCGATGCAATTGCCGAGAGAACTTGAAACCATGCTGGAAGCTTCCTCGCGACAATCGAAGCTGAATCATCCGCGAGAAGAGAAAAACAATAAATGGCACCTCGACGTCGTTTCAAGAATCTCAATGAAAAAGGACGAATGAAGGACGCAGCGTCCTTTATAAACATAAAGTATGGTATGACGTATCTGTAAAAAATATATCTCGAATATATTAATATTAATATAAATATAAATATCCATATATATAATATTAATATGAATATAAATATCGATATATGTAATATTAATATGAATATAAATAATTATTAACTGAGTTAAAATGAGTTGTATTTGCAAAATGATGGAAAAAATATGACGACTCTTGGTGACGAGAGTTACTAAAAATGAGTTACTGAAAAATTTTAATTTCAAAATTTAAAAATTATATGGACGCACTACCGGCGAAAAGTTCCGGACAAAACTTCAATAAAGGTCTGGTACGTTTTTTTATGACACTTTGCCGGAAGTCAACGTAAACTAATTTAACAAACGACATTTTAAAGAGGAAGAATTCGGCTTTGTTTCGTATTTTTAAAAATTTTTTTACAATTTGTTTTTAGATTCGAACTCTATTTTGAAAACAACTGTTTTCGCCTTTTTCCCCTCTCTTCAGGTGCACCCATCTTTCGGAGAAAATTTTTTAAATACTTTTTTACGATTGGATTCATAAAGGGAAAAGTTTGAGCTTCAATTTCCGTTTTTTAAAAACTTTGAGAGATTTTTTTTCCCAAAGTTATTATATTTTTTATGAAAAAGGAGGAAATTTGAAAAATCCTTTATAACACGAAAACAAAGACGATTCATGAAAAAGATAGAAAAAAGTTGCCTTTGTTTTCGTCGAGTTCAGAGGAATATTTTCAGAATTTTTTTTTCAAAATTTTTTTTTTCGACTGAAAATAGGAGAAAAAAAATTTGGGAAAAAAATATGAAAAAATTCCAATGTGTTAAAAACGGTAAAATAAAGTATTTTCCGCTCCTGAAATTTGATCAATAATCCCATAGTTCTCCAGTTATGGTAATTGAATGATCCGAGCTCCGACCCAGAAAATGAAAAAAAAAAATTTTGGAAACAAAAATCTGAAAAAATTCCTCTGCACTCAACGAAAATAGACGCAACTTTTTGTTAACTTGAAGTTTTTCATGAATCCTCTTTCTTTTCGCGCTATACGGGATTTTTCAAATTTCCTCCTTTTTCATAAAAAAACAGAATAACTTTGAAAAAAAATCGCAGGTTGAAGCTCAAACTTTTCCCTTTATGAACCCAATCGTAAAAATGTATTAAAAAATTCGTTGAAAAATCATTTGAAAAAAATATATTAAAGATTTCGATAATATAAGGTATAATCTAATATTGGATCGAAGGAATAAGCAAAAAATCAATTTTTAACAAAATGGCGGCTTTGCAAAAAGAAAATGCGATTTTTGATGAAATTTTTTGCTTTAAATTGTTTATCAAATGAAAAATATTTATCGGCAAACAAAAACCTTCGATTAATTACTAAAAAATATATTTATAGAGCTTGTGTAAAAATTGGAGACTGATCGGTTGAGCCGTTTCTAAGAAATGTCGTTCACCGACTCAAAAAACACCGTTTTGAAAAAAACCCATTTAAAGTTTCAAAGGCATTTTACACATAGTAATTACGGGTTCACAAATATGCCTGTAACTTCAAAAACATTTGTCGGATTGACACGAAATTTGCTGTGTATATACTCAACTGTACATTACGAAAATGAAATTAAAAAATCAATTTTTCGAAAATCCTGACTGCGTACAACCCCTTAATTTTCGTCTACAATTTTATATCGATGAAAGGTATCCCATTATTCGTCGGTTCAACGTGATAATATTTATCCTCGTCTCAGCTTCAACATCGTGGATTATTGTTTCAAGTGCCGCGCTCTTCCAGAACGGATACAAACAAAAATGGGGAAAACAAAATGTCTGGTAAAATGTGCAGCGAAGACGATGTCTCGGTGATCTACGTCTGCGGAGCGAGGGAAACGAGCTGGATAGCCGAGCGAACGACGAAGAGTTTATTATTTCAAAAAACCAAGCGTGTCGCCCGAGCCCGGTGATGGAATTAAGGGCTTTCTCGCGTGGCGTATCACCGGGCTTGATACGCATATTCCGTATGCACGTATTATACTCATCACACTGCGAGGATCCGAGAGAAGCAAGAGTGCAAATGCAAGACGAAAGAATAAAAAAAATAAAAAAAAAGAGAGAGAGAAGAAAAACACGAGTTTATAGCCCGCAAGATGAAGAGTGAGCACAGGGTCTTTGCCCTGATGAGTTTGCTTTATAAATATCGTCGACGCTCGAGTGCACCAGGAATTATCGAGAGCGCCAAGTCTCCTTCGGCTTCTTCGTCCTCTTCTGCTGCTGTTGCTTCTTCTTCTTCTTCTTCTTCTTCTTCTTCTTCTTCGTCGTCATCTTCATCTTCTTCTTCTTCTTCTTCTTATTCTTGGTCCGTTCGACTCTGTCATATTATATACAAATTATTATTGATATATAGTTATGTAACCAGTGATCGGCAAAAAAAATTAGATTTTTAATTAATCGTTATTTACAAAATTAATATTATCGTCCATTATTTTTCTAGGTTTTTCGATAATCAGTAATTTAAAGACCAATACTACGAATTATTTGAATATTGAATAGGTGTATTCTTCGAATTATTCATTATTAGAAAAATTAGTAATCGTATTCTTAAAAATACTCATCATTAAATTATTTAGTAATTGAATTATGTCAATTATTGGTTATTTGAATAATTAATAATTGAGATGTATAAATTACTAATTAATTATAAATTCCTTCACAATTTAAGTACAACTTGACTACAAATAATTGTAGATGTTATTGGAGTGAACTTGTACAAAAGTTGGAGTATATTTTGTGTACAAGTTTGCCTGCAACTTGTATTCAATTACCGGCCTTAGATTTCGATCAATTTGTATCCAAATGTTGCTCATCAAAAATTTACCGTAAGCTTGGCGTCAAATTGATTCCAAGCTACGGATGACCAAGTTTTTATAGTGCAACACTGGCTATCAGGGTTTCTGCTTAACTTCTCTAAACAAATTTACAAGCATAAATATGCATTATCAAATAATTAATAATTGCAAAGAATAATTAACTAATTTCATAAAAAATTAGTGAGTAGAGTACTTGAGTATTTAATTACTTGGATAATTAATAATTAGAAGGAACAAGTGTCTAATTTTTAAAAAAATCATTAATTCATAAGAGCAAAATTTTAATTACTCGGTTATTGAGTGACTATTTCATCTAAATTACAAGTTATAGATTTATTGGATAATAATCGACCGTGAATTAACGAATTTTCGAATATTGCCTAATTACAGAGTGCCTTAATAATTTGTACTATTTATTGGAACAATTATGAAATGTTCTGACACAGAGTAATTGGCGGTAATTAAATTGTCGAAAATATCGATTTTGCCGATCACTGTATACAACACAGATGCATAACCCTTTCAACTGTTCCCCGATTGAGTCTTTATCGAACATATCCCCTGTTTCATGGAAACGAAACGATAAACATCGTGGAATCTTGAGTAAATTGAATTTTGAGAATCTGCTTTTGAAATCTGATTTTGTTAGCATAAACTTGCGAGAATATTTTTATCTAATTATTGAGAAGTTTAGTTGAAATGAGGGTGAAATTAGGGAAGCTACAACCTGTGTTGGTCACCTTGAGAAACCCTCGATGCCCAAAATATCCTAGATTTGACTTTGAAAATGTGATTGTACATTCGCAAAAGTTCATTCTTTCGGAAAACTTGGAAATTTAATTTGGATTCGTGAAAAATGGTAAATAGAATGACCTTACTGAGAATTACAATTACAAAATGAAGGAAAATGCCGAGTTTGGAAATCATGGAAATAATTCGACTGCTAGAAATTTCGCTCTGTCGAAATAATCATTGTTTCAATTACATTTACAATTCGATTGAATGACGCCTCTTCTCTCGTAGCTTTTTTTTTACAAACAGATCCCTGCGGACAAAATTCATGATGGTGAAAAATGAAACGTGCTTCTAAAATTGAAGAGAATCGAAGAGAATTGAAGAGTCATCGATTAAATATAAAAATAATTCGATATTTGCATTTAGACGTGCATCTAGATTCGTAATGAACGATCATTGGAGAAATAATCGGCGATCGTGAAATTCGACGAGCGATCAATCGGACAACTCGCTGTAACGTTGCTGAGTCTTGCGCCAGAGTTTCTGCTTCTTCTCGACGTTTGGATCCACTTGGAGACTTGATAATTCTGTTTCGGGAGCACCGAAGCCCGCCTTGCACTGTTTATTAACCAACGGTACCTGCAATTGGACGAAAAAAAATCATAAGTTTAGTAAAAGGAATTCATAAATTTTTCAACAAAAATTATTAAATTAAGACCAAAAAATTTGTACAATTTTTTCTTAAATTTTGACGAAAAAATTCATAAATTTGGACAAAAATACGTCGAAGTTAAAAAGAAAATCAGTGTCCGATAATCGATCATTTGAAAAAATCACTGTAAAGGGACGTTACAAAAAGAACATTGTTTTGGAGTTCACCATCAATTAACTTTTTATTTTGGTAGAGTTGATCGATTCGTAGATGGTAGAGATGCAATTGTGCGGTAATCCAAATGATTTTTTTTCCTTTTTTTTCAGGATCAAGGATACCTGTAATGGCATTTTTTATTGGCGATGCGTGTACAAATATTAGTAGAGACGATTTCTAAAATTTAGCAATGATTCAACTAGCGTGTGAGACACTCCAATCTCTAAAAGGCAATGTGAAAGGCGCGGGCGAACTCGAACGAGGTCAGCACAATAGTGAACCATTGAATTTTCGGCGAACATGCAATAAACGAGCGAATTACACAAGCCTGAAGAGATTCATCGAGTTTTATTGCGCTTCCAGATGTAATATTGGGGGATGTAAAAAAAAACCATCACTAAAAAACGGTCTCGGTGCAACTCCACGAAACTTTTTGACCTCAAACAAAAGGAGGCTCTTCTGAGTGAAAGTGGAGCTCCTCTGCTGAATATTAAGGGTTGATGAGACCAAATTTCTCTTCAACAAAAATGCGTTTGAAGTTTAAAATAGGGCGCTGCTAATCAGGTCAACTATCAGAAAATGTAGCTCATCCAATTTTAGGAATATTTCAATGAAATTTTCAGGGAATGTAGCTATAAGCCTGCTCGAAAAAAAATGATTTTCAGAAAATGAATTTTTATCAACGCTTTTTAATGGGAAAACTTTTTGTAGATATTAATACAACCGAAGGAAGCAATGTGAAAGTTTCAATTAGAGTGATTTTTTTCCTTTTCGAAATAGTGTTGAAAACAAGCTCAAGCTTGTTAGGTCGAGATTCACGGGGTTATACGCAGTCAGGATTTTCAAAAAATTGATTTTTTTCATTTCATTTTCGTAATGTACGATTAAGTAAATACACAGAAAATTTCATCATTATTTTTTCAAAAGAAAAATTTCAAAATAAAATTAAAAGTTAAGAAAATATTGTTATAAATTTTCACGTAAATAAATTAAAATGTTGTGGCCGAAAAAATTCTTGAAAATTCGTTTTTTTCGACCTTCCGACTGCGTATAAGGCCTTAAGCTGATCGGGGATGGATGAATCTTGAACGTATGATTCACGATATTCGAGAGGGCTGCATGGATGGCGGATGATTAGCTGGAGAGCAATGCATCGAGCAATGCAAAAATACAGCGGATTAAAGGGATGAAGCTACGACGAGAAAAGATGGTTGCAAGTGACGAAGGGGGTGAAAGTGGCCGAGCGGAGGGATGTCCTCTTAGCGAGACGTTCCACGAGGATACGTGGGAGGGGATGACATTCGTAGACACGTTCGTCGAGGGCAATTATCATACAGAGAGAAGCCCGAAACGATTTGCATTCCGCTACACCTCTCACCATTGTTCGCGAATGAATAAATTCGTTCAAGTGGTATTCGCCTTTGGCTTCCCGATGAGAGATTGTCGAGTCTGCATCTCTCACATATATGACCCAAGAATATATATATATGATATATATACACACTGCCGGCCAAAAGTTTGGAAACACTCGCCCCGTTTCCACGCCGCACAAAAAGTTTCAGTGCTCTTTTAAAAATGAAGATATTTTTATTCGCCAAGCGGCGTTACAAAAGAGACATATTCAGCTTCAGTTCGCTTTACCCAAAAAAATTTTGTGATTTTTTTAAACCCGTTACGCCCTTTGAAACATGGTCGTTTTTCGGCTCTTTTTTTTTGGCACTGTAATTTTTGGTTCACGACCCATGCAAATTTTTTTCGATTATTTGTCGCATGAAAAACTTGTGGCGGGGAGCATTAGCTTCAATTTCATTTTTTATAAAGTTTCGTACGATTTTTTTTCGCAAAAATATTCAATTTTTCGCAAAAAATGATCACATTTATCAAATGTAGCGTAATTCTAAAACTACTGGGTTTTCGCGAAATCACTAAGAGGGTAAAAAGTTGCATACAATCATTCTGGATTCAATGAAATTTTTTAAGATTTTTTCTCAACATTTTTTTTTCAATTTTTCCTGTCAACGCGATATTTTTTTATCTTGAACAATCGAGTCTCTTACCTCATCAAGACGGGTTTTTCGATGAAAAAGCTCTGTAGATGAGGTTTTTCGATGAAAAAGCCGTGTAGATGAGGTAAGAGACCCGAATGTTTGAGATAAAAAAATATCTCGTTTACAGGAAAAATTTGAAAAAAAAAATTTTGAAAAAAAATCTGAAATTTTTTTATTGAATCTAGAATTATTGTATGCAACTTTTTACCCTCTTAGTGATTTCACGAAAACCCAGTAGTTTTAGAGTTACGCGACATTTTCTAAATATGATCATTTTTTGCAAAAAATTGAATATTTTTGCGAAAAAAAATCGTACGAAACATTAAAAAAAACGAAATTGAAGCTAATACTCCTCGCCACAAGTTTTTCTTACGAAAAACAGCCGAAAAAAATTTGCATGGGTCGTGCGCCAAAATTACAATGCCAAAAAAAGCCGAAAAACGACCATGTTTCAAAGGGCGTACCGAGTTAAAAAAAAATGGCAAAAACTTTTTGGAAAAAGCAAAATGAAGCTGAATATGTCTTTAAAACGCCGCTTGGCGAATAAAAGTATCTTCATTTTTAAAAGAGCAGTGAAACTTTTTGTGCGACGTGGAATCGGGACGAGTGTTTCCAAACTTTTGGCCGACAGTGTATATTATATGATATTTAAATAAAAATATATATTATATTTTTAGGTTCAAATTACTAAAGGGTGATTTTCAAGTATCCCTTCTGTTTCATGCAAAAAATGTCGAATATTGATTCATCAAACCTTGCAAGATTCTCAATGACCAATTCTCGATTATTATTAGACACCAAATGAGTGCTAATTGCAATTTTGGAAAAAAAAGATTATTCAACCTCTGGACCACAATGACTCGTCATAAAAGTGGTTGCTATTCGGGGAAGAGGCTGCAGCGTGTCTGTAGGAGACTCTTTGAAGCTGAGGGGAAAGAGAAGAGGACGTAGAGAGAGAGAGGAGGGAAAGAAATTGATCAGTGCATCGGCGAAACGCTCGATGCATGCATATATATTAGGGTGGTCAAAGAAAAAGCACAATATTCTTCTACTGCCTTTCTCAACGAGATTTTTCAACCTTTTTCCTGAAGTAAAAAATAAAATAAACAAGCGTTTTTTCGCGTTAAACTTAAATTTTAACGAGCACTCAAACCCCGCTCAGAGGCGATGCAGCAAAATTGAGAAATGAACCGTTTCAACATTTTTTTTTACTTCAGGACCAATTGGGCATTGTTTTTATGACCTTCGGGTACTGTGCAAGCAAAAAATGATTTTCTCCAAAATCCTGGAGTGCTGCTACCCTTTAATATGCAGCGCCAAGGTGCCTGAGTGCATAAAGGAATATGTGTGTGTGTTTGCGCTCGTGCGAGATAGATCGAAGGTCGCCGGATAGTTATGCTAATTCGCCGTTTAGGCGAGTCGCGTTAATTGACAAGTGTCTGGAGCCGCCGAGGGAGACTGCGACAATCAAAGTTTTTCATTTATATGGCAACCGTACATTTATATGTGGGTCATTCCATGTCAAATCGGCCGAGAGTTGGAATCGACCCCTTTCAATTTCGATGAAATTTGGTTATAGAAGTTTTCGTTTTTAATAAAACAAAGTACTACCAAAGGAAAAAAAAATTAAAAATTTATTCGAAAGTTATGCAAGATTCAAAATTTCACAATTTTTTAGATCTTTCGAGTTTATTTTTTAAATATCTCGAAAACTATTATAGTTACTCTTTAAGACGAATTCAGAATGATTTTTCGTAACTATAATAGTTTTCGAGAAATTTAAAAAATAAACTTGAAAGATTTAAAAAAATTGTGAAATTTTGAATGTTGCATAACTTTCGAAAATTTTATTTTTATTTTTTTTCCTCTGGTAGAACTTCGTTTTGTTAAAACCGAAAACTTCTGGTCAAATTTCATCGAAATTGAAAGGGATCGATTCCAACTCTTGGTCGATTTGACATGGAATGACCTATATACACTATGTACATATAACTATATATGCACCGTATGCCATGTATATAACCTTTAGTTTATTTTTCGTTGATATACATGGCGAAAAATAAACCAAAGAGAGGAGAGCTGTGGCTGAGAAGATATTCACTCTTTTTCCAATCCCCTCTTCACATATCGAGACAGCGAGCAGCTACTGTTTTCAGCTTATAGGACAGCGTAAATCGGCATGCAGATCCGGTGATTAATGCACCAGTTTTATTCGGCTTACATTCACGGAACGCCGTGGAGTCACGCAGAAGCTTATGAGGAAAGAAATTTGAGTGTGTGTTTGTGTGCAGCGTTTGAGTGTCTGCGAAATGAGTGAAAAATATCGGCTCCGAAAAAGAAAAAGTACGAAAAAATAACAGGCTTCCCTCTTGCTAAGTTCTTTATCCAATTGGTCAACGCCGTTAGCCGTTAACGAACGACGCGGATACCAATGAAGCCTGAAAAAAAATTTAAAAAATCTCCCAGTCTGCCAAAAGTTCTACGAAGTGGCGCAAGGACGAGGCTCATCTTCCTAATTTCGATCATTCGTCTTTTTCACCGTCACGATCAACACTAAATTCTCAAATAATGATTCCCGAAGAGAGGATTCCATTCATGGGTTGACCGATGGATTCCATTGACGATGAGAGTGGAATTTAATTTTTGAAATTTAATTTTTGGGATTTTACTTTTGGAATTTAATTTTTTGAATTTACTTTTAGGGATTTAATTTTTGGAATTTAATTTTGCCATGAGCAGTGACCGATTCGACATAATTTTAGTATTTTAGATTTGGCGCTGAATCATCTCAGTCGATACGAAAACAAAAATGCATGCATCTGTGAGAAAAAATTTCCGAAATTTGGTGGAAAATGGCGAAGTTCTAGTTTGAAATATATGAAACGATTTCTCACACTAATAATCTGGGTTATGGTACTCAATTTTGCCTCAAAGTATTTTGCATTATTCGTGCTTCAAATAGACGAGTATCTGGATCAAGTACTTTATGAAGCACCGCGTGGAAACTTCACTCAATTTTTTTCGATATCCGGCAAGAATGGTGTACACGTATAATTGAGTAAAAAGTGGGAAGATCCACTAATTAAAAACTTGCACACTGTTCCACCATCTTTTTCTGCAGTGCAAGGCCTTGTTGATGAATTGGTGGAGCTATTTACAGAACTTTTCTCTTCTAAATATGATATCTCATGATTTTGACACATTTCTACTTATTGATAGTAAAATTTTGAAATAAAAAAAAATTCCCGAAAAAAAAACATAATTTAAGCAAACTGTAAGCAAAAAGTCGAAGGATTAATATCGAAATGTGAAAAAATATTAACTAACTCAACAAACATTACTTTTTTGTTTTAATCGTTATTTTCCATTTTATAATCCATTTTATCGTCATTAATTTTATTTATAGTTACTTCTGGCCACTTTTCTATTTAATTAATTCTATAATTCTATTCAATTAATTCTATTAAATTCTATTTAATTAATTCTCGCCACTATTTTCCAGGTGACATTTGGGAAAAATCAAATCTCCGTAAATCCGAGCAGCTGCTTAGATAAATAAACATATTGTCGAATTATCGATATAAAAATTATTAAAAATCAGTGTTTAGATCGTTTTCCATTTCATTAAGGTAGTAGCCCACTGTAACGGGTGTTCAAAAAATCGATTTTTTTATATTTTTCGCAGGATAAACATCTGAAGAATATACTGTAAAAGTTTCAGACCGAAATTAAAAATATTTTGAAAGTTATAGCCAAAAGAAGAGAACTAATAAGTTAATATTGAAAATGACTAATAACTACGGTTTGGCAATCACCAGAAACTGTAAATCTCTCGAAGAAATGAAAAGAGCTTTGAGATAACCTTCAGGAAACGGAAGGATTGCTCTATGCACCAGGCATAACTGTTCAATGTAAGTATAATTTTTTAACACAAAGTTTGTTGTCAAAACTTTAAACGCGTTTTTCTCGGAACTACGTTTTCGAAATTCCGGGAAGCACCGACTAAAAACTATTCAACCAATTTGGCTAAAAATTTTACCCGTTATTTGAGATACACATAGCTAAGACTATAACCTTTAAAATATTCAATTTTTTAGTAATAAATGAATTTTTTAAAACAATTTATTTTTAAAAAACTCGATTTCGAGGAACTTGTTCACAAGTCCACCATTTCGTTTTTTTTTCTTAAAATATGCATATTATAGGTTATAGACCTAAGCCTACGAAACAATAATCTCTTTGGATTTTCGATTTCAAATGACTAAGGAAGGCTGCGTGCTTCCCCGAAACGAGTCAGCTTTTTTTCGAGGACTCCACTTTGACGTACAAAATCATAAACAAATTCACGTAAAATTAAGTAAACAAAAATTTTTTTGTACTCTTCAAGATACAAATAACAACATGTAAGAATTTCAAAACGATCGCATTTTATTTTGTTATATAAAAAAATTAATGAAAAAGTGGACTACTTAATGACTACCTCAATGATCATGACTATAATTGGGTCATTATCAATGGCAACTGTAATCAAAATGGCCACGATCGGTCCATCCAAACCTTCGAATAAAATCAGCCAATTCGTATTTCAATCAAAAAACCAGTTGAATCAAGCATATCTACCGAATATCATCCCGGCGAGTCCCAAAAAACTGCGGATACAATTGTTTCAATTGTTTCAGCGGGGTACGAAAAAGTCATTGTCGGTTCCTCCACCGCAACCCCTCATTTCCCTCCACCGCTGGCGGATGGAAAAGAAGGATTATTGCCAGCTATCTCGGCATGAGCATAGGCTGATAAGCCACGACACGAGTCCACGGTTAAAGGGCACGATTGCTGAAGAATGACGACGAGGAGGAATGACGAAAAAAAGGGGGAAAGAAAATCCGTGTGATACGCACAGAGCACGAAGGGTGAGACTTTGCAGCTTTGTATATACGTACAATAGATTTTGTTTGGCGTGTGCGACGAAGTCTAGGTCCAGATGAGAGGTGTATAATCCCAGACAAAGACCGGGAGAGCAAAGGCGATGACGCTCTCGAACTCTCGCTCGTTGCTATGACGAAGAGAGAGAAGTTGAAAAAAAAAATGTAAAAAAAATATATATAACAAAAAAGAGAGCATGAAATACGGAGTGGTAGACGCTATCATGGGCGCATTTGGCAGGGCTTCCTCTCTTTCTCTCCTCTTATCGCCTGAAAGCACGAAACGCTTCAACTTTTCGGTCTGCGACGACGACGACGAAGTCGTCACAGGGGAGTTCTGGCGGTTATGCCGCTGCTACTGAAAGCAAAGGAGATTCGCTCCACTCGTTCGCGTATTTGGGCCAAGTGTTCCTCCCCCCCCCCCACCCCTCACCCACTGGTCCCTCTTACTCTCTGTCGCTTTACCCCCCACTCTTTAACCCCGGCTAGTCTGCCGACAACGGCACGGCTCAACCCGTCTGGATGTAAATGAGGCCCTGCCAACTCCTTCATCGCTGACACTTGACTTCATTAGGTGGAAAAAAGAGAGAATCTCTTTCCTCCACCTCCGACAAACCGAGCGGCTTCCATATAATACAGACAGAAATATCAAGAGCATATGTACACTGTTTTCCAAAAGTTTGGAAACACTCGCTCCGATTCCACGCCGCACAAAAAGTTTCACTGTTCTTTGAAAAATGAAGATATTTCAATTCGACAAGCGGTGTTTCAAAGGGGACATATTCAGCTTCATTTTGCCTTTTCCAAAAAAAATTTTCGATTTTTTTTCAACCCGGTACGTCCTTTGAAACATGATTGTTTTTTTTGCTTTTTTTTTGCGTTGAAATTTTGGCGCACGGTCCATGACATTTTTTTAAAAATATTTTTTGCATGAAAAACTTGTGGGAGGGAGTATAAGCTTCTATTTCGTTACTTAAAAAAATTCGTACGATTTTTTTTCTCAAAAATATTCATTTTTTTGTAAAAAAAACGATCATATTTATAAAATGTAGCGTAACTCTAAAACTACTGGGTTTTCGTGAAATCACTAAGATGGTAGAAAGTTGCCTACAATGATTTTGGATTCAACTAAATTTTTTCAGAATTTTTTTTTTTTAATATCCTTGACAGGAAAAAATTCGAAAAAAAAATGTTAAAAAAATTTCATCGAATCCAGCATAGTTGTATGCAACTTTTGACCCTCTTCGTGATTTCACGAAAACCCGGTAGTTTTAGAGTTACGCTACATTTTATAAATATGGTTATTTTTTGCGAAACATTGAATATTTTTGCGAAGAAAAATCGTACGAAACTTTTTTAAAAATGAAATTGAAGCTCATACTCCCTCCACAAGTTTTTCATGTGAAAAATAGTTTTTAAAAAATTTCATTGGTCGTGCGCCAAAATTTCAACGCCAAAAGAAGACCGAAAAATGACCATGTTCCAAAGAACGTACCGGATTCAAAAAAAGCTAAAATTTTTTTTTGAAAAAAACGAAATGAAGCTACATATGTCCCCTTTGAAACGCCACTTGTTAAATTGAAATAATCGCTTAATCGGGACGAGTGTTTCCAAACTTTTGGACGGCAGTGTATAGATTTTGGTGAGGGAGAATCGCAAAAATTTGTCTTCTTTTTCGGTGAATTTTTGGAGATTTAAAGAAACGTCCCTCGGCACTTCTTAAGAGAGGAAATGAGATTGGAGCGGACATATATCTAGCTAGATGAGTCAAGAAGTATTTTCCAAAGCATATTTTTATAAGATAGTATCGCCTCTTGTGTTCCCTGAACGTTTCAGTGAAATATTTCTAAGATGGAATAACCTACATTTTTTCGAAGTTGGCTTGATTAGATATAGCAGCGCCATACTGACAAATTTAAGCGAGCTTTTGAGAAGGACTGTCTTTCGTAGATTTTGCATGCTCGATTTTTAATTCATCGCCATTTGTTAAAACAAATGATTACAAAGATCGAAGATGGTCGATCAATCGTATTTATCGTAAACTTCATTAACCCGTTTTAGATTTCAAATGGATCGTTTTAGCTGGAGCCATGTTTTTGTTGTTTTCCTAAATTTTTTAAAATACTCTCAATACATGTAAATTTGTGTTAAAAAAGTATGGGTTTCCTTTTGACTAATCGTTTCCCAGAAAAAAAAATGCTAAATATGACCAGTTTTTTGGGTCTCTAGGTAAATGAGCCCATTAAAAGAAATCTCGTAAAGGCGTCAAAAGCCTCTCGAGATAAACACAGAAGGAGGTGAAAATGTTGAGGAAGGGAGATGAAATTGCAACAAAAGAGTGCGCGAGACACGTTTCTTTCTCTCCGTTGGATTCTTCGTCGGCATCGTCTCTCGTATACTTGTCAATCAAAACGTCGTTACAGAGTCTAGACGCATATATCGCATCGAGAGAAGAGTCCGAGTGGCTTTTGCGCAGGAGGGAGATCCTTGAATTTCCGTCCTCCGTGTTCTCCCTTCTCCTCATTCGCTCCTCTCTCGATCTCCTCAATGATCATTTGCCATTCGAGTCTGTGGAGCAACAAAATGTGCCTCCTTTTCTCAGTGACACAGACCTCTCGGTGGAAGAAAAATATAAATTAAAAAAATTAAAAAAGTATCGCATCACACGCAGTTTCCTCATTTGATCCTAGCCACGACCTCGACTCATCCCCATTCTATATATTTCCCCTCTCATGTACAGATCATTTTTTTAGCATTTGGTTCACGATAAGATGGCGTCGTGAGAATTAAAAAAAAAAATTATTTAGTTTTTTGTTTTCTCATCTATCGTTAAAAACATCTTCCATGGTCGAAAGATTCTTCGAAATATCTGGAAGAACATATTTTTTAACAATTTTTTAAATCCTATTTTAATCTTGTCATCTGATTTTTTTAATTTCAGGCTTCCTCTATGTTGTCAGAAAATTCTTGAAAAATGTGAGTACAAGGTGTTTAGAGGTTACAATTTTGATCGCAACGAGTCTTTGATCAATGATCAATCTTCAGGAGAACGATATAAGAAAAGAGAAAAGCTCATAATGGAATGTCTTGAACTTTGGTATTTTTTTGATTATCTTAAAATTTCGGTTTTATAACTCTCTGCGAAAAATCCATGAAAAAGCAAAATAATTCTGGAGTTTTTTTTAGGTGGTGACGTCGTTCAACCAAAATAGGGATAAAAATATGAAATCATCGGTAACCCCACATTTTCCTTATCAAAATACTCAGTAAAAATTTCAAGATTAGAAAGCATCTCATTAAAAAAATTCTTAATTAAAAAAATCAAAAATTTTGAAATTTTATAATTCAAGATTTTTTTAATGAGTTTCCTAATCGTTTTTCAACTTTTAGGAATTATTTTTACAACGAATGTCTCGTTATCGATAATTTTATAATATTAACATGATTTTGGTGCAACGTCTCACCTAAATGGGAATTTAATGTAACCCATTTACGACAGACGCTCTCGAGACTTGTCCTTTAATCATCATCTGGAAAATTCGATTTCAATGTTCGTCTGTTATACGCCAGACAATGAGGCCAGCGTGTGATAATGCGGTACATTTCCCATCGCAGAGACACGTTGCTATATCAAAGAGGGAATATGCCAGAAGGGAAGGTCGATATATGTGCATAGTCGAAAGAGGGGGGGAGGGGGGAGACAACAGCGCGAGGGTGGAAAATATAGGCAAATAGGCCAGTGCGACTAGACGGCCGACACAATCTGTACATAATGAACCGCACAATCGGAAAATACGGAGCAGCCGAGGCAATGCACCGCGATTACCAATTAGCCCGAGACATTCGAGCGAACCAACGCTCATTGTCGTGCAGCAAATGTCATTAAAGCCATAATCCAGAAGATAGAAGAGCGAGAGAAAAGTATTACAATGATGAACGTAGCCAGACAAAAACAAGCCCATTTTCATGTAATTTTCAATTTTTTTATGATTTTATGTCTGAAATTGAAAATGCCATAAAATCGATACATTTTACAGATCCAACGGTGATTTCGTTGTCAGAAATGCAATCAAATTCTACATATCTACCAGTTATTTCTCCGACTCATTAAAATTCTAAAAAATCTCTACCGAATAACATATCTATCGTGCAATGTCTCTGCTGATAGTAAAACTTCAAATATGTTTACCGAAATATCAAGCCAAAGAGAATTAATGTTCGTACATTTACATCTCTACCAGTCATTTCTCTCGCGCATTAAAATTCTGCAACATCTCTACCGAAAAACAATTACACGATGAAAAGTCTCTGAAGATTATAAACCTTAAAAAATGCTTACCGAAATATCAATCTAAACCGAATTAATGTCTACATTTTTACATCTCTACCAGTTTCTTCGCTGATGCGTCAAAATTCTGCAACATCTCTACCAGAAAAACATCTCTGTCTCTCTTTGTCTCTCTGATTAAAAAACCTTCAAATATGCTTACCGAAATATCAAGCCAACTAGAATTAATGCCAGCATATTTGCATCTCTGATATATCTCTGGTACGAATAAATTCCCAGCGCAATAAAACTCTACCAGAAAAACCTCTCTGCACCAAGAACGCTCTGTCCCCATAATCTCTACCGAATAACAAATAAATATACCCTTCACCTGCGTGAGCCTATAGCTTTTTCGAACTGGAGGGTCATCACAGAGTAGACGGATGTTTCCGGTCAACTGTTCCTTTGAAGACTCTTCATCCCACATAAAGGATGTAATTTCCCAGGCTTATCCCGTTAATATGAATTCCCGTGGTCTTTCCGTGAGTTATGCGTTTGAAAATAAAACTTTCATTGACACCGATGTACTCTTTCGGTAGAGTAATGACCGGTACAGCTGTGAGTGTCCCGATTGCTCGATATTCTGGCCGAGATGACAGCTGATTCTCATTGAACGACGTGTCAGAGCGTTTGCATGCCCATTAATGAGTTTGAATTGTATTCTACGAGGTGACAGCGGTATGCATGACACCGGCGTTGCATTCTCACTCGGTCGCTCTTGCGGAGGAAGGGAAAAGATGCCGGAGCGCGGTATTCAACCTGTCACGAGAACATGGCACACGCGCGCTCCGAGCGTCGTCCCCGGTGGATTTTTTTCCCTCACCCTTCCTCACTCGCCATTCTTTATTTGCCTTCCGGGCTCGCCCGACGGGAACGAGCAAGGACGCGAACCGGGACAAAGTTTCAAACTGGCACAGTCCGTCTGGGAATCGGGAAGTCTATATCTACTGTATATACCGCGGTTTGTTCTGCCCGTATAGTTTCAATTGCCACCCGTCTAGCCTCGCGACACACACCCACTCCCGCCGATGATTCTTTCGTTATACCCGAGTTTATCGACTCTCCGGAAGATAAATGAAGAATGAGAGATGCTCCCTATTCTTTCAACCAATAAATGGCCATCGGTCAGCAACGATTGCGGAATAAAGTGCAGCCCCTCTTTGAATGCCAATTGAGGGGACCTACAGGGTTGCCAGCGTTTTAGAGGGTCAAAAATAGTAGAATAGTGACTTATCTTTCACAAAAATAGTGACATAACAGTGACTGGTCAGTTTGAATACTCTTTTTAGTCTAAAATTGAGAAAATATGTCTTTGATGAAAATTCATAAAATTTTTTATTTTTTGAGAAAATTCTGCATTTTGGTCAAAATTGAATTTGTCCACTAAAATAGGTGTAATTTTTTTTCTATTCAGAATTTTGGCTCTAGACTGCGATCATTCTCTTCGTAATCGTTGGAGGTTCAAAATGCTGCTTGATTCGTTGGATTCTGATGATTTTTCGATTTTTGACAGATTTTTAAAGTTCGACCATCGATTTTTGCGAATTTTTGCATACATACCCCTTTCCATTTTTTTTTGCGATTTTCAAAATGCTCTTATTTCGACAAAAATTAAGTTATCAGAATGAACCAAGCGCCATTCTCTAAGTTGAGTGACAGCCTTTAGGTAGGAAAAATAAATTTTGGAATCGGTCAAACCGATCAAAAGTTATGAGCGCTTGAAATTTCACGATTTTGAGGTTTCTCAGAATGGGCCTAAAATTGAGCAAAAATATTTTTCATAAAAATTCATAAGAATTTTGATTTTTTGAGAAAACTATTGGTAGATTCGTGTTCAGGGGGACAAAATATATCGATATAAGGTATGAAAAATATTAATTAAATTTTTTTTTTCGCATTTCGGTCAAAATAGAATTTGTCCACTAAAATAGGTGTAATTTTTTTTCTATTCAAAATTTTGGCTCTGAATTACGCTCATTCTCTTCGTAATCGTTGAAGGTTCAAACCCCCGCTTTGTTCATCTAATTTTTATGATTTTTATGATTTTTCGAAATTGATGATTTTTCAAAATTTTATCCGTAGGCATTAGGTCTGCCCACCTTTTTACACGCGAGGTTGTCCTCGCAAGGCAATTTTCGGCGCAGAATGAAACGATGAAGCGGACCGATTGTAGCAACCGCCGAATATGGTAATTCGGCGAGTTGCAGGGTATTTTTAGCCGTTAATGGTATCGGTGAAGCCGGAGACGCTTCAAATGTGTGGCTGGAAGCAGGAGAAGCTGGAGGTACAAGACACACTGAGGATGAGATTGAACGGGCTCGGTTTAGCCCACGAGGAAGGAGGATAATCCGGTGATGGATGCCGGTTCCTTCCTATAGAAATCTACTAGGCGACTCTACGCCTGCACGTTGCATCAACGCTTCGTCTCTCCTAGATGCTAATATGTATCAAGCACCAGTATCTATATGGGCCTGTATAGAACTAACCATCCTTGTCTATTTGATGGGAGCGAGCTTCGCACAGGGCGTGTTTGCCCAGACAGAAGCCGTCCGGCGGCGATAGGGCAAGGCCCCAGACTTTTCCTCAAGATATGACACACTTCATCGGAGCAGATTCCTCATCCAACCCTCTATTCCCAATTTTCACCAAAATGTACGGAGGGAAGGGAATTCTGCGGCCACTCTTTTAATCCAGCGCGTTAACTTAATTTACTCTTCATTACGAAATACGACCTGAAGAAAATTACCTGTTTTGTAGAAAGTTCAGAGTGATAAAAAAATAAACAATCGCATTGCAAAACCAGATAATCGAAATATCAATGACTTCCACTCCTGATGACTCCAGGCGTCCATTGTCTGAGTCTGCTGGATGTCACTTATTTTCCTTATGCGAACACAACCTTGCCTACTTAACCTCACCAAACCTCATTGGATACATCCTAAACTAACGCAAACCAACCAATTCCAGTTCGAACTCACCTGACTTGATCGAATCCAATCTAATTCAACTGCTGACCCTTATTTGGGCAGGATTAGGCGGTTTTCGGTGGGACACGGACAATTGGCAACATCCATTAGATGGAACATCGTCGATCGGCGGAGCCGGCTTTAGTCAGGTATGTACATCAAACACCGGGTTACCTAAGCCGTTTTGTATACATACGTGCTGTGAGAGCACATTTATATATATGCAGTCGGCCGTGCGGGAGAAGAGAACTTGGACGTGCGCCTCGCGAGAGATAAAGAACCAGTCGACTAGACCGCGTCTAGACTATGCTATACACATATTATAGTTCAAACTCTCGCTTGCGCTCGCCGCGAAAGAGCTCTCCCACGTAGATTGCCGGACCGGATGTACGCGCTACATATATACATATATGTATATATATAAAACCATCGTGTGGCTAGCTGCCACGACACGTCGCACGCCTTTTGCTCCAGCCTGCTCACACAACGTGTTATTTTTCCTTTTTTCTCCATTTTCATTAATCATTTTCTCTCTCGTTGCAATAAGATTAAAGTGTCGCTCCGACCGAGACCCGCCACGACGTTATCCATCCTTTCTCCAACGTGAAATCCCACGTGCGTGACAAAAAAAAATGCAAAAGCTGGAAAATCACTCTGACATGTTGTATACATTGGACTTAATCAGCGAAGATTCCTTCATTAGACCCTCGCGTGCCTACTCGTGCGTGCATGCCCGCACTGAGAGAAATTATCGTTAACCACACATACTAGAAGCATGAATTGCCAACCACAATTGGAAAACTTGTCATTTTTTAGTTGTAGTCGACATATTTTTAGCTAGAACTCGGATGCGGACTGTTCTAGCGTGGATTGAGGTACCTTGGAACCTCTAAATTTTATGGTAACTTTAGAGTAACTTAAATAAAAGAAAAAAACAAAAAATGGCAACCACAATTGGAAAAATTATAATTTTTTAGTTGTAGTTGACATATTTTTAGCTAGGATTGGGACGCGTACTATTCTAGCATGGATTGTGGTACCATGGATCCCCTAAATTTTATGGTAACTTTATAGTAACCGAAATAAAATAAAAAAACATAAAATGCCAACTAGAAATTGGAAAAATTGTCATTTCTTACTCGTAGTTGACATATTTTGAGCTAGAATTGGGACGTGTACTATTCTAGCGTGGATTGTGGTACCTTATTGGAACCCCTGAATTTTATGGCAACTTTATGGTAACCTAAATTTTAAAGAACACAAAAATACTAACCACAGTTGGAAAAATTGATGTCTTTATGGTTGAAGTTGCCATATTTTTAGCTGTGATTGAGACGTACACTATTCTGGCATAGATTATGGTACCCTCAACCTCTAAATTCTATGGTACCATGAAACCTCTAAATTCAATGTTACTTTCATGCTAACATAAATTTAAAAAAAAAAAAAAAAATTACAACTCCAATAGACCAATCGTTATTTTCGTCCTTCTAGTCGGAAAGAAAATGGTGACCATTAGAAAACTTCCACATTTCTACTCGATTTCTTTTCATCGTTCGTTAAGCTTCCTCTGTGAGATCAAAATGATTGATCGACGGATGATTAAGGGGCCCGAGGAGCAGAGGAAACTCCACCAACGATGAACGCAAACTCAGCAATGGGCAAATTTCTAATCTGCCTGATTTTATCATAAAATTTTTTTTTCTTCATCCAGGGCCATTATAAAGTATACAGAGAAGACTGAATACTACCAATAGATATGGTAAATAATTTTTTTCAGCGCCCGTAAGTGCGCGTGCGTGTCCGCGAGTGAGCGAGTGAGACGGAGTACGTTGTTCCACACCGTAATTAATAGATCGACGTATATATTTGTATCAAACGAGAATGCAGCACACGAACTATATATCCGATGTGCTGGCAGGAGAGAAATGAGAGAGTGAGAGAGAGAACGCGGGTGTACACCACGTCTAGACCGATCGACCGCACTACGACGACTACTGGCCAACATGTACCATTATAACTGTATATATTACATGCACGTATAATATATAGACGGTACGTCTGCAACAACGTACCAGTCGGTTCGATCGAGTTTGCATTTATGCAGACCGAGCCCGAGCTAGACCCAATCTATAACAATAATAAACGAGATGCATTGCCTGCGCTATGTGCATTAATATTCCTCGCTGGATGGACAATGGCCGCTATGCACAGCAGCGATATACATGTCCAACGAGAGACGGCGGAGAAATATATGTTGTTGTTGTTTTTTTTAAGCCCCGGATACGCAAATTCATTTGTTCGTCATTCCGTCGAGTTGGACGCGCCGCCATCTCCATCGTGGAATAATATTCCTATAATTTCGAAATGCCTATCAATAATCCGACATTCCCTGAATCAATGGCCAGTCGCTTTGACCCAGTAAACCGAGACGCATCATCCTGCGATTCTGGATGCAGATCTGGACTATCGATCAATCCGTTACACCCGGTACATGATCGATATGCAACGACCAGACTTGCACTTTTGATTTTGCATGATTGGGTCAAGTGCCTCTGCCCTCTCGGATAATTCTCCGTCGAACGAACAAGAGATATTGATATAGGGGGGGCAGAAATTAATTCTGGTAAATTTACCGCTGTTGAAAAGTTAACAGGATTGCCAATAACGCGGTTTTTCTAAGCCTCTCAATCCCTTTACCTTTGTATTGAGAAAAAATGATTTTGTTCATCATCGAACGTTTTCCAGAAAAAAAAAATCGGAATTTGGCCATTTTTTTGCCTCTAGGTAGATGTTGCTCGATGAAGGGCAAATCTACCTCGTTGCAGGCAAAAGGAGCGTTTGCTCAGGCCAATGTACGACGAAGGGGCGAAAGGGAAACCCGTGTGAACCGAGCATTCCGATTGCTAGACGCAAACCTCCGACTACTGATTGTGCTACGTGTGTATATGTATAGGTACAAGCGATATACCGAAGAATACAGAGAGCGAAGCTCGACAAGACGCGCATGGGAAGCAAAGAGGGCTGAACATTGGAATAATGCCTACGACGAGGGCAATAGAGGATAGAATAGGAAGAGTTTGCACGGAGAAATGCAAGACCCTGGGTACGTACCGATGTTTGAGACACGCGAGGGAGGCACGGGAGGAAGAAAAACGAGCTTAAGGCCGTTGTGCTGTCTCGGAGGAAGGAAGAAGAATGATGCGGCGAACCTTCAGTGCCGCTCGATTCAGGGGAGGAGAAAAGAAGAGAATTTCCCAGACTATCGTCCGGTATACGCTTTGTGACGGTGGCTCTTTCCCTCAGGAGCAAAAGAGGGAGAGAGAGAGAGAGAGAGAGAGAGAGAGAGAGAGAGAGAGAGAGAGAGAGAGAGAGAGAGAGGGCACAGAGTACTCCACTATTCTGCTGGTACGCTTCTATATAACCAAGCGGATTCGCGGTGTGCAGTACTGGACGTTCGTCCTGGTCCGACGAGAGATGCATTTGCATACAACGTGCCTGTCCATATAGAGAAAGAGAGAAAGAGCTAAGGAAAGAGAGAGAAAGAGGGCGAAGAGATTCATGAAACGAGTGTCTAGATATATATATGGGGCATTTCACGTTAAATCACGTGGTCATCGGCCTGACCCCCTCGGATTTTGATGTCCAATGAATCGTGGGTTTCGTTTGGCCCAAAATATGACCTCAAATTTTTAGAAATTTTTATTTCATTTTTTAGGGGTTGCCCGAGCTAAAAAATCATTAAATTGAGGGAAAACATAAAGAGGGTCCTTTTTAAAATTAATGAAATTTTTTTCACAGAAACTAGGGCCCAAAACACAGATATTTTCGTCATAGTTCGATAATGGGCCAAAAATAATTACTATTTTTTTTGTATTTTAATTTTTTTTAAATAATTTGTTATTTTTATTGTTTATTGTAGTGAGAATAACGATAATAAAAATATTTTTGTAGCGAAACTTGATTTTTTTTCCTTGTCTTAAGAGTGAAACGACAACATTTTTCGAAACTGTATCAACTTCGACGACCTGAAATAAAACGGAGAATAAAAAAAAAAAATTTTAAGTAGTAATTATAATTTTAAAAAAATAGTAATCATTTAACTTACGGGGGTATCCTGGTCTAAAGACATCCATTTGAGCGTTTTGTTGCGCTCAATAAAAAAATTAAAATAAAACATTTTTACCATTCTTTTTTTTTACAATATATTTATTAATATTTTAACAATAAACCAAAAAAAATTCGAGAAGAAAAAAATGAAAATTAAATAAGTTATAAGCTGGTAAAGTTGAGAGTAAAAAAAGGGGTGTACTGGTTAACACCATAGCAATCTTTCTAGTCACCCGATACAAAATTTAAAAAAAGCTTCTTAATTAGTGAGAATGTCCCTACTTCCGAGAAAACAAAAAAAAATGACGCAAAATGACGGCTGTCTGAACAAAATAAAAATGGGTTTTTCGACTTTTTTTAATACTTTCAAAATTGTTTACAATAGTAAACAAGATAATTTTGATACAAAAGTGAGATAGAGCATTGATGATTTAAAAAAATTAAAGTTAAATTGAGGAATGTAGTTATGAGATATAACTAAATAAACAAATAACTATAACTCCGTAAATTATTGGTATTAAAAAATTTCCTTTCGAGGATATATTCTTAAAGGTCCAAGCTTTAAGAATATGGAAACAAAAATTGATTTTCTCAAAAGTCTAGACCAGAATACCCCCTTAATAGAAACTGATTAATAAATTTAATTAGCTAACAGTTAAAAGATAGGATACCTAAGCTAGAATAGAATAGCGAAGACAAAATAAGGGGAATGACGACAACAAAATAGAAAAATAGAAAAATACGATCGCAGCTCTGTGCTGTGATATGAAAGAGAGAGAGAGAGAGCGAGAGGGAAAGGGACGTGGTGACGTGGGAGAACCGTAAGCATATGCCGCGATTCGGAGGTATGAGAGGCAACAGGTGGGAATTCACCAGCCGAACAGGGGAGCCCGCACCCACATCATAGTGACAAATAAATTCAACACAAATCCCCTACCGTCTAGACGCTGCTTGCCTTCCACTGACTAATCATGGTACAGAGATTACCGGGCGCTCGCCAGCATCAGTTCCAACAGAGAATAAATTCTCCAACCATAGATGGGTCATTCCATGTCCGATTGACCAAGAGTTGGAATCGACCCCCCTCAATTTCAATGAACTTTGGTCAGAAGTTTTCGTTTCGAATAAAACAGAGAGCTACCAAAGGAAAAAAATTAAATTTTTTTTTTCAAAATTATTTAAAATTTAAAATCTCACAATTTTTCAAATCTTTCAAGTTTATTTTTCAAATATCTCGAAAACTATTATAGTTCCGAAAAATCATTCTGAATTCATTTTGAGGAATATACTTGGGGCTACGAAACAAAAAATATTCCGAACAAAAATTTTGAAAAATGATGAATTTGGAGATTTTTTAATTTTCAAAAATCGTGAAAATCCAAGTTCCATATTTTATTTTTGGTTCAATTTTTTTTTATAGAATACCTTGTACTGATCTTAAAAGATCCCGAAATTTTCAGAGGTGTTTTTTTTTCAAAAATATAAAGTTTTGAATTTTTAAAAGTCGGGCAAATCCACGAAAAACATTCAATTTTTGGTTACATTTTTTTAATATAATACCTTGTACTGATCTTAAAAGATCCTGAAATTTTCAGGATGGTGTGTTTGTGTTTCAAAAATAAAAAATGTTGAATTTTGGTTAAAAATTTTTTTTTTGTTCTTCCTCGAAGTTATGTAAAGTTGAGCAATCATGTAAAGCTGTAATTTTTAGCAGTAAAAATTTCAATTAATGATAATTAAAAAAAAAAAAATTTCCCAAAATTCGGAAATTTATATTTTTGAAACAAAAACACACCATCCTGAAAATTTCAGGATCTTTTAAGATCAGTACAAGGTATTATATCAAAATATCAAAAATTTAATGTTGATCGTGGATTTTCACGATTTTTAAAAATTCAATAATTTATATTTTTGAAACAAAAAAAAACTCCTCTCTGAAAATTTCAGGATCTTTTAAGATCAGTACAAGGTATTAGATAAAAAAAAATTAAATCAAAAATAAAATATGGCACTTGGATTTTCACGATTTTTGGAAATTCAAAATTCTCAAAATTCATCATTTTTCAAAACAATTTTTCGGAATACTTTTTTTTTTCGTAGCCCCAAGTATACTCTTTAAAACGAATTCAGAACGATTTTTCGTAACTATAATAGTTTTAAGATATTTAAAAAATAAACTTGAAAGATTTGAAATATTGTGAAATTTTGAATTTTGCATAACTTTCAAGAAAAAAAAATTAATTTTTGTTCCTTTGGTAGAACTTCGTTTTATTGAAAACGAAAACTACTGACCAAATTGCATCGAAATTGAAAGGGGCCGATTCCAACTCTTGGTCGATTTGACATGGAATGATCCAGATATATCCATGCAAATATATAGCAAACACAAGTATATTATTTGCATATTTGCCCAGTGTCTATGTGAGTCTACGTGCTCTTATATAAGCCAGAGAGAGCTAAAAAGGGAGAGAAAGACCGAGAGAGAGAGACCAAAGGGGTGTATATTCACTGCAGAAGCTTTTCCGACGGTTGCATCGCTCCCTCGTCTCGTCTCATCCCTATTTTCGCGAGGGAATACTACAATTTCGTTTTTACGGACTTCTTCGGCCCTTGGCTCGACGACTAGTGGAAAGCCACCCCCTTCCCGTCCTTTAGCTATTATATATATGGGGCGTTCCATCCCAAATCGGAGAGTTTGAAAAACTTTTTTCCTAAAATTTTTTTAAATTTTTAGTACTTATCAAAAGACCCTTCCTGTAAAATTTTGAGATTTTTTTGATTACCCGTTTAGAAGATATTAAATTTTTTTAAAAACCGCTCTTTTTCCGTTTTTTTTTGTCATAACTTCTTTAATAATGGTCTAAATTAAGAGTTCTTTTTTTCCAAAGTTTATTTTTTATGGCCTTTTTAGAAAAAAAAAACAAAAAAAAATTCGACTTGTTTTTGAATAAGTTTTTCGAGTTTTAAACTTTAGACCGTGTTTTCAAAAGTGAGTGCATATTTTGATTTTTTTGAAATTTTTTTATATCAAACTTTTACCTATTCAACGACTTTTAAGACCAGCCCGGTCGTGGGCTCTCCATAATTACTATTTTTTTCGATTTTTAAAAATTAAAAAAAAAATTCTATAAATTATTATGAATACCAATTTTTATTGCTGTATAGTATTTTTTAAAATCATTTAGAACCAATTTTGACACTTTTTTATTGTTAACAGATATTTAAAAATAATAATTAATAATTAGTCAATGAGCAAATAACAATAGTTCAAGCATTGTATGACTGGGCATCGAATATTGCTATCAAATTATCCCCTGAGAAACACTATTTAGATGCAAAAGAAAGATTTTATTCGCGATACAATACTGCTAATTGTAAGTCAATCACAGGGCCACAGAAATAGAAAAAAAAAAGTTATTATGGAGGGCCCACGACCGGACTCGTCTTAAAAGTTGTTGAATATAGATAGAAGTTAGAAATAAAAAAAATTTAAGAAAATCAAAATATGCAGTCACTTTTGAAAACACGATTTAAAGTTTAAAACAAAAAACTTATTCAAAAACACGTCGAATATTTTTTTAACATTTTTTTCTGAAAACGTCGTAAAAAACCAAAAAGTTTGAAAAAAAACACTTGATTAGGACCATTATTAAAGAAGTTATGGCTGAAAAACCGAAAAACTTTTTAACTCAATATCTTGCGAACGGGTAGTTAAAAAAATCTAAAAACTTAACAGGAAGGGTCTTTAGATGGGTACTAAAAAATATAAAAAATTTGAGGAAATAAAAAAGTTTTTCAAACTATCCAATTTGGGATGGAACGCCCCATATATAGGAAGGAGGTCGTTTCATGATCCAGGCTCTCAGATTGAACCGAACTTTACGAGATTTACACCGATTTCCACGGGCTGCCACTTTACAATCTCTCTTCAATGCGCTTACGACTTTTCCCATCGCTGGATGCAACCGATGAGGAAAAGAATAAAGAAAGAGCCCCTTTGGATTAATGACCCCGACGTATAGCTTTATTTAATCCGACGAGAGACAATGTCGTCGCGATTTCGCTTCAACCCCCTCAACCCTCACCCCCAGGGGGAGACTAAGGGCGGGACGAGCTTCTGTCGCTTGGATATAAGAGCTCCAGCGATGGGATATAAATTCGATGCGTATACTCCGTGCCATGACAATGTTATTATAACGAGACGAGTCTCGGGGTGAGCACGAGGGAGAATTTATCTGATTTGAAACGGGCATTGTTCGTGTGGAACGCGATTTATATATATATTTTTTTAGACTAATGATATTTAAGTTTTATTTTTTTGGTATTGAGTTTCGAATTTCCGGAGAAAACTTCAAAAAAGGTCTGGAACGTTTTTTTTTTATGCCATTTCGCCGGAAGTCAGCATAGACTAATTTAACAAGCGGCATTAAAATTCAGCTTCATTTCCTGATTTTTTAATTATTTTTACAATTTGGGTTTAGATTTGGACTCTATTTTGAAACCAGCTGTTTTCGCCTTTTTCCCCCTCTCTTCAGGTGCACCCATCTTCCAGAGGATTTTTTTAAATAGATTTTTACGATTGGATTCATAAAGAGGAAAGTTTGAGCTTCAAAGTCCTTTTTTAAAAAAATTGGAGCGATATTTTTTTCCAAAGTTATGCTGTTTTTTGTGAAAAAAGAGGAAATTTGAAACATCCCGTATAACACGAAAACACAGAGGATTCATGAAAAACGTCAAGACAGCAAATACTTGCGTCTGTTTTTGTTGAGTGCAGGGGAATTTTTTCAGATTTTGTTTCCCAACATTTTTTTAATCATTTTCAGGGTCGGAGCTCCGATCATTCAATTACGATGACCCGAGAACTATGGGATTATTGATAAAATTTCAAGAGGGGAAAATACTTTATTTTACCACTTTGAACACAGTGGAATTTTTTTTCAAAATTTTTTCCCTAATTTTCGCAAAGAACGCGTGACCAAAAAATTCTGAAAAAATTTGGGAAAATTTTTTTCAATGTCTTTTTTTATATAAAAAATTGAGAGGAAAATCGAAATCATCAAGACAAGATTTTGATCGAAATGGCGCGGAATGCCTCGTACATATGTGAACTATTACATGACCACTCTGAGGAATGGATTTACCGCCACGATTTTATTCTTCATCGTCGAGAGCGAGCATTCGCGGCCCAATATATATCTAACGCACTATTATACGATCGCGACGCTTTCCTGCTGCGGCCCTTACGCCCATTTTACAACGAGAGACCGAGATAGAGAGAGAGAGCAAGATAGATAGAGCGAGAGGAAGAGCTATTCGAGGAGCTTTACAATGTTGGGTTTACGGTTTTCGCTCAGCTCGGAAATTCGCGCAAACCGTCTCATTCCATCTCGCGTGTCCGCTCCGGAAATTTTCCCTCAGACGATCCTAGCCCAGGACGTTAACACACCCTGGGCAATGTGTCTATCCACCCTTCGGGGTCTAGCGAGTGCTTCGCTGAATGTGTAATTCACGAAATAGACGGATAGACGATGGGCTTCCGCGACCGAGGCCATTTTCCATCGTTTCAAGAGCATTTACGATATAGGTCACGTCTGCACAAAGTGCATCCAGAATTGGTTGCCCGTCTCGAGTGCCCTTTGCAAAAGCTGCTGGGTTATGAGCGCGTATAAAAAAAACCCATTGCTACAGTTTTATTCAGGTATACGTCTTTGAACGAGAGCGTAAAAAAAATGAAACAGCGGACGATCGTTCTGTCGACGTTGGAAAAAGGGATACATTTTATCTATTTTCCTATTGCGATGTACACTGCCCACCAAAAGTTTGGAAACACTCGTCCCGATGCCACAAAAAGGTTCACTGCTCTTTTAAAAATGAAGATATTTCAATTCAACAAGCGGCCTTTCAAAGGAGACACATTCAGCTTCATTTCGCTTTTTTCAACAAATTTTTTCGATTTTTTTTTTAAACCCGGTACGTCCTTTGAAACATGGTCGTTTTTTGGCTTTTTTTTGGCGTTGAAATTTTGGCGCACGCCTCATGAAATTTTTTAAAACTGTTTTTTGCATAAAAAAGTGTGGGGGAGAGTACGAGCTTCAATTTTGTTTTTAAAAAAGTTTCGTACGGTTTTTTTTCGCAAAAATATTAAGATTTTCGAAAAAAACGACCATATTTATAAAATGAAGCGCAACTCTAAAACTACTGGCTTTTCGTGATATTACTAAGAGGCTAAAAAGTTGCATACAATTGTACTAGATTCAATGAAATTTTTTCGGAATTTTTTTACAACATTCTTGTTTCGAACATTTTTCCTATCAAGAATATTTTTGAAAAAAAAAATTTGGTAAAGCAGTTTTTTTCCCATCCTCAGAATCCACTGAATCGTGAATCGCATTGATCATGAATGATGCTGGAATACAATCGTATCCGCGTCTTATCATGAATAGTAGCCCAGATAATGGTCATAAATGAAAATCTCTGGAATATCCGGAGGGTCAACTCTCGGTTCTAGAAAAATAAATCCTTCTCGCCTGCGGGAATGTATAGTTTTTTCTACCAGCACTTTGCGCAAATCTAACTGGGCAAATCCGTGCCGGATCCACTATATATATGGGGCATTCCATCCCAAATTGGACAGTTTGAAAAACTTTTTTTTTATTTCCTCAATTTTTTTATATTTTTGAGTACCCATCAAAAGACCCTTCCTGTTAAATTTTGAATTTTTTTTTATTACCCCTTCAAAAGATATTAAATTAACAAAAACACTGCTCCAAATTAGAAGTTTCTTTTCAAATTTTCTGTTTTTTATGGCCTTTCCAGAAAAAAATACAACAAAAATATTCGACGTATTTAAATGAGTTTTTTGAGTTTCAAACGTTGAATCGCGTTTTTAAAAATGAATGTCATTTTTGCTTTTTTTTTTTAATTTTTTGTTTCATACATCTATCTATTCAACAATTTTTAAGACTAGTCCGATCGTGGGATCTCGATAACTACTATTTTTTTTCGATTTTTGAAAATAAAATTTTTTGTTACTGTATAGTATTTTTTTAATCATTTTGAATTAATTTGGACACTTTTTCATTGTTAACAGATTTTTAAAATTAATAATTAATCGATGAGCAAATAAGAATTCAAGATCCGACGATCGGACTAGTCTTAAAAATAGTTGAATAGATAGATGTTTGAAACACAGAATTTAAAAAAAAAATCAAAAATGACATTCCCTTTTGAAAACGCGATTTAACGTTTAAAACTCAAAAAACTCATTTAAAAACACGTCGAATATTCTTGTTGTATTTTTTTCTGAAAAAGCCATAAAAAAAAAAAAAAATTTGAAAAAAAAACTTTTAATTTGGTTCATTATTAAAGAAGTTTTGACCAAGATACCAAAAAAAGAGCAGTGTTTTTGTTAATTTAATATCTTTTGAACGGGTAATCAAAAAAATCTTAAAATTTAACAGGAAGGGTCTTTTGACGGGTACTCAAAAATATTAAAAAATTGAGGAAATAAAAAAAAAGGTTTTCAAACTGTCCGATTTGAGATGGAATGCCCCGTATATAAAGTGGGCGGAGATCTGGAGCTCTAACGTCTTGAAAATTGCCAAGTATGAAAAAGATGTTTCTCTCGCGTGTACACGCATTAGAGGCCCAAGCTTTTCTGAAGCGTGGCACACATATGTGTCATTCCATACCATTTCGAACTGGGTCTAACCCTTGACCTATCGGATTTGGCTCGCGATTTTTTGTATGATTTTTCTCACTTTGAAAGGCACCCAGTTTTTTTTGTAGATTTTTCACATTGAATTTGAATCTTCTACAATTTATTTAATGATTTTATTGATCGACGCAATTCAAAAATCTCAATCAAAAAATTCTGTAAAATCGTGTGTCAGATATCAAAATTTTTAAGCTCAAAGCCGGAGTGGGGAGATTTTTCCTTCTTACTATTTTCATGCTTTTTCCGAAAATCAACGTTAAAAAAATTAGAAGCGGGAGTCATTTTACTATGGATCATTGCTGAAACATTTTCAAATGTCATATCGGATTTTTGAAAAAAATTTCAGATCTTTCGCAAGAGATTTTTTTTCTCTTCATTTTGCTAATAAATAGTTCCGAGAAATCGGAATTTTTTTTCAAAAATCCGATGTGACATATAAAAATGTTTCAGCAACCATCCATAGTAAAATGACTCCCGCTTCTAATTTTCTTAACGTTTTTTTTTCGGAAAAAGCCTGAAAATAGTAATCTCCCCACTCCGACTCTAAGCTTAGCTAAAAAAATTAGAAGCGGGAATGATTTTAATATGAATGGTTGCTGAAACATTTTCATATGTCATATGGGATTTTTTTTTTTTAATTTCAGATTTTTTGGAACCATTTGTATTACCAAAATAAAGAAAAAAAAAGAATCTCTTGCGACAAATCTGAATTTTTTTTTTTTTAATCCGATATCACATATGAAAATGTTCCAGCGACCATTCATAGTAAAATAACTCCCGCTTCTATTGTTTTAAACGTTTTTTTTTCGGAAAAAGCTTAAAAATAGTAAGAAGGAAAAATCTCCCCACTCCGGCTCTGAGCTTAAAAATGTTTATATCTGACACACAATTTTTCAGAATTTTTTCAGATTTTTAAATTGCGTCGATCAATAAAATCGTTTAAAAAATTGTAGAAGATTCAAATTGAATCTGAAAAATCTACAAAAAAAACTGGGTGCCTTTCAAAGTTCGAACAATCATATAAAAAATCGCGAGCCAAATCCGAGAGGTCAAGGGTCAGACCCAGGTCGAAATGGTATGAAATGACACATATATATATATACATAGCGCGCTTTTTTATTTTTTTTCCCTCACATTCTGGCGGAACTCTGTCGGTCTTTTTCTTCGTTCCTCCCAGAGCGGATGGTCGCCCAGGTAATTGCGATTCCTTGGAGTATATACAAGAAAGATGGGACAGCTCAGCATTTACACACACACAGAAAAACGCACACACATTCATTTAGGGAGAGAATGAGAGTACGGAGATACAGAGGAAACGAACGCAAAACGTGTATACACGCTGTACGGATATAATACATACTAAACAGCGAGAACGAGAAACTCTGCACCATCAATTTACCATGCAATTACCTAACTATATGTATGGGTGTGTGTGTGTGTGTGTGTGTGTGTGTGTGTGTGTGTGTGTGTGTGGAAAGAAGGAGCGAGGATTATACGAAACAAGAAACGAAATTTTCCACGAATTGGAAGGCTGCAGGTGTTACGCTGCAAAGAAATGACATTGACAGCTGTCAATTTTCATCAATAATAAGAAAATGCATAGATTTCATTGGCCGAGTCGATTAGTTAGCTCCTATGGCCCGGAAATTAATTTTTAGCGAATTTTGTTGTACTTGGGATTCTTGAAAAATCAGGTTTGAGTCGAGGACAAAGATTGATGTAGAATGAGCTCGTGTCCGAGCCGCAATTCTATCTAGAAAATAAATTACAGCCATTTTAGGGAACCGATTGAATTTTGGCCAAGATGCAAAAAAAAATTTTTTTATTGTTTTTTTCTGGATTTATACCGATTTATTTTTCCCCTCTGAACACGAATCTACCAATGGTTTTTTTTTTAATCAAAATTTTTGTGAATTTTTATTAAAAACCCTTTTGCTCGATTTTGGCTGCGTTTTCAGAAATCTCAAAATGGCGAAATTTCAAGTGCTCATAACTTTCGATTGGTTTGACCGAATCCTAAATTTCTTTTTCGTGCATAAAGGCTGTCACTAAACTTAGAAAATGCCGTTTGGTTCATTTCGATAAGTTAATTTTTGTAGAAATGAGAGCTCTTTGAAAATCGCCGAAAAAAATGAAAAGGGGGTTGTATGCAAAAATTTGCAAAAATCGATGGTCGAACTTTAAAAATCTGCCAAAAATCAAAAAATGATCGGAATCGGATGAACCAAGCGTGGTTTTGAAGCTTGAACGATTACGAAGAGAATGAGCGCAAGTAGAAGTCAAAATCTGATCTAGAAAAAAGATTAGAGTAATTTTAGTGAACCCATTCAATTTTGGCCAAGATGAAAAAAAAAAAATTGTAATTTTTTTTTCGGGCCTTACATCGATGTATTTTTCCCCCCTGAACACGAATCTACCAATAGTTTTTTTTAAAATCAACATTTTCATGAATTTTCATTAAAAACTAGGGATGATCAAATATTATCAATTAAATCGAAAATAATTTTGTTTCATTTATGAAATGACTGTTACAGCTAATTAAAGATAATATTTTATTTTTAAAAAGCTGAAAAATTTCGAGTAAGGTTTTGTTTATAAAATTTTATTACAATATCGTCTTTATGTGTCAATTTTTTATTTTGCAAGATTTCAAAAAATATTTTGAAATCTTGCACAATTTATGAAGAACGATTGTTAACACGAACAACTTTTTTGACAAATAAAGACGATATTGTAAAATTTTTTATATAAATAAATTTTATTATGGAGGCAACTCGAGTTTTAATTTATCTCTATTAAAAATGCATTTGAATTTAGAGATAAAGATGAGAGTAAATATAAGGATAAAGATTGAAGATGCAGAGAGAAGAATGCAAACAAAATAACGAACAATTTGGGGGCAGAAACTTGATGGAGATGATGAAAAGCATGTATACGAGATAATGCACGGGATGATGGAAAAAAATGGGGATAGACGAAAAATAGAGTCGAGCAAATGCAGCGTCTGATGCCTCTCGACAAAATGATTGGCAAAAAGCGCAAATTCTCGAGGTAGAAAAATAAACGAGAACGAGGGAAAAAGAAAGCTGGTAGAGAAAATATGACCAAGAGGGAGTCTGTACCTCATCGAGTGCACGCTGATATATTGCGCATATATTTGCGTATATGGAGCATTCCATGTCAAATTACGCGGTGATCGGCCTGACCCCCTCGGATTTTGATGTCCAATGAATCGTGGTTCTCGTTTGGCCCAAAATATGACCTCAAATTTTTAGAAATTTTTATTTCATTGAACTTAGGGACAACATAAAGAGGGGCCTTTTTCAAATTTTCGCAATTTTTTCACAGAAACTAGGGTCCAAAACAGATTTTTTTTTTGTCACAGTTCGATAATGGGCCAAAAATAATTACTATTTTTTTTTAATTTTTCAATTGTGTTTGAATCATACTTTTATTTCAGGTCGTCGAGGCTAATAAATTTTCGAAATATGTTGTCGTTGTACTTTTAAACCAAGAAAAAAAAAATCAAGTTTCACTAGAAAAATATTGTTGTTGATGTTATTCTCACTACAAGAAACAATCAAAATAAGAAATTATAAAAAAAAAAATTTCATTTAGAAAAAAAATGGTAATTATTTTTGGCCCATTATCGAACGATGACGAATTTATCTGTTTTGGGCCCTAGTTTCTGTGAAAAAGATTTCATTAATTTAAAAAGGTCCCTTTTCATGTTTTTCTTCAATTTAATGATTTTTTAGATCGGGCAATCCCTAAAAAATGAAATAAAAATTTCTAAAAATTTGAGGTCATATTTTAGGCCCAACGAAACCAACGATTCATTGGACATCAAAATCCGAGGGGGTCAGGCCGATGACCGCGTGATTCGACGTGGAATGCCCCATATATAGACGAAGAGAGACGCAAAACGTGCAACATGGCATGTGATGCGTCTAGACAAAATAATGATTTAGATTTCAATACATTTGCATGTATTATCCTCCATAGTTCGTTCATCCACTTCTGTGTATATGATACATACATAGTGGATGATTCAGTGATGATATTATCCCCCGTCGGGGTATTCTGTATGGATAATTCAGAATTATGGTTTCTTCCTTTTCTCTCGTATTTCTCTTTGCTCAGTGGTTCTCGAGTTATTGAATTATTTGCGTCATAGAACCATGAAATTTTGGACAAAAAAGCGCTCGACAAATATTTGTCCCAAATTATGAATCAAAAGATCGTTTTTAAATGGCTCTTGTTTACTGTAGAGCATTATTTCGCTATTTACTTCTTATTGAATAAAAATAAGGAGTCTACTTTAGAAGGTATTCCTTCGAAACAAAAAGAGCTAAGATTTTTTTTTAACGGTATTTGAGAATTCAAAAATAGCCCAAAATTCAAGGACCCGAACGATGCGTCTAACTATGAAAACAAAAAAGGAGCGCTAATTTTTGTTTACTTTAAGCTTAATAAAGGAGCTGAAGAAAAAAAAATCTTAAAAATTTGCTTTTTTGGCCTTAAAAGTAGACTAGTACTTTAATGCACATGTATGCTTATTTTTAGTCAATAAGAAGTAAATAACGAAATAATGCTAACGGAATAAAGCTGACATTTTGAATTAAATCTATGCGATTTTGACGTTTATATATTTTGTTCTAATTTTCATTGTGCGTATTTAAAGTTCTCAAAAAAAACCGGATAAAAATTCGATGTTATAAATATACCCATAAAAGGATAATAATTTGATCAATAATTAACAATTATTGTAATTATCCAATGTCAATAAAATTCTATATCATGAAAATGCAGGTAAAATAACAGCATAGAAGTAACAAAAATGGCGAAAATTCAAGATTTTGCAGTTTTCGTCATTTATTGGTTGAAAAAAGATATGATAATAAAAAATTTCAGCCTCCCCTGAACGAAATATCATTACATAATAAATCTGATCATGGCGAGAAAAAAAAATTCTTGGCGTTTTTTTCGGAAAATCCGTACTTCTAAATAATTACCAAATTTTCAAAATGTCCTCGTTCCTTCGATTTGACAGGAACTATCCTCAAAGTAAAAATTTGTCCCAAAATTTTCCTCCACCGATGCTTCCAACGTTACCTCATCGAATTAAGCACCTCGACATCCAAATTACATTGACCCGAGTTCCAACTCGGCACGATCTCCGCCTTCGCTCATCGTGACGTAAAACATTCTCTCAATCTCTCCCCCCCCCCCCCCTCTCTGGATGTTTAGGCTCCTGCATTTCGGCACACTTGTTCTCGTTATCATACGAATGCCATCCGTTAACATACGGTGTGCTCAGGCAGTCTGCAAAGTGTAGAGTGAAGCAAACGGCAAAATTTGTGGATTGGGGGAAGGGATTGCGGGGATGGGAGCAAAAGTGTGTGGAAGAGGATTTTGCCCGGACAAAAAGGATTAGGGAGATGAGGAGAGGTTTGGGGGAGGGGGGATGATAACACCGACGCCACCGCGAGGACACAGCCGCCGCGGCATTCAAGGCATGGCTAATGAGCCGGGCCCCATCCCACTCCCGCAACCCCTCCTCCCTCGCACAAATACACTGTTTCCTAACACCCTTTGGCGCACGCACGCACGCACTCACACGCATACACACACGATTATAATGCTGTGGGAGTTCCGTGTCTGCATGGTCAGTTTGGTAGCTCAAGCCCCCTCCCCCCAGCCCCATCCCACCCCTCTTTCTTTCCACCCCATCGAGATGGCTTTTCGTCCCGGAACATACGTATGAAACTCCCAATGGACATCATCGAGACACTAAAGAATTCAAGATAAAGCATATATAGCTAACCCTCCTACGGGCTTCTCTCTCACCCTCTGTCTGCCGCATCAGAATAATCCTACTCTGCATATTGTATTCCCCACATTTTCTTCCACCATTTTTCGTCCCTTAAATGCACGCGGTCGTGCGCAATCTGCATATTTTTTTCTTCCTCCACGTGTGTAATCAGTCATTTAACCAGAACGATGACGAAGATATTGATAAATAAATTTAAAAACGAGAATAGAATGTTATTTGATTAGAATTGGAACTTTTAGACATACCGACAGAGAGTTTATTGACCTGGTTAAGTAGTTATACCAAAATCATGTTAATAATGGGTCATTCCATGTCAAATCGACCAGAAGATGGGATCGACACCTTTTAATTTCGATGAAATTTGATCGGAAGTTTTCGATTTTAATAAAACGAAATTCTACCAAAGGAAAAAAATTTAAAAAAATTCTTTCGACTTCATTTTCAAAAAGGTTTTTGTTGTTTTGTCAAAAATATGAATTTTTGAATTATTAAAAATCGTGTAAATCGACGATCAACATCAAATTTTTGGTTAAATTTTTGTTTATATAATACCTTGGACTGATCTTAAAAGATCCTGAAATTTCCAGAATGGTGTTTTTTGTTTTAAAAGTGTACATTTTTGAATTTTGGGAATTTTTTTTTTTTATAATCATAAATTCATATATTTGACAAAACAAAAAATACCTTTCTGAACATTTCAGGATTTTTTAGGTTCAGTACAAGGTATTATATAGAAAAAAATGAACCGAAAATTTAATGTGGAAAATGGATTTGCACGATTTTTTGAAATTCAAAATTTTCCAAATCCATAATTTTTCAATTTTTTTTTTCGGAATATTGTTTCTTCGTTGCCACAAGTACAATCTTCAAGACGAGTGCAGAACGATTTTTCGTAACTATCATAGTTTTCGAGATATTTAAAAAATAAACTTGAAAGATTGTGAAATTTTGAATTTTGCATAACTTTCGCAAAAAGTTTTTAAAATTTTTTTCCTTTGGTAAAACTTTGTTTTATTAAAAACGAAAACTTCTGATCAAACTTCATCGAAATTGAAAGGGGTCGATTCCAACTCTTGGTCGATTTGACATGGAATGACCCAAATATGAATTTATCAAAATGATGTTAAAAATCTTAATTTGGAAAATTTGCAAAATAGAATGTAGTCTCAAGAGGAGCCCCCACTTTTTGCAAAGGCCTCTACTAAAGATATGGTAACCTCAGCAATAAAAATTATAACGCCAACTAAATAATTATCCGATAATGTCGTGACAGATTTCTCACGTGGAATTTTTTCCTATCGATGAGAATCAGATACGCATGATTGCCGATAAAAATCCCCGATTGCCGCCCATCATCATCATCATCATCATCATCATCATCTGAGGCCCCATGGATGGAAACTTTGAGTAGCATGACACGCACCTATCGACACTTTTCAAGTTACCATTACAACATGTAATATAGAAAATCTTGTTGGAATGAGCGTAAGAAAAAAAGTGGAAAAACACGCACAGCTCTGGGCGCAGCGATTCGCTGTTGGAAATAGGAAAAATAGAAGTAGAGAAAAAATAAAGAACGGCGAAGCAGAGGAAACGGCATAAATTATCGAGGATGCAAGAGCCCCGCAGAAAAACCAACGGGAAGGGTCACTCCAGTCATTTATTATCGTCTCGCTTCGTTTACCTATATAGATTTTTTTCTCCTATTCCATTTATCTCCGTCTCACTTTCTTTTTCCCTATCTCTCTGTCTTTATCGTTCGCTCGTCAAGCTGCGGTCCAGCGGAATGACGATAGGAAGCCTTGATTATAGACATTAGCCCCTTCTAAGCGGCCAACCCGGATTCGCCTCAACCAGAGAAGACTCTACCTCTCCTCTCTCTCTCTCTCTCTCTCTCTCTCTCTCTCTCTCTCTCTCTCTCTCTCTCTCCCTCTCTCTCTCTCTCTCTTTCTCTCCAGAGGGCAGAAGTACGAAGCCAAGCGAATTCCGCGGATGGTACAAAGTTCTTGCATCAGACAAAGTGTAGCACAATTTTGTACTCTTCGCGAAGCTGCGATGTGGCAAAAGAAACGACGGATTCTTTCCTTGTTATTTAAATCCCAACCTGACGCTCCAGCCGAGGCTTATCGACAAGAAGCGACGAAGAGGGATAAATTGATTGATCGATTGGGTTTCTTCATACCCGAGGCTCAACTATGCAGAACAGAGAGAAAAAAATTAATGCAATGACCATTACATTGAATAAACAATGCGCAGGAAAAATAATATTAATGCGAGGCAATGTAATTTTGGTAAACTTAAAATTAAAAATTCGTGTTTTAAAACGAAATTTGGAGAGACCCAAATGCGTTTAGAGTCCAATATTCATGCAAATTGCGAAAAAAAATCGTGTTTGCCTGAAAACTTTCATCGTTCGCGAGCAAAAAATACAAATCGCATTCTTTGCTATGAATATTCCCTGAAATACAGCGGATATCCGCTTTCAACGCTCTCGCCCGGATGGCGAAAAGCCATTAAATGGATCATCGAGAGAAGCTAGTCGAGTGGAGAAAGAAGAGATTCAAAGTCGTCACGAGAACGCTTCTTTCAATTTTTTTTAGTCGCCCCAAAAGAGTGACTCGTATAACGAGACCGCAATAAGCAGTGGACTATCGGCTCTGATCAGTCGCGAGATGGTCCGAGATGAGAGAGCTGTGCTGACCGCGAGGACACGCGATAGGAATGAAAAAGTACCGAGACAATTGGAAAAGTCACGAAGTGGCTTCATGACTCGGCTCCACGCCGACGTCCTGCTCAAAGGACGAACAAAGCCTACGGATGGAAGATTCAACCCCTCGAAAAACTGGATTTTTTGCAAGAAACATTGCGACAATCTTTTTTAACGAGAGACACTGAGATCTCGAGTGACGTTGAAAAGACGATTGGAAAAATAAATTGTCCGTTGAAGAAGAAAAAGAAACAGAAGGGACTCACGGGTTCGGTCCTGCCATCACCATCCTTCCCCAACGATTGTCCCTCCGACCATCCCATTTTAGAGAGTAGTTTGAATCCCATATTGTCCTTCGTTATGGATCTGTAAAGACGTAACGATCGGTGAGAAATGCAATTTTTTTTCTATCGTAGAATTAAAAAAAACTTTTCTCTCAGTAAGGTGATTTTTTTTTTGTTTTCCTTCCTGATAAAGGAGCCTTTGTTTTCGTGAGAAAATTTTTGTTCGAGATTTTTATGTCAATGTGTTCAAAATGTACCAAAACGTCGAGAAATGATATTTAGAAAAAATACGCGGATAGATGTGTGTACGTGTGTGTGTGTACGTATCATGAGTTTCAGATGTAAATAATTAATTAATAACTCAAGAGCGTTTCGAGATATCAAGCTGAAATTTGGTACACTTGTCCAGCACGAATTGCCCTTCATTATGAAATTTTTTTGTTTCAATTCTAACGGGTGTTCAAATTTTATCGAATTTTTTCGTTTTTCCAACAATCACGTGAACGCTCTAGCTTCTGCAATTTACAAAATATTGCTATTAAACTTTGTACATAATTAGTGTAAGCTATTACGATTATTTGGTATTGATTTGACAAAAATCGATCGAAGGATTAAATTTTCATCAAATTTTGAATTTTTCGAAAAATAGCGTAAACACTCTAACTTGCACAATTTTCAAGATAATGCAGTGAAACTTTGTAAAGAACTAGTATAGCTATCAATGTTGTTCGCTATCGAATTTGGCGAGAAACCATCGAAAAATTAAAATTTTATGAATTTCTTAATTTTTAAAAAAATGTTAAGATATAAAAATTATCTTAAAATTTATAAGATGTTGCACTGAAACTTTGCACAGAGCCAATATAGCTATCGAGGATGTTCATTATCAAATTTGGCGTAAATCGATCGAATGATTAAAATTTTGTCAATTTTTTTTTTTTTAAATTTAAATAGCGTACTCCTACTTCGGCTATTTGCGCGATATTGTACTGAAATTTTGTAAACATTCAAAATAGCGATCAAGGTTGTTCGCTATTGAATTTGGCAAAAATAAAATTTGGCGAGAAGTAAATTTGAAAGAATTTGGCAAATTTGCACATTGATTACTCATGTTTTTCGATAGTTAACAAAGGCTTCCTTTGTGAGGAAGCCAAATTTGATTGCCATACTTTGTGATAAAGGAAGCTGTGTGAACTATGTGTAAAAATGAGGAAGCAATGTGCAAATGTCCAATTTGCAACGTTTTTTCATGATCTTACGTGTCGATCGAGCTCTGTTGTGTCTTAACGTGATGATTCGACGATCCAACGTGTTCCCTTCTAGCCTGCGCCCTATCCTGATATCCTGTTGCGACCTGACTCGCGATCTCGCCGTTGCTCTTCTCAACGCCGAATTTATTCTTCAATCGACGAAGCTCCGTTTTGTACTGATCCTTCTTCGACGTTGTGTCAATCTCGAGATTAACGCTCTGCTGTACAAGGCCGGGCTCACAATGACCGCACGTCTCGTGACCGTTGTGAATGTGACAGAGTAACTTCGTGCCGCCCAATTGTACGACAGAACCGTGCGCTACCTCGCACGGATCGGACTCTTGTTTGGCAACGGACAATCTCTTTCCATTTAGTATTGTACCGTTTCTCGAGCCCGAGTCGACGATCAGGTACCGCTTCATCTCCTCGTCGTATTGAAATCTCGCGTGATGCTGAAATTTAATCGTCACGAATTGGTTTAGTGAATTAATTAATTGAATTAATTAATTAATTAATTAATTAATTAATTCAATGAGTTCTTGGTATCGTATGGGCTTCAAAATTTCTTCAAATCGCATGTCGATTTTTTAGAATGAAAAATAATCTTACTTTGCTTATATTCAGGTCCGGAATGATGACCGAATGATCGCCCTCTCGGCCTATCGAACCACCCGTATAAGCCACGAGAAACAAAGAGCCGATTTTCAATTTCGGCAGATTAGTTTCCTTGACGATAATCCTCATGCACGGGGGATAAGTTTTCGCGAGATCTGTGAGAAAAGCCAAAAATCTAATTGTAATATTTTATTTTTGTATTTGGAAGGACCATCAGTGAGAGCCAATAGAAGCGAAAATGTAACAATCGTCGCTTTGTATCTAAAAAAAATTTGTTTAGACGCTTATTATAGGTATCCGTTTTTCATTGGTATAAGTTGCGAATATTCTCAACCAAAAGGAAAAAATAAAAAACCGAATCGTGGCGGAAAAGTGAAAATAAAGGCCGCATTCGTCTTGAACGCTTACGCGTTTTAAGCACGCATTTATACGTCGACATATAAAATACTACAGGATGTGGCGCTTACAAGCGCGTAAGCGTCAAAGACGAATGCAGCAAAAATAATTAACAGGACCTTGATCGTCGTCCTTATCACTATCGTTACTGAGTGATCGTTCGGGCGACATTCCACGTGATGTTTGACTATTATCGCTGTCCGAACATTCACCCTCTTCTGGTTCATCGCCGAGGGTCGTGACGTCGGCGTGAAGAGCCAATTTTAGCTTTTTCGCGGCATCCTACAATGAGAGAGACAATGTGTGCATATAAATGGTATATTTTAATTACCTAATGCGTTTCGCCGGGAACTTTCAATCGATATGCTTGAAAGGCTAGTTATTAACTCATGTATCTCATCCGAAACCTGAAAGCAAAAAAAAATTGTCCGTTTTCTCTATTGTAATATATATATGAATTCAAGTATGCATGTACAAACATCGAACGAAAGGAATAACAGATTAATAGAAAAAAAAAACCTTGTTAGCCTTCTTAGCTCTGCGTTTATCCGTTTTTTGGACTTTTTGCAGAGACGCAGCAGCCTCGTTCGGTGTGACCTGAGCCGCTTGACTGTGAAACTTGTAAGTTTTACTACCCTCGTCATAGGCGTAATACGTTCCCGTGTTTCCATCGTAGTAGAGACCCTGAGTCTGTGAATGGGGCGAATATTATCAGAGTTGTGAAAATAGTAATGTAAAAGTAATGCATTGCCCATTACTGTAAACAATATGTATTGAATAAGTTTTCTGTTACAAATTACAAAAGTAACGTGTAATAAATGAATGTTGCATTACAAATGAAAATATAGTAATGTGTAATGTATGCATGTTCCATTAGAAATAATAAAAGTAATGTGCAATGGTTGCAGTGCCATTACAAATACAAAAAATAACGTGTAATGAATGAATGCTCTTTTACAAATTACAATTGAAAAAAAAAGTAATTTGTAGTGGAGAATATTCCATTACAAATTAGTGTGTTTCTACGACAATTTGGAGCAGGTACTATTTTGCTCAAAGGTAAGTCGATTAATTTTTCAATTAAAATAATTTGTGTGCATCAAGTTTTTGTTAACTTTACTATAGTAGTTGTAAATGTATGAACAGTGATTGCTTCGAGTAATTTTTACTCCATTCTTGATAATTCTTATAATTTCATTATAATTCTTATAATTTCATTCTTATAATTTGTACAACAATGGAGGAAAAATTACTGCAAAAAATAACTGTTTATAGGTGTCAGTGTATATTAAATTAATATATCCTGACACCTGTAAGTTTTTCTTGAATTGTAATTTTAACAAGAATGGAGTAAAAATTACTCCAAAAAATCGCTGTTCATACATTTACCGCTACGATAGTAAAGTAAACAAAAACTTGATGGACATAAATTATTTTCATTGAAAAATTAATGGACTGACCTTTGAGCAAAATAGTACCTGCTCCAAATTATAGTTTTTTTAAATTTTTATTTGTAATGGCACATGCATCCATTGAAAAATTAATAGACTGACTTTTGAGCAAAATAGTACCTGCTCCAAATTGTAGAAACACACTAATTTGTAATCGAATATTCTTTACTACCAATTACTCTTTTTTCAATTGTAGTTTTTAATGGAGCACTCGTCCATTACACATTACTTTTTTATTTGTAATGGACGACGCATTTATTACACATTATTCTTGTATTTTGTAATGGTACATTTGTCTATTTCACATTATTCGGTATAATGGGTAATAAATAAAGTTTTATCAAAATAATCCATTATTTACAACTCTGAATATTATATAGTATAGCATTCTTCTCTGCATTTGACATAAATTGTTTCAACCATTTTCAAGAAATGATCGTTTTCTTGTTAAACTTCAGAAGCGAAAAAATAAATTTTCCCCTCACCGAATCGTAATAGTATCCGCTATTGTAATCGTAGTACAAGCCGGATGTTTCTTCGTAAACAAAACCAGTTTGCTGCAAGGCTGATTCGGCGGCTTGTTTGACTTGTTCTAGAATTGTTCCGCTCTCTTTTGTATCGCTGGTGTCCCAATTTTTAGACGGAGACGCTGTAAGGTCCGAAGTCAAAGTTTCCGTCTGTATCTCCGCGTCAACGAGATCGGTCTTGACGATCAATGATTCTTGTTTTTTCTGCAAGAATCGGAAATTACTTATCCATTCAAAATATACGAAGTTATTATTTCGTTTCTCGATAATTACAAAATGATATTCACCGGCTTGAGCAATTTGTTCCTAAGTTTGTCGATCTTTTTTCTCTGTCGCTTGATCTGCTCTTGAAGCTTGCGTATGAATGACAAAATGTGAGGCGAATTCTTCAATTCATCGTCGAATTCTCGCTCGAATTCGGATTTCAATTCGCCATCGTCGCTCTCGCTCAAACGACAAATTTCTGTCATCATCAGTGTCAAATCTGCAATCGACGACATATTTGTGTCACGATATGAAGACGTCGCAATGTGGAACAAAAGACGGGCATAATTTTTTGTTTAATCTTTTCAGAGCAATCACTAAAACGAATCATTTTCAAACGATCAACAATATCCAATATTTTTTTTGCAGATTAATCGATAATTATCAAATTACGTACACTGATGCGTTCAGTGATGAACGGACGTACGCGACACTGGTTAACCTTATTTTTACTTGTTGCAAGAAAGTCAATATCTGCGACGGTTAAAATGATCAGCAGAAGATCCCAAGGAACGTGAATAACCCTTCTATAATCGAAGATTTAAAAAATTATTGACAATACGACGATAACAACACTAATGGCTGAAAGAGACTGAAACGTCTGAAACACAGTTGCGTGGAAAAACAGCAGTTTTTTGCTGCTCTAGCGGTCACTCCACGTAATTCAATTATAATTTTCAATTACCGACGGCGATTCACACGTACAGCCGTCGATAACAACAATCTCTGTAAATCTTGTGCGGTCGCGGTGAACTGGAGGCATAATAGAATAGACTGTCAATTAACGTTTGAAAACATGATTATTTTTAATTGTTATTTATAACAAATCACATTAAATTTTTCTAAAACATCAATAAAATTGATTATCCAGTTAATCGGAACTGCCAAACTGTTTTATCAATAGAGAAGTTGCCCATAACCTCAAAAAAAAAATCATCCGGGCGTATCCGCTACTACATAAACAATTTAAAAAATTTAAATGCACGATGAATTAAACATTTTTGTTTAGAGCGAAAATTAAAAAGAAACAATGATTCGTTACGGCCTCTTGACTTTATCATTAGTCTCCCTCGCAAGCGCGAAATCTTGGGAGGTAAGTTTTCAATTATTTAAACAAAAAAGTAAACATTCGCAATTGTCATATATTACTGATTCGCGATAAAATTCTTTCAGATACCTGAAAATTTTGCTAAAACCGGACACTCGAATAATTGGGCGGTCCTTGTCGACACCTCGAGATTCTGGTTCAATTATCGTCACGTTGCAAATGTATTGTCAATATATCGAAGCGTCAAGAGACTCGGTATACCGGATTCTCAGATAATTCTAATGATCGCCGACGACATGGCTTGCAATCCGAGAAATCCGAGACCCGCCACCGTATTCAACAACATAAAGCAGCATATCAATGTCTATGGCGACGACGTAGAAGTCGATTATCGAGGTTACGAAGTGACCGTGGAAAATTTTGTCAGGCTTCTGACCGGCAGATTGCCACCGGAAACACCGAGATCGAAAAAATTACTCACCGACGAGGGCTCCAATATACTGATCTATCTCACCGGCCACGGCGGCAATGGATTTCTCAAGTTTCAGGATTCTGAGGAAATAACGAGTCAGGATTTGAGCGACGCTCTCGAACAAATGTGGCAAAAGAGGCGATATCACGAAATTTTATTCGTCGTCGATACTTGCCAAGCCAGTTCGATGTATGAAAAATTTTATTCTCCCAACATACTGGCTGTTGCATCAAGTTTGGTCGGCGAAGATTCTTTATCGGTGAGCAAAGATCCAACTCTTGAGATGGAATATTAATTTAGATCAGAGTTGTAAATAATGCATTACTGTATTTATTACCCATTACACTGCATAATGTGAAATGGATAAGTCTACCATTACAAAATACAAAAGTAATGTGTAATGTATGCATGTTCCATTACAAATAAAAAAAAGTAATGTGTAATGGATGCACGTCCCATTACAAATAAAAAAAGTAATGTGTAATGGATGCATGTGCCATTACAAATAAAAAAAGTAATTTGCAGTGGAGAATATTCCATTACAAATAGAAAAATTGCAGTGCACGTAATAAAAACTTGCACATTGCTGTCTCATTATTTTATTTCACTCACTAAAAGTTGATCCACAATTATCACAAATGATCCATAAAGTTAAAAAATAGAAACAAAAAACAGACAGTTCATCGTTAAATATGAAGTACGAAAATGTACTCAACCCCAAAAATTATCCAACTTTATATTGAACTTGCTTTTACACGCTGTTACCCATAATTATGAGCAGTCTAATAAAAATTACAAGTTACTGATAAAAAATTAGTCACTTTATTGAATCCCTAAATAATGTGCATGTTTTTTTTTTTCAACTTTATGAATCATTTGTGATAATTGTGGATGAACTTTCAGTGAGCGAAATACTGTAAAATAATGAGACAGCAATGTGCAAGTTTCTAATAGGAGCATGGCAATTTTTCTATTTGTAATGGGATATTCCCCACTGCAAATTACTTTTTTTTTAAATTGTAATTTGTAATGGAACATTACACATTACTTTTGTATTTGTGATGGAACACGCATACATTACACATTACTTTTTTTATTTATAATGGAACACGCATCCACTACACATTATTTTTTTATTTGTAATGGCACATGCATCCATTACACATTACTTTTTTATTTGTAATAGGACATGAATCCATTACACATGACTTTTGTAATTTGTAATGGAAAACTTGTTCAATACACATTGTTTAAAGTAATGGGTAATGCATTACTTTTACATTACTATTTTCAGAACTCTGATTTAGATACGCTTAGAAAGTGAATCTAGGAAAAATAGCCCTTGAAATTGAACTGTTCTAAGAGAACGGACAATTTTCCAAGGGCTATTTTTCCTGTTACCTCAGAAAGTATAACTCTCGACTGTGATTTCTGTAATAATTCATCCCTCTTCAGCATCACGTGGATCCCGCCATCGGAGTTTACATCATAGATCGTTACACGTATTACGCTTTGGATTTTTTGGAAAAAGTCGAACCATCGAGCTCCAAGAAACTCAGCGAATTTGTAAATATATCAGTTCAAATTAATCAACTCACGATAGCGAATAATTCACATGTGAAAATACAATTTTTTTTTTTTTTTTCAGCTCAAAGTTTGTCCAAAACATTATTGTCTCTCGACGGTCGGTGTGCGTCAGGATTTATTCAGAAGAGATCCAAAAACTGTACCTGTTACGGATTTCTTTGGTTCACTCAGGCCAGTGGAATTGACCACAAGCATCATCAATCTCGTTCCAGTGACATCCAATATATCGGAGAAGCCTGAACCTGAACGAAAACTCACTTACGTTCCGCAATTCCCAGATTTATCGAGTCTAGCGTGAATTTTGTGCTAAAAATCACTTGTAAATATCATGTATTTTTTACGAATATAGATAGAAGATGAGAATGTTACTTTAACCTAAAAAAGTACACAAAACATCGACCTCCTTCTCTCCGTTTTACGGCACGTGCGAGAAAGACAGAGCTAAAATTTCTAACTGAATTATCTCGAAAAAACAAGTTATAACATAAAAGAAGAATCGTGGGTTTGCTTGCGCGAATTATGAGAAACAATTTTGAGGTTATGTTTATCTTTATCGACGTCACCGCTTACCAGGTATGGAACACGGCCGCGCGAATTGGCGCGAATTGTGAGAAATAAATATGGGAGTATGGGGTATGGGTATGGGACACGGATTTGTATGTCTGTGTGTGTGTCTCGTGTAGTGTATAGGCCTTTTCATCATGTGACGTGCGCAAGCGCAGCCGCCATATTGAAAGGGCGGTAATACAAAAGTTTCGTACAGTTTTGCTTGTTAATGGCTGGGAGAGCCGGATATCTACACAAAAAAATTAATTATTCGAACAAATTGTTGATGGTGCTCTACCAGTTCACAATTCAGTGGAAGCACATAATTGTGAACAATTAAAAAAATGAACCGATTGAGCATAACCTCTGTCACTTCGACCACATTTTTTCACCCGCAATTCACATTTTGCACATTTTGGACATGTTTTAATATGTAGTACTTTGCTCGATGATTTTATAATGTTTTTGCGATATTGAAGGCAAGGCTTTGGATAATTTTTGAGGTTATGTACTCTACATAGTCCATAACAACACTCTTTCGTTGTTTCTTTTCGTGAAGGTAATGTAATAATAATCGATTGAAAAATGTTGTTTTCTCAATTAGGACACTTATTATTTTATTTATTGCTTACTTTTTTTGAATAAATGTACTATTATTTGATGTTAATTTTAATTATTTGTATTCGGGTATTTTAACATGCTTGTTTACAAAAAAGTGTACGAAAAAGATGGCTGAAACTGACGCATGCGCATAAAAAAAATTGTGATGAAAAGGTCTATTATAGTCAGTCCTTCCTCTAGCGGCGATGGCGGAAACTAATTGTTGCGTCAATGATGGGTTATATAGGAATCGTACAACCGGTACAACATCAAAACCTTTTCAACTTATGTATTCTCAAAGATGGCTTGAAGATAAAAAACGAACAGTGGAATCGCTGCGTAATTAATGAGCGACGAAGGCTCTATTTTTTTTTTTAAAGGAACAGTGGAATTGCTGAGTAATTAATGAGCGACGAAGGCCCTACCATTTTTTTTTCCAGTGATTTTTGAAAAAAATATATATCACAATCTTTTGCTTTCTTGAATCTTTGCTCTACCGCTGGATGAGTGAAATGTCAAGCAGCAATTTTCATTTCAACGCTTCATGAAAACGTGATCGTTTATATTCAATATTTACAGCAAATCTGTACAGACGCAATGTCAAACAGAGACAAAAACGAATTGTTTTTTCCGTACAAAATATATCGTGAACAATGAGACTGAATTACGTTAATTGTAAATATTACATTACCGAGTCGACTATCGTGTAAATGGGTATTTTCGCTTTTTCTAAAACGCGCGTATCTTTTTTTATTATTTTTTTTTTTTATGAACACGCCAAAGGATAAAAATAGAAAAATATGAAAATGCGTGGAATGCACCCGCGATGATTTCTCTTGGCCGAAAAGCCACTTTCTCTAAACTGAACGATCGGCAAAATGATATATGAAAAAGGATACTTAAGTCGTGCTTCGTGGCTTAAGATCCTCGAAACAGGGACGTAGAAATATGTAATTCTTCTTCATCGGATTGTAAAACTCGTGGCCTTTCGACCAATCGTACGATACCGCGTATGCGAATATTTGACCATTGTGATTGAAGCAACAACGGCTTATCGGCTGTTCCATCGGTTCCGATGGTTTCAACTTTGTACGGGCGTCCTTGTCCCAAAAGCTGAATGTACCGTCACTACCGACAGTTGCGAGTGTACCGTGTTGCGGATGAAAGGCAATATCATTGACGGCGTAAATATCCTGATAGCCGTTCGGTGCGCCGTTCGAACGATGACACTTGAATGTAAAATTGTCCTTCGGATTTGGAGGATTGACGTATTGTATGGCGACGCGACCTTCGACGCTGCCGAGAGCATAACCGTTCGGTACTTTTTTCTTATCACGAAATATCGCAACGCAACGATGCTGATATTTGAGGGGCGAATCGACTCGCTTGAATTCTTGAGGTGTACCCTCGAGCTGATAAATTATCAGACCTCGCGCAGCCGTTCCCACGACCGCCATCGGATAATCCTATAAAAAATTAAACAAATTCTTTGAATTGGCAAAAAGCTATGTCCTTGAACGTCCGAACGTTCGGCTGAATAAACACGGAATGAAATATGTTATACTTTAACAAAAAATTCAAACTTCCCTTGATATTTAAATTATTCTGCGAATTGTTTAAGAATGATTTACCCACTATTTCTGCGAACTTTTAATTTTTCGTTAAAGTTATATCCTTCCAAATTTTTCGTTCGAATTAATGTATAAAAATTCGAATACACGAAACGAAAAAGATATTGCGATTTGTGATAAAGTTGAACTCACGACATCGGCGCAGTAACATCTCTCGGGAAGATTTATCGTTAGCATAGGATTGGGACTACGAGTGTCCCAAAATTTCAACGTCTTGTCCCAAGAACCGGTCATAAGGCACGAATAATTTGAACCCTTGACCCAGTGACAAGTTTTCACGGGTGCGTCGTGAGCGGCGACTTGAATGCTCTGATTCGATCCCAGATCCCAACATTTGACCATCTTGTCGCACGAGGCCATGAATACTTTCGTGCCATCCTGAAATTCAGAAAAGGGAGTGAGTTATTCGAGGTTCGTGAGACAATGATATTACCGGATTTCAAAAACTAACGTCGCTCCAGCAGACATCGAGAACAGGCCCTCCCATAGTTTGCATAGACTTTGGGACAGTTTTGCCGGAATGTTCGACCTCCCAGCACCGTACATTGCTGTCCCAAGAACCGGCGACTAAAAAATTTTGCTGTAACGAGGCCGGACTGAAAGAAAGACTGGAGATGGAATCGTCGGGTGGTGAGACAACCTCAAAATCCTTCATGGGATTCGCCGTTGAGGTCGTCACGCTACCCAGTGGTCCACTTTGATTGAACATCCTCGATACCAGTCGTTGTTTCCTTTCTCACGTAAATTCACGCGATCTGAATTGAAAAAAGAGGCTAAAGCGTGTTTCGAGAATTAAATAGAATTTTGTAGAAATTGCGGGTAGACGAGTGAAGCCGCAATTTGTCACGCAAAATGCGCACTTGGTTCTCGCGATGCTTTACAGGTTAACAGGTCCTTCAAAATGCAGGAATCACTCACATTGTCAAACGTTCGTACCGATAATTTTTTTCAAATATTGAGGTCTATTACACTTTCACTAACGACGAATTCTTGCATTTTATGAATTCGTAAACCGGGATAGAAAAAAACAGCGGCAAGTATGGAAAAAGGCAGGAAAGAGCGCGAGTTTATCGTAATTGTCGCCGGCGGCCGCCGATGGAGGGCGAAATATGAATTTTATATTACCGACAGTGATTTAAGTGTACTACCGTTAGTAAAAACGATTTCTGTTTGGAATCCTTTCAACTGTCAGCAGCGACGTCTTGCGGTATTTTAAAAAACTTCCTTGTTTATACGACGTACGACGTGTCAGTCACGTAGTTAAATATCATGTTATATCGTGTAATCAATCTTTATCGTTAGACGTTCTTCATGAGATTTTTTAGATCTTTTTATTACAACTATTTTCTAGTATAAGCTATAAATAAATAATTTACAAATATGATAAAAGCGGTTATATTGATCGGTGGTCCTTTGAAGGGTAAGTGATTACCTAGTAAATAGCAACGGCTCTAAAGAGTTTCTAATTCTGAAGAATATCTGACAATTTGTGGGTTGTATTGGCTTTGAAATAGGAAAAATATCTCACGCGATTTTAAACATTATCGATCATGAGCGAAGTTTTAAAAGTAAATCACAATCGGGTGGGACAACATTTCTACGTTCATCCTTTTTATTGTTTTATTTTAGCAAAATTCCTGTCTATCACGTATTTTCCAATTTGGCTTTCTCATGAAGTTTCACCAGTAAAAAGAACAATGGGGAAGCAATGTTCGGTTTTTAATCTGTCACTACTTTTTTGTCAATTATTGAAATTATTGAAGATTCACCATAGCTACAATCGTGTACCAAATTTTAGCCTGATTACTCGAGACATTTCCCAAAAGTAACTATATCGATCGTTCAATGCTACACGGACACGCAAAAATGTTCCGATAGCTTTTGAAATATGTTTTACCCCCATTTTGTTTCGTGAGATTTATTAACGCGATAACTCAAAAATGTAAATACTGGAGCGTTAACAAGATTTCTGCGAAACTGCATAAACTAGAGACTTGCTTTTGAGCTTTGAAAAGCACGAAGCGATATCCAAGTTTTCAGTTTCTAAGATTTGTGTTTTTTGTATTGCAAAAAACTTTAAACAATTTTTATCACAGGTTCGCGGACAAAATTTTACTGCGATATCTTAAAAAGTTGAATCAAAACATTGACCGGCTTTCTACCCTCGAGTAGCGGAACAAAATTACTATAATTTATTTTTATTCAGGTACCAGATTTCGTCCTCTTTCGCTGGACATACCGAAGCCGCTCTTCCCCGTCGCCGGCTTACCGATGATAGAGCATCACATCGAAGCATGTACAAAAATAACGGGACTGAGCGAGATATTGGTAATAGGATCTTACACGGCCAACGATTTGCAACAGTTTGTCCAAGAGATGGTTAAGAAATATTCCATCACGATAAGATACCTTCAGGAGTTTACTCCTCTGGGAACCGCCGGTGGGTTGTATCACTTCAGGGATCAAATACGAGCCGGATCTCCCGAGCAATTTTTCGTCATGAACGGCGATGTTTGCGCCGATTTTCCCTTGCTCGATATACTCGAGTCTCACAGAGAATCAAAGGCTCTGATTACGATAATGGGAACCGAAGCGACGAGACAACAATCCCTGAATTACGGATGTCTCGTTGTGGGAAAAGACGGCAAAGTCTCGCACTACGTTGAGAAACCCTCGACGTTCGTTTCGACTCTCATCAATTGCGGTATTTACGTTATTTCACCGGATATATTTCCCACCATGGCTGAAGTTTTTTACACGAGACATCAGCAGGAAAATCATTCGTGAGTCTTATTCGTTTCGATGAATCACAGACTCCGATCGTGGTTCATTTTAATCCGTTTAGCTAATAAATGAATTTTCCATGTACGGAAGAATTTGACACTTTCGGAAAGTTATGAGAGGAATTGGCAATTTCGCTTTTTAATAAAAAAAAAAGCTTTGTCCTCGTGAAAAAATTTTGTTTACGGATTTTTGTGTAATGTTGCAGAAACGTAAATGGCAATGGGAAAGATCCGGCTCACATAGCACTGGAACAGGATGTGCTAACGAGACTCGCTGGAACGGGAACGTTGAATGCTGTATCAGTGACAAATTGGTGGTCACAGGTGAAAACAGCCGGGTCAGCGATATACTCGAATCGTCATTATCTCGCGCTGTACCGAGCCAAACATCCAGAGAGACTCGCTATGTCGAATGCCGGTGAATGCAACATTATCGGTGACGTTTACATTCATACTTCCGCCGTTGTTCATCCGAGCGCTGTGGTGAGTAACGATAAATCGAGACTATTATAACAAAATTATAAAGAGTACCCATTGTGTGGCAATATTATCATCTTTCTTCTTCTTCTTCTATTTCTTTTCAATTTCGAGTTTCATGCTCCGTTTTATATTTTTCTTCATAAGAAAAAAATTGTCCTCATCAGAATGATATTTAAAATTATCTCACTCAGAGCGTGCAAAGGAAAAGTATTTTTGTTAAATATTGTGTACATCAAAATTAAAAAGCTAACAAAATTTAAAACAATTACATTTAAAATATTACTATTTGTGATTAAATGACTATTATTTGTTATTAATCAGTGATTTTGATCCTAATTATTAATTGAAAATTTATCGCAGCTCGGACCTAACGTCAGTATCGGCCCAAACGCCATGATCGGTGCGGGCGTACGAATTCGTGAATCTATCGTTCTGGATGACGCTCAAATTCAAGCGCACTCTGTGATACTTCACAGTATCGTTGGACGAAGCAGCGTCGTGGGTGAATGGGCAAGGGTCGAGGGCACTCCCTGCGATCCTAATCCAAATAAGCCATTTGCAAAAATGGAAAATCCACCGTTGTTCAATGTGAATGGAAAACTGAATCCTTCGATAACGATTCTCGGTAAGTTCGTGACTCGACTCTTGTAATTGTTAAAAAAAATAGCGCAACTGTCAAATCGATCGATTAATCAATCATCGATATTTCAGGTACAAGTGTGTGTCTGGCTTCCGGAAAAATTCTGTTGAACTCGATCGTTCTACCGCACAAAGAGTTAACGAGGAATTTCAAAAATGAAATAATTCTCTGAACGTTAACAAAAAAAAATCCCGTTTGATACAAAAAAAAGTCAACGAGCCTGGTGCAATAATAAGATATTTATATTCATTAAGGTAATGCTAAAAATGATCTATTTTCATTTTTTTTTTCGGTGAAACAAAAAATGTTACCTATCAGGCTTTTATGAAGTCTCAAAAGACTTAATTTTATTATTTCGTAACGGACTTTGAATTTTGTGACGTATTTTTTTCATATTTGAAAACAAGTATTTTTCAATGGATTTTTAATGATTCTGTTTATTCCCGACTCGAAAAGATAGGATTCAACGAGAATATTTTTTTTTTTATGCCAAAAATAACTGGTGCGACCTTATAAAGTTTTCCTGAAAACTTATTGCATTATTCTAATATCTATGCGGGAAGTATTTGTAAATACTGTAAAAAAACAGTAACATTCTACCTTTATCCATACAAAATCGCCAGTTTTTACAGATATATATTGTTTTTTAATCGTTTTACACGATTGCACAAAAAAATCGAGGATCAGTCTGCATTTTTATACGACTGCTTGTAAAGAAAAACAGAGATATTTATACGTCAAATAGGCATAATACAAATAATATATATACGAACATCCAAAGATGATATTGTACGTTGAAAATTATTCATAGTCATTGACCTCCTCGAAATCCTCGAACTTGAATTTTACAAAACCGAATTATATTTTCTCTCGCTGTAGGCCTGTAGGCGTTATTGTGTGGTGTGTGAGATATTGGTACGCGCGTTCCTCAACAGTGGCGACACCGTCGCTATCCGTGAAAGAGCGAGATGCAAGACGATGCTGAACAGCAAGACCTGGACAGCGCGGCGTGCATTCTCAGCAGGCAAAAATGCCCGAGAATAAGTAGTCGCGTCGAAATCAACAGGTAGAGCAAGAAAGATACACGAGATTCATTTACTCGCATAGTTTTTGATGCGTATCGTCGATGAAAATGTCACGAAATCCTGAACAATCGGATCGGTGATAAATAGTACAAAGTGCGTCGAGACTTCCATCGCTGTCGGAGTGTCGTGATAACACGAAATTTACTGCAGACAGGGGATGAAAAGTGGGGGAAGTTGAATTCCACGGATACCAAGAGGCCAGAAAGGGGAGAGTAATCAGTGTTCAGGTTAAGAAATATCGTGTGTAAATCTCACTCGTCAATGACACGTGAGGAATGCGGTGAGTGTCGCGTTCTTTTTATATACATATATATATATAAATATGTGTATATACCTATCTGCTATGTCGACGTCTCTAGTTTGCCAGCGTTTCGAACAACTGTACTCTATTTACCTGAGATAAATGCCTGTCTCTCGAATGTCGATGAACCCTCGAGGATTCCGTGAGGTATTCCCTCATTTATTTTTTCCTTTTTTCTTTTAAATCTTACTCCCAGAATATGGCACAAGAGACTCTTGCGAGGGATCCGGTACGAAAATGTCTACGAAATGAAAGATGACCCATCTCTGAGCTTGAAATTATTATTATTTGAAATGATTTGTATGAAAAAACAAAGTTTTAATTATTTTAAATGATTCTAATGTAAGAAATTACACTTATTTCAATTAATTTTCATTCAAAACAAATTTATGATTGTTTGGAATAATTTTAGTTTCAATACAATTACAATTATTTATAGTAATTTTAAAAAAACTGACAATTATTTGCTGGAATGTTAATTAAAATCATATATTATTCCAGGGTGTTGTGATTTAAAAAAGAAAACATTCATTTTCTTACTAGGATTATAGTATCATTTTGAATGTATAAAAATGTATTCCGGTAATAATTATTATTTACGCCATCTCTATAATATTGCAGATTATTCATTTTGTTGGGATGAGGCGGTGAGAGAGCTCGCCGGATGTTCCAAATGGGCGACGGAGGCCCATTATGGCCCAAAATCAGCAGCTCCGGCATCAGCATGAATTTTTACCCCTGTGCGATGTATTATTCAACATAATATCTCTAGCTTCTTATTTTTGCGACGTCGTTTTCGATCTGGCTATGGCATACGCTCTGGCGCATCATCGCGCCGCGCCACCTGTACTTTTTCCCATCAGCGTCGCACTAATCGTCGCCGCATTGCTGATTTCTCAGGTAATAATTTCTCGACCAACAAAAAGTGAATGATTTATTCAATAAACACGTTCATTTCAGACCGTGAGCCTAAGATGGTATCTATGGGGGGCCAGGGGCAAATTAACGTCAAATATCGCCGCCAACGATCGCGAAACAAACGGAAGAAAAAAATCTCCTAGTTGGACGGTATGGTGCGTCGTTTTGTTACATTCCACGCAGATCGGAGTACTGTGGAGATACTTCAAGCTCTTCATTCCCGTCGACCTGACTTACGTCAAGCACGAGGTGCGTTGATGATTATGATAATTATTAAAAAATAATTATTTGGAAAAAGACAATTCTGTGACCCTATTTTAATCAGTGAGATTTAAGGATCCTGAGTCCGTACGGTTCCGTCGAAAAGTTTTTCATTTTACTGAATTTTATTGGGATTGATTGATACTTCAATTCGTATCGTAACACCGTTGATGTGAAAAGAAGTATCGCAATTGTGCATATTAATGATCGCAAATTCTTATTTACGTATTATATCAAGTTTTCACAATGTTTTTACAAGCGAGGATTAACTTTTGGATGTTTTGTTCAAACTTGAAACGCTAAAATCCCAATAGTCAAAACAGTTCATTCTCAAAAAAAATTTGATTATTTTATATCGCAACTATAGAAATATAACATGAAATTACTTTGAACTGCAAAAAAAACACTATTTTTAAACAATATTAATATTTAAAGTAGTCGCTGTATTAGCTTTACATTTGGCAACGTTGCGTGCATTGGTAAGTTGCAAGAAGTTCTAGTCTTCCAGCGTGCATGAAACGACGTCCGTGAACGAAAATGAGTATTTGAATTTCCCGCTACTTTCAGTCTATGCAACGGTGCCGCTATTTTCTTGTTTCTTGCTGTGAAAACCACGTACTGTGTTTTTATTATTTATTTACTGGAATACGAGCTTCCTAAATGTCTTGAAAAAATTACGCGATTTTTCTCATGTTTTTCTTCGAGTGCAATTTTGTTTGTATTTTTGGCATCATTTTTTATAACAAAAAAAAAATAATAATTGCAAATTTACTTCAGTTTCCATAAGGCTACGTGTAATTTTTTAATTCAAATTTCTCAGTAACCATTTTCCTACTCGTCGTAAAATTTTTACACAACCTTTCAAATGTTGTACATAATGACATACCAAATTTTCAATATTTTATCATCCTTTTCAATTTGGGACTCAACATCCTCAAACATCTTGGCGCTCGATTGACGGACCGGATTGATATTTTAGGTACGAGAGCTCTGTGTTTTACGTTTGATACACGCGTTTTGCGAGGCCGCGCCGATGTTGCTTCTTCAGCTGTATCTCTTGTCGATCGGCATTGGCAGCGAGAGCTCATTCACGAAGGACGAAAAAATTGATCGCGCGAGCACGCGTGAAGGTGACAAACTTGCCGAATTGACAGCCGTATCCGCGGGTCTGTCACTTTGGAGCGTATGTTGGGCAGTCGCGAGTTTCAGCAAAGGTGCAGCGAGATTGCGAAATCTCGAGAGACTCGTACTAACGTGGCTCGGTGTATTGGCACAATTGGCATGGCGTCTCGGTACGGTCAGCGCACGTGTCGGTGCCCTCGTGGCTTACGCCTCGCTCTACGGTGGACAATGGTTGATCGTCGTAATGGCTCTTCACTGGTTGTCCATGCTAACGTGGCTTTTGCTCACCCCCGATGGACTCTTTCACGGCGGCGAGAGATTGTCATTCGCGAGAAAAGCGTTTCTCGCTTCTCTCCTCGCGTTCGTTTACATTTTCACTTACGTAAATCTACACGAAACTAATCATCGACAGAAAATGGTTAGTCATCCGTTCTAAACATCACTTTTCGACGTTTGAACATGGTGGCTTAAAAATTTAAAAAAAAATCAGCCAATCAAAAGTTTTCTCTGTACAGAAGCGAAATGCAATGATGTTTTTTCTTCCCAGATAATATTCTATACGGTGATGTTCCTGGAAAACAGTTTGCTCATTGGTGTATGGTCCGTTGGTGTCAACGGTAGCGATTTACAGCCCCTTCGGCATCATCCACGACCGATAATATTGGTCCTGATACTTCTCGCTCTATTCTTCGGTGGTCTCTTTTTCATGGGACTTTATTACAGATTTTTTCACGTTCGAAGATTGAGATACGAGTCGGGTGGTCGTATGAATGGAAACAACGTTGTGACCACGCTTTCGAATCAGGTAAAATCTTTTGTACGATACTCGGTCATTTCTGTTTTGCAAATTAGAAATGGGTTCAACGTGATGAAATAATTATCACCAATTGCACGTTGATTTCATAAAGTGTTTGAAGATTAACACAGAGCTCTTGGAGTCCAAAAGTCTATCAAATAAAATTAGTTTTTTGAACAACTTGAATTATTTGTGTAAAAAAATTGATACATCTTTAAAACTGCCAGAGTCAACGGATACATATCTCAAGTCGTTTGTACAAAATTTAAATTCGTGATAATTGAAACAATTTCAGGACACTGCGGAGGACAAGCAAATTGATTATGGCGACGAGAAGAAAATGGCCGTTGCTAATTGCACGAGAAAAGTAAAACTGAGCAACGGTGGTATACCCGGCGTGTTCAATTGTCGTTTCGCAAATCCAGCAGTCACGAATCTCAATAGAAAAAAAAAGAAGCCCACGACATTCGTGCCTCCGCCGGTGACAATGACCACGATCGGTGAAACGAAACCATGGTCAAACGGCAGTGGCAATGCACGACAATTGATACCATTCTGGAAGAGGCCGCTTTCAACGTCTCCGATGACACAAGTTAGTTTACAAATTGAGATAATAAAAAAAAAAAAAACTCGCAGAACATAAATTTGCGCGATTCAACGGAAAAGCGATTTTCGCCAAGATTCATGAAAGCCAGAGCGAGCTCGCTCTTATTTTTCGAAGGTCAATAATTCAGATATGAAAATACAAATTTAATCCTTGTTTTTTTCTTTCAGGACGACGAATGGAGCACTCCGAAAAACGAAATAGACATTGCCGTTGGTTCCTTGAACGTAAATTTAATACGTGAAAAATTGCGAGAAAAAAAACAGCAACAGTTGCGTGAACTTCGTGCCATTCAGGAGGAGATAAAAGAGGGAAAACTCGTGCCGCCGCCGTCAGCCTCGACATCGTCGTTTTCATCGTCATTGTCAGCGACGAATCAGCAACCACCGCCCAATACGAAACTTCACACATCCCCAAACTCACCATTGTCGGGCTCACCAGCTTCGCAAAATGAGACGAACGTCGGTGGCATTACACTGACATCATGGCCACCGATAAAAATGCATTGTTTATTGCCACCGGCACCCTCGTCGCCTTATCATCCGACGTCACATCCGGCAAATATGTGGAAAAATTCGCAGAGAGACAGGGCCGATACACCGGAAATTTTGCTGGCGCCCCGCTGTCTTCCACATCATTTTCCTCACTGGACTCCGTCGGGTCACAGGTAATTCTCGTATCCTTGGATCTGACGAATGATTCGTTCTTCCGCAGCGTGCGAAATTTTTTTTAAACGAGAAATTGATATTGATTTGAAAGTGTTTCAAAAAGGCTCGAGATAAAGAGCTATAATTTTGTTAATCGTTATTACAAATATTTGTCGATCAATCGCCGATAGTGAATTTTGTTTCTCATTGCAAATTTTGAATTTCCACGATTTTCACGATTCAGATTACGCTCGAGTCAGAACGGCGAGGAGGAGAGTTCCAAGGGTGAGGGTGAGGGTGAAGCCGAGATAAGCGATATGGAGGGTAGTCAAGTTTCCCTGCCGAGAAGTTACACTCTACCGCGAGAATTCAAGTACAATAACGCGAATAATCCAGCCAGAGAACGACGAGGTCCAGTGAGCAAATTGCAACCTTCGCGTTTCTATCTGCCATCGACGAATAGCTCAGACGGTATGTGACAAAGATCGGCGGTAATGACATTTTCCGGCGCATTTTCGGAAAATATTATCAATTTTTTGAAAATTAATAATTTTGAAATTTAAATTTTCAATTACCCGACAATAGTTGATGGAAAAAAAATAAATTTCAAATTATCTAAATAATCGGTAATTGGTCAAAAATAATATCAATTACTCAAAAAATGGATAATTGGTCTGAAAATATTCTCAATTATCCGAATAATCGGTAATTTGTAGAAAAATAATATCATTTTTTTAGAAAAATGGGTAATTGGTTTAAAAGTATTTTCCACTTTTTAGAAAAAACTTAATAATTTATTGAAAATCGGAGTGATAAGAGATATGTAGAGATATATAGAGGTATATACAGGCATATACAGTCGTATATCGGCATACAAAGGTATTTGCAGGCATATACAGGCATATGAAGGTATACAGCATCTCTAAACACCTCTGATCACTCTTATTTTTTCAAAAACACTTTTTCAATCAATTGTTAATTTTTTTTCTAGGAAATTGAAAAAATTTTCAAACCAATTATCTGTATTTCTGGGTAATTGATATTATCTTTCAACCAATTACCCATTTTTCTGAAAAATTGAGAATATTTTCAGATCAATTATCAATTTTTTTGAAAAATTGATATTATTTTTTTACAAATTACCGATTATTCGAATAATTCGAAATATTTTCAAACCAATTACCCATTTTCTGAGTAATTGATATTACTTTTCGACCAATTACCGATTATTTGGATAATTGAAAATACAATTTCGGATAATTTCAATTTTTCCATCAATTGGTATTCTATCTTTCAAAATTATCGATTTTCCATCAATAGAATAATGGAAAATCATAATTTTTGTTGCCGATTCCTGGTATGTAAACAGCGAAATTAAAAAAAGAAAGTAAAACAGTTGAAAACCACGGTTGCGATCAATTTCCACCGATTCTCTAATTTTTTCTATCGAATTCAAATATTTTGACAATAGGGAGCTTTGTTTTTATCAAAGATTTCGCGTCAAGTCGTATATATTGAAACAAAAACGTAGCAAACGTGGAACGTGGAAATCAATTCGACGCGTTGATGTTGACGAAAAAAAAATTCCAGGTGACGTGGACAGTGCCGACAACGAAGAAGAAACGGACTCGGAATTGCAAACTCGCACGCAAAACGGTTACGCCCTCGGTCACAACGAGAATCTTCACGGTCGTTGTTTCGTTTACGAAAATGGTGACGCGACTGACATTAAAAATAACGAGGAAAAAAATTCAACGGCAACGCCAATGGGCTCGCTCGGCTGTTACACGAGCAATTCTTACGGTATCATGCGTCCCAATCAATTCCTAAGAGCCAAGGTGAAGCACGAGACGAAACTGTGAATCTCACGTACATCAACGGTTTTTCAAAGTAATGTTTTTTTAATTTAATTTTTTTTCAATTTTTCTTTCATCGTGTCTCGAGACCAGAGACGCGAAATGAACTTGGAGAAATCATAAGACTGCATGGTAGACGTAAAGCAAAAAAAAAAGAGGGATGAGAACGAACATTTTACTACCGAGTGTGCCTTCGATGTGGGAATGGGAATCTCACGATTCCGTCCGAAAGAGAGTGATACAAAGGGCGACATATTTATTATTCACGCGTTCAACATTGTCCACGATTATTTTTTTTCTCACATGGACGACGAAACGAACCGCTTTAGTCGTAGAATTTTCGAATCGTTTATTTAAGCAACGAAACGACAAATAGGAAGTTTTTGTACCTTTTTTATAACTTCATTTTTTTTTGTAAATATAAATTAATCGCAAATCGACAAAATTACTCGAGTTTTTGGGCACGATTCAATCCAACGAACGCGTTGGGCGGACCTAGGGAAGTCGTGGTATTTATTCTTGAAACTGATCGAGAAAATTGCCCGAATGCAATTCATTTTTGTTCAATCTCGTGGGGGGAGAGGTTTGAAATTGCACGGAAAGTCGTCGTTGCACGTTGACGAGATCCGGGTGATTCAGTGCCTGAGAAATTGTAAGTCGAGAGGGGGATGTCTGTCAGGGTGTTTTAGGTAAAAGTCGAATATCCCAGGGGAATCCTATATCAATGATTCTTCGGAAGGCTGCAATGATTTTTAATTTCAAAAAACTTTTCAAAGTTTCGATAGTTCAAACTCGAAGCGATTCTTTTCGAATTCGACTTCCATCTATCTCACGTAAATGCGTCAAGGCATTTATTTCAAATATAATATCTCGACTTTTTATACACTTTGAATATTCCAACTTTTCAAAATTTCGAATGTTCAAAGATATTAATTCTTTTGAGAATAACAGCGTAGAACAAATTAATAAATCTCCTCTAATGTTACTCTCTTCTTGAAAAAAAAAGAACGAAAAGGGTCAAAATTTGGGGGAAAAGCTGAGTCAACTAGATTCGAATTCGCAATAGTATTTCGAAGAATCATTCGTATAACAGGGATCTCGGGATTTGCTGAGCTCGCTCGTTCCAATGTAGCAAATACATAGATATAGATAGATCGATCTATATATAGAACACGAGGTTGTATTCAACCAAAACCACTCAGCGGCGTCCTGTGGGCATTGACTATTGATTAGAAATTCTCCATTGCGGAGGTGGGGAAAACAGAGTGTGCGAGTGAGAGAAATGGAGAGAGAGAGAGAGAGAGAGAGAGAGAGAGAATGAGTATTCTCATCGAGGCTTTAGGAAACGTACGTTGAAAGAGACTTATTGGCAATCGGTGAGGGGAAAAACCTCATTCTCACCGCACTGAGCTAACCCCGACTCTCCTTCTTCCATTGACATTTGTATAATCAGTTTTCATCCATCGTCGCCTTTTCTCACTCCAACCCCATCCTCGGTAATCTAATTTTACTTGACCTTCAGCGATAATTGAAAAAAAAATCTCCGAAGTTTGTAAAAAGGATTTTCACCGTGTGCCGATAAGAATTTTTATTTTTTTTCCTATCCTGACATTTGAATATATTTTTGAAAAAATTAATTTTCGCTCATTATACGGGAGCGCAAGACTGGACAAAACTTTTTGCAGACTAGATTCGTATTCAATGAAAAAAAGCACATCTCTTCTGAGCTTTAAAAAAAAAAAAAAAAAATTTGTTTTCCAGCATCTTGAACAAAATTTAATCTGTTCACTAAAATGACTGTAATTTTTTTTTTCTAGTCATTCTCTTCGTGATCGTTCAAGCTTCGAAACCCCGCCTGATTCATCCGGTTTCGATGATCAAAAAAATTTTGGCAGATTTTTAAAGGTAGACCATAAATGTTCGCAAATTTTTTAAGGCATATTCCATTTTTTCAGTGATTTTCAAACTATTCTCATTTCTACAATAATTGAGTAACAAGGATGAACCATCGAACGGGATTCTCCAAGTTGAGTCACAATCTTTGAGTACGAAAAATTTTAGAATCGGTCGAACGGAAGTGAAGTTACGAGAACTTGAAATTTCGCTAATCAGCAAACGTACCAAAGGGTCTTCCATCCTGTGCCTTTTAAATAGCTCGATAAATGGCCCTTTCCTTAATCTCGACTTCACTCGGGTAGGGGAGACCGGGGACAAAAGTAACAGGGTACAGTTGTTACATAGCGAATATCTCCCAAACTATAGTAGGTACCACCGTGTTCCGCAGGCACATAATGCGTCTTGCAGTTCCTCACATTTGGTTACTAGACTAGGAGACATCCGCGCTAAACAGACTTGACCAGAGAGATGTATTGGTATCGTCAGGCCCAAAGTAAACTTTTGGGGCTTTCGATAAACACGAATATCTCGATTACTGTGCTACATACAGTCATTATTTTTTTTTTTCATAAGCTTCCTTGGACACTTTTTTGTCGACTTTCGCGGTTTTCAAAGCCTCCAGCTTGAGAAAATTAATCAAATTCTAACTTTGAAGTAGAAAAAACCATCCGGGGACAATTGTAACAATTTTGCCGGGGACGGTTGTAACAGTTTGTCAACTGTCAGTTGTCATGATAATTTCACATGTAAACATTGATTCTAACGTCAAACGGACCTTTTTTCCAATTTTCTGTGTGCAGACTGCCTCTGCAACGCGTAAAAATCACGCAACGAGCCTGTGCCGACATGTCAACGTACGAAGAAGCGTATGAAAAGATAAAAAATTAAACAAATAAAAAAAAAGTTTTAAATACCACGTTTTTAAAACGGACTAAAAGGTATAAAATAATTTGCCTAGGCTTCATGCAGAATTAAACATCATACACATTTCTAACCACTTACAGATTGTCCTGAAAATTTGTCATTGCACATTTTTAATAGCTATTAAAATAAATGTGAGACATAAAACGAAAAACGTGGGGCGCATGGAATACATCGTCGCTAACAATGAGAGAACTTATTTATCAGTTCACATTATTTGTGGTGCAATACCAATTGACAGCTGAACTATTAATGCATTAATTATCTGTTGCATGCGCCCCACGTTTTTGGTTTTAAATCTCACATTTATTTTAATAGCTATTGAAAATGTGCAATGAAAAATTTTCAGGACAATCTGTAAGTGGTTAGAAATGTGTATGTTGTTTAATTCTGCATGAAGCGTGGGCAAATTATTTTATACTTTTTAGCCCGTTTTAAAAACGTGGTATTTAAAATTTTTTTTTCATTTGTTTAATTTAATTTCTGATTTTTAGAATTGTTCAAGTGAAATTTTTTTTTCAATACTTTGTTTTTCCAAGCGTCGCTTGCGTTGGGTCGCTGTCTCGTTTACCATAAGAAACTTTACTCAATAAAGACTATAAGAGACTTAAGATTCGATAAAGATTTCCTTACGGGAATTGAAGAATTGATATGTTTGCATCTGTCAGCGAGATGTGGGTTATCAAGAAAATATAGCAAAAACAAAAACCCAAACCGTTGCTATGGCAACCGTTCCTGTACCAGTTTTTATTGAGAAAATGATTAAATTATTTAAACAAAATTATAATCACAATTACGATTTTTTTAAAAATTTTCTTACATTGTCATCAAATTCTGAGCTACGTTCAAAATTTCAAGTCTCTAGCTCATCGGGAAGTTAGTTTAAAATCAAATACAAAATTCCACCCGGCACAAGAAAGCGACCTGATAATAATAAATCAAAAATAATTAAAAAATAATAATTAAAAAAAAAAAACGTGGTAATAAAAAATGGAAAATCTATACAGGCAACCACGGCACGTATGTTTGGGTTATATGTCATGTTTCTTTGACAAGTTTGGTGTGTCTGAGACTTTATTCAATTATTTCATGATTTTTATCAACTCGATACGACTATTTCCATGTGTTAAGATTTTATCATTATGACCGTAATATATATCCCTGTGATAATGTTTGGTGTTGTAATAATATTATATAATATTGTTCACAATGAAAGATATATTTTGTATAAAAATCTTATGTTACAACTAACCCCATCGACCGTTACAACTGTCCCCATCGACTGTTACAACTGCCCCGGGGTACGGGACGGTTGTAACAATTTCTTACACTTTTTATAAAGGCCTATACTTTTTTTCAATTCTAGTTACAGTCTTCAACGTAGAACCATTTTGTAGACCATTAAATGCAGGGGTATTTACGTAACCATTATACTTTGGGCCCAGGAAAAGCCAAAATACAGATTGTTACAACTGTCCCCGGTCTCCCCTATCACTAACGCATTTTTAAACCCTTTTCCGTGGAAAATTCTTATTTCTAAAAAAAGTATCGTACAAAATCCGAAATTATAGCCCCTTTTCCAAGCGATTTGTCACTCACACGTTAGAATGTTTCTATACTTTGCTGGATACGTAGTTCGCAGAGAGAGAGAGAGAGAGAGAGAGAGAGAGAGAGAGAGAGAGAGAGAGAGAGAGAGAGAGAGAGAGTCCGAGCAAAAGCTGCACGTACGGGGCATTCATTGAGCAAAACGAAATTAACCCATCCGCTATATCCTCACATTCACTCGCTCCCTCCTCTCGCGCTTCCGGTCGAACTCCGGAAGGTTGGTTCACGATCCATAGAGCTTTCATCCCTGTTCGTACAACCGGAGAGCTTTCTCGTAATACTCGAGGGGAGAAACTTTGGCGCATACACGCGCAACGCGATGGCTACCAGCGGAATAGACAGGGAGGAATATCCGAAGTGGGGATATCTCGCGTTTCGCACAGAGGGAGTTTCGCGCTGCTGACAATGAGACGGACGAGAGGAAAACCTCCGGGGAAGCGCCATGAAGCATCGATCAGTGCGAAACAAAATGACGTAACTTTCACGATGCTGAACGTCAAATTGTACAAGCTGCGCCACTCCGTCGGCAATTGGGTTTAATATGAACTTTAACTCGACGGTATTACCACCACTCGAGGCGAATCTTGGGTCTTGTGAATGGGTGACGGACCTTGGGCTTTGCGCTCCCTCCAACGTGACGTTATCTCTGGTTATCATATATATTTATATATATATATACATATATGGCGTTGTACAGCAACGAAGCGTCAGCTACAAAACCGTTCGATACAAGACCGTGTCTTTTCAATATAAATTTTTCATTTCTCCGAGACGACAAAACGATCGGAATGAAAGCTAACTCGTTCAACCCGAAATTTTGGCTATAAATCGTTTTGCTACGATTTCTCGATTATTTTTTGCAAATTGAGAAATTGCAATTGGCGCTTCACTCGAGCTCGTTGTACGCGACGTGACATTGCGATTTCCAGAGGGAAGAGAGGGAGGGATGGACAAAGAGGAAGGGGGATGAACATTTAAACTTGCAGGATCGTTATCAGCGTCTAGCCGCGTATCGGGGCTGAGGGGTGTGGGTCGATTCTATGGCAAAAAATCCTGTATCGCTTTCTCTCGGTTGCAGCTCGACGAGAGGGCAGGAGGTTGAGGTCTGTGGGGTCTGTGTACCGAAGCGATCGCACGGGAGAGGGGATTGTTACGTACATCCCCGTTCAAAAGTTTTCATACGCCTGTCGATATTTCTTGCCGCGCTGGAAGTTGCGTAACTCCGTAAAAAAAAAAGATAATCGATTTTTTGAAAAAGTGTTTTCACGGGAAGGAATTCAGCTTTGTTTTCCTGTTCATAAATATTTTTTATGATTTTTTTTCAACCAGATATGCACTTTTGAACGCGACTGTTTTTCGGCCTTTTTTCGACCATCGCGAATTGGGCCCATGACTCAAGGACATTTTTTTAAATCTTTTTTATCCACGCTACATCTGAAAGGTTCAGCGGACGCTCTATTTTCGTTCTTAAAAAATTTTCGTACGATTTTTTCTCGCAAAGTTATTTCACTTTTGGCTGAAAAAGACAAATTGTGAAAGATGCAACGTAGATGCAGAAACTGTAGAGTTTAAGAGAAAATTTCGAGTATGAAAAAAGTAGCGTAGGTATACACGGAATCGCTTGGAATTATTTCAGAATTTTTCTATGAAATTTTTTTTCACTATTTTCGCTCGAATAACACTGATGATGACGTCCCAGCGAAAAATTGTATCCGATTGAAATTTCCGTATTTCGTGATAAATAAAAATGTAAAGAAATTCAGCAACATTTGGCATGCTATAAACAACGATTATCAATAATAATAATGCCCAAAAGTCATTCACAAATTGTTTAAACAATTTATTGAACCATGATCGATGATTATTATTGATCATTGTTGTTTATAGCATTCCAAATGTTGCTGAATTTTTTCAGATTTTTATTGTATCGCGAAATACAGAAATTTCAATCAGATACAATTTTTCGCTGGGACGTCATCGGAGTTTCGAGTGAAAATAGTAAAAAAAAATGTCATAGGAAAATTCTGAAAAAATTCTAGGCGACTCCGCGTGTACGTACGCTACTTTTTTTCATGCTTTACATTTTCTCTTAAACTCTATAGTTTTTGAGTTACGTTGCATACTTCAAAATTTGTCTTTTTTAGTCAAAAGTAAAAGGACTTGGCGAGGAAAAATCGGTACGGAAATTTTTAAAAAACCAAAATGGAGCGTCCGCTCACCCTTTCGAATGTACCGTGGATAAAAAAGAAAAAAAAAATATCCTTAAATTATGCGCCTAGAAAAAACGGTCACGTTCAAAGGCGCATACCGGGTCGGAAAAAAATTAGAAAAAATATTTTCAAACAGGGAAACAAAGATGAATTCCTTCCCGTCAAAACGCTTTTTTTAGAATTCGATTATCTTCATTTTTTACGGAGTAACGCAATTTCCAGTGCGGCGAGAAATATCGACAGGTGTATCCGAACTTTTGAGCGGGGGTGTATACAGAGACGCGCGTCTGCTCGGCGAGCCTCCATCTTCCCCCACCATACCTACCATCAATGTGACCGCGTACACAGAGGGGTAATCTCTCTTTCTCCCTCTCTGTGCCAATCTCAAAATTACGAAAATTCGGTTTTTTATATCAAAATTCAATCGAACAATCCCACAAAATATATGTAGAAATTTAATTTCACAATCCCATACTCACACACGGCAGAATCGGAGAGAATGTATCCCCAGGATCGCGTTATAGGCGGGTGAAACGGGAGGAGAACGAGCGCTTCGCGATTGAAGGTGATGCGCGTTCGCGCGGTGGTGGCAGCAGCGGCGTCAAGCGGCGCGGAGGAGAGAAGATCGGAGAGAGGAGAGCCACGGCTCGTCGTTCACCGGCGCACCAGTCGTGAAGTGGCAGTGGCGCGAGTCGCTCACGGAGTAAACGCGAGAGGAAGAAAAAAATCCCAAAGAGAGTCGCTGTTCGAGAGATCGTGAGAAAACAAGAACCCGCAAGAACGGAGCCCGATTTCAAAATAGAGAAAGAATAACGAAAAACATCGCGCGGTGGAATAAGAAAATACCATCTGATAGAAATGTGAGGAACGATGTGTAGGCGTCGCGACATTTACAACTGTGGATGCGGAAGGGCGCGTCGTATTTTTTCTTATCCCTCTCTCTCTCTCTCTCCCGTATTCATTCGGAGTATCTCGACGTTTCCGTATGAGTGAAAGGTAAAAAAAAATGGCCCACGATGCTCACCGGCGTTGATGAGGGGAACATTCAGAATCCAGAGCCTGTGGGAAGCTTCGTTGGTTGTTTTGTCGTTTCTTCGCGAAGGAAAATCGCGTCGAAACGTCGAGTGTTGCCGCCGTGCGGCGTCTGGCAAACGTCTGACGCGTCAAACGACCGAGCCGGGTGAGCAAAGACCGAGAGGGCCGAGGGATTTGGCTGTTTGACGAGTTTTCAATGAGTTACATCGTCTCGACCATAATATTTGTGAATTCCATGAATGACGATGTAGCACGAAAAGGTATTCGAGAGATTCGGTAATCGTGTGTGTGTGTGCGCGAATAAAAAGTATTTTCGACTTGCCCGCGTGTATGTGTGTGTATGTGTCTCGGTGTGTGTGTAGCGTGATGAGGATCGCTCCGGGAGGAACGACAAGTCGTTCGGAGGATCGTGGCGTATTGAGAGAGAGAGAGAGAGCGAGCCTGGCATAGTCGCGAGGGGACATCTGCTGGATTCTGGAAACGTCAGTCAAGTTTTTAGCGAATAAAAAAAAGTGTCTCGCGTTTATCGTCGAGCCGAGAGCGCGCGTCTCGTCGGAAGGAAAAAAAACTCCGACGAAAAAGCGCGATCTGTAAAAATACGCTAAAAGGCACGGAAGGAAGAAATGAGAAATTCTTTTTTTTTCGTGCGTGTTGCGAAATGTTACAGTCCGATGTAATTTCTCTCGTCGATCCTGACGAATGGAAAATTTACGTGTGAGAAGAGAAAGGAAAACTATGACGATTTATCTGATATCGATGAGATTTTCGCCCGATGACGCGTACATCGAGGAGAAAGATTATCCCTCGATACTTCGTAGCACGATTAAAAACGAAAATCAGATTTTCGCTCGTGTTTAGAAGCGTCGGAGTGGGAGGTAACGTGAGGGATAGAGAGAGGGAGAGAGACGGTGCACGAGGCAACACGTTGAAAATCGCGACGGGCAGGAAACCGGAAGTGAAATAAAAAACGAGTGTGCGTGCGCGCGCGTGGCTTTGTGCGTGTGAATTCTGTTTCACGAGTGTTTGTCGTGTGCGCCGGTTCACAGCGATGTCCGAGCGATAGTGAGTTTAAATGGTCCTGGAAAGCAAAAGGGCGAATGGTAGAAAAATCGCGATATCGAAGTGAATATTTTATAAATTTCGGGGCGGAGGGGGGAAGGACGATCCTGCAGTCTGTGCAATTTATAAATAAAATTTTGTGCTTCTACGGGCTAGGAAAAAAAAGGTGCGGGAGAAAGAGAGATAAAATACACAGTGTCCGAGAGAAGGGGAATAAGTGTAAAAAAAGATCGACGAACTATGCTGAAGTTTTTAACGCACAAGCTAAGGACTCACTCGCTGAACGAGGATCCGAATCAGGAGAAGGTAAAACATTATTTTTTTCTTGGGTTTTTTTTGTGTTCGTGTATCTTAAGGTGGAAATATTCTCATTTTTTATTAATCAGAGTATCCCTCCTAAATTATTGGGGAAAAAGTAACTTCTTTTACGCTAATCTTTGCCCTCTCGCTTTCCGCATATCTATATTTCAATATTTAAGATTCGTCGAATGGTCGTTTAAAATTTCGAACAGACATTTTTATAGTTTGCAAAATTTCTATCATTTATTTTTGTTGAAAGGATCGTTTGACTATAACCGAATGAATGCTACAATTTCTCAATAACTTTTCAAATGGTCGTGGGTTGGATGAAAATTATAAACTGTGTCTTGAAAACGAAAAATCGACGGACTCGTGCAAGTTTTCGCTAAGAATAGCGATTATTTATCCTATGAATAATAAATAATATTCATTTTACCGCATATTCATTTATCGAAAACAAAATTTGCGAGGAAAAGAAACGACTTGCATCAAAGATATTTCTTCATTTTCTTTGTATTATCGAAGGTTTTCATTTTTATTTATTATCAAAAAAGATAGAACGAACGGCAAAATGATCGATTAATCGATTTTTTTAAAAAAAGCGTCACCTTTCAACCGTTGGGGCGGCCTTTGAATAATTTTTGTTTCTGCCCAAAGGATCATTATGAGTGCTTTTTTTTGTCGAAAGAAATATATTTTGGGACTGCGAAAAATGAATTTGTAAAAAATTCGAAATAAGATCGCAAAAGAATATTTCTCTGAAGATCAATCAATCTGGTTTAAAACTGAAAATCGTCGTTTGACTAAAAGCAAAATATAATAGAAAAGAACTTTCTTTCATTTCATTAAAAAAAGGAAGACTTTATTTACGTTTTTTACTCGTGTAAAAAAATCGTTCACACATTTTTATCCTCTCGGGTGACTAAGTCAACGGTTAAAATGCATCGTTACTTTTACGAGACGTATATATCTTTTGTTTTGATACTGAATATATTTCACGAGTCACGCTGCTGAGAGTTCTGTCACCTCTCTCTCTCTCTCTCTCTCTCTCTCTCTCCTTTTCGTGACAAAACTGACGAACGAGAGAGGAAGAGAGAGAGAGAGAGAGAGAGAGAGAGAGAGAGAGAGAGCAAAGAGAGGGTGAACTCGGCGCGATCTCTTTCTCGATTTGGGGATGAAATAGGTGCTGGTAGGGAGTTGAGTTTGCGCGTGGTGGTGCCTTCCTAATTCACCAAAGTACGACGACCTTTCTTTCGACTGACGTACATTACATATAGATGACGAAGGAGAGAGAGAGAGAGAGAGAGAGAGAGAGAGAGAGAGAGAGAGAGAGAGAGAGAGCGAGAGAAAGAAAAAAAGAGAAATCTCTTTGTTCACCTCTCGTGGCACAAACGAGGCCTTAGAGTGTAAGGGCTCGTTTGTGCCACGAGAGGAAATACGAAAGTATCCAGGGCTTGGATACTTTCATATTTTCTCGCATATAATACCGATATACATTGATGCGATGATTTGAAATATCACGTTTTCCTTTCCACTGTCTTCTTCATCGATATTTTTGTGTTTTATTGATAAAAAATATTTCTAAATATTAATAATATTAGAATTAATCATTTCAATATTATGAATTAGAAATATATTTCCTAAAAAATTAATACACTGCACATAAAAATATTATGTTGAAATAAAATATAAAATAATATTCACGGATGATTGAGTTTCAAATTTTATTTTAAAATATTTTTTAAAATCATTTTATGAAAAACATTCAGGGCCAAATTTACCACGTTTTTCTCTCAGTTTCAACGTACACGTTTTATTAAATTTAAATAAAAAAAATCTGGTTGATTTCTCAAGTACATCTTCATTCGCTTGTTTTGCGGTTATTCTTCACGTGTAATCGGGCCTTGACTCTGTTGGCGTTATTACAAGAATGAGGCACGAGACTTTCGAGCGTTTCTTTTAATAATATAAAGTATACATTGCGGACTGTGTGGATTATCGCTTATATATTCAAGCCCATTGGCATAAAGTGTATTGTATATATATTTATATACATATCTGTATATGTATACAAATATATATGTATGGGGTACACATCACGGTTATCAAGATTCGCGCCACGAGATAAGAGCTCTATTTATGACCCTGGACGTGAAACCGACGGCTGTTTCCGCTCTCCTTCTCTCTCTTTTTACTTATTTCTTTCTGCTTTTTTTCACATTTGCGTGTATACACACGGAAACAAATGAGAATTCATCAAGATGCAATTACATTTCCGGTTCAACGAATGCAATTTTTTATTTTCTATTTTTTTTTTCCTTTTTTAAAAAACCCATTTCGTCGTACAATAACGTTGGATAAGGGTTGAACGGTAAAATGAAGCGAGGAATTAATAAACACGCGATTAATTGTCGTTTTTCAGGCGGACGACGATCACGATTCGGGCACCGAGTCCGACGACGAGTTTCAGGATGGCGCTGGAATCGCGGACGAGCCCTCGAGTCGTAAGTTCCACATTCATTGGATATATATATATTTTTTTTAAATTTATTTGTATCTCTTTCCAATGATTATCATTCGTCGTTATCGTCGATGGGATATTACGGAATATCGAGCACCGCGTTATTTTGTATCACAAATCGCGATAATCACGATGATTTTTCGCGTTGCACGTGTACAAGAAAAAAAAAACAAGAATTGCTGACGATAACGTTATCAGCAATTGATTTGTATCGCGGCGAACGGGCGCGCGAAAAAGAAAAAAAAATGTTGAAGTCTCCTCGGTCTTCGCGGGAGTTTCGCAGGAAATCCGCCAGATGGCGACGAGGAGAGCGCTCTCGCGCAAGCGAATAGAAGCGACCCTGTGAGACTATCACCAACCTTTTTAATGTCATTCAGCTGATCAGTTGAGATCAGCGAAGTTCGAGAAAACTATCGATGCTCGAGTGATCCTAGAATGGATTTTCGTAGTGTGTTCTTTTCTGAATTGATTCAGAGGAAATTCAGCAACACACAAATTTCATAACTTGAGGTTTGGATATTATTTGAAATGGCGTAAATTCATGAATTTGATGTGAATTTAATAGAGCCTCGCTGGACTCGCTACAATGTGTATGCACTTTGGCGAGAGATCAGGTCACGTGCGAGAATCCCAAACAATGCAATTAAGGCTGTTTTCTCTCTCTCTCTTCTCCTTCTTTTCTCTTTTTCTATGTGGACTAACGGGATCCCTCGCGCGCGAAAAGTTGCATCAGAGAAGCTATCAGAGCACGATTCATACTACTATGCAAATTATATATATATATATATATATATATATTTATGTGGGAATGCATTGCGGAGTCTTCTTTCGTGAAATGAAGAGATTGATACGCCATTAAGGATTTTTATCCTTTTAGGATCGGTTTTGAATAACGAAAAAGTGAGTTTAATTTTGTAATAAAATCTTCGGAAATGCGATACGCAAGCTTTGATAATTTTTTTAACAAGTTTCAATATTCCACGCTTGATTTGAGTATGCAAAATGTGATCAATATAATTTTAGATGAATTTAGGCGCGAAGTCGACTATTTTATAGAGCTTTTGTTGATCGCATATACACTACCGCTCAAAGTTTGGAAACACTCGCCCCAGTTCCACACAAAAAGTTTCACTGCTCTTTTAAAAATAAAGATATTTCAAATCAACAAGCATCGTTATAAAAGGGACATATTCAGCTTCATTTTGCTTTATCCAAAAAAAATATCGATCTTTTTTGAACCCGGTACGCGCTTTAATCGAGACATGGTCGTGGTTTTTGGCGCTGAAATTTTGGCGCATGATCCATGCATTTTTTTAAAACTGTTTTCCACATGAAAAACTTGGGGAGGGGAGTATAAGTTCCAATTTCGTTTTTAAAAAAGTTTCGTACGAGACCCTATTGTTTAAGATAACAAAATATCTTGCGACGGGGAAAATTTTCGAAAAAAAAAATTCCGAAAAAAAATCTGAAAAGACTTTTTAAAAAACGAAATTGAAGCTTATGCTCCTCCCCACAAGTTTTTTTACGCGAAACACAGTTTTAAAAAAATTTCACGGGTCATGCGTCAAAATTTCAATGCCACAAAAAGCCGAAAAACGAACGACCATGTTTCAAAGGGCGTACCGGGTTAAAAAAAATGGAATAAATTTTTGGGAAAAAGCGAAATGAAGCTGAATATGTCCTTTTTGTTATGCCGCTTGTGGAATTGAAACTCTTTGTGCGACGCGGAATCGGGGCGAGTGTTTCCAAACTTTTGAGCGGTAGTGTATATGTAGCGATGAAGAAAAGAAGATTCACAGGGTTGTATGTAATGTTGTGATTGAAAGAGAGGAGAAGACCAGCTCAATCGTTCGTGACCTCCCTTGTTATCGATGTGAAACGAGAAATCAAGTTCAGGCGCATCCGTACGTTCTCGTCGCGCTAACGTAGAGCGAGAGAGAGAGAGAGAGAGAGAGAGAGAGAGAGAGAGAGAGAGACGCATAGACTGCACTACCCGGTCACCGAGCCGGCTAATCGATGCACCGATTATCCACCGATTAATTGTGTGCACTATAATAAACTCGCTTGGTTCATTAAGAAAACGGAATTCACCCCTTTTTCTTGAAGTCCTATATATATATATATGTATATATGGGGTATTCCCGCCGAAATTTTCACGTCCGAACCCGGACCCTCTTGAATAATTATGAAAAAAAAATTCCGAAAAGTATTCTGAAAAAGAAAAGATACGAATTTTTTTGTTAAGGCCGACAATTGATATTTTTCGTCGTGCGATTTCAGTAAAAAATCCGAATTTTTCACTAACTCTCTACTCTAAACACGTAGTATCTTGATAATTCGAGATCCTATCGAAAAACGCTTCGAACAAAACTTGTTCGTTATAAAACGAGTAAAACAATTGATATTTTTTTAAAAAATTGTGGGAACACGATAGCTTGTTTTTACTTCAAAAAATACAAAAAAACTTTTTTTCAGCAAGTACGCCACCTCGAATTATAAAAAAAAAAAATTGTAAAATTTCTATAGAAAATCACGAAATTTTTAAGACCAGAATGAGAATGGCAAGATCAAAATCCGCAAAGCTACAGCCTATTGATGTTTCGTCTTGACCTTATTTTTGAGCCAGATCATACAGAACTGTATGTTCTCGAAAAATTATATACAGAAATACATTTGAATATTTATTTAATTATACATACGTATATTATTTCATACAAGTATGAAAGAATATACGTATGTATAATTAAATATTACGTATATTATTTCATACTTGTATGAAATAATCTACGTATGTATAATTAAATAAATATTCAAATGTATTTCTGTGTATAATTTTGTGAATATTTATTTCTGTATATAATTTTTCGGGAACATATAGTTCTGCATGATCCAGATCGAAAATAAGGCCAAAACAAAACTTCGGTTGGCTGTAGCTTTGCGGATTTTGATCTTGCCATTCTCATTCTGGTCTTAAAAATTTCGTGATTTCCTATAGAATTTTTTCGATTTTTTTATTTTTTAATTCGAGGTGGCGTACTTGCTGAAAAAACGTTTTTTTGTGTTTTATGAAATAAAAACAAACTTTCGCGTGCCCACAATTTTTTTTTTAGATATCAATTGTTTTATTCGTTTTATAACGAACAAGTTTCGTCTGAAGCATTTTTCGATAGGATCTCGAACTATCAAGATACTACGTGTTTAGAGTAAAGAGTTAGTGAAAATTTTGGATTTTTTACTAAAATCGTACGACGAAAAATATCAATTCTCGGCCTTGACAAAAAAATACGTGTCTTTTCTTTTTCAAAATACATTTCGGAAAAAATTTTCCATAATTATTCAAGAGGGTTCGGGTTCGGACGTGAACATTTCAGCGGGAATACCCCATATGTATCAGGGAGATTTAGAGTATACATTTTATTCCGATTGCCATTGTCATCGAGATTTTAGAACCTTTTTTCGATAAAATAACAAAATATAGAAAAGCGCTATTTTTGGGGTATTTAAAAATTCAGATATCGCTAAATTCTTCGGTATTTACATTGTCTGTCTAAATATAAAAGTTTTCATCAATCTTCAATGTACGTATATGGCGCTGGAGGGTCGTACACATGGCTTTGATCGCGTGAGACTGCATATTGGTAGGGACGCATATACATCCCCCCAGAGAGCCCGCCTAATGCACTCCATATACACACACACGCAGATTCCACACAAGCCCGATTAATCCTAATTAATAGTGCACCATAAATTATTGAAGAAAATTTAGTGCGAGCACCTGCTGTGTCGGGATCAACGCATAGATGTTTAGCTGCCTATAATTATAATATCCATGCTAGGTGCAAAATTCACAAACATTATATAACATATTTTTTTATTGTATCCTGCATAATCGATAAACGAAACAAAGCTTTTCGAAATGATCGATTTTTCAAGAAAAAAATATAAAAATTATTTTTCATTAACCGATAAAATGTTTCATGATTATTTCATCAGATTCATTTGATTATTTGATGCCTTAAGATCCACTTATGGAGTTTCGGAGGCCCTGAACATGATCCGCAGGGACTCACTTGACTCACGAGTGCTTAGGGGCCCTGGCCTTGATTCATGAGGGGTCAGAGGCCCCAGAATCAACTTGCGGAAGGTCAGAGGCCCTGAACATAACCTCCGAGGGTTCACTTGACTCATAGTTCGACTCAGGGGAGTCAGGGACCGCTTAACTGACTCATCGAAGTTTCAGGGCCTGAGTTACAAGGGGTCAGAGGCCCTGAACTTATTCCCGACTAATTCTTGAACCGGTTGAGGGCGCGGACAGCGGCTGGGAGGGACTTTGTTCTCGTTACATCGAGAGTTATTTGAAGAACGATGCATTCACCGCCACGACAACGGCGACGACGGCGTCGTCGTCGTCGTCGTCGAGGCTCGTGGACTAGAGCGCGGATTCTTTGTTGGTACGGCGAAGCGCGAACGCGACCTGATCAATACCCGAGCCGGAGAGTTACCTCCATACGTATCTATATATCTTCTACCTACCACCTTTTTTTCTCTCTCTCTCTCTCGTTTTCCTCTTTCTCTCATTCTCTATCTCTCTCCCACCCCCACATTTTGCTCGCATTATTCCTCGACTCGCATACGGTAATTTACCTTATAGGTGGGTTCTCCTCATTTACGTCGTCGAATAATACGATAAGAGGGTATACACATTCGAGTGACGCGTCATTAAAAATACGAATCGACCGACAAGGAAGGCAGAAAATAAAACGAGACGAAAACATAATTGTGTTTGCGAGTGATGAGAGAAAGAAAGAAAAAAAGTAACCGAGCATTAAGCAAGTGAAATGGTCGAGGCGATGCGATTAGATAAGGCGATAGATCAGGTGCTTGTTATGAGAAATTATGGAATTTGCATTTTTTTCCCTCGAATGGTTCAAGCTCGATTTTTGAGAAAAATAAAGTATTTCAGACTAGGTTGATTCAAGTATGATTTATTTCTTCACTTCTGCAGTTTGAGTCATTTATTTTTTACCATAAATCGTGGATCACTGAATTATTAAATTTGAATTTTTTTTTAAGGGAAGTTTGATCGTTTTTACTCCCTTGTAATCAGCATTTTTTTTCTTCCAATCATTTTTGCTGGATTCAGTAATTTGTATTAGATTATTGGATTTTTTTAGGAGTTGACATTTTTTTCCAATGATCAATGGATATTGTTGAAATTTTTTATGTCACGTGATTGCTAAATTGTGAATGAATATGAGCCACGTGCCGCGGATCGGATGTACTTTCGTGTACGCGTTCCTCGTTCAAGTTCACGGTCGCCCTCGGTGCGTTGTATAATCTTCTCGGTCTCTCCCGCCCCTTCGGTCAAACTCTCCCAGAGTTTCTCTCTCTCTCTTTCTCTCCATCTCCCATTTTGGCATATTGGCCAGACATTAAATACAACAATGGCACGCAAGAACACGCAATCTTCGTTTTCTTTTCTCGTATTTTCGTCAAACAGATGGGCATTATTGTCGTATCGACGAAGAAACAAAAATTTACGTACGTTGGGACTCGAGAATTTTTAAAAAATTTTACTCACCACGAGGATCATTATTGCAACGGCCAAAATTCCATTTTCCAATAATATTGATTGTTTTTAATATTTACCATTCTCCTGTCTGAATCGTTGGTACACGTTTAATTTTTTATTACATCAAAATTTTGGACATTTTATTTTATCAATTTATTGGATGAGAAAACATTTCTACGGATCGATTTATCGCTGATTACGGTGACCAGTTTCGCTTGGTTATTGCTCGTTATTCCCTGCGGCTTATTTACCGTCAGAGATGGCTTTATATTCGGTAGATACATAATTTGAGAGAGACGTTAAATGGTGGAGATTCATCGGTAGGATTGTTTTGGTAGAGTTGCTCGAGGGTGGCCCTATATATCTATATGCATATAAATGCCAGAGTAGACGCATCGCTGCGACCTAACAAATCCTTTTGTGTCCACTGTCTCATTGTCGATATTACAATGGCCGTCACATACCGCTAATGAATTTATGCTTGGCGTGCTTCGGATCCTAATGTCGTCGTCCTGACAGCATATGGCTGTCGCTACACTCTGCGTCACGCATATCCAGGATAATTCCAGGATATGCGTCGGATGCGAAGGACTCTTCGCTAAATCGATTACTCTGCTTTTATATATTTTTCCCCAAGTTCATAATAAAATCGTGAAACCGTAAAAAAATGGACAGTCCCTCTGTCACATGGGCATGCACTGAGAGCAAAAATTATTAAATTTTAGAACATGAATTTATTTATTAAATAAAAGTATTAATTCGATTATTTATTTGTTGAACCAAGAAAATCACTCTTCATTTAAAAAAATATTTTCACGAATCTACTACTTCATTATATTAAACTCTTATTTAATAGCAACAATTAAATGCATGATAGATTTGATTGAATTTGTATTCATTGGATTAATTACATTGATCGCATCATAAACATTAGATTATTTGAATCTAAAAAACGTCTTCAATACGAAATTATTTTTTTCGAAGAAAATTATTTCTTTGCAATAAATTCATCATTATTTTACTTCTAAAAATATTTCTGTAGTATTTTCAATATTTATTGGATATAAAATTGATTGTGATTATTTTAAAAGAAGCTGTAGTAAAGTAAATAACACATTATTTTATTCCAATAGAATATTTGTTTGGAATGATAAAATTTTTATTTCCTTCGAGCAAAGAACTATCATTTCTATAGTATACTTTAATAGTATACATAAGTTGGTAAAAATAAAAAAAACTGGTTTTTAAAATGTTTTCTTATATTCGAATCTTCATAACTCCTAACTTTTTTCAAGTGCATAGTAGTGGTCTATAGCGTAATAGGTAGCGTGTTAGGTAGTTAAGTAGGATAGGTATGATGGTAGGTAGGTTCGAGGGTTCGAATCTCGGTCGGACAGAGAAATTATATTAGATCGGAGAATTAGCGCAGATTTGTCTTTGTTTTCTATTTATCTCTGTTTGGGGTCACTAAACTATGCATATTAAATTGGTGGGCAAGGGCTATACATTTTTTATAAAATGTTTAGCAACAATTGATAAACACGCATTTAGTTGAATCAATCATTTTTCCTGTTGATTGGTGTAATTAATTTGTTGATTCAACAATTTTTTTTTCTCAGTGCTTCCTGTATTAAAAGACATGCATTTTTGAATGATAAAATGTGTTCTTGATTCAAACAACATATTACACATAATTGATAACATATTGTTAGATTCAAGTAAATTCGTTTACTGAAACAGAAATTTATGGAATTGACTGAAAAAAATGAACCAAGTAAATATCTAAGGAAACCAATCTAATATGTTTTGGCAAATAATGAAAAAAATGATTTTTTGCCATCAAAACGTTATTTCATTGGTTCTAGTAATTTTTCCTCTCAGTGAATTCTTTTTAGTGGCTTTTCCATGGGGTTCTTTTTCGAACGACTTTTTCAATATAATTAATTGAAAAAATTATGAATTATCAAAATTAAAATAAACCTCGTATTGCTTGTCTCCGTTTCGGAAGGCTTTGGGAAAAATGTTTTTTTGTTTTGATCGGAATAAAATATTATAAATTCAAAGTCAAGGGTTATCTCGAGATTCACTTATTTTTTTAGATAAATGAAAAACAGCTATTTTCGTCGTTGTCTTGTCAATGATAAATCTCCAGGAACTTATTGTTCTTATTCTTATTTTTGTTCGAATATTGGTCGAAATTGTCGGATAATTTGAGAAGGGTAACGGGGAATGACTCATTCGGACGCAGACGGGCAGAAAGAGGAGGCATCTGGAGAACATTAATGTTTGAGTGGAGATCGAGAACTGAAACATGAAATGTCTGCCCTGTGTCCCTTTCGTCTGATATTTCTCTTTTTCACGCGCACTCTCTCTGTTTTACTCCCTCAGCCTTAATACCGCAGTGATATGAACCGAGAAAGACCGTGTAATACTAACATCCACTACTATTGCGTGCTCGATTCGCACACACGCTCGTGAGCGATGATTCACTGTGTATAGTTAAATAATAACACGTTATTTAATTCGAATACCAGTGACAGACATATTTCATATCTGGGAATTTATTGTCAACCAAAAGGGCGTAACTCCCCATTTTTATCGCCGAAGGCAATGTGGGTTGGATCCTTTTGTGTTTCAACGATCGATAACAGCACGAAATTGCAACGTGGGTGTGTGAGCGAGGCAACAAACGAGCGGCATATAATTTTTTATTCTTCGCTCTTGCAACGTTCGAATCTACGCACGAGCCTCTTCGAGTAAACTCGACCGACTCGTTCATTCTCATCCTCGCGAATTTTCTATCTTATTTTTTCTGTGATGCCCGAAAGGCACTTCAATCTTTTAAGAGATTCTTCCAAATCAGATGTTTTTTAGAGATTCATTTTTCTCAATTATAAAACCGAATCGTTGGATTTTAAAAATAAATAAACAATCTGAATTTCGTGTTAAAATTAAAAAGCACTCTCAAGCCTCGGTACAACCGTGGAAAAAATCATGAAACAAATTCAAGAGAGTGAGGATCCAAAGTTGGCCGGGTTCACTCGGAATGGTCCATATATATTTCTAATACTCGGAGGGTTGGCTGTGGTTGGATTACACGTCTAAATCGCACCGGCTCTTTGCAGGTACCACCGTATTATACGCCGCGAGGATAATTCGATACTCGAGTTGCCCGTTTCCATTCTATTGTCTTTGCACATATATTAGGGTGCCTCAAAATTAGGCTTGATTTTTATATCTCGCTGTCATCGAGCTTCTTGTTATTTTTCAATAATAAAAAATTCTCCCTAAGGAACAGATGCAGGATATTCTTACTATCATCCCCTCAGTGGTTAAACATTAGATTCAAAAGCTAACCACAGTTTTGTTGCATAATTCTAAATTTAAGAAATGTATAATATCAATTAATCCAATTTTTAAATGAATAATATAAATATGTAATATTGGAAATATAATTTTTTTTTTCAAATTCGCAATCCTCGCATCATCTACATCATTTTTTTTCTATTATCTCACAGTTTTTCACTAAAAAATCGGAAAATGGGACAAAAAAAATTACAAAAATAAATTTAAAAGATTAAAAGATGCAGCTTGAGCTGAAAAGACAATTTACCAGGCTTCTTCTCAGGAAGAATCCTTATATTTCGAGAAGCGACAAAAATTTTGGTGAACGAATTTGAAGAGTAATTATTGAGTAATGTGAAGTTTTGAGGCACCCTAATGTATATCTATCGTATATCCATGTACTCTTGGAAAAACGGTGAAATTGCACTGTGTACTATTTAAACTGTGTACAGCTTTTAGAGTCGATCGCGGGCACGAGGAAGAAACTAATTGTTCGAGTTACTATGTATCGCACTTCTGGTATTACCAGAAGGGAGAGAGAGAGAGAGAGAGAGAGAGAGAGAGAGAGAGGGGAAAGTTTATATTCGATTAAATCGACCGAGCATCCATACATTTGAGATGGGATTATTCCAGGAGAGTCGCGGAAAACTTTATCTCAATTTACGCCCGCTGTGTTCGCGATTAAAATTGAGATTGCGGAATTTTTTGTTTCACACTGTTTGAGTATTTTATTTTTCGCATTTAACGTTACTCGACTAGAAAGATTATTTTCACGAGGTTGTTTTTCTGAAATCAAAAGATCATGCGCATTTAAATAAATGGGTAAATAATAAATAAACAATAAGCAAAGGAATAAATTTTGTCGGAAAAAGAAAATTCAGTTTTTTTCTGTTAAAAACAACATTATTTTTGCTGGATCCAGCAATAATGTCGAGACGGCGGTTGAGGTATTGATGGAACACCCTCAAGCATTCAACAGATTTTTTAAATAAAAAACAGCCAAAAAGCTATGGAAAAAATGTGCCCATCTCACGTGGAATGGACCATATATACTGCATTTTGAATCAAATAGTCGCACTTTCGCTTTAATCCTTCATATACGTGAATCCATGTATTCTGAGCTACATACACACAAATATATATATTAGGCTGGTTCAAAAAACCACGTGTCTTTCGGATTGCATTCCTCAGCAAGATTCTTTTTAGTTTTTGCCCCAAAAACACATTTCTCATCAACGAAGCTTCGAAAAATTTTCTTCATTACAGTCACAATGTTTTCGTCAATCCTCAGAGCTGTGCAATTTTTTTCTAACAATTTACAGGTGTCGAAATTTATCTATCTCAGTTTTTGTTTAAATTTTGTTTAAGTTTTCAGTTTTTTTTATTGAGGACTTGGGATTTCGAATGCACAAACCAAAGTTGATGTCACTCAAAATAAATGGGAAAACTTTGTTTTCCTTCGATTGTAACGATGCAAACTTTAAGGTCGTAATATTTTGGGGAAAGGGTGGAAAAATCTCGCTCAAGAGTCCAATCGAGAGAAAATAGGGTTTAAAAAAAAATCATCCTGTATATTCGTGTGCAGAGTGGAGTGTAGCGAGTCAGTGACTGCGCGCTTATTACTATACACCCGGTCATTTATCGCGGCTGTTCACGGTGCAACGTGTTTATAGTATGCGTTTGCTGAATGCACGTACTTTTATCTCCCTCTCTCTCTCATGGGGGTTTACTCGACAAAGCTAGCTCGCGGTCGTTGCAGTATATGCATTTCTACGGCAGAGTCTCGCGTGAAACTAGCATCCGCCTTTTCCTAGTCCCTTTTCTGCGCTTGCACTAGCACTACTGATGCTGCACAGCCAGTCTTCTGGCAAAACTCTCTGTACTTCTTAGACTCTGTATCTTGAGAAAATACACGTTTACACGAGCCATCCGGAGCCAAACGTACCGATAGGAATTTTATATTGTGATGTTGAAGCTTGCATCGAGAGAGGTCCTCTGTGAAATATAAAAATAATACAATATATTCAATATATTTGAGATATATTTCCTACATACGTCGAATATACTTTATTCCATGGGGTGATAAAACGAGTATAAAAGGTGCGACAGAGTGCCCCATATATATATATTAGGGTGATTTTTGTTCGACTTACTTTTTTTCTTTCACTCCCCACCCGAAATATTGTTGTATATGTCTGAAAGAAAATTCCCTGAAAGTTACAGCCCTCAATATTAATATTAAGTACTTTCCCTTTGCGTGATAAGTTTTTCCATATAAAATACACGTAAATCAAAAACTTTTTTATGATATCACATTGATTTTGGTCGCAATTTACGTAGAATTGAACGATCTTTGAAAGTGTCCGGAACAGCGTAAGTGTAACTTACATTGGTGAGATGGTACGGGTCCCTAAAGTTGATTTTTACCCAAAATTCTCGATTTTTTGCTGTGATTTCCGAAATGATTGACTTGACCGAAAAATCGTGAAGGGAAATTTTGTTGGAAATTTAATTTCCTACAAAAAAGGTCCTCTAAACCTAACTGCCACAATTGATATTTCTTGAGATATTGAACCTTAACTGATTTAATTTGTATAGTTCTTCGAACCAAAAGTTTTAAATTGTTGATATTCTACATCATATCACCATATCACATATTATATCACGAGTGGTGATATATGGAATATCAACAATTTGAAACTTTTGATTCGATAATCCATAAAATTTTTCATATCACAAATAAGTTAAGGTTCAATATCTCAAGAAATATTAACTTTAGCAATTAGGTCTAGAGGACCTTTTTTGCAGGAAATTAAATTTCCAGAAAAATTTTCCTTTACATTTTTTCGGTAAAGTTAATCATTCCAGAGATAACAGCAAAAAAAACGAGAATTGTAGGTAAAAATCAACTTCAGTGACCTCGTACCATCTCACCAGTGTAAGTTACAACGTTGCTGAAGACACTTTCAAAGATCGTTCAATTCTGCGTAAATTGCGACCAAAATCAATGCGATAGCATAAAAAACTGCGGAGTGGTCAAATTTTGAAGGAAAAAGTTTTTGATTTACGCGTATTTTAGATGGAAAAACTTATCACGCGAAGGGAAAGTACTTGATGTTAATATTAAGAGCTGTAACTTTCAGGAAATTTTCTTTCAGACATATACAACAAAATTTCGGGTGGGGAGTGAAAGAAATAAAAAAAGTCGAAACAAAATCACCCTAATATATATATATATATATATTAGGGCGATTTTATATATATATATATATATATATATATATATATATATATATATATATATATATATATATATATATATATATATAGGACTGTTTGGCGAGGAAAGAGCGTACGCTGCCGGTATACGCTCTCCTATCTACAATCTACGGAGGAGAGCGTCTATTATCGAGAGGAACTATAGTAACACCGCGGTTTCCTCGTGCTGCTGCTATATTATGTAGTATATATAGATACACATTACACATATATGTACACATACATTACATACACAAATATGTACACAACTGCACGAACCAAGCGAGAGTTCATTGGCAAGCGCGTCTGCGTCTGCCCAACTGCACGACCACAATTTCTGTCTCAAATTTCCTCAATTTCATTAATGTTCTTAAACAGTTTTCGTTTTCTTCAAAATTGATCTTAAAAAATGAAAATCGTTCTGCTTGGCGAACCCATATTGATTTAAATAGAATCCCCTATGAACATTGATCAAAAGACTCAATGGAAACGTTAAAAAAAAACAAATCGGGTTCGACGCGATTATGCAACCATAAAAAATATTTAAAAATAAATGAATCCCTTCTAGGAATTAATTTTTAGAGTAAAGATTTGTTGAAACAATTTTTGGGATCTCCATCAAGAATCTGGGATCTCCAAATGCGGAGAAAATTCCTGAATAATATTGAGGATAAATAAATAAAAAATGAAAACTATTTTCCCTGCAGCATCGTTCGTAAATTGACCGTAGTTCTTTTTCGTGGGGTCAATTTGTAAAAAAAAAATCTCGAGACGCAATAAATCAGGATTTTGTGGGAATTTAACAATTATGATGATAAGCGCGAGTAATTTAAAATGCACAAACCCGATGGTTTTGCCGTCAATTCGATGGTTCGAGGGTGTGTAAAAGGGGCTCTCGTGTTGAATCCAGGGATGGATTGATTTTGTCGAAAGAGAGTGGACACACATCGTGCGAGAGTGAGCGAACGATGACGTCAAAGCTCACCATCGGCTGTCACCGTCGTAACTCTCACGATTACAAAAGCCAATGTGTGATATTTACGTTCCTTTGTCGAGGGCCTTGTAACGCGTGTGCAATTTAGCGCGATGCCTTCGATATTGTACATGCAGAAGTCACGTTGATGTTGTACACACAAACTTTGTACAGACTCATCGCGAATCTATGAGCACGAGGATGCATTTGCAACTCTACCAGACATAATTACAACGGCTTAAAAACTCTACCGCAATATTTACACCAACATTTCAACTGTGTAACGCATGATAGCTTCAAAAGTGATACCTTTGATTCAACTCTTCTAGAAAAAACTGAAAAATTCAATTCAACTCCAGAAAAAAATGATGGACAGACAATTTCAACAAACATACTTAAAAGGCCGAATTTAGAAATGCAACTCTACCAAAAAAAAATCGACTATTCCGTTTCCTACCAACACTACCAGAAAAAGCTCTACCAACGGATAGTGCAACACAATTTGAGAGAAATATAGAAAAATATCAAATTTGAATAAGCAACTCTACCAGAAAAAAACTCTCTACCGCTGAAATCGACTTCGCTAAATTTTTTTTTCCTTCAAAATTTTCTTTCGCTGTAGAGTTATAATCGGTAGAGTTGTAATTGTGCCAGCGACGTGTTTGTACAGTTATTTTTCAACGAGATCACGACGATGATGAAATATCGAATGCTGGCAAACAAAAAGGCCGTGAAACACGTTCACTTTGAGGTGTCGTGCCGCGCGAGTTACGACCTTTCGTCTGTCAGCAATCGATGGACAGACACACTGTTTGCAAAATAGCGTGCAGGCTTGTCCTTTTGTTGCCCTTTGTACGATCGTCGGAGTTCGCGAGTGCGACACCGACGAGAAAATAAAACGAGGGTTAAAAATGATATGGGCAGCTATAAAAAAATGAAAAAATAAAGAGACAGGGCGTTAACGAAGAGACAATTAAATTTTCATTCTGCAGGATAATTACTTTTGAATTTCGTGAAAGTGCGCAAAGAGTACTCGTCAAAACAGAAAAATTTGCTCATTTCTGGGTCAAAATAATAGAGGGGTCTTACAAGGAGCCCAATTTTTCCAACGTGGAAAAATTCGGCACATTTGAAGACTTTCCCAATTGTGGAAAAATTTATTTTCATCATACTAAATTCCAAACTTTCAAGAATTTTACAACGCTCTGAGGTTCGAGCATTCTTTCAGTCAAAGGTAAATAAACGATAGAAAAAAATTAAACAAAAATTAAAATGCCTTTTATTCACAGTGAAATTGTAAAAAAATCAAATAAACTAAATCCAAGAGGTCGAGGCTGAAAATTTCGTCTAGAATACCCCGTATACGTGCACATTTCTATGTACATATATACAGATGCTCGTATATATGCACATTCCCACGGGAAATCAGAGTAAATTTAAGTACTGCATGAAAGATGAACTTCTCCGATGCTCTCTCCTTACCATCCAGATTCTGCATATATTCTCGCGCTTGTTTTATACTAAAACTTGAAAAAAGACGTTATTCCGACATACGTCTACCTCCTTCATCTCGTTTCATCACTCACCGAATAGGGAAAAGTGATTCTCAAATTTTGTTACACGATTCAGAACAAAATATGAAATCTAAGATTTATATATTATTTTTTAACTCTTATTTATCCAGGAACTTTCTTGAAATTTTCATAATGATGACAATCGACGAGCATAAAAAATGATTTCTCGTTTCTCATTCTCATTAATAAAGGTCACAGTTTAAGTATAGTGGAGGAGAAAATTGTTCAAAAACTGGAGGTAGAAGTAACAGCTGTTTGTCACGGAAGCTTTGATACTGAATGTGATTTGAGGTTTATAAAATTAATAAAAAATAAACGCAGCATCCGATGAAGAAAATACTAAACTGCATCGTAGATCACATCACAAAGTGTATACAGTGTAAATTTTATCAGAATCAATTCCGTAGATCTCGAGATATTTCGCCCATTATTTTGGAAAAAATAGTTTCAATAAAGAATGGAGAATTTATTAGAATTAATGGAAAAATATTCCTTGCCACACTTTTTTCAAATTACTAATTCCAGGAATTCTTAAAAATATTAAAAATTCATCCGGGCCAATAAAAATTATTATTTTTTAAATCTCAAGATGGCAGAACCCCTTGAAAAATATCAATCTTCGATTTTTCATCTATCCGAACGTGCGGCAGGTCAAATCCATTGATCGTAACTTTTTATTTCTGGGGAGATTAAGATATATGAGGAAACTTTCATTGTTTCATAATTAGCGTCATAGCGTTTTCACCGTCATTTTTTCTTCTTTTTTCGTACTTGTATAAAACACAAGTTTATCTATTCTGCACGTTTTGCGGCCACGTGTGCACCGACATTGCACTTTAAACGTTCGTAGCTCGACACGGGCATCCCACGTATCCGTATACCCGCAACCGAGATAATAAACATTTATGTTGGACTCTACGAGGGAGATACATAGATAGAGATGTATTACATACACAGGATCCAGAATTGATGTACGTCCGTGTATTTGTGTGCTCGTGGTTGGTATAGACGGGCGCATATTGCACGGGAAAACCGAGAGAAAAAGCGAGGCCGGATCGACGCAGGTGGGCGTATTCTCATGTGCAAAGAGCCTAAAGTAAAAAAGGCGCACGATTGTCCAACCGCTATATTCTTAAGAAGCTTTCCAAGGTTAAAATAAAGCTTTTTTTTTTAGTTTTTTCTTTTTTTTCAAATAAAAAAATTATTTTTATCAAAATTTTAAAAATTTAATAGAACGATATTTAACCAATAGGGGAGTGTGAGGCAAAGTGGACATTTAAGGAATTTAAGGATTTTCATGGTCAAGCACACGGTCTTTTAATTACTTTCATGTCTCAAAATTGATTCCCGATCCGAATATCCCTGATTTTGAAAAAAAAAAATTGGTGACAAAATGGACACGCCTCCTCGGATGCAGAAAAATCTATACTTGGTGATTATCGAAAGTAGAGACACTGTAATCGACTATGCCCGAATAAAATATTAACTTAACAATATAAACAAAGAAATAAAGCCAATAAAACCGATCCTCGAATGAAATTTAAAAAAAACGAGGTAATTCTTCAGACGCACTTTGCTCTAATTTTTTCCATGTGGAAAAAGTACTATGAATTCACTTTGCAAGTGAATAAATCATGGTATTTTCACATATTCATCGACTTTTGAGTCGTGAAATTCATTCCCATTTTGTTTTTTGGATTTTGTAAAAAAAAATAATTTGGGGGCAAAATGGCCACGCCTTCTCAGATACAGAAAATTCTATACTCGGTGATTCTCTAAAATAGAGACACTGTAATCGACTATGCTTGAATAAAATATTAACTTAACAATATAAACAAAGAATTAAAGCCAATAGAATCGTTCCTCGAATGAAATTTAAAAAACAGAGTCAAATCTTGAGATTCACTTTGCTCCAATTTTTTCCATGTGGAGAAAATGGAAAATTTATCAAGAAAATCATGCCGGGACATAGTTTATATTAGTCAAGGAAAATAACAAATTTTTTCGTTGTATGAGACAAAAGAATTTGGCGGCAATTTCTCACGCGGACATTTGAAAATTCGAGTGATAAAAAAATGAATAGTTAAATCTTGAAGAAAAAGTCAAGGGCTTTTGTAAAATTTTAAATCGCAATTTTCGATTAACATAAAGCTTCGAGGTCCACGATCCTTCGCTCCTACTTCTCTAAAGGAGAGAGCTTCTCCTCCATCTGGGATATATTTTTCTTTTCTCTTTTCGTGCCATATCTCTCGTACGCGCAAACATTTATGTGTGTAGCTAAATGGAGTATTCACGAGTCTCTCTCCTCTCCGAGATAGTAAAGGTTGCCTCACTGCTCCTTTATTCCACGACGCGATTCCTGCTGGGAATCGTAAAATGTTTTTCGTCCTCGTACAACGGGTCCCCGCGTGTGAGTGTGTCCCCGCGTATAGTCGTTACCCGCCTCGGAGACTCCCGTTGGAAACGACGTCTGCTTAAGATAAAACTTGAATAGGCGCGAGGGGTAGCGCAACGAAGGACGACGAGTAATACCCTCTTTGGGTCAGCCATTCGTGAAGAATCACTCTCGACTTGGCCAGGAATAAAAAAAAACACACGTACATTCCCTCACCAATAGTTTTGAAGAGTCCAATCTTACGATTGTTTAGATTGCGATGAAAAATAATTGAAAAAAAGAATCAATACATTGACGGTAGATCATCAAAATGCCTGATTTCAAGCTGTTTTATCGATTCGGAAACTTTTTTGTTCCCTTTTAGGCCAATGATTCGCGTGAGCTATATTAATTAATTAATAATATGCTAATAATGAATAATGATCCTTGATTAAGGAACCAACAATTAATACACTCTACATAATTTAAAAAAAAATAGTGATCGAATCATTGTGGATTAGGAAATCATTTTTCTTCAATTTTCCAGCATCGTTGGTCACAGGTTAAAATAAAGCTTAACGGATGAGGAAGTCCCTCGTGGCTTCGTGAAAGGGCAGACAGAAAAAAAAATACACGCGCTCTTACGCGACACCAGAGGTTAATCTTGTTCAACCTCTCGCGTCGGAAATTACACGTGATTCGCTCCGCGAATTAGATTTTATTTGTGCGCAGTCGTCGTTTCTGGTTTTGCTATTTCTTGTTGTCGTCGTCGCGTCGTCGTCGTCGCCGTTTACAACGACAAACTCATCGGGAAAACGCGACTCGAGCAAAAAAGGGATCGGTAAATATACGCAGGCGACAGTCGCAAACATGCGGATTATCCTTGCTCCGTTGGTCTTCCCAGGACGTGCTGTACGGTTCATTTATAGTTATTTTCCTCTTCCGGTACAGAGACTTCCATCTATTATCGCGTTTTGTTGGTTAAACCCTCTGGGCGCAAATGTCGTCACGCAAAATAGGAATTTTCAGAATCCTGGCTCCGGACGATTCGTAAACTATCGATAAACAATCGGATTACGATCGAAATAGAATTTTTTTCCATTACAATTTTAGTGTCGAAAATCGTATAGGAAACACTAGAAAACTTTAGCGGTCTCGTTTTGACTTGACAATTTTTTCTTCGCATACATTTTGCTCTGTACCAATATCGAAGCGTTTAATTCTCAACGGTCCTTTTATCTTCGATCCCTACACTGAGAGAAAAAATTACTGAATTTGAGAACATGAATTTATTTATTAAATGAAAGTATTAATTCGATTATTTATTTCACGAATCTATTACTCCATTATATTAAACTCTTATTTAATAGTAACAATTAAATGCATGATAGATTTGATTAAATTTGTATTCATTGGATCAATTACATTGATCGCATCGTAAACATGAGATTATTTGAATCTGAAAAACGACATTAATATTAAATTATTTTTTTCGAAGAAAATTATTTCTTTGCAATAAATTCATCATTATTGTACTTCTAAAAATATTTCTGTAGTCTTTTCAATATTTATTAGATATAAAATTGATTGTGATTATTTTAAAAGAAGCTGTAGTAAAATAAATAACACATTATTTTATTCCAATAGAATATTTGTTTGGAATGATAAAATTTTTATTTCCTTCGGGCAAAGAACTGTCATTTCTATAGTATACTTTAATAGTATACATAAGTTGTTGAAAATAAAAAACTGCTTTTTAAAATGTTTTCTTATATTCAAATCTTCATAACTCGTAACGTTTTTCAAGTGCATAGTAGTAGTCGATAGCGTAATAGGTAGCGTGTTAGGTAGTTAGGTAGGATAGGTATGATGGTAGGTAGGGTTGAGGGTTCGAATCTCGGTCGGACATTGAAATTAGATCGGAGAATTGGCGCAGATTTGTCTTTTTTTCTATTTATCTCTTTTTGGGGTCACTAAACTATGCATATTAAATTATTTGGCACGGGCTATATATTTTTTATAAAATGTTTAGCGACAATTAATACACACGCATTTGATTGAATCAATCATTTTTCCTGTTGATTGGTGTAATTAATTTGTTGATTCAACAAACTTTTTTTCTCAGTGCTTCCTGTATCAAAAGACATGCATGTTTTGAATGATAAAATGTGTTCTTGATTCAAACAACATATTACACATAATTGATAACATATTGTTAGATTCAAGTAAGTTCGTTTATTGAAACAGAAATTTATGAAATTGACTGAAAAAAATGAACCAAGTAAATATATAAGGGAGCCAATCTAATATGTTTGGCAAATAATGAAGAAAATGATTTTTTGCCTTCAAAACTTTATTTCATTGGTTCTAGTAATTTTGTCTCTCAGTGTAAATTTATAGCTCAAAGGCAAATTAACTGCCAATTAACTTGAGAGCGTGCTGGAAAATAATTTCTTTTTTTTCGCTTCTTTTTCGACCCTCTTTTTAAAGCCAAAAATATCAAACGCGATCGGACGGAAAGCTCTCGAAAGACATTGAACGATATTTCGCGCGGTGAGTGCGCGATCGTTTGCCACGTCCCGTTTCATTCACCGTCCATCCCCATAGTCGAGAGAGATCATTGGACGATTTATCGAGATCGTTAGATACGGACGGTTAACACCGGGCACGATTTTACCATCGGACTAAACGGCCCCCCGGTGATTTCTCTCTGGCTCTCCCTCTATTTGTTTTTCTCTCATGCGTATATTTATAACGAGCCAGGGTATAGACGAAATGTAACAATGTAATGCACACACGTGTCGTGTAATAACTATGAATTTAACGGGAATTCGCGTATCCGCGGAGAAAAATAAAACAAAATAGTACCGCGCTGGACACGAATTTATCGAGCATGAATAGAGTTGATTTCATCGGAGAAATATTTTATTCCTCGATTAAAGAACTCTCACTTTGGACTGCAATTTCTCCCTTTTTTCATACGTCATGGCATCAGTTTTTATAATTTTTTTTCTTCCCGCTGTGTGCAGTTTTTAGCCGCGATTCGTGCAGTTTTCTCTTCCGGGTGTTTTCAGATAGAGAGGGAGAAAATAAAAATAAAATTGATGTGTCTCGAACGATGAGAAAGGGGAGAAAAAACGATGCGGAGTAAAAGGGACGTTGCATAGACGTTTCGAACGTCAAACGCAGTGAGAGAGCTACGCGCGTTCAGAAAAAAACACGTTCTTATAGCACATTTACTCTGCAGTGTATACTCGCGTAACCATAAAGCTTTGACGGCGAAATGGATATTTCTATATCAACGGTCGATGCCCGCAAGCTCTGCCAACTCTCCACGTTTTTCATTCTTCCCTTCCTCTCGCTTTCTCTACCTATTCCTTTCTCTGAAAATTATTACACAACCATTTGACGATTGATTCTACGCGTGTACCGAGTTAAAATTGTTGTTAATTGACGTGAAAATTTGTCTCAATGGAAATAATTCTGCACTCGCGGAACAAAATTGAGCAAAAGGGTTTTTAATGAAAATTCATAAAAATTTTGGTATTTTAAAAAAACTATTGGTAGATTCGTGTCCAGGGGGAGAAAATAAATCGACATTAGGTCCGAAAAAAATTTTTTTTTTTTTTTTGCATCTTGGCCAGAATTCAATCGGTTCACTAAAATGACTGTATTTTATTTTCTAGATAGAATCGCGGCTTGAACGTAAGCTCGTTCTTTTCGTAATCGTTCAAGCTTCGAAACCTCGCTTGGTTCATTCGATTCGGACCTTTTTTCGATTTTTGGCAGATTTTTAAAGTTCGACCATCGATTTTCGCAAATTTTTTAAGGCATACCCCTTTCAGTTTTTTTCGGCGATTTTCAAACTACTCTCATTTCTACAAAAACTAAGCTATCGGAATGAACCAAACGCCATTCTCTAAGTTTAGTGACAGACTTTAAGTACGAAAAAAAATTTTTTGAATCGGTCAAACCGAAGTAAAGTTATGAGCAGTTAAAACTTCGCTATTTTGAGGTTTCTGAAAATATTGCCGAAATTGAGCAAAAGTGTTTTTGATGAAAATTCGTAAAAGTTTTCATTTTTTAAGAAAACTATTGGTAGATTCATGTCCAGGGGGAGAAAATACATCGATATAAGGTTCGAAAAAAAGAAATTAAAATAAAAAAAACATGTCGCATTTTTGCCAAAATTTAATCTGTTCACTAAAATGACTGTAATTTATTTTCTAGGAAGGATTTTGACTTTTTTCACTGCTCATTCTCTTTGTAATCGTTGAAGCTTCAAAATGGCGCTTGGTTCATGCAATTCCGATCATTTTTCGATTTTTGGCAGATTTTTAAAGTTCGACCATCGATTTTCACAAATTTTTTAAGCCATACCCCTTTCCGTTTTTTTCGGTGATTTTCAAACTGCTCTCATTTCTACACAGATTAAGTTATCGGAATGAACCAAACGCTATTCTCCGAGTTTAGTGACAGCCTTCAAGTACGAAGAAGAAATTTTTGAATCGGTCGGACCGAAGAAAAGTTATGAGCACTTGAAATTTCGCTATTTTGAGGATTTTGAAAATCGGATCAAAATTGAGCAAAAGGGTTTTTAATGAAAATTCATAAAAATTTTGATATTTTGAAAAAACTATTGGTAGATTCGTGTCCAGGGGGAGAAAATACATCGATATAAGGTCAAAAAAAAAATGAAATTGTTTTTTTTTGCATCTTCGCCAAAATTCAATCGGTTCACTAAAATGGCTGTACTTTATTTTCTAGATAGAATATCGGCTTGAACACTAGGTCATAGAATCGCGAGCTTGGATGTGTGACAATATTGAGTCCAAGTTTTTTAGGAACAAAACTTTCTGGCTGCGGGATCTTTTTTTTTTTTTTTGAGTAGGTAGAAGAGTTTCTATGAGCAGCGCGATTGAAGGAAATCGTGCCTTCTTTTTTGACGGCCCTGATACACACGAATTACGGATTCCAACGGGTGGTAAAAGCGTATGTTGGGAAAGGGTGGTGGGTTCGTGACGTCGTACCATTATATCGAAGACGTGACGCGGATGAGGGAAAAGAGGTGGTTGAAGGAAGAGGAAGGTCGTTGGCGCTCTTACGAGGATTTTCCCCGTCCCTCGCACCCTTCTGCGAGCTTCCACGCTGGTGGGAAAACCGTCATGGCGGCTGTACACCCTTCCACGGAGGAGCAACATTTTCCCTCCCGTCTCGGCGTCACCTCGAGCCCCCTTTTTCATCGGGACGAAGGGGGGCATGAACGAAGAACGAGCCAGGCTCGAAAACCCTTCGGTATAGCGGCGTCGACACTCGCTTATTCATGAGACACGAGTGCAAGAGAAGAGAACTCCAGCTGTATATATGTATAAAATATATAAAGCCTCTGGGACATCCGGAGCATCTCTATGCCCATCAACGTAACTCTCGTCCAACAGGATCGTATACCTGATAAGACCGGAGAGTGTATATAATTTTATAGAGTATTCAAACTTCTCGAGACTCGATTCTCGTTATAATTAGGAGACTCTTGGATTGAAACTTGAACGACAAAAATAAATATGTCGCAACGTCCAGGAATTTTCATTGTAGAATGCAATTTGGGATAAAGTTTTACAAATTGCACTGTTGGCCCAAAATACTTTTTGAGCTTGATAAAGAAAATCTAATCTAATGAAAATGAGAAATTTTTTAATTATCCATTTAAAAAATATTCGTTGATCGCAGAACTATTTGTAGACTCGTTTGTGATCACCGAATAGATTTTTATTTTAATCCCAAGTCTTTTCCAAATGGAGCTCGTGATAAATTCGATATTTTTCTTCCTTTATAATTTTTCAATTTTCTAGTTTTGAAATATTTCGGCATGAGGAAATAATTTGCCGCATTCCTGTAATTCAGAGAATGTAAACCGAAGGTCCTTGATATTGGGCCTCGTACTGCATTTTTGAACCCCGTTCTGCACTTTTTATTTTGATTTGTCATTTTTTCGGGAGACTCGAGTGAAAAGTAGAATCTTCGATGTGGAATGAAAATCCAACGACCCGAGGAATCTATCGAACTGTGCGGATTATCAAAATTCCCAGAGCGTATTATTGTTATACTCGAAGCTCGAGAAAGGAAGATTTCAGAAGGAAAACGTCGCGCCGCCGTAATTCCCCAGGGTCGTCGCTTAGAAATGAAGAATTTTCGAAACATTCGGTTCTGGTGTATGTTCGTGCATTACTCTCATATCTTCCAGTCTGTGAAAACATTGTACGAGCAGTTCGTGGTTATACTCGTATTGTCAGAGAAAGCACGGGAGGCAACATAAGAGCGAACCAGGATATTTCTTGCCCCGCACTGAAGAAACGCAGGAATGCCAGAGAGTTATTTTTCTCCCTGAAACCGAAAATAATTCGAAAGAAAAACTTCTCTCCATCGTGAGGCGAATCTTAATTGAAATAGTTGAAAATTTGAAATAATTTTAATTAAAATTGAGATAGTCGAAAAGTTGAAATAATTTTATTTTTAAACGATGAATATCTGAAATAATATTAATTTTCATTTTTCATTGAATTTTTTTTCCCACACGAGTTTAGAAAAATGTAGCACTCCACTTGTCGATTTTTCGTGAATGATTTATCAATGTATTCGTCAATTCAACGCTCTCGTGCGGATTTAATTTGTTATACGCGCGAATTTTCCGCATCGACGCGAGAATCCGTAAATCTAGGAGTTTGAGACACCCTCGGCTCACGCGGCATCATCCCCGACACGTCAAAGTGTCAGACAGGCAGGTTACATTATGAATATGATGTAGAAACCGGTGTCAGGAATCACCCGTCATATTAGCCGATCTCACCTTACAAGAGATTCCCCGTGTCTATGCTTCGTGTTTTACTCAACGAAACTCCTCTATTTCCACGGTCCCTTCAGTCATCCGTTCGAGCTGTGAACCCGTTTGCCATCATATTACAACGTGCATTCATTACACGAAGCCGTTCCGCCGGGAAATGGATCAACATTTTCCCAGAATCATTTTAATCGCCATTTTTCACGTTCTCGCATCGCGTCAGTCTAAACAAAGCCTCAATCCACCAGGGAAGAAAGAATTTGTGAATGGCAAAAAATTATGAGGAAACAAGTGCTCAAATCCTATTCTCGATCTATGTTATGTTTTAGATTAATTAGGTTTTTATTTTTTGGAAGAAAATGCGAGTTCACATTTGAGGGTATTTGTAGCGGTGAATTTAAAAAAAAAAGATGGATGGTGGACCATTGCAAACGCGAATCTCATATCGCTAACGGGCGCACGAGAAATTCGGATGAGGGAAAATGTCATTAATTACGACTCTCGGGATATACGGGTTGGAGGAGTTAAGCGCCTTCGAAGATTAGAGGGAATTCGGTGTGAGAGATTCGGCAATCGGTAAATTTGCTTCTCCGCTCGCTCTCTCTCTCTCTCTCTCTCTTTCTCTCTCTCTCTCTCTCTCTCTCTCTCCCACCCCTATAAACCCCTAATCAGTTAATGCATTTCAACGAGAAATTCGCTAATTTTGCCGAGTAGCGCGCTGCGAGTAATTCAGGAAAGTTTGCAATTGTACAAGAAACAGAATCGAAAGGCAGGCATTTTTTAACGAGGAATTAATTGTTCCAATTGTAAGATCAATTAAAGTATTGAGACATGCACGTTTTAAAAATTAAAATTAAACTTTTTTATTACAAAACTTTTATTAATCAAAAATAATTGTTACAAGTTTTTTAAAATCATTTCCAAAACCACTAACGCTTTTTCTGCGCCCTCAGCATCCGAAGTTCCCAAAGAAGACTCCCCAAAAAAACATTTTGACGATTTTCCACTTTGGATTCTCACAAAGAGTGAAATTCATCATTGATTTTTGGTTAAAGTTCAATTAAACGGTGAACGATAACATTTTTCGTAGCTCTTGATACGTAAATAATTGGAAAAAATATGGTTTGGAGCATTTTTGAGGGCATATCGCCGAATATCGATCGCCAGGATCGTGATGTGTGGATGTGTGAGAGACGAAGAGATGGCGGAGGACGAGAAAGGAGCGCAGGCTCTTACTACTTACGCCGGTAGTTCGGGGCAGATCCTGAGGAGTGTGTCTCAGCGGCGTCTTTCCGTATAACCGACTCACAGTCTCTTCGTGTGCCCGCGACCTTGCCCAGTTTTACTATACCGTAGAAACGTGGGAGTATCAGGGAAGAGAGGGAAAACCACACGTATATGTTGTACGACATTTCCTCCTAGTTGTATCAGTAATAGTAGTAGTAGTAGTAGTAGTAGTAGTAGTAGTAGTAGTAGTAGTAGTAGTAGTAGTACTAGTAGTAGTAGTAGTAGTAGTAGTAGTAGTAGTAGTAGTACTAGTAGTAGTAGAACTAGCATTTTATACACATATATATATTATATTGGTTGGCGAGCGTACAACCTTCCGCATCTCCTATATACATCGCCCTAAATTCTCTACCCTGGATGGCGCAAGGGTGGATACGCTTCCCTCTCGTCACTTCCACATTCGACCCCAATTTGCGTTTTATCATCCCAATGGAAACAAATCGCTCTTCAGTTTTCACGATTATATATTTTTCGGCTCAAAGTGCGCTGGCACATTTTCAAATTGGCCGACGTCTCATGAATGAATTCATTGATCTACGCGATTCATCTATCCAGATACCTCGGAGGTGATGCCCAAAGATGGATCTCCATTTTTAGGGCCTTGAATCGAAAAGTTTCGTTGCATTAAAAAAAGACCTTTGTGGAAAATTTCGTAAATTCCTGTATTTTGTTTTTAGCCCGTTTTGAATGGAATTATTTTGGGCCGAATCATACTTTTTTCCCTACCTCTTGACCATATTCAAGACAGTATTCAAGAATCTTGACTATATTAATATATATTGATTATATTCAAAAAACTTTAAAAAGAGAAGAAGGATGTTTTGCCTTACTCATGAACCATTTAAATGGGATATTTTTCTTTCCTTATACAGAGATTCGATAACAAATGTATCGTGGGCATTTAAGAACGAAAAAATTAAAAACGAAATGAAAACAAAAATTCAGTCGAAGCTTCGTGTCTAAAACAAGAGGTAATTGAGACTAATAATTTGCGTTAATCGTGCTTCAAAAACTTGAGTTGATTTCACGAGGTTATAGAAGGTTATAGAAGAAAGCAAAATGAAAAATCTTGTGAATTCTTCGAGTATTCCGTATTTCATGATTTTTTTCGTTCATGCTAAATAAAATTGAGATCACGCGGCTATTCTGGAATTTAAAGCAGCTCGATGTACGGAGGCTTGGTTCGGGGGTACACGTTTCTCGTTTTATCGATTTTGCACACGTACGGAGTACCCGTGGCACGCCGTTGTGACGGAATGGAAGAGGCAAAGGCCATCCAATATATACATATATATATTTATATATGGAGAAAAGCGAAAGAGGGCGATATGAAATCTTGCGCGGTGACGCACGTGCGTGTATCTCGGATATATGCTCACGGCGCACATATTTTAAGGAAGGGTGCATCAAATTTTCCACAAAAATGGCAAGGGTCGTTCTTTTTTGCATCTCCGATCACGAGGATGAGGGGGAAAGGGCGAGAGACGCACGTGCGACGGTGTCGTCTTCTCGGCAATCCTCCGGGTGTCCTCTCCGGTGTCTGCGATGCACCGGAGCGACGCGCCGAATCTTCCCACAGCAACTCTCGTCTTGGGCGAGGGCAAGAGCGAGGAGAAAGTGACGCTGCGATCGATTTACCGGCTGGGCTACGGTAGAGACGCCAAGCAACGACGACGCGCACTATATTTTACGTTCTGCGCGAGATTTTCACCCTTGATATACATTGTGAGATGCATCCTCACAAAAAAAATGTATAATCGGAGTAAAAAAATGTTCTATGAACGATTTGGGGTTGGTTATGTCCATTTTTGTCACGATTGCGCGATACTAACGTCTCACAGGGGTGAAAATGGTCCATTTGACGAGTCAACTCAGTTAAATCCAGTTACTCGGACCTGATCCGCGATAGTATGTTCGATCACAAGATGGCCTTTGAATTCATCCCGGTAGAAACGACTTGTTCAATGGTTCAAACCCTCGGTTGATTCACCTCAAAGTTGACTCAAGTCAAGTTTTTGTCTCTCGAACATTGGAAATAAATGTCTCTCTTTGGTTTTCTCTGTTCTCTCGTCAACGCAGCGATCGAGATTCCCGAGAGTCCAGGAACGACGGACAGCGCTGTGCCATCCGACACGGATTTCGGTGCTCCGCCACCTCCGCCGTTCGGATTCACGAGCGTCACCAGCGGCAGACATCACGACGACGATCTCGACGAGGATGCCCAAGTCGGGAACAACGGTGAACGATCGATGCAGAATGGCTCGACGCGTTTGCAGCAACAGAAACAGCAGGTTTGCCAATCCCGGGAACAGGAAATCGCTCATCGTCATCACAGTTCGTTGAATTACGGCAACGATCAGCACAGCTCGGAGGAGGAACTCGAGGTGATAAATAGTCCGAAGGTCGTTGCATCGCAAGGCTGCAGACCGGCGACCGCCCCGGAGAAGAGAAAGTGGTCGGAGGTTAGCAACGGCGGACCTCAGGCTCATTGCAGCAGACAGAGTCAGGCTCAACAAAAACAACAACAACAGCAGCAACAACAACAAACTGTTTTAACGGCCGACGCAGGTGCAATCGCCGCATCGTGTTCCGCACCGGTCAGCAGAGCTGGAAGAGAACCCGCTGGTTCCGGCTCCAGTGACGAAGAGGTGAGCATTTAATCGTTGCTTGATCGGTGAACAAAAATTTTCAATGTTTCAGAATTTACTTCGTATCAAATTTTATAGAAAAACTTGAAAATTAATACAGACATTATCTTAATGACAAAAACCAAAATTTCCTCTTCATCGTCCCATTAACATCTTGGTGAAGGGTTATCTTAAAATAATTAAATAATAATTATTTTTTATTTTTAAGGCCCTTTTTTTAATACCAGGTTCAAAAAATTGTTACCATAAATAATTTTGAAATCGACCAAGTACAGACTTAACGCCTGTGATTTATGATATGAAAAAGAAATGGGCTCACAAATTTTCGAGTATTTGCCGGAAAAATTCGATCTGACGATGGGCTTTTTTTTTAATTGGACTGAAAATTGTTTAATTTTTATGACCTACTCAGGTTCAAGGTCTGCTGGGCGGACGAAGCGGAAGTGGCAGCGTTATATCCCAACCCGTTCAATTTCGTACATCTCCCCCTGTGGATGCTCACAAGCCCGGACGTTCATTGTCACCGCCGCCGAAGTTATTTCACGCGTCGTCCAGAGATCCGAGACCCCTGCCAAGGCCAAGATCGAGGCCCAGGCCTCATCCCCATCTTCACACTCACCTCGATCATCATCATCATCATCATCATCACCACCATCATCATCATCATCATCATCAACAGCAGCAGCAGCAGCAACATCAACATCATCATCATCATCATCATCATCCGGCGGAGACGGACGTCGATTCGTTGAGCGCTTGCAGCCCGAGAAAGAGGCACAGGCCACCTCATCGTCAACCAAGGCCGTGTCTCGATTTTGAAAAGATGCAGCAGGTCAGTAATTTTCTTACTGTTCAGCCAAATTTTGATTTTAAGAACTGGCGCCGGTTTTCCCAAAAGGTTCTATTTTTAAGGTTTCTAAAATTCGGTGTTGGGGTCGAAATTTTATAGCATCTGGGAGTCCGAAAGTCGTTGAATAGGAAAACGCTGCCCGGCTTGTGATACCTGATACAAAATTAATAAGGTGAAATTTATTTCACGACGCGATGACGACTCGAGAGGAGCCCATATTATTCCGCGATTCCTTCCTTCGCATTTTTCTATACAAAGAAGCGCAAGCGACCGTCACATCGGGAGATTCCGAGAGTCGAGTAAGAAGGATATATACACATATATATTATATATATATATATATATACCAAGCATCACAAGCAGATGATGTTAGCTCGTGACTAATTAGCCTCTTCCAATTAGCGTTTAATGAGACCCTTGAAAAGCAAATCTCGGCGTCGACTGCTGCAAGAGGAGATTTTCCTCCTCTGCTTGCCTCTCTCTCTCTCTCTATCCCTCCTTCTCTCTCTCCCTGGAATCGTCAACCCTATTAGTCGGTCGCACCCTGACTCTTCCAAAAGGAGCGACCCGTGGATCGTCCTCTCCTTTCTTCGACGTTTTACTTTTTTGCATATTTTTTTTTTTCAACCCTTTCCATTTAATTCTTTTTGCCATTAGAAAAATACCTTAATCCTCGAATATTCTCGTTTCTACGATACCATTGTTATGCTTGTGCTTTTTTTCCCCTTCGTCCATCAAACAAATGAAATTTTATACGCCTGCGCACATAGGCATCGCTGATTGAACCTCGTTTACGCAATTACTCGCTCGTTGTAGGGTAAACTGATCGCTTGGGTGCGAATTATGCGAAATTTAGGACCAAAGGGCGCATTCGTATGGAATATTCGGCTCATACGTCTGAGATGAGAACAAGGAAAAATTAAAAAAACATGTTTTTGATGAAAATTCATGAAAATTTTGATACTTTTGGAAAGAGATGAATTTTTGTTCAGGGGTAAAAAATACATAGGTCTAAGGTTAGAAAAATAAATAAAATAAAATAAAAAATAAAAAAATACCCCGCATTTTGGCCAAAATTGAATTCCTTCGCTAAAATGACTGTAATTTTATTTCTAGATAAGATTTTGACTTTAACACGAGCACATTCTCTTTGTTAATCATTCGAGCTTCAAAACCTCGTTTGGTTCATCCAAACCTTACGATATTTCAATTTTTGGCAGATTTTTAAATTTCGACCGTCGAATTTTTTTTTTGCACTTTGACCATGATTTAACCTTCTCGCTAGACTGAGTCGTCTGATACATTGAAACGTTTTGATACTTAAATAGACGCAATTGATTCGAGTATCAAACAAATGCAATATTTCGAAGGGCTCGTTGTCTCTTGTACGAGTGTTTAATGAAGCGTCGATAATAAAACCAGAACTGACGATAACAATAATTATTCAGAATTCCCAATAAAGGTCGATCGATGGACCAGTTTGTCGGATTTTTTTCGAGCTCCACATGCATAAACTACCGTTTTGTCGGAAACCAATAGTTCGTTGCACTCGACGGGTCTGTCTGGTGGTAAATTCTCCCGCGTCGAACTTGCATTTTTTTTCTTTCTTTTTCAATTCTTTCTCTTCGCCCCGGTGTGTGAGACTCCCGACTCTCGCGCGTACTCTATAATGACGAACGAGTTTTACAACTTTACGCGAAGCGAGAGCCGTTTGTGCTGGAAACGTGTGTGACGCCTCCGTAGAGAAAAAAAAAAGAGAACTTCCGCGAAGGTTTAACGAAAATTCTTTCGTGTCTGGTGCAAAAGAGCTATCGCCAAACTGTGCTGTAATCGAGAAAAGTATTTCTTCGAGACCCGTGGCAGTGCAAAGAAAAACCGTGAAAATTTCGCTTCTGATGACTGAAAAAAAGGGTTTCCTCAACAAGGAATAAATTTGACAATTAATTGAGCGGTTATTTATTATTTCGCGTTGAAGAGAGTAGGAAAAAGGAATCTTCTCGTCATCTTTTCACGATGAAATCACGAGCACGAGGATGAATTCTGAAAAATTAATGGCCCCTGCTTGCTTCTCGTTTCGCGAGAGCTTTGCTGATTAATTTATCTCATTAATGAAAATGAAAGCCGAATACGAAGAGAGAATACGAATACGCGTCGCTTTTCAGTTCACCGAGCTTCGAAAATATTTCCTAGTAAAATTCTCTACGTTCGTTTCATTTTATGCGCTTCCCGAGAACGAGAAGGAATTATCTCGTTTTCCGGCGCGTGCAATGCTCGATTCAAAAATTACCCGGAATTCCATAACTCGGAGTGCCAACGGATATATTTTTTCAATTGCGAAAAAGCAGCGCTACGAGGCATTTTCTCCGATTCCAATCATTTTTAAAGGGAAACGGAAATTTTCCGGGAAGACGAGACTTTCTTTGAAAAGAGAAGATTGGAAAAAGCACTCTGAAATTCTTTGGCAATTGAATTCTTACACCGAAAAAAAGGTTTAGTAACATCAACTACCTAGCTGCGATCACGGAAAATTTGTTTGAATCAATCGTCACACATTTGATTTGATTGCCCCGTTGTTGAAATAATAAAACTGGTGTCGTTGTTTCGAATGTGTACTGCATTCACCGCGATTACAACATTGGATCAAAATGATTTCAAACGAGATTGATTCAACAACTTGTTTTCTCATTCAATCGAATATTTAGTCATATTTCCTGGAAGTAAATAAAATTGTTTTAACTGCATGTTTCGTCTCATCAACAAAATCTAGTTTTAATTTGAGCTATTCATCCAGTTAAAAAGAATAGTAAATGCTTTCAAGTCGATCAAATGGTTTGATAAATTTGACTAAATATTTCAATGCAGCCACAACACATTTAGTCGATAGATACGTATAGTAACTACCACGATCTCGGCACTTCGCCCGAGATCCGCCAGGTGGCGACGATCGGCGCGCGCTCTCGCGCCAGCGAGACAGCCACTGAGCACCTATAAGTACCAGTGTATTACCAGCATCGGAGTCCTCGATTAACTTTAAATTGATGGAACATACCCGCGCTCTGTGGTCGCGCAGTTCTATGGACTAAAGACTACATATTTGAATGAGATCACCATTGCACTTTGGTGGCGCTCGTGCTCTTTATGGGCGCAAGGATAAATAAGTTAAATTTTCACTCAACTGTTTGATCTCACGATTAATTGGTTGAGTAAAAGCCCTCGTAGCTTAAACAAATATTGCATATCATCGAATGTTTTGTTAATTCAATTGAAATTTTCTAGCTTCATATTGAATGCATTTTTTTTCCGGTGAACAACATCTGAATTGCATAGAAAATAGAAATTGTTCATTCAACTAAACCATTTGGTTATGCAATCGCATATTGAGTGCATTTTACCAAATATAGAATCAAAACAATGTAATTTTCAATTGAACGGATTTTCTGCTCTGTTGGGCCAAGGATATATGTATTTATGGGAATGCAATTTTTGTTTCCATTTTGATACACGTTTTGAGTTAACTGAATTACACATTTCGTTCGCCACCCGTAACCGCCGGGTTTGGTTAATTCAAGCCACATTTTTTTCACTTTACCAAACCTTTTTCTCGGTGTAAGAATGTCAAAATGTTTCCTTTTTGAGGAAGCAAAATGACAATCGAATGAGAATAAATTTTTTAGTTCTCACCGGATACCAATATCGCAGCAGCGCTGAACGCAGAAAATTATTATTACCATCAGTGACCCTTTCGTCGAACGCGTGCCGAAAACGCTTCGTTTAACTTGTGAAAGGTGCGAATTCAAATGTCCGCAAGAGTGAACGCATAGGCACATTACTTGTTCTCCCTCCTCTCTCTCTCTCTCTCTCTCTCTCTCTCTCTCTCTCTCTCTCTCTCTCTCTCTCTCACTCTCTCTTCCTCTGGGTGTGCAGGTGCAAAAAAATGAAAAAACACCCGCTGTTTCATACAAATAAATAAATGTCAACGAGTTTCTCTCTCTTTCTTTATTCCCGCTGCCTCAAAAAGGACGCAATTCGCGAGTTTTGCGCGATCAAAGTTGCGCGAGTCTTGCCCTTTTTTTCATATCAGCAAGTAGTCGATGTACACGAGAAATATTGCGAGCGAACATTTCTCAAAAAAAACTTTCAACATTATTTTCACTTTGTTTCGCAGCTGGTTAGAAATCCAGAATGGCAACGAAAAATTCGTTCTCTCTCTCTCTCTCTTTTTTTTCGTTCCCCCCACTGAGAGATTCATTATGAACGCTAAAAGTTTGTCTCGTCGGCCATATACATATATATATGTATCTCGCCATTGTTAAATTTTCCGTTCCAGGATGAGACACGGACAATGAATGCCAGCCAAGTTTGTACATTTAAATTATCAGCTACTATCTACTCGTCCGAAATTCTCCCTAGTCAAAAGTACACGGTTTATCACTCTCTCTCCTGCTTTCTCTTTCTGTTCCTTTTTCATATTCTCTTCAAACAACTCGGGGGATATATTCAAGACGACGACAAAACGAGGGTTTAATAATTCTCTCTCTCAATCTCCATCTTTCCCTCTCCCCATTCTTCTACATTCTCTCTCTCTCTCTCTTTCTCTCTCTGAAAGCCATTGTCGCCGAGTTTTCGCTCCCCCGGTAATTTATTTCACAAAAACATCTTGTTTTCCCCGCTCCTACGGGATGAAATTCCCAACCCCACGTTATTTCCTTCTCACCGTTTGAATCGCACGAGTCACTTGGTTTTTGTGGATCTTACGGAAGTTGGTGATTTCTCTCTTACGTTTATTCACATTAAAATTATTACCATCCATTTTTTTTTATGTGCGTTGAACTCTTTAAATTTCGTATCGGCACAAAATTTCTCTTTCTTGTAAAAAAATGTATATGAATAGCGAAACGCACACGCTATACTTAACAAAAACGTGTTCTTGAAAGAGAAGAAGAAGAAGAAGGGGAGCGAGAGAAGTATTCCGCTGGTAAACTTGATCCGGACACGTAGCTTGCATTACCGTCGTTAAAGGGAAACTGAGCGGAGAACATGAATCCGTGTAATATTAAGGTACACATTAGAGTGTGGTAAAAAAACCTAATTCTTTTTCTATCTATCAAGAGTTGGTACTTTTTTTCTGTTTTATAAAAACGGAATCTCGCTGGATCAGCAAAAACAAATTCCCTTCTCAACGGACTTATTTTATCGTCCGGACAATTTTTTTCCCAAGATCTCTGTGAGATTTGGATTCGAAAAATTAAAAATACTAGAAGAAACCTATGTGCCAAAGAAAGAAAATGCTTTCATCAAAACAAAGGCTTTTTTTCGGTAACAAAAAAATGTTGTTCGCCCTCTCAGTTTGGCCCTCTCAGATTTTCGTTCATGATTTTTTCCTGCAATTTTACTTGAGACTCAAAAATCTCTTCTCCCCTTTCCGCGCGCGTCAGAGAGACAGGGCTGAAATTTCAAACTTATTTTCCTCAAAAGTCCTAGAAATGCAACTGGAGTTCCCCAATTTTTTCCAACTTTATCCGACATTCTGGCGTCATTATTTCTATCAATTCAATTATTTATTCCCTCCGTAAGACTTGGTCAAACAAATACGTTATCAACAAGAACTTTCGATCTTTTTTGTTCCTTAAAACAAATTCGTGCAAAAATGCAGCACACACAATGTACGGATATGCGCGGATGTATTTCGTGTGTGGAAGAACAAATACAGCGTCATTATTCTCTGTTTTTCGTTTAACATTCTACAATGACGTAGCGGGGATCGTATACAACTGTGGATATGCAATTGCAGCTGGTGCAACGTATCCTGTGTACGTGCGCGAGAGAGAGACAGAGCGAGTATAGAAGGAGAACAAGCGAGAAAATCGAGAGAGAGAGAGAGTCGTGTGTCGTATGCCCTCGAGTACAACTCATAGTACGCTATCGTAGTATCCCGTAGTATTCCCTCCCCCCCCCCTCCCAGTCCCCTCTTTTATCCACTCGCGTATACCATCGATGCCCCTCATTCTGTGCTTTTCCCCTCTTTCGCCCTGAGCCCTCGCGCACTATTTCCCCTGAATGGCTTCCAACAACGCCCTTGCGTCTCCCTCCCCCTCTCTCTCCTACTCTCTACCTTTATCCTTGCAAGCTCGTCCAAGCCACGCCCATTCCTCTCTCGTCGGCCATCTTGGAAGTTACGTAAACTTGCGCGCCCTCTGTGTAGCTACTTTTTCGCTACACGCGTACGCGAGTGTACGTGTGTGTGATTGAGCGAGAGTAGGATCCTCCGGCGAAAAATTCGTGAATTCACGCTGCGCGCGAGATATTCCTCGGTTGGCCGAGACAATCGATTACAAAATTTTTTTTAATTTTCTGCAGACTCTTTGAAGGAAAAACAGGAGCTAATTCCCGTGGATTTGGATCAGGGAATCATTGTTAAATTGAAAAAAAAAAAGATAATTACGGAATAGCAAAGATATTTCAGTTTCTCTGTAGATCCATCCTAGATCGCGCCAATTTCTCCCTCAAAACGCGTGCAAATGATTGTTGAGTTCTCCATGGAATTGACCGCGAGGATCGCTTTAACGAAATTTTATTTATTTTTTATTTCAATACAAAAGTTATTAAATTGTCGCTAAAATAAGAATCAAATGATCTCGAAAGACGGTAGACGTTCCAACAGAGTCGTTTCGATAATGAGGATAACGGATTTGCTTTTGAAACAACGATTTTTCTTCTTCGCAAATACGACCTTCATTGCCCCCTTTATTTTTGGGATTCGTAGTACGCTTTCTCCCCACTATTTTTGCTATTCCCCCTTCTCCATCTTCTTGCGCGGACGACCTGCACGGCGCGGTGGTTCGCACTGATAGCTCTATGTTTTTCGAACTGGTATATACCGTATAGCCGATCCTCTTCTCTCCTCTTTCTCGCGTACTCCGCTGTACCGCCGCTTTGTCGCTTCCGCCACTACCTTTACTACTTCTGCCACTACTACTAGTTTCCTCGCCCTCTGACGTTCACTTGCCGGTACCGCGGATGCATGTTTCCCCACTATTCATGCACAACGCGATCGGTGAAACGACTTCGCGTTTTACTCGAGTCTTCGGAGAGGACTCGAGTAATCCACTCTGATTCATCCAAAAAATTTTATACAGAATCTTGGATAAATCAAACATATACATTAGGGTGATTCGTTTCAGGGGAACTTTTTTTTTTTTACCCATCGTGCCCGAAAACCTTTAGTTGGTACCCAAAAACGAAGTTTCGTGAAAGGGGGGTGTTGTCAAAAAATATTTAGAGGTCGCGAATCAAAATTGAAGGTTTCCCATTTGATTGACATTGGACATTTTTTTTTTTCCATTATCAGTGTTACCATTCCGCGAATTTTGATGTCGCAATATTTTCCAAGTGGATTCTTATAGGAAATATGCTACTCTACGATAAAGTTCATCAAGCCATGTCCGTAAATTCAACCGTTTCAGCGGTATCATTGTTTCAAGTGAATATTGTGTGAAAATATCTATTCAAACGGCTGTAACGCCTGAGCCATTATATATATCGAAAAAATTCAAATGAGTACTTTGTAGAGAAAGTAATTTGCTACAAAAAAGTCTCATAAGCCGAGCCCGTCAATTCAACTCTTTCTCGGGTATAGGTGTATGAAGTAAAATAAATAGATATTTTTTTTGTTTTATTCAATCAAACGAACTTCATTTCTATGAGATAGCATGTACAAAATCATCAGAAAAACCATTCGACAAATGTTACAAAGAATTCCCTATGCAAATAAATCAATAAAACAAAAACAAAAAATCTATTTATTTTACTTCATCCACCTATAGATGAGGAAGAGTTAAATTTACGGGCTCGGCTTGTGAGACTTTTTTGTAGCAAATTACTTGCTCTACAAAGTTCTCATTTTAATTTTTTCATTATATCCAATAGCTCAGCCGTTACACCCGTTTAAATAGATATTTTCATGCAATATTCACTTGAAACAATGACACCGCTGAAACGGTTGAATTTACGGACATGGCTCAATGAACTTTATCGTAGAGTATCATATTTCCTATGAAAACTCACTTGGAAAATATCGCGTTCTCAAAATTCGCGGAATGGTAACACTGATAATGAGAAATTTTTTTTTTTCAATGTTAATCAAATGGGAAACCTTCAATTTTGATTCGCGACCTCTAAATATTTTTTGACAACACCCCCCTTTCGCGAAACTTCGTTTTTGGGTACCAACTAAAGGTTTTCGGGCACGACGGGTCAAAAAAAAAAAGTTGTCCTGAAACGAATCACCCTCTAGTATACATATAGACGTATAAAATATATTTCATCTTCATGCCGGTTTCCGAAGCAGAGCAAACGATTTCTCGTCCCATCCGACCATACGCCTTCCTTTACCACTGGATTTTTCGAGTGAGTTTCGAGTTGTAGAAAAAAATGGAAAATCCGAGCCCTACGGAGTCGGCGAGTTGTATTAAAAATCGAGAATAGAAAAAAAAACAATCTCCACTCTCTTGTTTTACACTTTGTGACATTTATTTACCGTGGCGACCGATTTATTTGTACGGGAATGCCCACTTCGCTACTGTAAATCAGCTCGTGGGTTCCGGTCGCGGAGCTGACCGAGCGAGAACGAGCGATATCTCTGAACTTCCGGTCTTGTTGTACAACATACACGTACCGAATGGCCAGCAGTCCGCTTTACTCTCCATCATCTCCGTTTCCTGTTCTTTTGTTCGCCCAACGGTCTCCGCACTCCTGTCCCTTTATGCTTCCTTGTCAACTATATAGTACCTCCGCAAAATTCCTTTTCCCTCTTTTACCCTCCATTACCGATCGAGAGAGAATCCCACGATTTGTGCGAATTTTTTTTTTTTTAAGTTCAAATTTATCAAAATATACAAAATTATAGAAAATCATAGAAATTGATCGAAATAAAAAAATATATTTCTGCTCAATTTTTGGGGTCCAATTTAGGATGGTAATAATTTATAACACCTAATTCTGGTGAAATTTGAATTCATTTTGAAGACTTGTCTCTAACTTTACGGAAGTAAGATCTCGGGAAATTTGAAATCACCGTAAATTCAAAATTGTTAATAAATTTTTACCAAAAATCGTACCGAAAAACTCACTTATCGAATCTTCAATTCAATTGTCAATTAAGTTATTAATTGAATCGGAATAATTGAAGCTTCAACGCCACTGATGAATCTTGCGTTACGGTTATCATCGTCAAAAGTATTGAGATATGAATTTTCCGTGCGTTATTATACTTGGCGCCCAGACGCTTCCGCGGTTCTCAGAAACAGCCTCCAATGAAAATTGCCAGATCCATTTGGAGAACACGCTTGGAATTTCCGCTTTCGGCGATTTCACTGTGCGACCATAATTTTCCAACATAGGTCCGAAATTTATCGTTCGTAGGAGTAAAAATATCTCAAATGGGTTATCAGCTGATTGCGATGGCAATCTTCAAAATCTCTCTCTCAGCAAGGTAATTTTACACGAAAAGGAATAACGAATATTTGCATGATTCTCGTTGAAGTGTCTCAATTTTCTTGAAATTTCGCGATTAAGGGTAAATTCGTCACAAATTGAAAGTCATTAATTTGACAATTTATCTCGGATACGACCGAAACCATCGCGATGGTTCATCGTGGCGTCTGATCGATGAATGAAAATAATGAGCTATAATAAGTTTTGCAGAAAGATTGGAGAAAGAGAATATATTCCTGAGTACAAATGCGGTGAACGACCCGCTTGGAAATTTCGTTGTTGCGCGGTAATCGGACCGGCGATAGAGCGAATGAGATGAAACGATCGCGAAACGCGAAGAGGACATTCTCAAGCGTTCCATCGCTACCATATACAACATTCTATATCCTCGTGGAATTTCAATATCGCGTAATTTCACGCTATCCGCTCGTATCAACGAGGCAAGAGGAGCAGGAACGAGCGGCAACCCCTTTTTCTCCTTTTACCTCCACGAGGAGACAAAAGCTTCGAACACTCCTGTCTCCGTCGAGCAAATCTGTACCGACGGACATGATCGTTTTTGAAACAAAAAACTCAAACGCAGATTTTTAATCAAATCTGACAGCAATGCGAACCCTCCCCTTTTTTTCGTCCCCTTCATGAATAATCATAAACTTTGATATCCTTTTTTTCATACCGCTAAATTTCATAATTACTCGATGAATTTGTGGAAAATATGTTATCATTTTGCGGTAGAAAAACGTGAACCTCCTGAAAATTCATTACATTAGTTTTGGTAGATTTTTCGACACATTTCTGGAAAAAAAGATATCTCGAATTGACAATCATCCGCAAATTTTAAGAGTTTACAATTTTTTTGCTTCTTTATGAAAAAAGCTAAACGACACTGACATGAGAGAAAAAATTACTAGAGCATGAATTTATTTATTAAATGAAAGTATTAATTGAAAGTTGATTGGACTAATTAATTTGCTGATTCAACACATTTTTTTCTCAGTGCTTCCTGTATTAAAAGACATGCATGTTTTGAATGATAAAATGTGTTATCGATTCAAACAACATATTGCATATGATTGATAACATATTGTTAGATTCAAGTAAACTCGTTTATTGAAACAGAAATTTATGGAATTGAATGAAAAAAATGAACCAAGTAAATATATAAGGGAACCAATTAATATGTTTTGGCAAATAATGAAAAAAATGATTTTTTTCCTTCAAAACTTTATTTCATTGGTTCTAGTAATTTTTTCTCTCAGTGACCTGGAAATGTTTAATTCGTACGATTTTCGTATCATTTAAAAAAATTGTGCATTTCAAAAAGATTTGTTTTCATTCAGCAGAATTTTGATTTTTCTCGGAAGACCTTTTCAATATTTTCCATGAAAAATTATTTTCGCATGAAATACCGCGACTAGAGTGTGCGATTGAAATAAATTAAAATTTTACTCGAATCATCGCATTGACATTATATTTCTCTGTTCGTCTGTTTTCAGCTGAAAGCCCGAGCCGTGACAGCCTGGAGGCACAGCGGTGAGCACGGAAACGACCTCTCGGTATTTTGCTGGTGAGAATGGTGAGCCGTGAGCCGAGGATCGTGAAATATTGATTCGTGATTTTTGGTGATCGGTCATCGCGGAAAAATTCAAAATCGTCAAAGCGACGCCTGAGCTCGCGTCGCCCTGGAATCCAGCGTCTCGATATTCTCATCGATCCGTGAGAGATCGAGAGAGTCGCTCGATGATATACGACGAGAAACGTGCTGATGAGTTGAAAAGCAAACAAATAAAAATACCAGCGGGAGAAAGCAAAAAAACGAGAATTCGATTGGGAATTCCTGAACGAAAAAAAAAGTCTCTGCAACGTCCAATAATTTATACTCGAATTTGCGAATGAGAACAAAAATGGCGAACGACCAAAATATGAGAAATAACAGGAGAAATCAAGAACGAGTGAGATGCAAAACGGTAGAAAAAAGAAACACGATTCATCGTCCCGGTCATTCGTCGTGATCCAAGGATAAATAAGACACTCCTGAAGAATGAAGGATCGAAATTTCGTTTTCATTGCGTGAAGATAAAAATTTGCACGAATGCACTTGTGTGCAATTTTTCATCGAGTTTGTCTTGTAACGAGGAAAATTCTCGTTCGTTACTGTGCGAGAGCGAGAAACAAATAACAACAGTGAAAGGTGGAAAAAAGGACGAGAGAAGACAATTCTCGTTTACCCTTCGCCATTTGTACATAAAGAAGAAAGATAAATAATAAAATACGTAAACGTGCATTGTATATGCGCAATGTGTGCTCGGGGATGTAAGCAATTGTGTAAAATTGAAATATACGAATCATATTAATGCGGTTACGATGACTACACACACGTAAATAAAATTAATTATAATTAATTAATTAATGATAATTAATGATTAATCCTGCGCCGAATGTACGTCTGATTCGTTGTGTCGATTTTTTTTTCCATCTCAAATTGTAAATAGACTATTTCGAGATTTTTAGATGGTTTTTTCCGGAAAGGAAAAGAGTATCCAAAAGAGCGAGTCGAAATTTTTTTATCGCAGCATTTGTAACAGCATACTCTCGATTCTTGAGACATTTTTGACTCTGTGCTTCTGTCTCGCTTTCAAGTTCCCAGGGGAAATTTCGAGAAAAATCAAGAAAAATATTTGTACTCACTGCTAAAGGATTCGTAGCGAATTCTCATTTTCCCCGAGTCGAGACATAATTCGTTTGAAAACAAAAAATAATAATTTTCTCAATTCTCAATTCTCCGAGATGAGTAAATCTTTCCGTAGATTTTACGATTTTTTAAAATATCAATTTATTTTCCTGCTAAGCTTCCGTTCGAATATCGTGGTAATGGATTTCGTTTAAATTCGAAATTCGTCGGCTTTACGAAAATTCGAGAAAATGTTCATTTTTCAATCCACAATCAATGTTTTACTGAACGAAAAAAAAACTATTCTCACCGGTGTCGTCGCTCGAAATATTCAAAATACGCTTTCGATGTCGTACCTTACCTTACCCGTAGGATAAGGACATTAAAAGAAAAAAAGAGATTGAGAAGAATGAAAGAAAACTGAGAAGTTCATGTAGGGTTTTTTTTAGGGTCTCTGCATCGATTCACTCGACCTGCTGAAAAAAATTAGACTCTGAAAAACCTTTTTGTACGATATAGCGATTCGTTGGAAGATTCAAGATTTATTCCCGTATGTGAAAAAAAAAAATAACAAATGACAAATAGGATATCGATAGAATGAGAGTGCGTGACAAAAATTGAACGCTCACGCGAGTGCGTAAGATTCGTGCTTGGAGAAAACAAAAAAAGAGACGAATTAAATTTTAAAAAAATAACAGTAATGATAAATCTTTGTTTTATTCGAGCGGGGAAAAAAAATCGTAGAAAAACACGGTCGCACGAGCGTTTGTCAAGAATGCGTGACTAGGATATTCGATTCTAGAATGTCACAACGAGTCTCATCACCCACTGTGATAGGACCCATTTATTATCTCGGATAAGTAGCGTTTCTCCTCTCTCTCTCTTTCTCTCTCTCTCTCTCTCTCTCTCTCCTTCTCTCATTCTCTTACCATTCTCTATTTCTGACTCATCTCAGTTTTCCTCTCATTTGATCGTCACGATCGACCTAATTAATCTGAAAAAATCACGGGATGCACGAAAATCCAACTCATCATTCCTGAAAGTCATTTTTCAGATTTATTTATGCGACAGAGTAAATGACAAATCCTCAAAATTTCCGGGTGAAAAAAAAGTTTAAAAATTTCGAAGGATTTGGCGTAACTCCACCATCAATCCGCATGATCCGATTAATTAAAAAAAAATTATCAGTTTCAATCAGCTGAGAGAATTTTTCGTGCGCCTCGCGAGTAACTTTCGGTAAATTCACTTTCTCAATCATTTCTTCTTCACTCTTCGTTATCAATCGATCAAAATGAACCTGCGTCCAAGATCAAAATATTTTCTTGACGGTGTGTGCGTGTGTACCTGTCGCGTATACCCAACATCAATTGAAAACAAAAAGAAAACAAGCAGAACGAGAAACCAGTTTTTCTCTACTCTTTACTCTCGGGCTGTTCGCTCTGACATCTTCTGATAATCCAATCGCGACTCACGATACGTGAGTGGCGCAAAGACTTAATATCACGCGTAGAAATGTACAAAGAAAAACAAATCGATAAATAAATAATTGTAGATGATAAATAAATAATTGTGAAACTCCATTAATCGCGTATAATTAATCGCCTGGAACGGCGAAATCTCGTGCGATGGGCCAATCCTTTGAAACGTGCAATATTCGTGATGAGGGAGTAAAAAAGAGCCACTGAACAGACTAGTTGAGATGGTTATGAAGAAAACAAACAAAAAACACGGAAAATCTCACCGCATTAATTTTCAAAGAGTTACATCATTGAGACGAGACTGAAGCACAGAGTTCGAATTTTTTTAGCGTGATGAGGGGAAAAAAAATTGTATTCGATTGGAAACAATGATCAGATGCGTCGAACAAAATTATTATTTTTTTTCAAAATGAAATTTCAATCGAATTTCGGGCGGTGACTCAGTTTCAGCGATTCGCGTGAAATTTATTCGGCCAAATTGTACATTTCTGAATTAAAATGATTGTTCTGTAAATTAATAAAATCTTTTTTTTTCGATGAAAAATTTAACGAAATAGAGCATTTCTATTTTTGGTGTGTATCTTTGAAAAAATCGCGATTGTGTACTTTGTGCGTGCGACTAGTCGAATGTGTGTGGTATATATAGGTGTGTCATGCCATACCATTTCGACCTGGGTCTGACCCTTGACCTCTCGGATTTGGCTCGCGATTTTTTATACGATTGTTCTCACTTTCAAAAGCACCCAGTATTTTTTGTAGATTTTTCAGATTCAATTTGAACCTTCTACAATTTTTTAAACGCTTTTATTGCTCGACACAATTTAAAAATCTGAAAAAATTCTGAAAAACCGTATGTCAGATATCAAAACTTTTAAGCTCAGAGCCGCAGCGGGGAGATTTTTCCTTCTTACTATTTTTAAGCTTTTCCGAAAAAAAACGTTAAAAAAAAATAGAAGCGGGAATTATTTTACTATGAATGGTTGCTGAAATATTTTCATATGTAATATCGGATTTTTCAAAAAAAATTCAGATTTTTCGCAAGAGATTTTTTTCTTCTTTATTTTACTAATATCAATGGTTCCAAAAAATCTGAATTTTTTTTTCAAAAATCCCGCTTCTAATTTTTTTAACGTTTTTTTTCGGAAAAAGCATGATGAAAATGGTAAGAAGGAAAAATCTCCCCACTCCGGCGTTAAGCTTAAAAATTTTGATATCTTACACACGATTTTTCAGAATTTTTTCAGATTTTTAAATTGTGTCGATCTATAAAATCATTTAAAAAAATTGTAGAAGATTCAAATTCAATCTGAAAAATCTAAAAAAAAAACTGGGTCCCCTTCAAAGTGAGAAAAGTCATATAAAAAATCGCCAGCCAAATCCGAGAGGTCAAGGGTCAGACCCAGGTCGAAATGGTATGGAATGGCACATATATATATATACGTAGAGGGACATTGATGTATCATAAATCATTAAGTGTTAGTAGAAAAAAAAGCATCTCTCTCTCGCGACACACACCGGATTTCAATGAGCAATTTGTATGATCTAATATTCACATACGACCCATATGTATTAGGGTCGTCCCAGAAAAAACATGGTCTTTTTCCGATTGCGCTCCTCATCGAGATTTTTTAAAGATTTTTCTTGGAAAATTTATCTCGCACAAGCGTGTACAAATTTTTTTAATACCGACGTATCGACGTTGAAGTTTGAAAAAATTCCGTTCTCATTTTAGTAAAAGAATAGGGCTGGCTTCATTTTTCAAGGAGCTACAAAAATCTCGATGCGTAGCACAATCTGTAAAATACGTTATTTCGTTTTAACCACCCTGATATATATGTATACATATGTGTGTAAATCGATGTAGCGTCGATGAACTATGATTAAGCGGTCTGATCATAGATTCGTTGAATAATCGATTGAGACAAGAAAAAATTCCTTGATTCCCTGTCCTCTTGAGTCAATGTCCCGACGAACTTGCATCGAAAGTAAAAAAAAAAAAAATCGAGTGCTCACGGAGATCCTGATGAAGAAAATCTCCAAAAATCGTTGATGAGCTCGGAGCACTTTACACTGGATAAATAAGCGTTTAATTTTTAAAATCGTTTCTAGAAACGTGAGGTTGAAGTCATTTGCTTCGTTTGGATTTTCAACCAATTACAAAATTCCAGTTGAAGAATTCGTAGCTGTTTGGCTTTTGTTTGTCAACGATAAACGTCAGGATTGTTTCTCAGTTAATTTATTAAGTATATCGGTGAACAAAATGAACACTTCTTCGTCCGTATCGAACGAAGATTTCAAACAAATATCGCAGAGATTGCTAAAAAATATGCTAGAATTTTTGACGTTGACTGAATTAATTTTTTACAAAGTCACTGACGTACATTTTTTCCTCAATTCAATGCAAATACTTTGATCCAGTGACTCACGTACGAGCGACTGTAGAGACGATTTCTCAAATTTAGCACTAATTTTACTGCTGCAAAGCTCTCTGATCTTAAGAAAAAGGAAGAAGAAGAAGAAGAAGAAAAAAATCCAATGGACCACTGTGCTAAAAGCCGATGAAAAAAATTTAAATAATTAAAAAAATACTGTACAATGCATTACGATACGAATAACTACAAAGAAGAAAAAAAACAAATACAAAATACTTCAAATACGTCGAAAACCATAATTTTACTACTCTACTCATTAATTATTCAAAAGAACGAAGAAAAAAATGATAAAAATGAAAGAAGCAAGCCGAAAGAAATACAATTCACGTGTAACACTAACCGAAACTATTAGCTAATCGTAAATTACCCGTAAACTGTACGAAGAGATGCAAAAAAAACTAAAAAGACTACCGAATAAGAATGTAACGACGATTTGTTCGAGATAGGTGAAGAGGCCATTTGGTGGTCACGATTGAACAAAAAAAACCTCAATTATAACCGTCGACCAGACATACCCATCGTGCATAACATACTATTTTACTATACCACTACAGCTACCATTTACCAGTGATATAGAATTTAACGAAGGAAAAGAAAAATTCATCGACGACCGCGGAAGGGACATCAAGTTTTTTCGAGGAAAAATGTCACCAATAAAATGAAAAAAAAAACTTTTCACAAAGAGTCAAGAGGTCACTCTCGTTTGCGTATACTGTACACACGAGGAGAGAAAAAAAAGAATATAATAATAATATTAATAATAATAATAATAATAACAATAATACGAATAATAGCCGAAAGTGTAATCTTATTTCGTCGAGATTTGGAGCGGTAGAATTTTAAGATTAATTATAATGAACTTTAAGACCAGCAGTTGTGATGGAGATTGAGATCGATGATGAAGAGTGTACGGGGTATTCTATATCGGGATGAAAATTTGTAATTATATTGTACGAAACTCTTTCGAGGTGTCGTGTCTGTCTCGCCTGTTTCCGTATTAATTTTTCCTGTCTGATCCTCGCACGTATCAAAAACGAAACAAGAAAATAAAGACAGCAAACAAATTGAGTTTCCGGAATGAGAGAAAAATCTGGCTCAAGGGGACACTCTATAAATCTGCAGTTACTTTTTTGGTCATTGAAACGTCTGATGGCTGAAAAAAAATATGTCGGGCTCGTGGAAATCGGAATTTCCGCACGATTCTCGAATCTTTGAGTCTTTCTCAAGTAGATATTTGTGCCTAAAAGTACACTGAGAACATTTTTTTGTTGAAAATGCACAAATTTGTTTGACTCAACCAAATATTTGTTTCCGGAGGTTCAACGAGATCATTTTGGTAATTCAACAAAGATACAGTGGAAGTTTTAGTTAAATCGGTTAAATCGTTGCTCGAATGGGCAAAGTTTCAGTTCAATCAAATGAATATCTTTGTACCAAATAAATTGTGTGATTGAAAATACGAATTGTTTTTTTGTTACAGCTAAATTTATCAAGTTAAAATATACTAGAAATCAACGAAATATTTCTGTACAGCAACTCAGTAACGTGTAAATTGGACTAAACTGTATCTGGAAATTGACCAAATAATTTCGTTAATCTCATATCTTGTGGTTAACCAGATCCATTTGTTGAATTAATTATAGTTTCATCATTTCAAACAAATTAATAATGAATTAAATAAATTTTTTTCAACTAAATGGATTTAGTTGTTTCAACTGAACTTTTTTCTCAGTGTATCATTCTGCAAATACTTTTTTCCACGAGTTTGAGCTGAAATGCCTGCGAGTTGCTTTTATTTAAGAGAATTTGGGTTTTTCGTGTGCTTTACTTTGTTAGTAAATTGAGTCTCATTATGATCACTTATAATTAACCCTCTTACGTTTCCAGAGATTTCTCTTGACTGCGTTAATATCGATCGTTTGGAAAGAGGGAGGGAGAGAGCGATCGAAAACTTGAGATATATGAAAATCGAGGAAGCGATGCATTTCCGTAGAGCGTTATCGTCGTCGAGCCGGTAATCGGTGTCGTAACTTCCGTGTCATCGAGTTATTGAGCCCGCAACTCGTCCACCGTTGTATTCCTAACTCCACCCGTTCGGCTCCTTGGCCTCGCTCTATCCACGGGTAATTAAACTATTCTCGAAGAGAATCTCTCTCTTTCTCTCTCCTTACCTCTCTCGTTAGTCTCCCTATTTCCGTATGCAAAGTCCAGAGCGCATCGAACGATTCGATACTAGATCGTTAATAATGATTCGGCCCCGTAAAATCGGCTGGAATCCCACCTATAAATGCTTGGAAATATTATCATCAACATTGGATGATCGACAACAAGCAATTGTCAACTTTTCAGGTAAGTTTGAATAATTCTTTGCAAAAAAAAAATGAAATTACGAGCAGCGCTCTCTCGAGGGATGCTTTCGTAAAACTTCTCGATGGTAAGTCCATAATCCAGTTTATAGTTTCACTATATAACAGAGTATTATGGGATCTCATCGAATAATCCGGAAATGTCTTCGTCTCTCGTGGACCGAGCATATATATGTGTTTGCGTGTGTGTGTCTGTTGGAATAGGATGACGAGAACGACTTGTGAAACTACGTAATACTGGTGAGTTTATTACTCGACAAAGTTGAAGACTTTATGAGAAGGCCTCGCGTACAATCACGGAGACCTTGGATATTCGCATCCTCGCGAGCGTCAATTTCCATGATGACATATAGAAGATACTTTAACGTCGGGAAATACTGTAAGGGCACGTGGGATGCTCTAAAGGGGTGGAAGGGAAAATATTGAAGGGGCGGGAGAAATCAACGAGCAGACCCAAAAACCTATAACAAGCGGACAGAGGACGTTTCAAGGGGTTGCTTTGGTTTCTAAGATTGAAAAAGCATATTTTAGGGGAATGTGGGGCAAAGTGGACACTGGAGGCAAAGTGGACACGCGAAAAATTTCAATGTTGGGGGCAAAGTGAACACGAGCTGAAACTGAAAATAATGTCGAGCTCATAAAATTATTACTTCGAATTCAGACTATATCTGCACGATTCCCGTAACGTTTCATACACCGTTGAACAATATATTCAAAATAAAAAGCACAAAACACGGAAATCGCAAAATTTGGAAATTTTTTTTTTACAACATTCAAAAAACAATAATGGGGAATGAATGTCACGACTGAAAAGTCGATGAATATGTGAAAATACCATGATTTGTTCACTTGCAAAGTGAATTCATGGTACATTTTCCACATGGAAAAACTTCGAGCAAAGTGAATCTGAAGATTTACCTCGTTTTTTTTTTTAATTTCATTCGAGGAACGATTCTATTGGCTTTATTTCTTCGTTTATATTGTTAAGTTAATATTTTATGCGGGCATAGTCGATTACAGTGTCTTTACTTTCGAGAATCACCGAGTATAGATTTTTCTGCATCTGAGGCGTGTCCATTTTGCCCCCAATTTTTTTTTTCAAAATCAGGGATATTAGGATCGGGAATCAATTTTGAGACATGAAAGTAGTTAAAAGACCGTGTGCTTGCCGATGAAAATTCTTAAATTCCTCAAATGTCCACTTTGCCCCACACTCCTCTATATATTTTTTTATAATAAAAAAATTATTCTATTCAATTAAAAAGTATTTAATCAATGGTTTGTTCAATCATTTGAAAAATTCAGCCGGTGGGACTTGATTTCCGGAGAAGCCTAAAAAAAAGGGACCTCATGGCTCAGAATGACTCATCATGATAGCTTTATTTAAAATTTAAAAACCGAATTGTATCTGTCAGTAGAGGGTAGGAGGGTGCCAAGGAGCATGAGTATATCACGGGCGGACCTAGAATAATTTTACAGGGGCAACGAGAGTTTGAAGGGAGTCAGAAGGAATTTCCAGGGGAGAGCGACTGAGTTACAATGGAAGGAAATAATGACGGAGACATCAAAGGGCTACAAAGTGATGGAGAAGACATTTTAAGGGGTCCAGTGGTACCAAAGCGAAAATAAGGGCACTCTGGCGGATATTTAAGGGCTACAAGTGGGAGAGGCGATGATACTTAAGGGGCACGGGGAGATATTGAACGGCCATTTAAGAGGCTACACTCGGAGTAATTTCTCGTTCGGGAGTAATTTGAAAAATTGCAGCGTGCAAGAGAGGCTCGCGCGGTAAAAGAAAAGGGCGAAGGACGAAAAATCGAAATTTATGTACTATAAAAATATATCATGAGATAGCAGCGCCTGTAACGGGGTTGCTTCTGCTATGACAGCGTGTTTTCCGCGTGGGCTCCCCAAAGATCCCACTGTCTATCGTCGTACAACCGTATCTAAATTACTCAGGGAATTCCATTAAAGCTACCGCGAGAGTATTGCAGAAACTGCAGCAACGCGAACACGAATACCTCACTGATACCTGCTCGAGATACACGCTTTTTCGTATCTCTCCCTCTCGCACTCTCTCTTTTGCTCTTTCCACATTTACAATATACATTCTGCGTGCACTAAACATCCGTGTAATGCTATGTAACATGTTGCGAGATAGCAGAATTCTCTCTCACAGTCTCTGTCACACGATAAATCCCGCCCAATGTTGGTTGAATTTACGCATTTGTTTTCCTGGAATATCAAAGGCCGCACAAACATTTCTCGCTCTCAATCATAAGAAAAGGCCTTTGAATTTTATATGTATTATATTTTTATATTGACATCCATTGACAAAGTGATCTCTTAATTTTGATTTCCCCATTGGAGAATTCTCACTGCACGATAATTATGAGAAAGCGCTGCGCCAAATTAAAATTAAAAAAACGTCTTCATCCTCGATTAAAAACTTTAGAATTAAAAATAATTTCTGAAATAGTTCTGCAGTGAATGTGAAAACATTGTGCAACCAACTTATTTATCGGTATCGAGAGATAGGAGAGAGCAAATGAGAATAGAAAAAAGCGAGAGGAAGGGGAAACTTGGCGCAAAGTTCTCTGGACGCAATGCGATAACTTTGGCATTCGGTGTTATTGGGTAAACACAGTCCTTGTGGGTAGTTTTCGCTCATGGATTCGTTCGCGACTTTGCTAATTGCCGATTTCGGTGCGCATCCTCCTTGCTTGCGCTTTGGTCCGTTCGCTAGGAAACGCCGCTTCTGTATTACCGTGGAAATAATTACTACGGAAATGCACGTATGGGAAATTTCATGCAGAACGAAGACGCTAAAGTCTATCTTCAGGACCAAATTTCGCATGATGAAGAAATGATTTGAAAAGAAACTGGGAAGAAGTTTGCTTGGAACGATTCCGGAGGCCGAACTTTTTAATCTGGACAAATTTGGAGAAAAACTTTTTAATCGGAGCGAAATTGTACGCGGAATACCCTTTACTCGTGAATAGCTTCCGTCGCTGTACTCGCGAGAATCCTCCGTTCCTTCTCATTCCCAAATAGATCGTTAGCAATTAACGTTGGCTCGTATCGTTTCGCCCTCTCTCGCAAGTGCAATAAAAGCCCCGCTAGTGGCAAAAACACATTCGTGGATGTGCCCGAGAGAAATGTATCTCTGTGAGCGTCCGTATGTGTATGTTACCACCGAGGAATCCTCTCGTTTCCGGTTGTACGGAAATGGGAGAGAGTTTTCAAAATCATGATATACATCCTCGAAGTTTTACTTTCCACTTCGCTCAATTCGACTAATAATAAAGCGAATAAGTGACCGTACGAACTTTTGGAAAATGTAATTATGGATTCAATGCCTCTGTTATGGGTTTCCCGTGTTACCAGATATGAAAAATAATCAATAAATTTTAGGTACTTTGCACTGACTTTACTCATTGTCTTGTTCCTATATTCAACTTTTTTATTCAGACAAATTATACTTAATTGTGTGATTTCTCTGAGCTTTCTTCAAATTCCTCTTAAAATTCTCTCGTTCTTTTGCATTCTTTTTCGAAATTTATTCTGCACTGGTCTGTATCGATGGGAAAAATTGTGGCAAGTCCATTCGAAAATATATCGATCAAGCGTTTGTTCGTCGAATTTACCAATCTATTTTTTTATCAAGTGAGTATATTGTATATAAAATATATCATGGATGTATGGGATGTAACAGGATTGACTATCACGATCGGGTGACAGAAAAGAGGGTTGGTGAGGGTAATGGGGGGAGGGGGGGGGTTAAAACAGTGATAGCTTTAAGTAGTAGAGTCCGATGCACCGAGAGATAGGTTACATCACTGATGCGCGTACAGAGATAGTAAAGTGTGTATAAATTTACAAAGAGTGTAAAAAAAGAGAGGCAAAAATAAAGCAAGAAAAGAGCGGAGTGCGAAATGTTCGAGAAAGGGACGAGCACCGATCAGCCGATTAGTGATGCAAACGACCGAGCACACTGCACTTGTCTCACAGATGGCTTCCGTAATCCTGTTATATACTTGGAGGAAAAATTTTCTGCTTTATCCGCTCTATTTGTACTTACGTACAAACGCGTATCCGATGAAACAATGAAAGAGGGAGAGAAGAAATTTTGAGAAAAAGCTCCGATTCGTCTTCCTCCGCTAAGAATTCGCCTCCCTCAAATGTACAAATTTCACATTACGAAACTTCTATTCTGAGAAAGTGAAAATTGTTTGCTAGGTCGATGGAAAAGAGTGACTGTGGAAAATTTTAATAAATTTATAATAAATCAGGGAATAAGCATTCGTGAAAATCGTTTGAAATGAGTCGGTATTTGATCGAAGCAGTTTTAAGGCTGCCCAAAATATAAACTATATCAGGAGGGAGAAAAATTGTGCCAGTACGGAATATAATATTCACGGTTAATATTAGCACTTGCTCTCTATGTATACGGTTCATATATTTATATGCAGACGCGCATCTACGCACATACGTATATAGGTAAATTGTCCCGTTAAAATCCGTTCTAAACTTCCGCCATTAAGTTTTACTGTATGGTATTGCTCAGTATAACGTCCCTCGTGAAACTTCTGCGAGGTGTGCCCTCTGCCTCTTTCCCTCTCTCTCTCTCTTTCTCTCTCTCTTTCGTTTGTAAGTATACCCCTTAAGTACAACGTAAACTGAAACCCCATTACACCGAGGATTCTGAAGCGAATACCGCGAGAAATAAGTGCCATTTCCAGACGAAGCACAAATATATACGTATAGCCACGGGGCGAACTATCGCCATTTAAGTTGAACGTAGAGGGTGTGTCAGGTATAAATATATAACTTTTTTTCCATAAAATCTTCCAATTCATTTGAAGTGACTCGGGAAATTAAAAAAGTCATTTTTCATCAAATTTCCGAATCTTATACCGTGTTATTAAAATCATTAACCATTCTGTGAATCAAATATAAGGGCGAGCCGATTGGAAATTAGGTTTTTAGAATATTTGAAGTGGAATTTTGATACCGTCGATCAGGAATTGCGTATAAATCAAATAATTCATAATGAAATCGGTGAGCCTATGTTGCTAGGTATTTTTTGGCAATTTTTTAGAAAAAAACTAATGGATGAATCGTTTTGAAACTTTTCCGACAGTTTATTCGAGGTTTGAAGATGAGGAAAAAAATTTTAAGTGTCATTGAAAGGTCAAGTTTAAATTTTGTACATTTAAAGAAATTATTTTCAATAAAAATAAGGTCTATTTTCTTCCAGAAGGGATGAAACAAAAATCTTTCCACAATTTTATTCCACGTTCTATCGAGTACGATGAAACAAAAAACAGTAGAGAGCGATTAAATTGCGAGTCTTCATACTGGAGAAAACTTTGCTTCTGAAAATATAGATGTTTTTTTTTTTTCATGGAGAAAGCTCGCTCGCGCTGAACCGAAAAATAACGAGGCAGGGGATCGGAAAACTCACGCATAATGTCGAGTTAGAAAGAGCGAGAAGTATCTCGGTTAAAGCTATTAATAGTTTTCGTGAAACTTCTCTGCGGTGTGCAATACAAATCTCGTGCTGTGCCTCGTCAGTTCTCGTCGAAATATCGACGCAAATTAAGCTCCCAATAACAGTTTCGAGTTCCTCATCGACAAACTATCAATCTCAAGGAACTGAAGAAGAAAATTCTCGCTGAAAATTGAATGAATTTTCGAGAATTATATTCTGAATAGTGGAAAAAACGCGAAGCGGCAATTCGCTGGATCCATAAAAAATCAAAATTTCCATTCGAGAACTTACATTGTAAAAATAGTATTCGATAGATCGGTAATTCGTTATGAGGAAGATCGGGTCGACGATTTAAATTGAATAAGAATAAAAGAAATTGAAGATATGCCGAATAATCCGGAAGGAGAGAACGCCGAAATGTGCATCGTGTGCAAGAAAATGGCTAAACAAAAATGCGGCGGCTGTAAGGCTGTTTATTATTGCGGTCGCGAGCATCAAAAGTTTGATTGGAAGAGACATTCGAAGGATTGTCGAGCTTACAAGCTGGCGAACGACAAACTCGTTGGACGTCACTATGTGGCAACGCGAAACATCGAAATCGGCGAAATCGTAATGAAGGAAAAACGAGCATTGGTTTCTGCGCCGCCCCAGGGAACAATGCCGATTTGTCTCGCCTGTTACGCGCCCCTCAACGCCGATAATTCACGGTCTTGTGAAAAATGCGGCTGGCCACTGTGTCGTGATTGCAAGAGTCACGATGAGGGTGGTGAGTGCGAATTTACGATGAAAAAACGTGATACTCGAGTCACGATTACGAACTACGATATTCCACATCCGACTTATCGTTCGATCGGTGTGATAAGGGCATTGGCTATGCGCGATAACGAACCGGATGCTTATCGCCGATTATTGAATCTCGAGGATCATTGCTCCGGCGACGCTTTCAAACAACGCTCAACGAGCGGCCTTGATACACCTCGAGATGTGGCACGTTTTGTCAAACGATTTTTCAATATCGACGACGTCGACGAGGATGAAATTGAAAAAATCGTTGGCATTCTTCAGGTATTATAAATAAACACATTGAGATTGCGAGCTGATTATTGATCTGATGTTCCCTTTAAATTAAAGGAAAAACATTGTGCAAATTATAGGTTTCTCTACAATCTGCGACTTTCGAAAAAATTGCTTGAGAAGTCGACTCTTGAGGAAAAATGTCTACGATCCATTTTTAAGCACTCGATTATGACAAAAAGTGGCTCATAAAAGTCTCAGAAACCTGTGCAAGGAATTGGGTAGTTGGTGAGGTAGTTGGTTGGATGAGACAAAATTTGTTGAAAAAAATAGTAATTTTTAAGCTTTAAATTTTACAAACGAATATTTTTCCAACGCACAGAATGTCTGTATATGATTGTAAACAAATGACCCACCAAGTATCAATCCGATCATTAACTTTATTAACAGTTGCCTCTATTAAGAATGAAACAGGTGACTCAATATTATCAAAAACAATGTACAATAACGTGAAAACCATATGGTATTTACATACCGAATTAATCAAGATCCCCTTAAGGATTGCAAAAAAAATTAAAACACAAAAAGCCACTTGGAGAATTTAAAAACAAAAAAAATGACGCCTGAAAGAAGTTTGTAGAATAAAAAACACGGGAGTTATGGCTGTTCAAAAATTTATTCTCCGCGTAACCCCTTAATGATTGCAAAATAAATAAAAACACAAAAAGCCACTTGGAGAATTTAAAAACAAACAAAAATGACGCCTGAAAGAAGTCTGTAGGATCAAAAACACGGGAGTTATGGCTGTTCAAAAATTTATTCTCCGCTTACCCCCTTAATGATTGCAAAAAAAATGAAAAAACACAAAAAGCCACTTGGAGAATTTAAAAACAAAAAAAATGATGCCTGAAAGAAGCCTGTACGATCAAAAACACGGGAGTTATGGCTGTTCAAAAATGTATTGTCTTTGTACCCCCTTAAGGATTTTGAAAAAAATAAAAGTAAAAAAAATAACCTTCAGAATTTGAAAACGAAGAAAATGACGCCTGAAAGAAGTTTGTACGGTCAAAAATACGGGAGTTATGGCTGTTCATTATCTCATTCTTTTTTACCGCAATTGTCGCTCCTCTGTGAGGGAATTCCCCCGTGACGTCAGTAGTATATAGAATTTCTTGGAAGCATCGTGGAATATATGAAGGAATTTTTTGCGAGAATAGTCGTGACGTCGTGACCGCGTCTCGCGTCACAACAGCTGAGCCTGACCCACTGACCTACTTAACGAAAGTTACGTCTCAGTCCGACAGATCGCGCTGCGATGCAGTATTTTGCTCTGCTCATCGACTCGATCGTGCGCGCGCTGCTTTCTCTCTCTCTCTCTCAGTGAACCATGAACGGGAGCGGCTGCAAACGGCTGACGCCAGCTGACGCCGGCCGCCCACGTTCGACAAGTTTACTCGTGTTTTTCGACTACTCTAATTAACTACGTGACGTTGAACAAACCAATTATCGAATATCGCGACAATAAGAGTCACGGCTTTCCGAAAATTTTGCTTACACAGTGGGGTCAACAGAGTGACAGGTCACGCGCGTTTTCTTCATGAATTTTTTAGGCTTGTGAATGGTTTTATTTATCTGGGATTGTTGCTTTAAATTTTAGAAATAATGGGAAATTAAATTTTTTTATTATTTTTGAAATTTTCGAAAAAATGATTGCAAACGCATGAATTTTCTTTGATTAATCGTCAAAGAAAGCTCTCGTTTTGAGAAAGCAAAAGCCAAGAGTATAATAATTTAAAGATGACATTGAACGCCTATTCGTTTAGCGTAGGATTAATAGCTGTCAAAAAATTAATTTACACGGTAAATGGTGCAAAAATGATTAACAATTTAATGTCGCATTTCAGATCAACGGTCATGAAGTTCCGACGACGGAGACACCACATGTTGCGGTTTACGACGAGGCTTCCTATCTCGAGCACAATTGTCGTGCCAACTGTTCGAAAAGCTTCACCGAGAACGGGGGTATAATTATCAGAGCCGCAACGCCGATATCAAAAGGTGAAAAATAATTTTTTTTCTCCACTAAAATGCCTCTCGCGTCTCATTCATTTTTTTGAACTTTGTTCTTCAACCAGCTCCGCTCTTTGACAAAGAAAGGACAGCTGTCATTAAAAAATATGTAGTAGGATTCGGCAACAAAAAATCTAACCGCTTGAATGAAATTGATTATTATTGAAATTAAATTTAACTCAAATGTCAAAATTGAGTACTATTCATCGTCGCATTTTAATTAGATCGCTACTCAATTATTTTTTGATAAATTTCCATGAATTTTTATAATATATTTTCATCGAGAACGAAAATCCAGAAGTAACGATTTTTTTGAAACATTATTCAGGTGACCACATAACGATTTGCTACACGGATCCACTTTGGGGCGTTGCAAATCGAAGGCATCATCTTGCACAGACAAAATTCTTTGATTGTACCTGCGAACGTTGCAAAGATCCCACGGAATTTGGAACGATGTTCAACGCAGTTAAATGCACAAAAGAGTAAAGTATACATATATGATTTATTTTTTTATCACATTTTTGCCAAGTTACATTCAAGAAAAAAAAATGATCCTTTCAAGGAACTGCACCGGATACATGCTACCGCCGAGTTTCATAGTTTCCGGGGATAAAAATCCCGATTTTGTTTGCCGGACGTGCTCCGCCGCGAAATCTTGGGAATCAATCGAGGAATTGGAGGAAAATATTGGTATGGAATTATCGAAAATGAAGAAGGACGATGCGAACGCTTGCAAGAGCTTTATTGAAAAACATTCGAGGATACTTCACGATAACCACTTTTACAACGTCGACGTTAAATTGGCACTCGCGCAAATAATCGGCCAACAAGACAATGGACTGCCCGCTGTATCGGACGAGCTTTTGACCGAGAAGATAATCCTTTGCAAAAAGCTCGGACAGCTACTGGAAACTCTCGTGCCAGGTATGAGAAACAAACGAGTGAATATTTTGTCGATTAAAATTTCACTAAGCCGAGTAAATGGTGCAATAAATAAAACCAAAAACAAATCAAATAAATATATGAGAATACAAATATTTATAATTGCTCAATAATTAAAATTCATTGCGAAAAAAATGTTTATCCCCATGAAAGAAGAAAAAAATGACTGCAGATCCTTAATGGAAATGATGTAATTTTTTAATTTAATTCATTAAAAAGATTTTATTGATTAATTTATTAAATTTAATTTTTATCGAAGCTGAAAATCGAATAAGGGGAATTCTCTTATTCGAGATGCACGCTGGTATTGCCGAATTTGGAAGACGACAAGGACCCGATGCTTTGCGCGGATTACTCATGGTAAGCTCTTAAATTTTTGAAATTATGAAATTATAAAAGACCGCGAAAAAAAATTGTTCATTGAGATTGTTTTTCTTTCCTCGCAGGAATCCAAGAAGGTATTGGTCGATTCGTATCAATTACTTCGTCACGAGCCCGATATACTTCCTGAGGGTAAAATTGCAAAACAGGCGCAGAAAAATTTACGAGAGATCGACGTGATAATAAAAACATTGTTGCAAAATACGGCCTCCCCTACGTGAGATCATTTTTTTTCTTGACAATTCTCGCGTTTGAAAAATAAAAAATTACTCAAATCTGAAATTATATTCCTTCAAATTTTGTAATTTAAATAAATATCAGAAAATAGAAATTCCGTAATCCAGATCCACCCTCGGTAACATTAGTTTTGCCTTCAAGCTGTGAACGATACCTTCGTCTCCTCTCAAAATATGCACCTTTAAGAAAATGTGAAGAAAAAAACAAAAAATTTCGAATTTTCACCGTCTTTCGGGCCTCGTCAACTTGTTCACACGTTTGAAATACCCGCGGAATTCATCGTCGCGCGGGGTTTTTCTTCTGCTCCGTCGGTACACTGAGAAGTTCCATCGGTCGGTAACCCACCGGAAAAACGCTATTTAGAGTTTCAACGTTGGCAGCACGTAAGGCAGAGCGCAATAAGAGGTACGTGCGGTGAACAAAGTGTGGACTTCCCGGCTTCGGAGAAATCCTATATATATATATATATACACAAGAACATGGTAATATCGCGAGACGCCGGTTGTCCCGCTCACAGAGTGCTTTCAACATTCGATCTGTACGGATACGTATCCGAGAAGAAATAAAATATAATAATCTCGATAAGCGATAAAATAAGGAAGAAAAAACATCTATAAAGATGTGCGACGATACAGCGTCGAAATGTGACAAAGAAGAATTGTGTCCCGTTTGCAACAGCGTCGCGAAAAAACGATGCGCCGCTTGTGCGGGCGTCTTTTACTGCAGTAAAGAGCATCAGATATCGGATTGGAAGTCACATTCGAAAAAATGTTGTCCCTCGAAGCTCGTCGAAAATGCAACGCATGGCCAACACAACGTTGCAACGAGAAGTATCAATATTGACGAAGTCGTAATGGACGAAAAACCGCTGCTGATAACGCCTTCTCCGCTCTCAGGACCAAGCTGTTTGCATTGTTACACGACGTTCCTCGATTACGGGAAGAACTGCAAAAAGTGCGGCTGGTCATTGTGTCGAAATTGTACGACGCACGGAGGCGAATGCCAGATTACGATGAAATATCGAGAATCCCCAATTAATATCGAGGATTACTCGATGCCCGTGCTGTTTCATGCGACAGTAACCGTTCTCAGAGCTGTGGCTCTGCGGGATAAAAATCCCAATGAATATCGCAAGTTGCTCAGTCTCCCGAATGCACATCGGAGCAACAATATGGAAGCAGAGGACTGGACCGCGATGACAATTGACGACATGGCTTGTGTGATAAAGGAATGCATGAGACTCGACGATGTCGATGAAATGGAAATCGCGAAGATCCTTGAAATTGCCAGGGTTCGTAGACTTTTTCTACCTTCCGTTTTTATTTACATTATGATCCACCACGAAGATTCATGCCTATCAAATTTATTCAAATATACTTATAATATATAATAATAGTATAAATTTACATATATTTTTCAGCTTTTCATTGATTTTCTCCTATATTTGCCAAAGAAGAAAGTTTATCAAGTGTCTATGTTTATTCATGACGAATAAAGTAAATCAAGAATTAGATTCCAATAGTAAAATATCTCGTATGTGTTCAAAATACACGTTAAATATACCGAGCGAGAAGATGTGTTTCAAATACATTAAATATATTTCTAGCCGATATTGGATATATTTGAAACACTACATCTTCCAGCTCGGTATATTTAACGTGTATTTTGAGACCCATACGAGATATTTTATTTTTTGAATGTAATTATTCAATTGCGTTCAATTTTTTATTTAATTAATTTAAATTTAATTTTTTTTTTTTCTAGTATCTGATAATTCCGAAAGTCTTCTCGTATTTTTTGAGATTTTTAGTCACCGAATTAAAATCCGAAGTCACTATTTTACAATTTGACAAATATTTCTCTCTAGCAATGTAATTGGCCACAATGTATAGCAGGAAAATGAGAATGTTTGCCTCGATCAGTTTCCTTTTGCTCTCGTGTTTCTTCGAACAATGTAAGAACCGAGCGACTCCCGCTACACGCTGCCAAACAAGCGGCCGTTTTTCAGTGGAAGAAACTTATCAGACGCGCGATAACGGAGTAACAAGACCTTTTATGAACCATTTGAAAACTCTGGAATGAAATTAATGCATCAAGAAGGTGCCTTGTTTTTTTCTTCTATTATTTTATTGATTTTTCTTCATCGTTTTTTTGACACAATAAATAGACTAAAATTATATTATTCAAAGTAAAATATTAGAGATTGCAATAATTATGACACCGATAACACGTTCGAAAACAATCGCCTTAGTTTAGATCTGACAAACATTCCTTTTTATAAATATAATTTATATTATATATTACAAATATAATTTATAAAACATAGAAAATTTTTTTATATTATAATTCGGAGATCCCAAATTAATTTTCGTTAAATTTCACGAGTGATGCGGAAGCAATAAAAATAATCCTTTTTTTCTTCCAAAACCAAGCAATTTCGTGGTGGCAGCTTTTAAAATAGTTTTGTTTTTCTCTGGGACAAATCGGAATTTGTCCCAGAGTCATGATTAATCCATATACATATATATGTATCCTTATAACTGAATTTTTATGGCAATAAATTTAAATTTTTGTGTAATACATTTTTTTGTCATGCAAGATTCGAATATTTGACTTATCAGAAATATGAAGATTTTGTAGTGGAGAATAATTTTTTGTTTATTTTAGACAAATGCACGCAGTATTGATGGTGCGAGGAACAATATATACACCGTCATATTGCACAAAATGTGCTACAACCTGCATAATTGTCGTCCGAATTGCGCGTTTATCTTCGCGGGTGGTAATGAATCGAGATTCGTTATCCAAGCAGTCACAAAAATTGCAAAAGGTGTGTACAGACGTTATAATAGGATGAAAATGTTTCTGCTTCAATTTTTTATTTCGAGTCTTAGCCCTAAAATATGTGTCTGTTGATTATAAAAAAATCTCAGTAAAAAACTAGATGAATAAAAAATAGATAGAATTATTTTAGGCATTGAAAAATTGACATTTAGCGCAATAGACCACATTGATGAGGGTGGTTTTTCCATCTCGATGACACCCGGATAATTTTGGTTTATCGCATGAATGACATTGTCCGGTGCATAAAAAACTTTGGTTTCTTTAAAAGTTCTATTTTAAAAAAATATCAATTATACTACCTATTCTTAAAATATTAAATCGATAGTACAAATTATTAATCAATTCGTTAATAAGATTAATTGATAGAATAAATAATTAATTTAGTTGGTTAATGAATTCATTAAAATTATTACCAAAATACTATTTATGTATAGTTCTCGTTTTGAAAATCAATTAATAAAAAGTGTATTGGTAAAACCAGGCGAACCAATATTGGTCAGCTACGTGCCTACTCTGCAAGGCACCGTGGATAGAAGACACTTTTTGAAAAAAGTTAAATCCTTCGATTGCACGTGCGAACGATGCAAAGATCCCACGGAGTTTGGAACGATGTTCAATGCAATCAGATGCCGCCGAAAGTAAGTTACTCCGTCAATGCTATTTTATTTCATCATTCTTCTCTTCAAAGATGTTAAAATACGACTAAACCGAAAATGTATTTCAGTGAATGCACCGGATATATGCTTCCACCGACTTTTATAGTCTCAAAGGATGAGCCAATTCCAGATTACGTTTGCAACAAATGTAAATTAAAAATCGACCATGCCACGATTGCCGGGATGGAGAAATTTATGTGCTTCAAATATTTCACGATACTTCAGATGTCCCTCAACAAATTGAGCGATTCGAAATTTCTCATCTCTCTCTTAACTGAAGAATGTCACGACCATCATTTCATTACTTTGGCCATGAAATTAGAGTTTGTTCAATTTTGCATCGACTATGTGCAGTTCACGGTAGCCGCACGGGGCACTGTGAACGTAAATATTCTGAATGACAACATTATTTTATGCAAGGAGCTCGATTCCCTCTTCGAGATTCTTCTGCCAGGTGAGGCAATTCGATTTAACGCGCGAATGCCTCTTTGCCGCCTTTAAAAATATTCCGCTCATTGCGAAGATCCAACTTTTTCAACATTTGTATGCTTTTAATGACTCACAGCCGAGACTTCGATAAGAGGAATGATTCTATTCTCGATGTTTGTATCCAGGATGCAGATTTCGAAAATACGGCCAACACCGAAAGATTTTCAAAAGTTCATTGTAAAGGTAAAGACAAAAATTTTACGATCAACACTCGAACAAAGACCTTGCAAATTACAAATTTATTTCCGTTTAATGCAATCAAAAAGTCTTCATAACGAGCAAATACGGCAATAAATTTTGGTCCGATCATAAAGAAACATTTTGACAAAAATATTTGCTAAACTTTTGAAATTTCTTATCACCCCTACAATTAATACTGATAGAAAAAATTCCGTTGATCCCATATGATCGTAAATTCCCCATTAAATGAAAGCGTTTTATTGGATTTTATTATTTAACATTACAATTGACATTTTTGTTTTTATATTTTTCATAAATTAGGAGAGCATGGATATTCTAAACAGAGCTCATCGACTTCTGCGTCACGAAACGAAGAATGGAATCGCGGGAAAAGTTGCGAACGCTGTAATTGAACACCGGGCTCTCATGAAGGCGTATGAAAAAATGTCTTAGTAACCGGAGCGCAGTGTTTGCATTCTTACTTGGTTTTTTCATTATTGAAAATTAAACTTGTAACATTCGTATAACATTTTCGTTTATAATCTTTGTGTATCGTTGTAGAAAAGAGCGGTTATAAAATAAAATTGGATGCTGCGATACCGTCTTTGCGATCTACCACACCGACCGAGTGTTGTGCGCGCGAGCCTAGTTTCTTCCTGACTCGCGCAGTATCGAGTGCACACGCTATACCTTAGCGTAGTCATTCTTAGTATAGGAGAGACGCGCGAAGAGGGAAGATGGCGGAAAAATTGCGTTGACGCGGGACGCGGCGTCTTCCGAATTTTTAACGAAAACAAAAATCTTCTAAACGCGCCCATGAACGTCGAGCTTGTATATCAACGCGTTGCAGAGGTTCAGTAGTGATGGGTAAGCATAATTTGAATTACAGATGCAAAATATATTGTCCAAATATGCGCGTCCAAAAAATGCGAGGGAAGCAAGATCGCGAATAGTTTTCATTTTTTTGCGTCATGAAAAAAGTTGTCAATACGCGACGTCCGCGTTTACTAGACTACATACTATATCAGCGAATACTTTGACGCGCAATTATATTCTTTTCAGTCATTTCCTGTACCGTCGAGCAAGTAAAAATTATTCATTGTCATGTATACACATTGTATCCATATTATATACAAGTATAGCTCGGTGTATCGTAAAAAAATGGCGCCGGGGCAAAGAAATTTTTTTGTCCGTCACAAAAAGCAGCGACTCGAATCTGTTTTTTGACGACTGTAGTCGACTCGCATTTCCCTTTATGTGTGGAGTCGAATATTCAGACTGGATCGTTCCGACATGATATTTGCCGCGCAGCTTTGTCCCCGTTTCATTATTATTCGAGCAAAATCATATGTAGGGTATACGCACACACATATTGGATATATATATATGCGAGTACATTCTTCGCTTCTCGTGCGCCGCTTCTATGCGCAGTGGTGGTTTGAACAAGCTTTGTCTCTCTCTTTCTCTCTCTCGCTCGCTCTATCCCCACTCGTTGCGCTTGCGCTGGCTGCTCGACAGGTAGGCACAGCCGACAGGTACGCCGTGACGTAGTGCACTCACTTCATTTATCCTTCGACGCTCGTTGACGCTCGTTCGGAGCGGCTGTGTTTTGTTTTCATTATTGTGTGTTCTCTGCTGTCACGACCTTCTCATTACGTACAATCTCGAGCCTTTGTTGTGTGTTCTGTATCGTTGTTAACAAACTCGACGACAGCCCCGAGTCGCACACGAAAGTAAGTGCGTGCACGAAAGATTTTTCACAAGCGCGAATTCTTTATTTGTCGTTCTGCGTCTGCACGATATCGCGATTTACTGTGAATAAATGATATATTCGTGACGACTTGGACCACTCGATCGAAAATAAATTCTTAATGATGTTCGTTTTAATAATTTCGGCGTTTGACCCGCGTCTAAATAACCTCAAAATAGAAAAGTTTCGCGATGACCAAACTGATATAATAATCGTAACCGTTCACAAATACGACACTGTCCTCGGTTCTTTTTTCGCGTTTGTAAATATATATCGTGCTATTTGCGTATAATTCGTCAAACGAAAGAACATATTCGTGTCATCGCGACAATTCGTTGCCCGAGATTCTGTTATTATTTTTGAGACTAAAACTTCTTGTGCTTTTTTGTGTCACAGATGTGAAAAGTGTTCCAGTGAAGTGTTTATATTTGCTGTCAAACTGCGAGGGATTATGGAACGAGACGATGGATCATGATGATGTTGATGATGCTGAGCTGAATTTGCACCGTGTCGAGGAGGATCCGCACGTGGTTGCAGACTTTTTCCATACAACGAGGGATCTTTACGATGGAACATCGCTGCTGTTCTTCAAGATCGTCCAAACGGTGACGTTAATTTTTCAATACCTACATTCGTCGAACATTATCCTGGCCCGATGCATAGTGACCGCGGTTCGTATAGAAATTTTGAGACGCAAGATCTCTTGAAATTTCGAACACGACTCGCGAGTGAACCCCTTACTGCTTTTTGTGTATTTTTCATGTATTCGTCGATAGGGTGTACATTTTTCTCGGCTTTTTATTTTTGCATATTCCGTAAATTCAAAGAATGACATACATTTATACAGTTCTCGGAGACTGCACCATTTTTTTCTTTGTCTTCAAATTACAACTTTTTGTTACAATATGAATTACAGTCGCTATTAGCCGAGAAGATGTTTCGCGTGGTTTTGATTGATTATTTTTCCTCACCATTGTATTCTAATTTTTTTCTTACATATTTTCCTAATTCTGATTCTCGGCGGAGCTTCACTTTGCTCAAAGCTCTTAGGAGAGCCTCGCTCTTTTCGGAAATATTGAAAAAGTATATTTGCTCGATTATTTTACTCGTAATGAGATACGTTAGATTCTTTGAAATTTGTTGTCAATGTTCGAGTCCTCTAGATCGTTTAGAAACGTGTTTACTAATCCGTTTTTCAGGCATTATTTCAGATATCGATGATAATTGTAACTGATCGTTGCCCATTGTTGAGCGAAAGCTCAAAAATGGGCAACGATGGCGAATGTGTGACAAATTTGCATGAGTATGCATCGGCGCTCCTCCTTGAGCAAGAGGAGCCCCATTACCCAATAAAGCTTCGGTGTCGGACACGTCCCGGGACGTGACGTTGGTTCAGGAACCACGTGGACCGGTAAACCCGGTTTTCCCTAGGGCAGGCTTGCACCGGGCGGTGTGAATGAGAATCGTGAAGTGATTGACATTCAAATTTAGTTCGACGCGCTGCCACTCGGTTTTAGGGCCTTTTTGTGTACGGAGTGTCGCGATTTGCCTTTTATTTATTTTTGCTGATAAGCGAGTGAAATAGGCAGGACATATTACGCGTAATATAGATTAAAAGCATAAATTCTCATTTCGAGCGTGCGGATTATTGTGAATTATAAAATAAGCAGGCAGGATAGGAGACTGCGAAGGAATGTTTGTTTCCGCTTGATTGCAGAAATTTTTCATTTCTTCGCACTTTCCGCTTAGATTTATAAAGTTGTGTCTTTCTTAAGTTTGTCAAAATGCCAAAATATTGCTCAAAGATGTGGTTTTTTTTTGTCTTTCATAGTTTGAGACTTCTCGGCTATATCTACCTTGATAAATTTTCGGTTTTCTAAAAATCTTTGAGCGATAAATGACATTTTTACGCAGCATCTCCGCTGCATCCATTCTCGAAGAATCTCATGTATATTGATTCGAGTATGGATTCAATTACAGAAAATCACATAATATTAAGATATTCACGACGTCACTATGCACACGGAATAAAATTCACAATCGTGTGAGCCCACATTTGAATTTGCTCGAATACAACCGGAATGCAGTTTTGTCCCGGGACAACTGTGTTTTTGGTGTATTTCGTTAATTTAGTAGTCGAGTCATTTGCCAGAAAATAGTATCTAGAATCATCCCCAAAAATCGCGCTCTAAACTCACAAATTAAATATTCCAAATCAACTTTGTTAAACCGTAACATTAAACTAAAATGTATCGCGTAAAGTGGGAAATTGCACGCGGTTCACATGTATTGTGTGAATCGCATTTGGGTGGGCGATAAAAATAACTCCTTTCATTTTTTCTTTTCAGGTCTATGAAAAATTTCTTTATCCTTCATTTTATTTTCAGAAATGCGAAGACTGTTTCTAATAAAACATTGATTTTTCAGAGATAGAATTTTTGAGGTGCTCGATGGATTGTTTGATAAAAACATTTCTTTTTTAGGGATACTAAAATTTTTATCGTTTTTTTGTTCCAGGTCTTCGAGGGATTGTTTAATGAAAACATTTCTTTATCAGGGTTACTAATATTTTTATCGATTTTTTGTTTCAGATTGTCCAGTGAATAAAAATCTTTTTCAGGGTTCGAATGTTTTTGATTTTTTCAAGTCTCCGAAGATTTTTTTGAAGCAACATTTATTTTTCAAGAATACTATAATCGTTCTGGAGTTTCGACGTAATTTGGGTAATGCTTTTAATTTCATCTTACTCTTGTCTCTGTTTCATGAATTTGTGTGTGTTTTTTTTTTGTATCTGCACTTTATTTATTCTTTTTTTTTTGTGCACGATATTACAAAAAAAGGAGTGCGAAGCACGTATCAGCTTTTTGTTTTTGATTTTGTAGTGAAACCTCAGATACCGTGCCATTGTTTCGACGAATTTGCTATTTTTTTCGCTATGTTTGACTTGAAATTTTTTGCTCGAGTTTTCCGCTTATGCTAATGTACTTGTTTCTGTTTGCTGCTAAAATACGTGCTTCGTGCTCCGGGTCTCGATGAGCAGTGACCTCCACGCGGTGGGACCTGGAAAACTTGTTTTATTTGAATATTAAGACAATCTTTGTTTCAAGCAAAAGTTTTGTATTCCCATAAAATGTCAGCTTACCAACAGCTGCTCGAGTATCGACCAGGGGGTCCAAGCACAGATGGGAAGGGCCGAGGCAAAGTTTTGCCTAGGCTGAATACTAGGAGCGCTAGTGTCGCTACCCATAAGCCATTGCATCGATTTTCTATCTCGCTCGCGCAGGCTGGCAGGTGTCCGCCATCTTAGATTGTTGCGTGCAGCGCGTCATCATAGTGAGTCAGGGTGTGTTTATCGCAGCGTTTTTTGGACTGTTTTTTGTTATTCTTTTGAAAATATATTGTTCAGTTTGCAGAAAAGTCAAGTATATCGTATCGGGCGATCGTTTTCATCATTATTTTTTATTTTCACCAAAGCAAGGTAAATATATCTCATTTTTTTATGAAACTAACCTCTTCTCGTATTTTGAAGTTGAGTTGAATTCTTAACAGAATATTTCTTTATTTGGCAAATATGTAGTATTGATAACAAACTGCAACATTTTTATAAGTATTAAGAATGTAAAAAAACATTTCTGTTTTTTGTTTGTAACAGCTATGTCGGGGAAGTGTTTCGTAGCGAGATGTTCGTCAGAAGCTAAACGCTTCTTCAGATTCCCAAACCCCATGATGGAGTTTGATCGGTTTTTGAAGTGGCTGGCTGCAAGCGGGAATCCTCAGCTGCTGAATGTTTCTCTGATACATATAACTTGTCGACGTTTGTGTTTGGCTCACTTTGAACAAAAATATGTGTTGGCAAAAAAACTGAGCACGACTGCAATTCCGACTCTGAATCTCCCAGGTAATTTCATGATCTTTGTTTAATACTTTAAACTAATATCAGAATGAAGGTTGGTGTTAGAAAAGGTTGGTGTTAGTTAAAATATTGAATGCTCCATTTCGACCAAAAATATTACTTTTAAAAGAACAGTGGAACTTAGCGCAGACAATTTTATTTGTGCGTACAATAAAATTATCTGTGCTAAGTTCCGCTGTCCTTTTAAAAGTAATATTTTTCTCATAAGAAGGATTCGACAAGATAACAGCAAAATTATTCTTCCATCAATAAAGTAATGAATCGATTTATTTAAAAACTGTTTTGAATTCTTTTCCAGAAAAACTTGACGTGTCAACATATGCAGACACTATTCTGCTCAATACTACTCCGAACCAGGATCCTCAAGCTGGAACGCTAAACACGCAATGGGAAGTGTTGCAAGGTAACTTACCACGAGTATATACACAATCTGTATACAATCTTCAATAATATCCGTGTTCCTAATGTGACCTCTCTTATAACGTATAGTATAGAGTAATTCTAGTGAAGCGATACGCCGCTGGTTATGCCGTTCGAAAATTGTACAATTATAACTAATTATGGTTAAATATGTGATGTAAAAGCTGATTGTGCGGCTAAAACTTTGCAAAGTTATAACTGATTAATATCATGTGATACGCGAATAGCAAAAATTTGTTAAGTTTGGTTTTTTTTTATATATAAAAGCTCATTAAATATTTCATGTAAAAACTGATTATGCGGTTAAAACTTTGCAAATTTATAGCTAATTAATTTAATGTAAAACGCGAATAGTAAAAATTGGTCAACATAATTGTTTTATATATAAAACTCGTTAAATATTTCATATGAAAACCGATTGTGCGGATAAAACTTTGCAAAGCTATAACTGATTACTTAAATGTGATACGCGAATCGTAGAAATTTATCAACTTTGTTTTATATATATAAGCTCGTTAAATATTTCATGTAAAAACCAATTGTGCGGTTAAAACTTTGTAAAGTTATAACTGATTAATATCATGTGATACGCGAATAGCAAGAACTTGTTAAGTTTGTTTTACATATAAAAGCTCTATAAATATTTTATGTAAAAACCAATTGTGCGGTTAAAACTTTGCAAAGTTATAACTGATTTCTTAAATGTGATACGCGAATCGTAAAAATTTGTTGTATGTTTTACATATAAAAGCTCTATAAATATTTCTTGTAAAAACCAATTGTGCGGTTAAAACTTTGCAAAGTTATAACTGATTTCTTAAATGTGATACGCGAATCGTAAAAATTTGTTGTATGTTTTATATATAAGAGCTCGTTAAATATTTCTTGTAAAAACCAATTGTGCGGTTAAAACTTTGCAAAGTTATAACTGATTAATATCATGTGATACGTGAATAGCAAAAATTTGTTAAGTTTGTTTTATATATAAAATCTCTATAAATATTTTATGTAAAAACCAATTGTGCGGTTAGAACTTTGCAAAGTTATAACTGATTAATTTAATGTAAAACGCGAATAGTAAAAATTGATCAACTTTGTTATATATATAAAAGCTCGTTAAATATTTCATGTCAAAACTTTTTGTGCGGTTAAAACTTTGCAAAGTTATAACTGATTAATTTAATGTGATACGCGAATAGAAAAACGAAGTTTAAGTTTGTCTTTTACATAGAAGCTTGTTAAATATGTGATGTGTAAAAATAAATATTGCAAATAAACATATATTAAGACGAATAAATATAAGAAATATTTTAAATATATTGAAATACAAAATACTGGCATTTTTATTATATTTTTATATCCTGGGACATTAAAAACGAAATAATAATAATAATAATAAACCTGCTTTGGGTCGTGGAGAGGGGGTAAGCCTATATATATGACATATGTATATATATATGTCATAGGCATTAGTTCCTAGGCTGTCTACTACGGCGCCACCAGCGCAACTTTGCCTCACCATTTACTACGGTGGCTTGTACCCCCTGGTATCGACTATTGGACAGGGTTTTAATTTTCGTGTTTTACTCTGTTCAGAATCTGTGACGCGCCGCCGCGCGCCGCCGGTTAGCAAGGAGAGGGAATACTAACCTGAGTTGACACTCAGCTGACACTCCGGTCAAGATGGCGTCCTTCAAGAAAACCAACACCAAAGTATTCACTAAAGTCGGCACGGAATTGACACCGGATAATGTATACTGGAAAAAATATACGGTACGCTGAGGATTCACATTTTTTAGACCAATTTCCCACTTTACTCAAAAACTCGATGCTTTTTTCCATCTTATTTAACGTCACCACGTGTTGTCCGACATAACCTATAATCTAAACGAGCAAAACAAAATTCACGAATGTTATCAATGAATATAGATTTATTCGATTGTTCAAGGCATTTTTTAGTAATTAATTGAACAATGGACATGAAGAAATATGTACTTCGCGTACTTTTAATAATCAGTAAGATTTTTGCCTCCATAAACAGAAACGCAACAAAATTAATCGACTAATTTGAGATAAAGCAGTAATTTTTGGAGCCTCGTTTTCCAAATTCTCTTTAAACGTTATCAAGATCCCTAATGCTATTTTATAATTGGAATCTAAATTGAAAAAATGATGCTTCCTATAATAAAATATTAAAATAAAATAATCGTTACGTCTCAATGTTCTTTTTCGCAGACTCCTGTATTGGTGAAGGAATACGGACCGATAGATTACATTGATTTCTCACCAGCCGAACCTCATCATTTTGCCGTTACATGTTCCGTAAGAGTGCAGATATATAATCCTATAACGAAGCTCGTAACTAAGAATCTCAGTAGATTCAAGGAAGCTGCTTACGGCGGTTCGTTTCGCGGCGATGGAAAATTACTGTGCGCCGGTGGACAAGAATCCGTCGTTCGTTTGTTCGACGTCGCTACAAGGAGTCTCCTTCGTTTGTTCACCGGTCACAAGGCTGCCGTTCACAGAACACACTTTACCGGCGATGGCTTGCGCATCGTGTCGTTCTCCGACGACAAAACAGCGTCTATGTGGGATATACCGAATGAAAAAATGATCGTGACGTTCGACGATCACACGGATTACATAAGAAGCGGCGCTTGTAGTCCCGTATCACCGGATATATTTATATCTGGAAGTTACGACAAAACCGTCAGAATGTACGACACGAGAACGAGTAAAAATTTATTCAGCGTTAATCACGATGCGCCCGTTGAGAGCGTCATGTTTTTGCCCTCCGGAGGTATTTTTTTGTCCGCCGGTGGTAACGAAATACGCGTTTGGGACGCTCTGGCCGGTGGCCGTTTACTCGCGAGAATATCTCAGCATCACAAAACGATAACTTGCCTGAGAATAGCTTCCAACGGCCGTAGAATATTGTCGGGATCGTTGGATCGCCATGTCAAGATTTACGACGCAGGAACATACAAGACCGTGCATACTTTGGACTATCCAAACGCTGTTCTCAGTCTCGGTATAAGTGTGAGTATATTTTTAATAGAAAACTGTCGACACTCAATCAAAAAATTAAAGGAACAGCAAAATTTTCGAGATTTTTCAGCGATTTTCCAAAGGCTGTAACTTTGTTAATTTTGGTCGTAAAAATTTTTTAAAACAAGCATTTTGAAGATTGAACCTTCTAGTTTTGGAATTTTGAGTCAAAAAAATGTTGTGAGCATCATCCTCGACGCAATCGGAAGAAATATGACGGTAAAAATTTTCTCGAAATTTTTGCTTTTTTCAAAACAGTCGATGGGCTCAAAAAAAAAATTCCGAGCTTAAACAATCTATGGATCGTTTAGCTAAATTCTTTGGCTCAATTTGCTTTTTTAATTTTTGTTTTACAACCATTTTTCGCTGAGATATCGCCGATTGAACAAAAATTCGTATTTTTTTTTAAATCTTCGATATCTCTGGAACTAATGATCGTACAGCGAGTAAACGGTGGGTTTCGGAAACTTGAATCTCTACAAGTGCCTGTTATTGTTATAAACGAAAAAAATTGTTTCCTTGCTTAATTTTGACTTGAAAAAGTCCAAAAAATTGGCTTTTTTTTTCTTGTTTTAGAAAATCTACCACGACTTTGCAGATATTGCGAAAAATTCCAATGTTTTAAGGTCCTTTTTTAGCTCAATACATACCTAAAACCATGCCAATTTTCGAAACAATTGGTCGAACCGTTTTTTGTGACCGAGTCATCAAACTTTTACAAAAATTGAAGAAACACGTTTATTGATCCTTAATGACCAATTAATGTTGTTAAAAAATGTTGACAAAAGTTTTGTTTTTCCTCTTCAATTTGCATTTAACGAGCGTGAAAGCTAGAAAAAATTCAAATTTCTAAAAAAGAAAAGAAAAAAAATTCGAAATTTCGATTTTTTTTTAATTTGAAAAAAAAAAAAAAAAAAATTGTATTGGCATTTTTTTCACAATTTCGCATTCAATATTTAATAAATATCGAAATAAAATTTTGAAAAAAATTCCAATACATTTTTTTATTCAAATTTGAAAAAAAAATTAATTTTGAAAAAAAAATTTTTTTTTTCCGAAATGTGGATTTTTTTTTTTCGTTTTCACGCTCAATAAATGCAAATTTGAGAGAAAAAAAAGGAAAACTTTTTAATTCATTTTTAACACCATTAATTAATTGGTGATTAAGGATCAATAAACGTGTTCCTTCAATTTTTCTAAAAGTTTGATGACACAGTCACAAAAAACGGTTCGGCCGATTGTTTTGAAAATTGGCATGGTTTTTAGGTACGTATTGAGCTAAAAAAGGACCTTGAAACATTGATATTTTTCACAATATCTGCAAAGTTGTGGTAGATTTTCTAAAACAAGAAAAAAAGCTAATTTTTTTGACTTTTTCAAGTCAAAATTAAGCATGGAAACAATTTTTTTTTCGTTTATGACAATAACAGGCACTTATAGACGGTAGATTCAAGTTTCCGAAATCCACCGTGTTCACTAGCTGTACGATCATTGGTTCCAGAGATATCGAAGATTTAAAAAAAAAGACGAATTTTTGTTCAATCGCCGATATCTCAGCGAAAAATAGTCGTAGAACAAAAATAAAAAAAGCAAATTGAAGCCAAAGAATTCAGCTAAACGATCCATAGATTAGTTAGGCTCGGAATTTTTTTTTGGAGCCCATCGACTGTTTTGAAAAGAGCAACGATTTTGAGAAAATTTTCACCGTGATATTTCTTTCGACTGCGTCGAGAGTGGTGCCTATAAAAAAATGTTGACTTAAGATTCCAAAAGTAGAAGATTCAAGCTTCGAAATGCTTTTTTTGAAAATTTTTTACGACCAAAATTAACAAAGTTACAGCCTTTGGAAAATCGCTGAAAAATCTCGCTAAGAACTTACAATTGTCATCTTATTTCCAAGTACTTGTAAAAAAAAAAAAAAAATGATCGAATAACTTACCTGTAAAAAAGTAATCGTTACTTATTTGACATTTTGAAGACTCCTCGAAAATTCTCAAATATTGAATTATACATGCAAATAGTCATCTGACCTGGTGAACCGGTCATTGAAGAAATGGAATTTCAGATTTTGTTCAAATTTTTCATAACTATTCAACATAAAAAATTTTAATTTAGCGTATCGTTTGATTAATTTTTCTTTGTCACTGTCACACAGGCCGACGACGAAACTATAGTGGCTGGTATGGTTGACGGTCTGATATCGATAAGACGCCGCGAGGACGATGCAAAAGTAACGAAAGCGAAACGAAAAAAAGTCTCTTATCGACATTCAGGTCAGAATCTTCACGCTCCGACGACCGACTTCGTTGTGCCCGATGAGAATCGTCAAACTATGGGCAAACACGATCATTGTCTTCGAAAATTTCAATACTCGAAAGCCCTCGATTGCGTTATGATGAATTACGTTGTCAACAAAACGCCCCACGTGACCGTTGCTCTGATGCAAGAATTGACACGACGTCGAGGATTGAAACAGGCTTTGGCCGGTCGAGATGGCAAGTCTCTCGTGAATATTCTCAAATTTTTGATCAAGCATATCGGAAGTTTGAGATTCGGCAGAGTTTTACTGCACGTCACCAATGTTCTTATGGGTAAAAAAATAAATAATCTCGCTCGTTTATTTTACATTGATGTAGTTCGCGCATGGGGGAAATTTATGTGTATATGTACATAAATATATCCAATTACAGACGTTTACGAGGATAATCTGGAGGAGTTGAGTCCCGAACCTCGTACGATGTTCAATCTGTTGGAGAAAAAGCTCAACGAGGAAGAGGATCTTGTGATATCTCTGTTGGAACTTCAGGGAACGTTGCACATGTTGCTCTCTGCGGCTGAAACGACTCAGCCAATTTCCATTCGAGAGCCACCTGGTCTTGAGCCTTCCAATGCAGCGCAAAAAAGTCTCATTCTCAGTATATCCTGAATGAGACGAAAAAAAAAGTATCTTGTATATATAAATCGTCGTGTTAATAAAGTAAGTGTCTCTCTCCCAAATTTCTGATACGAGTGCCGATCATGGCATATTCACATACAGGCTTTTGGTAATAAATTGTTTTTTTTTTAAAGAAATACTTTGAACATTGCAACGAATTTGAGGATGCCCTGAGTATTTTTCGAAAAAAAAATGCTATTTAGTGAAAAACAAAATGTTTAGGGTTTTTTCAACGCCGAATAGCTTCTTCAGTTGCGAGACGTTTTGGGTAAAATGAATACTTTCCGCGTAAAACATCGTTTTATATCGTAATATTGATTTATTAATACAAAAAATTGCGCTGTTGCTTTTATCATACTGTTGAAGCGTGGAAACAAAATTTCATTCTTTTCTGATAAATTTTTGCCAGGCAGCGGAAGATGGTTGAACGGGCATGATCCAACCGATCGGTATGCGCGAACCGTCACCCTCGAAATTCACGTATTTGTCCCAGGCGCATCTTATCGTTACAAGGCGATGAACATCCCCCCTTCTTGGATCGTTCGAATGCAACTTAACGCCGAACAGGGCCACTTCCCAATCGTCGTACGTGCTTCTCTTTTGCTTTTCAATTTTTTTCTCGTTGTCGGTCTTCAGCATCAGTTTGAGGCCTTGCTCCTCGATCGAATATTCCTGATCCAGGCATTCCCACTGCTCCACCAATTGGCCTGAAACATTTTTTATTTCCACATGAAATGATCGGTTCTGAAGGGTCGCAGCCATTTACATTTTTTCAGGTGTGCAATTTTGGCATTAAAAAAAAAACACTGATTATTGCAAAATTGGAAGAAATAAAATGAGTGGCACTTTATGCGCCGGTAGATGAAGAAAAGCTCTCACCGATTATATTGTCGAACGCCTGATCGGCAGCCGGGGGTAAATTTTCTCCTCTCGCACGTCCAACGCCGACCTTGACTCTTCGCAAATTCTTCAGCTCTTGCAGCAGGCTCAAATATTTTCTCGCGTCGTTGCGTTTACCTCGCACATCGGCTAGCACGATATCCGCATCTTTGCGCAAATTTTCCACCTGCTTATCTCGCTCGATCTCATCGCGTTTCTCGCGTATCCAAGCGTCTATCTTAGCCTCGCGACGCTCTCGTCTTTCCTTGGCCAAAATCTTTTTTCTTCTCCATTCCGCTCGCTTTCGCGTCTCGCGTTCACGCTTTCTCGCACGGTTCTTCAATCTCGCTTGCAGCTGATCGAGATTGTGTAATTTTTCAAAAAGTTTCGCGAATTCACAACGAATTGACGTGAATTCCCGAATGTCTCCGCTCCATTCCTCCTCATTGAGGGACTCGTATTTCTTTAGCCCTTCTCTCATTATCTCCAATCTCTTGATCATGCGATATCCTTTTACTAGCTCATTTCTGGCTTGGCAAATTTGTATTCCTCTCTCGTCTTTTGGCTCTCTCTCGTCGTCGAATCGACGAATAAAATCCTGAAAAATCTCGCGATTTTCCTCTCTCTTTTTCAGCGCAACGATCGTGACCTCTTCGGCGGGAATAACACCCCCGAGTGATCGACATTGACGAGGATCTCGCGTGTACCAATTGCTCGCGTGCGGCTGATAATATGGCGTATAATGGGAAAAATCGCCGTAACCGGGACTTTGAGAGTACGATTGTTGGCCGTACATTATTTAACGGTAGCAAAGCGAAAAATTCATGAAAATTAATAATAAATTTATCGTTACGAACAATTACTTAAGACTAAATTGAAAGTGAGTGTTTCTTCCTTCGTTTTTTTGTTGTTTTTTTCTTTCTTTCGGCAGATTGTTAGTTGTTTAAATGCACGAAGGAATAATCTTCGGTTTGATATTTTCTTCTTTTTGTTTATGTTTTTAAACTCATCAGCAGAGTTCGGTCTCTTTGGGGAGTTCGATCTCGGCTTCGGTCAATACTTTCTCGGCGTCTAAATAAGCCTCGGCTTCCTTGAGTTCCTGCTCAGTCTCCAATATTTTTTTCAAGTCCTCGTAAGCCTTCGCGAGACGTCGCTGACAATCGGGCACCATCATCAAGGATTCTTGAAGGACTTCCTCCTGCTTTCTTATGTCGTGAGAATCTTTACCTGCATTAACGTAATAAAGATATTGCATTTTCTTACAATAGCTTTTTCTTTGTTAAAAAAATCTCGAGATATTCCGTCTTGATTCAATCGCAACCATTCAAAATGGAGCGTCCGTCAAATTTTAACACCGATGATGGAATTTAAATTTTTGGATGTTATTTGGTTAACAAAATTTTATTTAAAAATTACTTATTTAAAAAAAATTCAATATCCGAGAAGAAGATTCAATAGCTGACCAAGATGTTTGTGCGTAAGAAAATTATTTTGAATATTTAGAGGTTAGAAAATTCCTGACTATGCCAAAAAAAAGCGTCTTTCAATTTTTGTTTTGTCCCCGGAGTACTTAAACGAGAAAAAAAGCACTTGAACGAGAAAAAAAATCTCGTTCTCGTCGATGCAATTGAATAATAATAAAACTGGTACAATTGACGATTCATAAAGTATAACCTATAAAATGATCGTCGAACGAATATCGATGGAAAATTTGGTTCTCCCTTCGAGGAATTACAATTTTTCTTTATAAAACAAGAAACTTGCACTTACCGAGATCCTTAAATTTCTGTACTCTGTCTTTTTGCAGAATCGCTTCCTTCTCGTACGTAACTTTTTCCTTCGTCAAACGCTTGACGACACCGGTCTTTATTTTGAGCGTACGCAGACGCGGATCGGACATTTTTTTTTGTTTTCTTATCTGTCGAATATTCTCCGTTGAATTGATCACTGTCGTTGACGTCTGTGGAAATTTTTGGTTTTTTTTTCGTTCTACGACGCTATCGAGAGACAATGAAACGACATAAAGTACTTGACTATATAAGGTCAGATGTGGTCGAATATGTGATCGACGAGAGAAAACGACAAACAGCGCGCGCACTGTTGAAAAAAAAGTATATGTTCCGTTTGATCCTGCTGCTTCGGCGTGGCGCTGCGAATCGAATATTTCCAAACGGTATTTGTGAACTTTATTTATTTCATAATGTTTATAAATGTTATGAATTTCATGAACCGTGTAAATTTCATGAAAACCGATGACAGAGAGAAATTTTTTTTTTCTTCAGATCATAAGAAAATGGTGGATGCGTTTTTTGGTCAACTCTTTAAACGTTCTGTCTCTGTCAAATATTTTGACTGCGTTCTTTAATTCTTCTTTTTGCTTTTTTATCGTTGCATTTCTTTTTATTTCAATGCGTTTGACGGAGCATAAAATACTGAAAGCATGAATAAGAAACACACCCATTGGAATTAAAAGATGAATTGAAGAATGGACCAAATGTACATTTTCAAATCAGCTGTTGCTGATTCGTGATCCAGGGCGGTCATCAATTTTTATTCGTCCAAATAAATCTACGAGAAATTCTTTATCGATCAGGCAATTGGATATTAAAATAAAACAACGTCGAGGTTGTTGATGTATCGAATGTGTCATAAGATGCCAAAATCGTGATTTGCTTTCCATCAAACTTGTTGTGGGTGTTTCAACGAGAATCTTAAAGTTCAAGACGAGCGAAAATAGTGTGAGAAAAGGTGATTATTTTTGAAAATAATTGATTTATTGATAACGGATGGAAAGTACTTTTGTTCACGTTTGTAATTTATATTTTCTTTGGAGTCGAGCAATCAAATCCTTGACGATGAATGAACCGTCACGAAAGAGTTATCTCGATCACATCAAGGCTAATCTAGCTGCCGCCGACATCGTAAAAAAATATTAATTCAATATTCAATCGATCAATCGATATTAAATTCATCAACATCCCGTCGTTTCGCAGGATCAGTATCTAACAAGATTTGTCTACATCGGTGAATTTCACGAACCCGATCAAAAATTGCAAAAGGTTTTATTTTATTTTTTCTTTTGCACACTTTGTCCGTTCAAAAATTGAAAGATTCAAGGGATTCAACGAAATTATATCGCGCTTGATGAAACTTTCTTCGTTTATCGCGTAGAAATTTGAGACGAGAATGAAAAATTTGCAATCGGAATATTCGGATGTTCCTTTAACGGGCCTCTTGCTCGTATATCCGAAATATTTTGTTCACATTATCGAGGTAATGCATCTAGTTTATTTTCTTATCGCGATAGATTTTTTTTTTCTTTCTTAATAACGGGCTTTCGTTTTTTCAGACTTCGGATGAAATGATGTTTCGACATCTCAATGGAATATTCAATGACGAAGAAATGAGTATCAATATCGGTCGAGTTTTACCGTTGCCACCGTGTCATCACGTTTACCATGTATGTGTCAAAAAAAATGTATAGGTGTCACCAGGGTTGCAAATACTGCATTACTTTTTTTTTAGTGCATTCGGGTTTTCATTAACCATTAACGTTTAATGGTTATTGGAAATAATTATCATTAACCATTAAAATTTAATGGTTAATGGAAATTGTTTTCATTAACCATTAAAATTTAATGGTTAATGCAAATTATTTTCATTAACCATTAAAATGTAATGGTTAATGGTTAGTGATTTTTTTTTTTATTAACCATTAAAATGTAATGGTTAATGGAAATTATTTTCATTAACCAGTAAAATTTAATGGTTAATCGAGATTATTTTCATTAACCATAAAAATTCAATGGTTAATAGAAATTATTTCCATTAACCATTAAATGTTAATGGTTAATGAAAATGCAATTGCTTTCAAAAAAGTAATGCATTATTTGCAACTCTGCCAATTACAATGTAGTGTGTAATAGAAAACATTTCCATTACCCACTGCAATGTAATGTGTAATGGACAAAACTTTGATTGCAATTTTGGGAATGGAAAAATATAGATGAATAATTTATTGCAGTTTCGCATTACATTTTATTGACTCAGGACTTAGATTTTAGGAATTATAATATAGATGCTTTTTAGAATTTAAGGTACCTGAAAATCTAAGTCCTAAGTCAATAAAATGTAATGCAAAATTGCAATAATTTATTCATTTATATTTTTCCATTCCCAAAATTGCAATCAAAGTTTTGTCCATTACATATTACCTTGCAATGGGTAATGGAAATTTTTTCTATTACACACTACATTGTAATGGGCAGGGTTGCGAATAATGCATTACTTTTTTTAATGCAATTGCATTTTCATTAACCATAAACATTTAATGGTTAATGAAAATAATCTCCATTAACCATTAACCATTAAATTTAAATGGTTAATGGAAATATTTTCCATTAATAATAATAATAATAATAATAATAATAATAATAATAATGATTAATTCATAATTAATTGTAAGTGGATCAATTAAGATTATACATTTTTCGTTGCACCTTGAACATTATTTGTTATCAATCGTTACTCTTGACAGTTTTATTTCCCAAGATGGTTCGCGGTATTGGCAGAACCACCGGAATTGTTTGAAAAATTGGACGGCACCGGATTGACGGAAGTTGCACGGCAAATGACGAATTGTTTGTCAAAAATCTACGCGCTTTGCGATTATATATCGAGCACCGCCAATAACAATGTAAGTTACGTAATATCGCGAACATCACTTTGAAGAATCTTTGAAAATATTGAGCGTTACTTTTTCCTCAAAGTTACTTGATTTTAAAATGACAGATCCGAGCGACTGAGGAATTGTTGCCGTATTTGCGCGATCGGGATCAACGATATCTTCCCGAAAGTACGGTTATCGAATTTTTACTCAAATCCAAGTTGCCGGTACTTCGTGATCTGCGTGAGTACTTCAAGATGGCCACCCTCGTACCTCATATCAGACTCTACAATGGTAATTATGACGTTTAAAAGTTAATAATTGCGATAATTAAACATTTGCACTCTGCTCCCCTATTTTCTTTCAACTTTGATGTTTCTTTTCTTTTTTTTTTTAATTTTGAACCTAATGAGATGCATTTTTTGGCGAGAATACAGTACTAAACGCGATCTAATTAATTCCGCATTTCCAAACGCTTCAATTGGAATATGAAAAGTCTTTTTATCACGAAGCTTGTAGTAAAAAGCATGGAATAAAAACGATTATTTATTCAAGAATATGTACAATATAAAAAAAACGTTTCTCATACGTCGTTCGAGGGTTACACATCAAATTCGATTAGTGCTAAAGCTTAGGACACAAACTGTTTCTTTTTTAAACATTATTTTTTTATCGTAAATCTCACCCAAATTTGTTTTCTTTTTTCACGCGATAATAACACACTTTTACACGTACTTTTCTTTCGTTCGCATTTATTTCAATGAATATACGTTAGTGTAGGCAGTATTTTGAGATGAATTGGTGCACTCTTATCCTAGTGTAAGAGCTCATTTTCATTTTCTTCCTTTTTATGTCGTCGTTTTATTTTTTTTAGAAATTAATGGAAATTCTCGAAGATCAGAGTTTTTTTTCTCTTTCCCCCGTGAAATGACTGATCGGTCGAAATCATAAATGGTTGTTTTTCCCCTTTTATCCCTTCCATCCTTGATTCTCATCGTGAATAAGAGGGAAAAAGAATTCTGATAACGAGAGAACGCTCTACGACGAATGTTTGAGTAAAATATGTGTTTGATATAAAATTGTCTCAACTCGCGACTATACGTTTCAACAAATTACGCTACATTGTGAATAAAATTGCGATTTATTCACGCCTCATCTCTTTTTCTCTCCTTCGCACAGTCGCCAAACATTAATTATTGTATATCACATAGTAAACGAAACAAATTCATTTCAATCACTCTACAGTGCGAATGGAAATGCCAATCGGGCGATAATTGTGATGAAAAAATATAAACAAATTCGTTTACATGAATTTTCAATCGTCTCGCGTTCGCATTCGGTTCAGATGGCGACGGTGGATTATATTCGCAACTTTAGAGAGCACGAAAAATTAATTCTCGAAGAATGTGGATGATTTCATTTCTACTTCTTCTTTCTCTTTTTAAAAGCCATTTTTCGATTTCATTCGCAGAAAATGTTTGGCCGCCCCCGTCCGATTTTATGCCCTGTGAGGTATTCGTCGATCACACTTCACGACGTGATTTCATGCTGAAACGTTTGAGCCAACAGCAATAACATCGAGGTCATATGAATTGATTCATTTTTTTTTCTTCATTCTTCATTTTTCTATAATTTTTAAAATTTTATCCTCACCGATTTGTCTCTTCGCTAAAAATCTCGCGTTACAAACGAGAAAAACCGCGAACATTCTGATTTCTCACGATTTCGTACAAAGTGACACGATTTTTTTCCTTTTCTTTCTCACAAAACATCGAGATGAGGGATTAAAATTATTTGACGCATTTCGTCGACAACACTTACGTTACATAATATAATTTACTCATGAAAATACTTTGTCTATCTTTAGTTATAATCATATAACGAGTCTGTTTGTGTGTGTGTGTGTTTTTTTCATTTCGCTTGTATTTCTTCTTCTTAAATCCTCGTGAATCATTGATATTGATTGCCAAATATTCAAATTCTTCGGTGAATTATTGTGCAATTGAATGTTTGCTCGATGATTTTTGCCCTTCAAGCGGAGACGAGGCAAAGAATCCTTTTAATTTAATCATTTTTCAATTTAATTTCAACGTAATTTCAATTTAAGATAACTTGATTCTCACAATTTTTCAATTGTAGCAAGAATTTAATTTAATTTGTTTAATATTTTTCATAATTAATCCATAATTTACACATCAATTCCATCAACGGCAATGAGTAACAATTTTCAACACCTAAATGAAAATTACGACAAATAATTTTATTTTCATTTATCTCGTATTCGAGCTCTCGTCGCATAATTTATACTCTTGCAATTTTTCCAATCGATAAAAACGAATAATACGTCGATCGGAAGTTGGAAAAAAAAAATTAAAAATTAACGTACGAACGTTACGAGCTAAGAGCGATTAAAGTGGCGACGATATTTTCATTGAATTTAATTTTTATTTTATAAAACAAATGGCAGTAATGAAATATTACGAGTCGGAAATTCGATTCGTAGATTCTCTTTTTTCTTCTTTCTCACTATTTTTTTTTCCTTCCATTTTTAATACTCGGGATTACGAAGATACAAGTAAGTGTATATCGGTGTATACGCAACATTGGAAATTGTTATAATTTTTGTTTCTTCTCAATTATGGCGAAGATTGCTCCAATTTGTGTACTTTTTACGAAACCGAAAAGTTGATGGCTCCATCGAGGATCTGTACAAATTCAGTTTCCTCTCGATGAAAACCGAACGATATGTCTCGGTTGATTCTTCTTTATTTTTTCTCTTTATTCTTTTTTTGCCCTCTAAAATCTCAGATCGAGCGCATCCGAATTTTCTTTATTCCGGTTATTTTTCAATTTACACAAACGCGCGTGCATATTTATATTTATATGTATATCTTTATATACCTAAAATTTACACGTATCTACGATGTGATTTATAATTTATTTACATTCGTATATACACATATACACACATACTAATATTTTTTCATCCCTCCGTCATTCTCTTTGACATGACATTTCGCACAGGATTTGCCCGATTCATCCGAATCAAAAAGTCATTGAATCTCTATTATTTTTTTTCATGTGAAAAACCGAAGAGAAATGAAAACTTGAAAGATGGGGGTGAAAAAAAAGTAATATTCCAAATTCTTTTCTTATCAATTGAACATTTAAATTATTCAAATGATGTAAAGATTATTTTTATAAATGAGGGATTCTCCGTCAATTCAGCCACTTTTTTTTCGACCATTTCAGATCTGCCCCATGTTTGGTTATATCAAAGTACTACTAAAAGGCATTCTATGTGAATTTTTTCAGATTTTTTAATTCAACATTTTAGGAAATACCATTTTTTTTCCACATGAATATATGTCGGAAATTTGAAGTAATTGAAAAAAAAACGTCTCTACATAAAAGTTGTAGTTTTGTATTATCTTTCGAGCGGATGACTTGAAATAATTTTTACGTTCCGGTAACGCTGATTTTTTACCAAAAAAGTGGATCAATATTTTTTTATTTAAAAAAGGCCATTTTTTTTGCTGAAAAAATGACAGAGTTTTCCCGTATATCTGACGATATTGCATAAAAATCGCCAGAGTGGCACGGATCGAGGTTCTAGGGTAAAAAAAATGAAACCACACAAATTATTTTATTTTCTACCGGAACCTCGATCCGTGCCACTCTGGCGATTTTTTTGCGATATCGTCAGATATTCTGTAATTTTTTCAGCCAAAAAAATGGCCTTTTCTGAATAAAAAAATTATTATCCCTTTTTTTTGGTAAAAAATCAGCGTTACCGGAACGTAAAAATTATTTCAAATATTCCGCTCGAAAGCTAACACAAAACTACAACTTTTATGTGGAGGCATTTTTTTCAGTAACTTCAAGTTTCCGAGATATATTCATTTGGAAAAAAACGGCGATTTCTAAAATTTTGAATTAAAAAATCCGAAAAAATTCACATAGAATGCCTTTCAGTAGCACTTTGATATAACCAATTATGGGGCACATCTGAGATGGTCGAAAAAAGTGGCTGAATTCACAGAGAATCCCTCATATACGAATTGCAAGTGAAAATGTGAATTACTTTTTTTAATTCACCAATTAATTTCACGGAAATGATCCTGTACGATTTTACGAAAAGTCTCAATGGCGTATCATCCTTTTTATGCACTTATCGATGAAAACAAAAAATTCGATCACGAGTTTTAATGCTATAGAAATCTCGTAAAAAATATCTCGACGTTTTTATTTACAACACGTCGAATCAATACGGTACGCATTATGATACTCACAACTCATTCTTCTTCTCTCGTCACCTCAATTTTCGCACACCCACGCAAACATACATATATATATTTATATTTCAGACATTTATTCCCTCGGTGTATTTGTTCAATTATTATTGTTATTATTTTTTTCTTCGTAATAATCGAAACGCGATTAAAGTTTCCTTCGATATAAAAAGGGCACTTGATTATAAATAGAGACGACGAAATTTTTTCATTCGTCGTTTGGGAATGTTCGGGGCTGGGATGACTATTTTGTGGAAATGAAAAATTTTCTCGGTCACGAGAGTAAACGAAAAATGATTCAACGTTTTGTTTTTTTCGTTTTTTATTGGAGAAAAATGTTTTGGAAATTCTAGCTGTGTTTCTCTTTTTTCTCTCTTTCTCTCTCTCTCACTCTCTCTCTCTCTTGCGGAATCACGAGGGTGGAATTGTGGGAGGAAGGAACTTGAGCCTATCCTTGATCGTTGAAACGCGGAGCCTTTGTATCCATATCCGAGTCGAAATATTGGAACGTCACACTGAACTTTCGCGTTTCGTCATTACGATCGGTGTGCTCGTTGTCGCGTCTATTTGCGACTGTACGCAACACTGTCCGTGACCACGTGACTCGACGTCTTTCGGCAAAACTGTACCAACGAGACACGAACGATTCATGACTCCCAAACCGGCGTACAAAACCGGCGGACTCGCCGTCATCTTCATGGATTGAACGTTCGGACTTGGCCAATGTTGTCGCGGTAAAGTACAAACCCCGGTACCGTAAACCTCGCTCACCATCGGTTGTAATTGAAAAGACGCTGTTTTTCCCGACTGTATCATCGATGTTACCTGACGAGAAGAACAAAAAATTCCAAATCTTTCCGGACTCGAGAATATAATCATGTTTATGTTTCGATCTCGATTGCGACCCTCATCAGGGTCGGAAAAAAACTCTCATCTGATCTCTCTCTCATATAATAATAAAAATAAATAGGGGAGTGCGGGGCAGAGTGGACATTTAAGGAATTTAAGGACTTTCATCGGCGAGCGCACGGTTTTTTAACTACTTTCATGTCCCAAAATTGATTCCCGATCCTAATATCCCTGATTTTGAAAAAAAATTGGGGGCAAAATGGACACGCCTCCTCAGATGCAGAAAAATCTCTACTCGGTGATTCTCGAAAATAGAGACACTTTAATCGACTATGCCCGAATAAAATATGAACTCAACAATATAAACGGAGAAATAAAGCCAATAGAATCGTTCCTCGAATGAAATTAAAAAAAAAAAACGAGGTAAATCTTCAGATTCGCTTTGCTCGAATTTTTTTCATGTGAAAAATGTACCATGAATTCACTTTGCAAGTGAACGAATCATGGTATTTTCACATATTCATCGACTTTTGAGTCGTGAAATTTATTTCCCATTATTGTTTTTTGAATCTTGTCAAAAATTTTTTTCCAAATTTTACGATTTCCGTGTTTTATGCCATTTATTTTGAATATATTGTTCAACAGCGTATGAAACGTTACGGGAATCGTGCAGATATAGTCTGAATCCGAATTAATAATTTTATGACCTTGACATTATATTCAGTTTAAGTTCGTGTCCACTTTGCCCCCAAATTAGAAATTTTCGGCGCGTCCAATTTGCCCCCAGTGTCCACTTTGCCCCACATTCCCCTATATCGAAGAGGATCCCGATCGAGTTCTTAACGTAAATAAGAGTCCATTGTTATAATCATCTCTCGATCAGCGAAAAAATTGGTCGAATCGTAATCGCCTCTCCAATCACGATTAAAAAATCTTAATATGACAATTAGTAATTGAAAAAAAAAATTATTTTATTTTATAAATGGTAATAATGGTCCTTTACACTTACGCTTTTATGGCGCGTTGATAATCCCGTAAATTCTTGTAATGGAATTCTACTGCTGCGAATTGTACAGTAGCTCACGTAATTGTTGTGACAACCGAGCGATGTTGCCGCCGGATGTTCCAATAAACTACGCGACGGTGATGTGTCGATCGTCGAGACGAGACGTCTTTTTCTCAAATATTCCGTCGGCTCGTCGGTGCCTTTAATTGAGAGACTAATGATTCATTCAGTTCGAACAAATTTATTTGAAATCAATAAAATTGTGTTCAAATATCGACCTAAAAGGTTAGTTTGATATTAGAATAAATGGTGGAAATTAATTTGAATGAAATAATAAATCTTTTTGTTATTGGCATCCCGTTAGCTTCTTAATTTTGATTCAAGTTTTTGACTTTACCATTTATTTGTTGCGGTATTATATCGGGATTCTTCTCGTCTCCCTCGCTAAGCTCGCTCGTAGTTTCAGACTTTCTGAAGGGACTACTGGGATGCTTGTCCTCGGTCAAAAGGCTGCTACTCTCGCGAAATCTCAGCTCTCGCTGGATCGGAATCGCTTTCGTTGATTTATCGTGATCCTCGAGATGGGATTTGCCATGATCGTCGGGACTGGCGTTTTGAATTCTCAAAACGACCATCACGATCACGGCCACGATCACGAGAGCAGCAACGACACCGATCATAACGCTGAGCATCGGCGTTAATTTTATGTGGTGTCTCGGTCTCTCTGCAAAAATATTAATTTAACCATCGGAGAAAAGAAAAAGAGTCGGCTATCGACTCGACGTTTTTCTATTTCGATGATGTTACTCGTGTGAAAATTTACTACGTCGTCTCTTTTTGAGCCGAGGTATTTTATTTTCTTACAATCAGAGAAGTATCGTTAAATTGAGAACAATATTTGAGGAAACAACGCGCGTGACTGACGTCTGTCTCGTGAATTACCTGTTTCCGAGGTCAATTGCTTCTCCGGTAGCCTCAAAGTGCCGGCTTGCACGACCATTGGTTCACTTCGACCCTTGCTGTTATAAGCATAAATAACCGCCTGATAAAGGGCACCCGAGAACAAATGGGTTACGCTAAAATGCGGCACCGACGATGTCATGTTTGCGTAAAGTTCCTGGCTGTTGCTCTCGCGAACCTCGAGCAAGAAAGCCTGATGAAGACCACCGTTGAAGCCCTCGGAGCAACGCACCGCGAACGACGTCGTCGAGGTATTCGATATCGTGCAATTGTGCACCATATCCGGATGACCTAGTCAAAACCAATCGATAATTAAACGTTTCGAACTCACGAGTACAACAAAGTGCGTCGTTAATGGAATTCTTGCGAGAGAAGAAAAATTTGAAACACAAAAAAGAGTTTTTGATGAAAATTCGTGAAAATTTTGATTTTTCTCATAAATTATTGGTAGATTGGTGTTCGGGGGGACAAAATACATCGGTATAGGGCCCAAAAAACAAAAATTGAATGAAAAAAAAATTTCGCATTTTGTTCAAAATTGAATCGGTTCACTAAAATGACTGTAGTTTATTTTCCAGATAGAATTTTGGGTTCTACATGCGCTCATTTTCTTCGGGATCGTTCAAGCTTAAAAATGCCGCTTTGTTCATATAATTCGGATAATTTTTCGATTTTTGGCAGATTTTTTAAGCTCGATCATCGATTTTTGCCTATTTTTTAAGGCATACCCCTTCCAATTTTTTTCGGTGATTTTCAAAGCACGCTCATTTCTAGAGAAATTCAGTTATCGGAATGAACCAAACGCTATTCTCTAAGTTTAGTGACAGCCTTTTAGTAGGAAAAAGAAATTTTTGAATCGGTCAAACTGAAGTAAAGTTACGATCACTTGAAATTTCGCTATTTTAAGGTTTTTGAAAATAAGGCCAAAGTTGAGCAAAAAAAAACTATTTCTATTTTTATCGTCTTCAAACGTTATTTTGATGGGAAATTCAACGCTGATTGCGAATCACACAGAGTTTTTGTCGAGAAATATGTATTCGCGAGAAAAAGCAAGGAAAAACTAAAAAAAAAATATGTATTTCAATACACCGTGTTCTTTTTGATACGCCTTTTTTTAAGAGGTGGTTCTACCCATCAATACAAACAACTTCTCTTATAGGGACTCCTCTGAAATCGTGAACAAAATTTCAGATGTTTCATACTAAATGTGATACCTACTCGATCCAAAATGTATGGAACAGCTGACATTTTTTTCACAATTTCAGAGGAGTCCCCATGGAAAAAGTTGTTCGTATTGATGGGTAGAACCACCTCTTAAAAAAAGGCATCTCAGAGAGAACACGGTGTATGCTCCGAAATAGTGATAAAAATAAGACCATAGCTTTCACAAAAGTTTCCTGAATTGGTAGGAAAAATGTCACTATTTTGTCACTATTTGAACGGAAAAGTCACTATTATGTCACTATTTCGGTGAAAGTAAGTCACTATCCTACTATTTTGACCCTCTGAAGCGCTGGCAACCCTGTCGGGTCCCCTTAATGGAATTCTCGTGACAAACGTGTGTCCACAGTATTTTGCGGAATAAGATAATCGAGAAAGAGGTTGGCGCATACCTGCCGGAATGATGTGATAGACACAGGGTACCTGTTGCCGGCCAATATCATTCGAAGCCCAGCAAAGTAACGTTCCGTAATCCAACGCTGTCATCGGAGTGTAAGAAACGATCGAGGTTGTTCCGCTTCTCGCGATATGATCGGCACTCACGTCGATGCTCTCGGCCGAATTGTTGAAGGTCCAACGAAACTCGACGTTTGTCGGATTGGCCTCGACTCGACACGATATATTGGCCTTCTCTTGCTTCGCGACTCCATGAACGTTCGTCTGATTTGCCTTGCAGGTCGGTGCGACTGTTGTCCGCGAATCGCGCGTTGTTCGGTCGACATTGCAATGTAAAATCATGAGTACATTACACGGAATTCGTTGTTGAGAGGAGGATGAATCGTCGGTGAATGTGTAACGAGAGACGGAAGAGTCTAATTTCCATCGTGTTTAATTAGAAGGACTATCTCAACGCGAAACCCCGAGACAGTAGACCCGTAATCCAGAAGGAGAGAGGAAAAAAAATCGCGCTCGGGGCTTTGTGTTATCACGGGATAAAGCGCGCGCGACCAAAGGGGATGAAAGAAGAGAAAGTGGGAGAGGAAAAAAAGAGAAACGGTACGTGTGTAACTATGTGTGTTACTTACACATGACTCTCAAATAGAAGGCGGAACTCTCGCCGTCGCCCTCGGTATTGTAACCGACGCAGGTGTAATTGCCCGCGCTCTTTCTGTCAACCTTTTGAAGAACGAGACTTCGGTTGCTTATTATTATTCCCTGTGTTACATTGTGATTAAGCGTCTTGCCCTGCAATGGAAAAAAACATACAGACGAGGCCTTTGGAGATGCGCGAGCAAAAGAGAGAGAGAAAAAAAGGAAGTTTCAAGAGTACAGAGCGTAAGAGGGCGGGTCGGAAAAGTAAAATGAAGCCAGCGAACGGAAAGGATGCAATAAGAAAGTTTTTTTTCGCTTTCTCTCTTTTTTTTTTCATTCCTCCGGTACGCTCTTCTTTTTATTTGTACTACAACGACTCGAGGCAGATGAGTTGCCTGCGTATATATTTGACCTCTTGTAAAACCAAAGTTTTCACCGTTGGTACAACCCGCCAGTGGTATTCTTCATTAAATCGACTCGAGCTTTTCCAAACCGAGTTTTCAATTCATTTTGTATGCATTTAAATTGCGAACCGAAGCACATCAGGAGTGCTCGTTGTACTATTTACCGCGATAAATTATATCAAAACCGAGGATGAAACGTAATTTACGTTGAAAGAGTTTGAGGTGTCATCCGGAGGCTGATCTCGAGGATACTCGGAGGCATTTTTTTTTCTCTCTTTTTTCCTTTTATTTTTTGGTAACCGAAGCTCTTTTATCCCCCTTCTGTTTTTGGCTCTCTTTACCTCGTGACGCCACTCGACTTTGTAAACGGATGGCTCGGCGTTTATTCCGCAATCGAAATAAACGTCACTTCCCTCCCTTATGGCGTCCTTGTTCAGCGATTTTCCGAGCTTTATCCGCGACTCGGGTTTGTCTGTAACGCGATAACCAGTTTATCGCAATGCCCGATGAAAAGCAGCGAAAATCAGATCGTACATTCTATCGAATATCGTTTTTGGTTGAAAAATTGTGGAGAAACTTTTTGAAATTTTTTTTCACGACAATTTTGGTTGAAGAAGTTTTTTGTGGTTGTTGTAAAATCGCCAAAAATGAATCTTTTCAACGCTAACATTTTTTAAAATATATTTTGATACCTGACAATGTTTAAAAGGTTTTGATCGATACATTGCAAAGAATTTTGATTTCGAAGGGAGAGAAAAAATATATTAATCGCTAAATATGTGATTTTCAGCTCACGGTATATCATCAGGATCCATTCGTCCTTGATCGGGACGATGTTCATTATCGAATTTTCCGCCCGGCACGATAAATGTTTTCCGGAGTCCACTTTTGTCGGCTTGAATGACAAAACGCTCGTTGTAGTGTTTCCGTCACCGGAGATCTGTCATACAAAGTGTGGAGAAACATTTCGTGAATCAATAAAATCTGAAGAATAAAAGGACCAGGGTTGCGAAATTTTTAATGAAAAAGTAATGCATTAACCATTACTTTTTTAATGGCTAATGAAATTTAATGGTTAATCGAAATTATTTTCATTAACTATTAAAATTTAATGATTAATGAAAATTACTTTCATTGACCATTAAAATTTAATGGTTAGTGGAAATTATTTTCACAAACCATTAAAATTACTTTAATTGACCATTAAAATTTAATGGTTAATGGATATTATTTTCATTAACCATTAAATGTTAATGGTTAATGAAAATGCAATTGCATTAAAAAAAAGTAATAAACCCTGCCTATTACAATGTAGAGTGTAATAGAACAAATTTCCATTACCCATTGCAATGTAATGTGTAATGGCCAAAACTTTGATTGCAATTTTGGGAATGGAAAAATCTAGATCAATAAATTATTGCAATTTTGCATTACATTTTATTGACTTAGGATTTAAATTTTCAGGTACCTTAAATTCTAAAAAGCACTATATTATAATTATAAAAAGCATCTATATTATTATGCAATGTAATGTGTAATAATGGACAAAACTTTGATTGCCATTTTGGGAATGAAAAAATATAGATGATAAAATTATTGCAATTTTGCATTACGTTTTATTGACTTAGGACTTAGATTTTCACCTTAAATTCTAAAAAGCATCTACATTATAATTCTAAAAATCTAAGTCCTAAGGCAATAAAATGTAATGCAAAACCGCAATAATTTATTCATCTATGTTTTTCCATTCCCAAAATTGCAATCAACGTTTTGTCCATTACACATTACATTGCAGTGGGTAATGAAAATTTTTTCTATTACACACTACATTGTAATAGGCACGGTTGCAAATAATGCATTACTTTTTTTAATGCAATTGCATTTTCATTGACCATTAACATTTGATGGTTAATGGTTAATGGTTAATGAAAATTATTTCCAATAACCATTAAACGTTAATGATTAATGAAAATGCAAATGCATTAAAAAACGTAATGCATTATTTGCAACCCTGGAAAGGACATTGATTCAGCATTGGAGGTGAGAAAACTTTCTTATAACAATCCCATGAATTTTCTTTAATCGGGAAATTGATCTACGAATAATCCTCATGCCGAATACAGTGAATAATCAATGCGATTACCAACCAAAGTTTCTCGAGAAAGAATTATTTTGGGCGCTACATCTAGGGAATCGAGAAACTCTGAGGCAAAATTGTACACGGAATAAATAGTCATTGGTATTCCTCTCGAAACTCGGAACAGAGGGGTATCGTACGATTATTTTTGCATAATTGATGAACAGTCCGCAATACCAGAGTCAAGTTGAGATTTTGACTCTTCAACCTCATCAATTTGTCAACATTGGCAGAAGCAGAAATTTCACGAACGTTTTTCAAGCGTGAGGTTTCGCCGGGTTGAATAAATTTGTCCCGTTCTCGATGAACGCGAAGGGGTTTTGTCCTCCGTAGATGGGTTTTCGTCAGACAGACGAGAGACGGAGAGAGGAAGATGAATCGAGAAAGAGAGAAATGTTGAATCGGAGAGCAAGTTACCATATCTTATTCACTGCGCCTTCTCTCCGCGTGAGTGCGATTCACACTTTCGCCCTATAGATCGTTGGATGAAGGTGCGCGCCTCCTTATCACGATGAAATTGCAATTTTGCGCTCTGATTAATGCTGCAGAGAGCCTCGAAGCGGCAGAGACTCTCTCCCTCTCTCTCTCTCTTTCTACCTACCTCCTTCTACTTAAGGAGCAAGGCGTCGACGAATAAGCGCCCTCGAGGTGTTTCGATAACACAGATTATCTCGTAACAAGACTGCCAACTTGACTCTCTTTTCATCGAAGAGAGAAAGACGTCCTCCTCGCATATTTCGCCGATCAGCCCTGTTCTACTTCTCCCCTTTTCGCTATTCTCACGATCTCTGACGCTTGGAACAATTTAATTTTCTCCCTTGGACACTTGAAAAATATTCCACAACCTTGACAGATCAATAGCTCAATTTCCATCGTGTTGGAAAAATTAGCCAGATGAAACAAGTTGGAGAAACTTCGGATCATCGTGATCGGGACTTGATTATGAAACAGCGCGAATCTCTTTGTCAATTATCGATAGGTATCCGATGAAACAATGATCGAAAAAGAATTTTATACTCACGGTTCTGCTGGAATCACCGTCGAGCCTGAGTCCATCGCGCCACCACGTTAAATTCGCCGGAGGTCTCGAGCCGTAAGTCGTGCAAACCAGGTCGTATCTCTTGCCGACTGATAACGGCTGATTCGAGCCGATTATCTCCACTCTCAATGGTTTCACTGAAAAATTTAAATCGCCCTATTATTATACTCGAACCAGAGGAGACGTTAATATCATCGTGGAGTAGTCGTCACAAAGGGGAGTCGCGCAACAATCGGGTCTACCTCGGAGTGCACTTTATTGAATACCGTATTATATTTTCCATCACACTGATACTCAGACACATCCTGACATCTTCCACATGCACACACGCAAATACCAATGACAATATTCCAACGTAATAGGCAAATTGACGTTGATAAATTCTCTTTGTTATAAAGCGATACATCATCCTTCCTTCCTTCCTTCCTTCCTTCCTTCCGTACTTCCTTCCTGCTTTCCTCCACACATTCAGTGCCGCAGGTCCGCTAAAGTCGGAAAGTCCATACGTATATACAATTTTCACTCTCTCCTTTCCTCTGCCTCTCTTTTTTCCTAGGTGTGTAGAGAGCCCAGTCGGGGTATCTGTATAGTCCGCGACGCTGCTGGGTTACCCAAAGCACGAGGGCGGAGAATTGAGTTACTCGGAAAACTGTCGCCTCTCTTACCCTCTCTCTCGAGTCCCATAGACGACACCATCCTATTCGCTAGGAAACACCACCACCTTACGTGGCCGTCAAGACCTATTTCCCGCCGCGATGAACATTTTACGGAAGCACGTTAAGGCGGTTGATGTCTCTGCGCGCAACTCCCCCCCCCCCATAAAGAGGGTGGTCGTCTGAAAGTGCATCATGACCCCGACGAGGTACACGCCGGATCGTAAGAGACTCTTGTGTACCCTGCGGTGAAGTCTTGTACTCTCTATCCCACTCTCTCTCTCTCTATAACTCCATCGTCGACACGACAGTTTAAAAGCGATAACAACGCCGATGAGGTAAACAGAGATGCACTCCGGTGGATCTCGTAAAATGGCCGAGTTATTCCGATGAATTATTTCCTCCAAAACATCTATCCTTTCAACATTTTCCGACTTTGGCTACCCCCAATGTGATAGTTACGTTGAGAGAAATGGGTTTGAGTCTATTTATAATTATTCTATTGAGATTTTTAGTGAGCTTAAAATCTGGTTAATTCTGAAAATATTTTATTCATTATAATTTATAGGAGGCTTTAACTATGACAAAATGCGATTGAATCAGAGTTACGATGGAAAAATGGTTTGGGTATATTTCTAACTGTCTTACAGCCATTTTAGGAATCTGGAGACAATTCTGTCCTAGCTCCGAGGTTAGAGTTAGGTTTGGGTGCGATTCTTGAGATTCAAACGTTCGACCGATGAATTTCTTCAGTTGGCGGACACAGAAAACTCGGTAATGCACTTTTATCGATGCTGCGAAGTCGAATTGGGTCACTATTGAGTACTTTTTCACGTACTTTTCAAATATTTGATCGACCGTTCTTTATTGCACCCGATTGAGAATCCTCGGATCGAGAAACTTTTAAATACAAGTATCCTCATTTTCTTTCAGCATTCGTATAACGCTGAGAGTCGACGAAGATTTCGAGAATTTATACGAGTCTCTGGAAAGCGTATATATTTCACATAGATTCAGGGCACTTTTGCCTTTTTGGCACATGAATACAGGAAACACTCGGAAGTTAAATTGCCCATAAGAAAGTCTCTCTCAATGGATCGTATCGTGTGACCCTCTCTGCCCATCCAGAGAGATACCATTGCATTGAATTCTGAGATAAAAATCAGAAATACACACACACACACACACACACACAGGGATATATACGAGATCCTTGGCTAAAACGGTAACTGGACCACAGAGATTGGTGATTTCCTGGCGAGAAATAATTCTGAGGTAGAATTTACAGACTCGTTTCGTCGTTTTTACGAAAAATCATTGTTCCTTCATGTTTGTCATTACGGTTTTCATAATTTTCGTGAAATTCTCACGATTATTAATGGCAAAAAAAAATGTCTCATTCTTCCTCCCACTAAATTGACCATTCGAGTTCGTGGAGTCACGATGATAATTTGGATGGTGCGGGGAGGAGGGAGTCGTGATGGTCGAATTTGTCGGGGCGTCAGTGTTAAATGGGACAGGAAATTAATTGCTCGTCGTCGAAAGCTCCCCTGTGGATCGCGATTGCGATAGGATTGAAGGCAGCCAACGAGGCAAGAAGAGACGGAAGAGAGATCGATAGATCGGGCGATAGGAATGAGGATGATTTAGCTCGTGAAGAGGACGGTACTTTTGGTCAAGGAGGAGCGAATTGGTCGACGTCTAACGAGGTTACCCGAGAACTTTGGCTCTCGCGCGATACACTTTTGAGCCAGCGGCCAAAGTCCCAAGTGCACTTTAAAGAAGCTTTTCCGTTTCCGCCTTTGTTCATCATCTCGATTTTTATCGGTGTAGAGGACGAAAAATGGTCCCTCTTTCAGTGATACTTGACGTTGATGCAAAATCTTCTTTGTAATATTGTTCTATTTCACCGGAAAATGAGAAAATAATTTTTTTCGACTATTCACTAAAAAATTTGACAATGCCTTTTTCTTTCATTTTTGTTGATTTCCATGAACGTTGGACCTCCGGTGAAAGCTTCCGGGAGTTGAAAAACCGTCTACAAACCTCGTGAATAAAACAACCTTTCACGTGTGTGGTAGGGGGGTCTGTGGCTGCTGGAGACTCATCGATTTTCAGCTTGCCTCACGTACCGAGATAACGTTACGATCAACGCCTTTTTCGTACCCAACACATATACCAACACCGCGCTCACAAGGGTTGTTTTTACCCTCTTTTCGTCGTATATAAGGTAATTTCGATACTTTGCGAGTGTTCCGAAGTTACTTTCCCAATAATCTCGTGAGGAAAAACCCCGTGTGTGTGCACCCACCCTCAATGTCAATCCCTATTTCTCATCCGCGCTCCCTCCACTTGGTGTCTGTAAAGTTTGCCGCCCATCATTAATATATATACATTGTTGATTGGAATGTAAAATGTATGTACATCCTTAATGCGCACAAAACATTCCAGGGGCTCCGTGCTGATCTCCAGCGCGTTCAGAGAGCTTCAGAGGCCGAGCCGAGGCCTTAATTGTGTAGGTTTACGCCAAATTAAATTTTTATTCACCCCTCTCCCCGTATATTTTCTTTTCATTCGCGAAAGCGCGTGAATTGGGCTTCCAGACCGGAATACCGTCTCACGCTGTTCCCAGACACAAAAGTCGCCTCGGTCTAAAATAGTCTCAAAAGAATTCTCTTTTTGGGTTAAAATGTATCGCGGGCTTGGAGAAATCCCAATAGGAGGCGCACCCACTGGCGTGAGATGAAAAAAATGTGCAAATTTTCACGGCGATGGTGTGAAATTACATTTTCAACGTGTCAAAGTTCGTTCAAGGTATTTCGGAATGTTGGCAAATTGATTTTTTTTCCTTCCTTCTTTGGTTCTCTTCCTCTTTTTCGTCGGTTCACGCAAGGGCGCAGTGCGGTGGATATTCAATGAGAAGGGGTGGAGCGAGTTCCGTCGAGATCTTCTCGCTGGTGCTAATCGTGCGATAGGAGAATAGAGAGGGGTTCCCGAAGAGGGTGATGAAGCGAGCAAACTCGTGAGATATCTGAAATTTAGTAGAACACTCGAGAAAGAGAGAGACGGAGCGACGAGGAAGAAGAAGGGATATAGTCATAGTTGAGATATATGAGAGACAGAGTGTGCGAAAGAGAGCGAGAATGGCTCAGAATAGGATAATTGATCGGTGGATCCAATTTCCTACGGATAATGAAATTCTGACGAGGCCGACGGGGATCGTGTGAGAATCGCGGTAGTTCTCCAACCTTCGAGAGTTTCAACGTGACAATTTCGCCCCGAATAAAGTGCAAAGCTGTAGGAGAAAGAAAAAAAATACCCCCCTCTCTTGAAAAACTCACGGACGAAGAGTTACTGAAAAGTTGATGAATGTTCAAATTCTCTCGATAACAAATGCTTCTAAAATCTTGTCCGGCCTTGACTCACGAAGAAAAAATTCCCTCTGGAAGATTCTTCGCATCGACCGCCTTGAAGATTTGAAAAAAAAATGATTTTCGAACAATTTTGGACTCGTTTGTATTCCGAAAAGGAAGACCCTGATCGTTCTGTAACGATATGACTGCCGTATATCGTAAGTTTGCACGAAAAATCCCTTCATTCGAATCCCATCTGAGGGAGACTGTAATTTTATCCGCGGCCTGTGATACATTTAATATTTATAAACCCACAACCCAAGATATATAAATATAGTATATCGGGGAAGACGGTGCAAAATGGACACCGTCTTGAAATTTTGTTTCGAAATGCAAATAAACGAGGGAAAACATTGAAAAAACGATTTCCTCAGCTTCTCACATCATTTTAATATCCGACATATTTGAGCCAAGGTGCTTGACGTTCTTTTGCAATTAAATTATTGACGAAATTCAATTTTAATCGTACTTGCGTTATCTAATATTTTTTATGATTATGGAGGTGGCCGCCTTGCTCCAAGAACTTTTGGCTGTCGAATTATCCAAGTATTTTAGTAGAAGTGGATTACTATAATACTATTAGAGTATGTCGGGGTGTTTTTTTTCTTTAATGCGATGAGAATGATAATTTAAAAAAAAATTCCAACCCTTCGTAAGAAATTGTCATGAAAATATCAAAACTATGTTTGACTTTGCGTAGGGTGAGTTTATTTGAGTATATCAATGCCAATTAGAATGATAATTTCCTCATTTTTTAATTTTATAAATTAAAATTTTTTTCAGATGATTTTGCTTGGTGTCCATTTTGCCAATTAGAATGATAATTCCCTCACTGAGAGAAAAAATTACTGAATTCGAGAACATCAATGTATTTATTAAATGAAAGTATTAATTCGATTATTTATTTGTTAAACCAAGAAAATCACTTTACGTTTTAAAAAATATTTTCACGAATCTATTACTCCATTATATTAAACTCTTATTTAATAGTAACAATTAAATGCATCATAGATTTGATTAAATTTGTATTCGTTGGATTAGTTACATTGATCGCATCATAAACATGGGATTATTTGAATTTAAAAAACGAATTCAATACAAAATTATTTTTTTTCGAAAAAATTATTTTCTTGCAATAAATTCATCATTATTTTACTTCTAAAAATATTTCTGTAGTATTTTCAATATTTATTAGATATAAAATTGATTGTGATTATTTTAAAAGAAGCTGTAGTAAAATAAATAACACATTATTTTATTCCAATAGAATATTTGTTTGGAATGATGAAATGTTTATTTCCTTCGCGCAAAGAACTATCATTTCTATAGTATACTTTAATAGTATACTTAAATTGTTAAAAATTAAAAAACTGGTTTTTTAAATGTTTTCTTACATTCGCATCTTCATAACTCCTAAATTTTTTCAAGTGCATAGTAGGAGTCGATAGCGTAATAGGTAGCGTATTAGGTAGTTAGGTAGGATAGGTATGATGGTAGGTAGGTTCGAGGATTCGAATCTCGGTTTGACAGAGAAATTAGATCGGAGAATTGACCTAGATTTGTATTTTTTTTCTATTTATCTTTTTTGGGGTCACTAAACTATGCATATTAAATTATTTGGCAAGGGTTATATATTTTTTATAAAATTTTTAGCAACAATTAATAAACACGCATTTGATTGAATCGATCATTTTTCCTGTTGATTGGACTAATTAATTTGTTGATTCAACAAATTTTTTTTCTCAGTGCTTCCTGTATTAAAAGACACGCATGTTTCGAATGATAAAATGTGTTCTTGATTCAAACAACATATTACATATAATTAATAACATATTGTTAGATTCAAGTAAATTCGTTTATTGAAACAGAAATTCATGGGATTGACTGAAGAAAATGAACCAAGTAAATATACAAAGGAACCAATCTAATATGTTTTGGCAAATAATGAAAAAAATGATTTTTTGCCTTCAAAACTTTATTTCATTGGTTCTAGTAATTTTTTCTCTCAGTGCTCACTTTTTAACTTTAAAAATTGAAAATTTTTTTAGATGTTTTTACGTGGTGTCCATTTTGCCTCCAGTGTCCATTTTGTCTCCATTTCTCCTACGTATAAATAAATATAGATATATGTACATAAAAATCGATTTATGTATTACATGTATATCTACCCGTAGCAACGTCTCCGGTAAGCTCTTCGCGAATTAGATTTTCACGATACAAGATTCATGTATCTTTTCATGGATGCACGAATAACCCCGATGGCGAATGCTATCCGAATAATTTTTACTCATTTAATTTTCCACTATCCGAGCAGATCTATACGCGAGATGGATATGAAATATTCGGAATAATCATAACCAACGTTATTCGAAAATTTAGCCAAAAATCACATCCCTAAAAATGCGTCACAAATATCCTAATCATTTGGTAGATGATATTTTTCTTATTGAAGAAAAAAATTAACTCAGATTTTGACCGGTTTTTCATTTTACATGTCAATTTTGGTTCGACCGTATGGCTATTTTTTTTTAAACATAAAGTTAAAAAAACAAGGATATTTTTGGAAAAATTCGCTTTAGTGGAATTAGCAAAAGGCTGGCAACAGTGAACGCGCCTCGTGAATTCCGGTCAATTTAAAATATTGCACGTGTTCAAATTGTCGAGTGACAAAGTGCTCGAACGTGTAAAAACGCGTAAAAAATAAAATAAAATAAATACACGAATAAACGTATGAGTAAGGGTGAGACGAATCGCGGCGGGGGTCGCAGTGACGATTTTCGTGACGTCATATTGCAACAAACGTTTATCAATATATCCGTATGATATATCGCTCGTGCATGCTCCGTCCTGCTGTTCCCAATAAAATCGAACGTTTTTTTTTGTTTCATTCCTTCTTTTTAACCGTGTGTTTCGCAACGGCGAGAGGCTCTCGACGAGCTTGAATTCGTTCGTTTGATGCACGAGGGGAATAAAAATTGTCGCCCTCGTCGATTTCATTCCCAGACTCGTCTTCGCTCATCCCAGTGACACATTTCGATTCAATTTCAAAATTGCTTCGAGATTCACCCCGAGAGCCAAGTGAGATTTCTCGTTTTAATAAAAAAAAAAAAAGTCCGATGAGAATTTTAAAGGTCCAACGGCGCACGGAAAAAGACGCGTAGAAATTCTACTACTTTTTTTGTTATCAACCCGAATGAATTGAAATAGCGTTCTATTAATAAGAAATATAAAATCAACCCTCCAATTTTTGTCTAATTTTTTCTAATCTTCTAATTTGCGCAGCTTTTCAAATTTGGGAGTTTGGCTTGATTACATTCGTTTTCAAATAGGAGCGGGCAAACAAATCTGACAAAAATTGGGGATCATTGTTAGCCTCATTAGAATTGTGGGAAAAATCAAGAATCAAATTTGAAAGGGTGAAATCATATTTATGTATGTTTGTATTACGATTGAAATACTCACAATTCATGTTGACACGAATGGCCGATGACAGGGGAAGGGATCGGTTGTTATTCGTCGCTTTGCACGTCAATACGAGATCGGTATCGTCTCGGCTCAAATTCTTCAACATTATCGCACTTCTTATCACTTGATTGCCCACGCTGACAGTCTCGTTGTTGACGTGTCTCTTGTTATTGCGATACCAGGCCACAGTCGGCTGCGGCTTGCCTGAAGGAAACATCACTTTACTTTATTTATTTATCCCTCGATTTATTTTACCATCGATTTCGCTCGTTCTGACGTGGAGTTTGATGTTTAAAAAAACGTCAATGTTTTTTTTTATTAATACAAATTTTATGATTTTCAGATGAAGAAAATTGGAATATTTCTCACCGCCGATGGCGTCGCAAAAAAGCTCGAGATTATCGCCCTCCGAGTATGGACCAACTTCGTTTCTCCTTTCGATGCCCTTTACATCGGAAATAACAATCTCTTGTGGTGGAACTGGAAAAATAAAAAAGTCATTATTGTCCATGAAAGCAACAGGAATATTTAAATAATTCTGTGGACCGTTGCTTCAATCTGGAAAAATCTCTGAGACCTTCCTGTGGATTTTTTTCGCAATATTTTAATTGCCTGCAGCTGAATAATCGAAAAATGGTTAGCAGCAACCTTCATTCTCGTGTCAAAAATTTTAATTTCTTTTTCTCGATGTCTGTCGGTGAAAAATTTAGTAATTCAAAAAGTTTTCCACGAAATTTCCTCTGTTCTCTATTCCCAGTAATGTTTCTTTTCGTTTTTCCAATCATTATTTTTACCAATCTCACTCCTGTTTTTTTTTCCATGAAACGTCAATGATATGGAATTTGATTTCAAAAAATGATTGAACACGATAAAGCTCCGGAGCGTTCGGAATTCGTTGAAAATTTCTAGGAAACGAAAACAAATAGTAGTTATTGAGATCCCACGGTCGGACTAGTCTTAAAAATTGTTGAATAGATAGATGTTTGAAACAAAAAATTAAAAAAAATAAATAAAAAATGACATTCACTTTTGAAAACGCGATTTAACGTTCAAAACTCAAAAAACTCATTCAAAAACACGTCGAATATTTTTGTTGTATTTTTTTCTGAAAAGGCGATGAAGAAACAAAAATTTTGAAAAAAACTTTTAATTTGGACCATTATTAGAGAAGTTATGACCAAAATACCAAAAAAAGAGCGGTGTTTTTGTTAATTCAATATCTTTTGAACGGGTAATCAAAAAAATCTCAAAATTTAACAGGAAGGGTCTTTTGATGGGTACTCAAAAATATAAAAAAATTGAGGAAATAAAAAAAAAAGTTTTTCAAACTGTCCGATTTGGGATGGAATGCCCCATATATATATTTTCGGATTTCCCTTCCGGATTACCGAATGTATTCGTTCATTTCTGGTATCATTGGAAAATTGGTACAAACCACGTCGATTATCAACGGGATCCGCAGTCCCTTCGACGAGGCCTGGAAATGTTTTTCCCGGCTTCAATTCGCCGAATTTCGCTTCTTCTTTCATTTATTGAATCGAATCATTCATCTATATTTATTCATTTACTCGGAAATACTGCACCGCAATATTCGAAATGGTGTTTTTTCGAGCTTTGGCGGAACGATGAAAAAAAAAAGAATATTGAAGGGAGAGGTATTTTTTCCAATTAATAAATAGAGGAGCATGTATCAGGTGAGTGTGCTTTCGTCTGTCGTTTCATCAAAAATTGCATTAAATAAATACTGTTTGTATATAGGAGGAAGAGAAAGAGAGCAAGAGGGATGAATTCCACTGTCCTTTGATCCTTAAGAACGTCAAAGGATCGCGGTAACTCGAAGAAACCGAAACCAAGTGACGGGCGAATTTGCGTGTGGCGAGAGCTTCCTGAAAAATATTTTTACCTCTTAACAATATAAAGTATAAAAAATTCTACCTTATACATTTGATCGATATCATCATTATGGACGATATTCTCCCCTAAATAATCTCAACGACTTTTCACATCGCAGCGAGTCAGGTCACAAAATAGGTCAATTAATTTGATCGATTTTCCGTTTTTTCTATTATACTTATTTATTTATTATTTTGCAGGGTAGCCGTTTCACTCCGATCTCTCTGATACAAATATCAATGCGGAAGGAGAGAATAGCTTACAATGAGCGAGGAAAGTCGAGCCGAGAGTTTCAACGAATGCCCAACTTTTGAGGGGCTCTGGGATGAGAGAAGGACGATAACGGCGTCACGAGGATGACAAAATGGCCGGGAATGCAAGTGGCGAAGACACGAAAGTTAGAATTGGCCGGGAGAGGAAAGACCGGGGACTGTCTTTGGTTTTTCCGTCGTTGAAACTCGTAAAATGAGCAAGCAGAGTCTTCGTCAAGGTAGGTATTGTCGTGACTACTCGAGTGGTATAATTTTCGTCATTTATGTATACACTCACACGTACATGTGTAGATGTACAGCGAAAAGCTCGTAGCAGCGAGAGGTAAACTGCAAAGTTGAGGTCTGAGAAGCAGAAGCGCCACGACGTAGCCTTTGCGTTTGTTGGGATACATAGCCGAGGGGGTTTTGGGTTTTGTGGAAGGGTGAAACTCCCTCTCAAACGCAAATCGACTTACGAGTCACGGTGGTGCCGTCTCTTTGCCCAATCTCAACGGAATTCTTTCTCCGTTTCCCCGGAAACTCTCGCGCGCAATCTGACACTCTTCACTCGTGACAAATTACACTTGTGTCTCGTCATCGAATCCTCGTTTTTCTTATTTTTTCTCTTTTCGATATTCCTTCGTGCACGATGCTAATTTCGTTCCTTGGCGAAACACCGAAAAATTTCCAACTGACAAAGTTTCCCTCTTCGACCCGCAAATAATTCTCAAAGAAAATGCGTTTACGGATGAAAGCGCGATGACGATGCACATGGAAAAATTTTCTCAACGAATTCCCGTGCATACCCGGAGAATCGATGATGCGAGGGTCCAAGGAAGATGTTGATAAATTTGGCGATTGCACTGAGAAAACGGTCGTGGAAGCGAAGAAGGGATTCCGCAGTCGAGAGACTTGAAATAATGTTTGGAGGAGATTCCCTTGATCGACGCTCTCACTCGGCGATTATCCTGACGGTATATCCCGCGCCAATTTGTCAGTTTCGTCGTTGTCCACGAGGATGTGACCAACACATTGGTCGTGCCACGAGGATAAATCCAGGGTGAGATACTCGCCGTGTGAGAGATCGTTTTGAGTCTGGTTAACGTCATCGTGGAACAGCTGAGTCAGGATTTTAGAGGTAAAATTGCGAGACAGCGTCTGTTCCACGACTGAGACGGAGAAATTTATGAGAAGATGAGACGCTGAAGGGCCCCGAGCAAGGACGAGGACGCGAGAGCCACCGCTCTCTTTTTCATGGATCTCCGTCAGAATGCCCGGATTTGCACTATTTCCTTTCCCTCGAGACATAATTGCTTCGGTAGCAGCCGTATCATCCTCTCTGATAGTGACGACGGTGCACTGAGAGAAAAAATTACTAGAACCAATGAAATAAAGTTTTGAAGGCAAAAAATCATTTTTTTCATTATTTGCCAAAACATATTAGATTGGTTCCCTTATATTTTTACTTGGATCATTTTTTTCAGTCAATTCCATGAATTTCTGTTTCAATAAACGAATTTACTTGAATCTAACAATATGTTATCAATTGTATGTAATATGTTGTTTGAATCAAGAACACATTTCATCATTCAAAACATGCATGTCTTTTGATACAGGAAGCACTGAAAAAAAAATTTTGTTGAATCAACAAATTAATTAGTCCAATCAACGGGAAAAATGATTGATTCGATCAACTGCGTGTTTGATAATTGTTGCTAAACATATTATAAAAAATATATAGCCCTCGCTGAACAATTTAATATGCATATTTTAGTGACCCCAAAAAGAGATAAATAGAAAAAAGTTAGGTGTCATGAAGATTCGAATATAAGAAAACATTTAAAAAACCAGTTTTTTAATTTTTAACAACTTATGTATACTATTAAAGTATACCATAGAAATGATAGTTCTTTGCTTGAAGGAAATAAAAATGTCATCATTCCAAACAAATATTCTATTGGAATAAAATGTGTTATTTATTTTACTACAGCTTCTTTTCAAATAATCACAATCAATTTTATACATAAAAAATATTCAAAATACTACAGAAATATTTTTAGAAGTAAAATAATGATGCATTTATTGCAAAGAAATAATTTTGTTCGAAAAAAATAATTTAATATTGATGTCGTTTTTCAAATTCAAATAATCTCATATTTATGATGCAATAAATCTAATTAATCTAATGAATACAAATTCAATCAAATCTATTTAAATAAAAATATTTTTTGAAGTAAAATAATAATGACTTTATTGCAAGCAAATAATTTTTTCGAAAAAAATAATTTTGTATTGAATTCGTTTTTAGATTCAAATAATCTCATGATTATGATGCGATCAATGTAGTTAACCCAATGAATACAAATTTAATCAAATCTATCATGCATTTAATTGTTACTATTAAATAAGAGTTTAATATAATGGAGTAATAGATTCGTGAAAATATTTTTTTAAATGAAGAGTGATTTTCTTGGTTCAACAAATAAATAATCGAATTAATACTTTCATTTAATAAATAAATTCATGTTCATAAATTCACTTGAGATACATTTAAAAAAAAAATATTGCTCTTATATCGGGTTTTTTTTTACTCGAGCACTTGAGCAGGATGCTTTTTCATTTTCTCCTGCACTTGTTGTCGGAGAGTGTATTTATTTTTGAAACATTTTTATTTCCATGAAAATTGGAAAAGTTATTGATAATATCCGTGGCTTCCTTTCCTTTTATAAAGAATGAAAACGGTTCTTTGAATTTTTTTTCAAAGCAGATGTCTGATTTCCAGATTTTTCGCGGTATCTTAAAATTGTTCTCTCGCTGTTTATTCTCGGCTGACGTTTGTTTCTTTTTTCAATATCCGTTGAAGGGTCCACATTTGTGTGTCGGTTACAGGCTCGAGTCGTCTCAAATGTGGAAAAGACGAACCGTTATAATGCAATATGCTTTTATGTACATGGATATTTCAGCGAGATATGGAATATTATATTTTAGAGATTCATCTCTTTCTTTCTTTCGCTTATTTTTTTCATTCAAAGCCAGGTGAGCAGTCGGGCGGCTTTTGGGTCGATGTGAATAAGCGACCCTGGGTATACATATATCCCCGCGTCCTCTGCCAGAGGGGCCATATGAATGCGAAAAATCGCAAGAGCAGGTGAATCGCACAGTCGAGCTTATGCGCCCGGAAGAATATCTTGTATACCGCGGAGTTATTCGTACGGAATTTTACGGAATATATTTCGAAATGAATAGTCTCGTATGAATAATACGCAAAATACATCTGTGCGAACTCTTCGTAGTTGCTCTCCTTTCCTCTTTCCTTCTCTTAAAAAATGTATTTCTCAGTTGAGCAGCACGGAACAGCGCCCAGGAAAACAACAAATATCGAACGGAAGATTCGGAGCTTTTCAAAGATTGACTGACAGTGACAGACACGACGTTTTCACGATACATTCGAAATTCGAAGACACGCGAAAAATTGGGGGCAAAGTGGACACGAGCTGAAACTGAAAATAACCTCAAGCTCATAAAATTATTACTTCGAATTCAGACTATATCTGCACGATTCCCGTAACGTTTCATACACCTTTGAACAATATGTTCAAAGTAAAAAGCACAAAACACGGAAATCGTAAAATTTGGAAAATTTTTTTTTACAAGATTCAAAAAACACTAATGGGAAATGAATTTCACGACTCAAAATTCGATGAATATGTGAAAATACTATGATTCGTTCACTTGCGAAGTGAATTCATGGTACATTTTCCACATGGAAAAAATTCGAGCAAAGTGAATCTGAAGATTTACCTCGTTTTTATTTTAAATTTCATTCGAGGAACGATTATATTGGCTTTATTTCTTTGTTTATATTGTTGAGTTAATATTTTGTTCGGGCATAGTCGATCACAGTGTCTCTATTTTCGAGAATCACCGAGCATAGAATTTTCTGCATCTGAGAAGGCGTGTCCATTTTGCCCCCAATTTTTTTTTTTTACAAAATTCAAGAAACAAGAATGGAAATGAATTTCACGACTCAAGAGTCGATGAATATGTGCAAATACCATGATTTATTCACTTGCAAAGTGAATTCATAGTACTTTTTCCACATGGAAAAAATTAGAGCAAAGTGCGTCTGAAGAATTACCTCGTTTTTTTTTTTAATTTCATTCGAGGATCGGTTCTATTGGCTTTATTTCTTTGTTTATATTGTTAAAGTTAATATTTTATTCGGGCATAGTCGATTTCAGTGTCTCTATACTTTCGAGAATCACAGAGTATAGATTTTTCTGCATGTGAGGAGGCGTGTCTATTTTGCCCCCAATTTTTTTTTTCCAAATCAGGGATATTAGGATCGGGAATGAATTTTGGGACATGCAAGTAGTTGAAAGACCGTGTGCTTGCCGACGAAAATCGTTGAATTCCTTAAGTGTCCACTTTGCCCCACATTCCCCTAATTCATATACCAGGGAAATTGCAAAAATAAACCGAATTTCTTTTTTTTTGCAGTCGTCGAGAGTCGACGAACAAAATTGTGCAGATTCATAATTTGTAATTTGTTTCATAGTTTTTTCGCACATTCGCAATTTCTGAGTAATCAGCGAGAAGCTTTTCCAATTTTCCAATGATTGGGAAATTCTCTGTGAATGCGTGAAAATGAGAAATCACGGAAACGAAGTTTTCCTCTCTGACGAGTGAATAATTATGAGCAATTAGTCATCTCGATATTACGTTTGATAAATTACGAATTTTTCATTTTAAATTTCGTTTGTTTTTTCACGTTACGTCACGATTACGTCCGCCAAAACCGGTTATGCATTTGTTTGCCCATTGCGAAAATTCTTCTCTTGCGTAAATATATTTTGTTTACTTTTTTTTTCATGCTCAACGAAGCTCGCGAGAACGACGCTGAAACGATCAACGTGAGCGCCGAGTACGTCGATAAATTTTTCCCCACCCCGATGCGAGCAACATTGTGAGTAACTTTATTTTTATTACCCTGAATTATTATTTTTTTCTCTCATTTCTCGCTGTCGCGAATGCGATCAGGTTTAGCCATTTTTTTCTTTCTTCGCGCTCACTCGTTGTGCGTAATTCTCACGGTATTTTTTCATCGGATTTTCTTTCATAATTCGGAAATATCAGGCACGGCAAAATTATTCGTCATTTGCGAAATAAAGTTCCGATCGAAATTGGAAGTCTAAAAGTCAGATTCAAGATTTATAATTGCAATTGTATTAAAAGGGTGAAAATTATCACAAATTTGGCACAGTTCGCATGTACTTGGAATATCTGATCTTGGGTTGGAGTTTTTGAAAAACCAAGTTTTCTGATTCAAATATCCGAAAACTTGACTTTTATTAAAATAGACGCCCAACTTTTGGATTTTTTACCAATATTTCTGGCAACGTCCTATGTAAATAATATTATTCCCGTGAGGGAGCTTTCGTCAAAGTTCTTGATGCGTCTCTCAACTTCTCGAAAGGCTTCTCGTTCCAATTACCGTTGTTTTCAAATATTCAACACAAACGGGCAAGAAAATGTAAGGTACAGCATTGTGTCATTATCCAGAGAGTTTTAATTGAAAATAATGCAAAGAGTGACGTAAGGCGAAGAATCCAGCCAGAGAATATCGCCAAGGAATTTGGAATGAAGAAACAATTTCTCAAAGTACATCATTCGAAAAATGATGTCAGCCTAAATTCGTAACCCACTTTCTCCTATGTAGCCTTTTTTAAAAGTATTTTATCGATTTAGTTTATACTATTATTATTTTTATTATTAATTACTTCATTACATTCATTATTAATTTTAGATGAGAAGAAAATTTGAAAACAAACAAATGTGTATGCAAATAGGCGAAGTAGAGGCAAAACGGGCACACCTCCGTAATAAAAAAAAATTAGACAATGCAATTACGATTAAAATTGAATTTCGCCAGAATTTTAATTGCAAAAATAGGCCAAGCAGTCTGGTCAAAGTATCTTGCATATTAAAGTGATCTAAGCAACGAAGGGGATCGTTTTTTCAATCTTTTTCATCGTTCATTTGTATTTTCGGAAAAAAAAAAATTTGTGGCTGTTGTCCATTGCTTCTTCTTTCTCCTACAATGCATACATATTTATTTTGTTATTTTTTTGCTCACATGGAACTTAAAATTACACTCTGACTTGGTTTATGACTTCCAATTGTGAGTCAAACTCAATGTTGGCTCTAAACTGGAGCAAACCTCTACAGATTTCATAATTTTGATAGCGCGCAAGAACGTTTGAACTGTGATATTAACGCCTCACTTAATCGCACTATCGGATATTCAATCTGGTTTGAATGAAAATATAAAATCGTCGAGGGATAAAAATTGAAGACGTACTCGTGCATGCACTGATAATTTATCACAGTTTCTTTTTTCCACTCTTTCTCTCCCTCTTCCTCGGAACGTACAAATACTTATAGCGTTACATATATATATATATATATATATATATATATCTGGTTATTATATGATTTCTCTCGTTAACGAAACTTCGTATTACGGGAGTGAGAGAGAGAGACGGAGAGAGAATGAAGGGGTTGTCGCCTATCCTGCTTCGCGCGTCATCGTTGTACGAAAGAGCGCAAAGTCGCCGAGTCGAAACGGGCCAAGACGAGTGGACCGATTGAATAGCGATCCTTCCAACGCTTCTAGAACGATCGATTGAAGTGCACTCCGAGTGCACGGTTGTGCAGGATTGTGCCGGAGTTGAGAGGCTTGAGAGAGAGAGAGAGAGAGAGAGAGAGAGAGAGAGACGCGCGGAAAGATGAGAACGTGGCTCGTGAGAGAAGAACTTTTTTGCACTGACTCATCGCTGGTTAGGTAACGATATATATGGGGCGTTCCACATCAAACCGGACACCATTTAGCTTTTGCATCTCCGATTTTTTTCAAAATTTTGTATGTTTTAGTATTGGTCGAAAGAGGTCTTCGTGATTTTTTTCAATTTTTTTTGTCCAGCCGTTTTCAAGATATCGATTTTTCAAAAATGAGGTTCCTTTTTTTTTTTCAAATGCCCATAACTTTGCGAAAAATGCGCCAGATGGGACGTTTTTTTTCGAAAATTTTGGTTTTTAAACGTACTTTTGATAAAAAATATCGAAACAAAATTTTAAACCGTATTTCTATGAGATTTTCAAATTTTAAAAATAAATTGTTGATTTACAAAAAACACGTACTGATTGATTTTTTTAAAATTTTTTTGTAAAAAACTGTCATCCATTACTCATCCATTACTGCAAAAAAATTGAAAAAAATCATAGAGGCCTCTTTCAACCAATACTAGAACATAAAAAATTTTGAAAAAAATCGGAGATACAAAAGCTAAATGGTGCTAAATTTAAAATCGAAAGAAATATATCCCATCGTTTACCCATCATCTCGTTAGGCTTAAAAGTTGTGGAATGGATGACAGTTTTTTACAAAAAAATTTCAAGAAAATCGATCCGTACGTGCTTTTTGTAAATGAACAATTTATTTTTAAAACTTGAAAATCTCATAGAAATACGGTTTGAAATTTTTTTTTCAATATTTTTTTATCAAAAGTACGTTTAAAAACAAAAATTTTGAAAAAAAAACGTCTCATTTGGCCCATTTTTCGCAAAGTTATGGGCGTTTGAAAAAAAAAGTAGCCCAATTTTTGAGAAATCGATATCTTGAAAACGGCTCGACAAAAGAAATTGAAAAAAATCATGAAGACCTCTTTCAACCAATACTAAAACAGAAAAAAAATTTAAAAAAATCGGAGATGCAAAAGCTAAATGGTGTCCGGTTTGGTGTGGAACGCCCCATATATATATATAGAAACATGATGACTATACGTTGGATGCCACGTACTAATACGTAGTTCTGAAGAGTCTTCTCTCAAACTTTTCCACCTGGTTCTAACCCCCTCCTCTTTTCCTCACGATGGGGTCTCATTCCCTCTCATTTTGCCGCACCATCAACAATCCCTGGGTCCATTATGCGAGAAAGGAGAGGATGGGAATACTCCGGTACAAACACACAAGGTGCTTGATATATTCCGCGTGAACAAGAGAGCCGAGTACGTTGGGTATTAACGATAACAATTTCAAAGGAAATGTGTTCGAAAAAATGGGGAATGAAAAGCGATCGGGGGTAGTTTACCGGCACTTTGAGATAACGCCGTACACGGACGGGAGATGGGGAATTTTCGGGGAACGACTCACGTGGAAACAGTGCCGGAAATCTGGGTGTGGGTTACGACGCAAATTTTAAGAGATTCCAGACGTTTCCTTTCAATTTTGGTAGCATCTTGCTAAGTGGACGCTCGTGAGGCTGCAGGGTTATTCAGGCACATTTTCCTTTCCCTATTTCCGGATATTACCGCGTCTCTTTTCATAGGGGTAGTTTCATAGATTACAGGAAGAATGGTCATTAATTTTTTTAAACATTTTTATCGTGGATTGTTCGAATCGAAAAATTGCTCAGTTCGGTTATTTGCAGAAATTCATCCTCGAAAGAATAAGGGGTAATTTTTCCAGGCATTGGAAAAAGCGTTGAAATAACAAAGCAATTAAATAATTGAATGGTAATAGTAAATAATCATCATTGAAATATTAAGGGGCAGCATCGTTCAAGTTCATTGGCAGGTTTTTTCCACCGTAAAGGGACTCGTGAAAATGGATTTTTTCTTCTCGTAGTATTTCAATTGGCTCGGGTCGATCATAAAGGGCGTTCTTCCGTACAAATTTAATTTCCAATTTGTCCTGGAATGTTGAAGCTTTTCGTGTTCGCTCCTGGCGTTTCCGGTTGACAAGATCGGTCTCTCGGGGATTCTGGTCGCGCATGTCGTGTTAACAAAATGAGAGAAACACGATGTGGGATCGTGTCTGACGGACTATCAAGAGGATTACCGAGGGCACGTTCTCACTCCTTCGACGAAACCAATGAGAGTTTACTCGCTAAACCTCGCTGACACGAAACGTCAAGAAAATCGGATAATACGAGATCTTGAGATGTAATGAAAAGGAAAAAAATTCTTGTACGATCCGATATGAATACTCGGAATAAAAATCAATTCCGCGTCCAATTCGGTTCTCATTCAGATTCGTCATGTTGCTCAATTAAGCATCGTATCCTCGATAATATTTTTGATCCAGAGAATCAGGTTCACGAGATAAAAAAAAATTCCAGGAATGTGTAAATTTTAATTTCCATGTTTTTCTCAAAAATGTTTGACGTTATACAAAAACGATTTTTGTTCGTTGCGGAAGTTTGTGTCGTTCAAAGTGACAAAGGATCGTCACAATTGAGAGCATACTTTTCGAGTTTCATCGGTAAAAAGAGGGTTGGAGGTAAAAGTTTGCCAAATTTTCTTCCTGCAACCCGAGAAACGTCTTTCTCGTAGGTAAGAGGAAGTGAGATTGTAAAAAAGAAAAGTCGTGGCTGAGAGGAAGAAGAAAAAAGAAAGGCAGACGCCGTGATACACCCTCCGCTCAGGAAGAAGGCAAAATGTAACCTACACCGTTACGTATAGTTATTTCTGAAGATTCAAGCGGGATTTACGCGCCTCGGGTTTCCGCCAAGTTGTCTCACTGAGATCCGGCCCAGATTTTCTTCCGTTTTCTCTTCCTCCTTCTTCTCGTCTTGTTTCCTTGCTCTGATCTTTTTCTCCTCCCCGTAGGATTTTTTCTCCCCCTTCTCGTACCTTGTATCGTGCGAAAAAGTTTGGCCAACTTTTTCCGCTTTACAGCGTTGAGGAAGGGAAGAAGGTAACGCTAATTCCAAAAATTCTGCAAACGACGACTCGGATGTTGCAGCGATGAGAGATGGGAAAAAAAAAAGTTTCCACATAATCAAAAGTGAGAAAGTTGCGATTTTTTGGAAAAACTTGAATGGTCTTGAAATAGAGTGCGAAGCGGTGAAATTTAAATTTTGAGAAATACGACGCTCAAAAATTGATCCTTAAATGTATGTGCCGGAATGTATTCTCACAAATTTTGTTTTTTCGTCCAGTAAAATTATGGAAAATCTCAAATACCTGTTGAACCGACGAAAATCATGCCATCCTCGTTTCCATTCAATTTCTCCGAGACATTCGAATCGATCACGCGAGAAGGACGAATTTCCCGACCGCCCATCGAGGACGTTTCAGAGTGAAAAACTAAAGTTTCTTACTTATTGCCATGCCATCGCCTTCTTTCCTCCCCCCATTTTTTTTCCTTCCCCACGTTAATACGAGGACATTGGACGAGAGGAAAAAAGAAAAATTTCCGAGTTGAGAGATTGAATAAGTTTACCACTGAAAAAGGCGTCAGTGGGTATAACGCAGGGGAAGAGATCGATCCTCTCCCACCTTTTTCGCGAGAGGGGCCCAACAATTTTAGAACTCTGGCTGGTTAGCGTTAACTCGTTCGTGTAAAAAAAAAAGGTGGAAAAAAACGACTCTGCCAGCCCGTAGGATATCTTTCATCCGTTGTGAGTTCCTTTTTGTTGAAAGACGAAGAAGTGGCGGAGGAGAGGAATAAGAGGATCTCGAGGGCTCGAGCGTTTCGGACGAAAAAGAAAAAATTACTTCGCAAATTGAAAGAAAATAATAAAGTAAATGGGAGAAAAGAAAAAAGCGGCGGAGGAGGAAAGAAGAAGGAGGATGGAGACGAAAAATGCAAGGGAGAGAGATGAGAGATTGGGTTCGAATATATTGATGAAATGAGGCGGGCTTCTGCACGAAGATGAATAATATTTGATCGGGAAAATGAAACTGAGATGGTAATTTTCCTACGTATAATATATTATATGTAGATAGAGCGGACGATAAATATGATTGGAGGAAAATGTTAATGGAGAATTTTATTTTTCTTGTCATTTTGGTCCTGACGAACGAATAGTCATTACCCAGTGCAAGGGCCAAAAATTATTTCGACGGAATGACAAAATAGGAAATGAAATTTCGCTCATCGTGGTAATTCACTTCCTCCTCAATTTAATGAAACGCTGATTAGTACGATGGGATTTTCATTGAGAGAATAATTCTGGCATACGAGTATATATATGAGGCAATCCACGCCATTTCGTTCGGCCCTGACCCTGACCATTTTTAATTTTTTTAAATGTTTTCTTATAAATGGATGGATAAATAGATGGAAAAATGGGCCCACGATGGGACCAGCGTTGAAATTCATATAATTCATCATATTATTTTAGAGAATTTTTTGAAAAAAATAAAAAATGGCAATTATCTTTAAAAAAAATAATGTTCACTTCACACGCTGAAAAATTGTTGACAACGATGTTTAAAATTTGTTTCCCTTTTTTTTTTATGAAAGTGTGAACTCACATGAAAAAAATCGATCTCCAAACATTTTTCGATACATCGATTAATTTAAGGGATATCGGCGTTGGAACGGTTCCGAAATTTCTGAAATGCAGATTTTCGAAAAATTGTACCTTCTGAAATACACGTGATAAAAATTTTAAAATTGTTCAAAATACTCCTTGCACAGTATACTATTTTATAAAAAAAAAAATGAAAAAAATTAAAAATGTTCAGGGTCACGGCCGAGCGAAATGGCGTGGATTGCCTCATATATATCGGCGTGATACATAGGCGAAGGTATAGTTTATAGAGGGCGTTGTACCGGCATTGGTGCCCTTGTACACAATGGGAAAAGGAAGGGAAATGGATCTCGAGAAAGCACGATTGCGTGAGTCGAGTTTCGCAATACCGCGTACATGAGAGCACAAGAGCTTTGGCCATGGTATTGTTAATTGGATTTTTTTCCCACCCAACTACTCATACTCTTTCTCTGTTTTCCTTTCTCTTCCCTGCCCCATCTTTCTCCCTGTCTTTCTCTTTCGTTCTTCAGCGAACCTCTCGAAACCACCTTTCTCTCTTTCCCTGTCTATATCAACTATCCTCATTCCCTCTCCATTTCAATTCCTTTCTTCCATTCACCCGTTACTCCTCCAACTCTGGTTGTCTGCGACGCTTTTTTTCTCTTTCCTCTCCTCTCTCTCTTTCTCTCCATTTTCCCAATTCACCCACGCGGTGTTTCCACCAGTTTTCTTTCGCACCTTCCGTTCTATCCTGCGCTGTACTCTGTCTCTCTCTGCTTCTTTTTGTTTCCCGGGGATTTCCACGAGCATTCGCCCTCTTACCAGCATTTTTTATCCGTCATTGTCCTTATTTTTCGCAACGACTTCATAACGCCGCGTTCAACGCAACGTGCTTGTGCCCTCACCCTTTGCTCACTTCGGGCCCTGAAAACGCTTCCCTGTCTGACGCGTATATTCCGATTTTCCAGTACTTTGAATCTCTTCATTGTTTTCCTCTGTGGTATGTGTGCGTTCGTTGTTGTCATAGAAATTTATATCGGTAGAGTATTCCCAGAAAATATATATCTAATGTAGAAAAATTTCACGTAAAAAAATATCTTGCCCGTATATTTTATTTTTACCGCGCTTTGGGGCTACTTTTTCTGGGAAATTTGTCTTTCATTGCAAATCGCGTAAAATGTTTTCTGAAAAATATTTATTCATAACAAAAGTCGGGGGAAAAAAAGGAATATTCATGAAAATTCATTAAAATTTTCATCCTTTAGGGAAATTATTGTGTCGAGCGGTGAAAGGGGCCTCTCCGTATGGGGATGGAATCTCTCAGATTCTATAGTTTGCCTTGACCATTCGCAATTATCGCTGTAACGGTTAATACATTTCGCTTACAAGCCCCTGAGATCGTCCAGTTTTTTATATGACGCATTATTTTTTTATTTTTTAGCTCAAATATTTTACGTGTACAAATTTTCATGGGAGTTGATTTGTGAGTTGCCTCTCGTTGTGCGCTAGTTTGCCCGTCAGTTTCTCTGTATCAAATACAAACAAAACCGACACTCGAAATTTCTCGTTGCTCGGTGCTCCGAGCTTACTCTCTTTCATTCTGCGCCAGGCAACGATGTAACGCCAGTTTGAGAGCCTTCGCCGTGCATCCCCCGTCGCAATGATTTACCGTTGACATATTTTGTTTGTTTTTTCCCTTCTTTTTAAAAACTAAAGCGCGTCGTTCTTTGGAGAGACAAAAAAGAGTGAATGCGTCGACAAAATGGCCTCCAGCGAGCTTGACTCGACCGGAATAGGGGGGTAGTAACAACGGAACTCCGAAGGAACAATCGCATTCGGTGGCCTGGTTGAAAAAGTGCGCATTTTCTCGGGTTCGTTATTGTATTTTTTTTTCTCACATTCGTCGTAGCCGTTGCTCGGGCTCGATGTAACTTGTAAAATGTAAAGAGCGCTCCCGTACGCGCAACCGACAAACGTGTGGATTAAACCGGCGTTACAACGCCTTAATTGCGAAAAGAGCAAAATATAAAAAAGAGCTCGCGCGCTCTGAATGAGAGCGAGCCATGTCGCATTTAATTGCTGAAACTTGTTGGTAAGAAGGTGAATATATAACTATCAGGCATTTAGACATTTCGTATATGTATTATTTGTGGGGGTGGCGCCAACAGTTTTTCGCATTGTAACGCTGTACAATCGCTGGCAGACCGATTTAACAGCTTAGCGATTCTTCATTCCTCGAATTAATTGTAAAAAGGGCACGATTGACGTAGAATTATTGTTATTGTATTATAGATTACTTATCATCCGTCACGACTTGAAAATTAGATTTTTTTTGTAATTTACTATTTTCTTCCACTGCCGGAATAGTAATTTTTTGAATAGTCGATATAATTAACACAGAATTAATCAATGCTCCATTTTGAAGGTAGATATGGGGGATTCTCTGTCAATTCAGCAACTTTTATTTCGACCATCGCAGATGTGTCCCATAATTGGTTACATGAAAGTGCTACTAAAAGGCATTCTATGTGAATTTTTTCAGATTTTTTAATTCAGTATTTTTCAAAATAAATATATCTCGGAAACTTGAAGTAACTGAAAAAAAATTTCGATACATAAAAGTTGTAGTTTCGTGTTAGCATTCGAGCGGAATATTTTAAATAACTTTTACGTCCCGGTAGCGTTGATTTTTTACCAAAAAAGGGGATAATTATTTTTTTATTCAAAAAAGGCCATTTTTTTTTGGCTGAAAAAATTACAGAGTCTTTCAGTATACCTGACGATATCGCGAAAAAATCGCCAGAGTGGCACGGATCGAGGTTCTAGGGTAAAAAGATGAAACCACACAAATTAATTTTTTTTTTCTACCGAAACCTCGTTAACATATTTCGGAAACTTGAAGTTACTGAAAAAAAATGTCTGTCATATAAAAGTTGTAGTTTCGTGTTAGCTTTTGAGCAGAATATTTGAAATAATTTTTACGTTCCGGTAACGCTGATTTTTTACCAAAAAAGGGGGAAATTATTTTTTTATTAAAAGAAAACCTTTTTATTTGGCTGAAAAAATTACAGAGTCTTCCTGTATATCTGACGATATGGCAATAAATCGCCAGAGTGGCATGGATCAAGGTTCTAGGGTAAAAAAAATGAAACCACACAAATTATTTTTTTTTTGTACCGGAATCTCGATCCGTGCCACTCTGGCGATTTTTTTGCGATATCGTCAGACACACTGGAAGACTCTATAATTTTTTCAGCCAAATAAAAAGGGCTGTTTTTGAATAAGAAAATAATTTCCCCCTTTTTTGGTAAAAAATCAGCGTTACCGGAACGTAAAAATTATTTCATATATTCCGCTCGAAAGCTAACACGAAACTACAACTTTTATGCATAGACATTTTTTTCAGTTACTTCAAGTTTCCGAGATATATTCATTTGAAAAAAAACTGCGATTTCTAAAATTTTGAATTAAAAAATCTGCAAAAATTCACATAGAATGCCTTTTAGTAGCACTTTGATATAATCAATTATGGGGCATATCTGAGATGGTCGAAAAAAAGTGGCTGAATTGACAGAGAATTCCTCATATATAAATTAAATTGAAATTTGGATGAATTCTCATCCCCTTATTTTTTTCCGTGCCTCACCTATAACTGTTAAATTGACCTTCGAGTTTCTCGTCTGTCCAATTTGAAAATCCACCCGACATCTGTAGATTCCGGCGTCCTCCTCCCTTATTTGATCGACTCCGAGCAACGCCGGCTGCTGATTCTGGAGAAAAGAGGCACGGTTCGAGAATACCGTGTTATCGGACCACTTGTCGGCGACCTGGAAGTCACGACCCCTCGCGTCCAAACTGAAAATATATCCGAGGGTCAGAATGTTGGAACATCGTCGTCGAAGTGAATTGCCGATCTGTTTATTTTCCCTGTCATTCTACCCCTGACCAATTTTCACCATCTCTCGGACCCAACGAAATCGTAAATGTCACCGGGATATATGTATCGCTTTTTTCCAGATAAGACGATCTTTCTTCGCGAAAAAATTTACGTCCCATTGTCGAAGTTTGCAACCACGAAGATCGATCATTTTTCTTTGTTTCCAACAATCGACAACCCGGCAAATTGACTAAAAATTGCCCTCATCATTCTTACTCTCGGCGAGAAAATTTGTCCCTACGGCCGATGTATCTCATCTGCCATCGTTGATGGCGAGTAAACTTTGATCGTCGTACAATAAGAGGATACAGAATGGACGAATGGGACGTAAAAAGAGAGGAGCTCCGTGACGCGTTGACGTAAACTTTCGAGTCTCGGCGTCATGAGGATGATGAAATTGATGGGACACGGGATTTGACGCTTCCGAGGATGGCTGAGCTCATGCCGGAGCACGCTTCACGGATATCTCATCATCGTCGTCGTCGTCGTCGTCGTCGTCGTCGTCGTCGTCGTCGTCGTCGTCGTCGTCGTCACCGTCTTTGGCTTTACACGGCCGAGACGAAAATTTATCACGAACGATAAATCTCCCTCTTCATCGAGTCATTTTCGGTGGTGCTCGAAACTATCGGGCCGCCTCAAGCTCTCGTGTAAGTATTTTTTTCGCCTCTCTTCTTTTTTCCTCTATCGGGTCAAAGTTCACTCTTTCTTATCGTCGTCTTATCGTCCGATAACACGGTTTACCGCCATTGCGATGCTCATTACCACGGAAAACGAGTCAAAATGTTTTTTGCAATCGTCAAAGATCGCCAGATTCCATCGGTATGTCAATTTGGTTACCATACTATAATCGGTTTCCAGTATCGTAAAATTAATTAGGAATAAGATACTCACCTGTAGACCGAGGTTTCGAGATTATCGCGATACCAGAGAACGAGATGCACCGAATCTCCTTCGTGACTCGTTGAGATGTCACACGGCAAATAAGTTGGCTCACCGACGATCGCCACAACGTGAGATATCGGAACTGTTGACAGAAAAACAAGAATATTGAAAATTTTACTAAACAGAATTTTTCGTTGATACAACAATCATGGATAATTCTCTGCTTTCTCAAGATCAATCTTTTCGTTGCTGTAACATTTGCGGAAGGAATTGAGTCATGATCCTTGAACTTTCGCAATGTGACGACAATGCAGAAAAGCACAGCCGATATAACGGCAAAAGAATGTCCAAGTGCTTTTCCAACGGCAGAGGAGTCTGAGAGTCGATTATAACTACGGTAATGTAGTTAGCGGATGAGTGTACTTTGGGGCTTAAATACTCGGGCATGTCCCGCCACTTACTCTGCCATGTCTATTTTACGATTTAATCAAGATTCAAAAGCCATTAACCAACCTTCTCGCGAAGATAAGGCTTTCTGAACGGTATATGGGTGGTTCTTCAATGTGTTTAAATTTGGCAAACTTTTTTTTTCTATTTTAGATAAAATATTTCAAATGTTCGTTCGATCGAAAATTTATCGGGATATTGGCGGAAGCTACGAAAGTCACCAAAACAGAGATTTGACGGGGCTAATTTGAGGTCTCTTTCTTTGAACAGATTTCAAATCTCAATTAAATCAGAATTTGTGCGGGGAGCATGGAAAAATTGCTATTTTTCGTACATCGCGACGTTTGAAACAACACAAAATTTCTAAAGAATTTGAATCAAGAAACTACACTGAGAGAAAAAATTACTAGAACCAATGAAATAAAGTTTTGAAGGCAAAGGATCATTTTTTTCACCCATGCAAGATTTTCGTGCTTTTCACCATATGCGTAGACAGCCGAAAAGTGATTCTTTTCCCCGGAGGGGAAAGAAGAAGCGAACTCGTCTGTTTTCGATCTTAGCTGTCAAAAAAGAGCCCCTTTTTGGCTATCCACGCATATACTGAAAAGACACTCGAATCTCCCATGGGGAAAAAAAAGATCGTGTGCAACGCGGGCCAGAGATTCGTCTTTTGTCTCGCGTGGTTGCGGCCCTCGCTTCGCTCGTTGCGGCAAACTTCACGCTCGACAAAAAGACTTATCTCTGGCCCTAGATGCACAATAGTATTTTGTAAGCGAACTCGTCTGTTTTCGCCCTTAGCTGTCAGAAAAGAGTCACTTTTCTGCTGTCTACGCATATGGTGAAAAGCACGAATATCTTGCATGGGTGAACAAAAATACTATTTTTTCATTATTTGCCAAAACATATCAGATTGGTTTCCTTATATATTTACTTGCTTCATTTTTTTCAGGCTATTCCATAAATTTCTGCTTCAATAAACGAATTTACTTGAGCCTAACAATATGTTATCAATTGTATGTAATATATGTTGTTTGAATCAAGAACACATTTTATCATTCAAAACATGCATGTCTTTTGATACAGGAAGCACTGGGAAAAAAAAATTGTTGAATCAACAAATTAATTAGTCCAATCAACAGGAAAAATGATTGATTCAATCAAATGCGTGTTTATTAATCGTTGCTAAACATTTTATAAAAAATATATAGCCCTTGCCAAATAATTTAATATGCATAGTTCAGTGACCCCAAAAAGAGATAAATAGAAAAAAAAGACAAATCTGCGCCAATTATCCGATCTAATTTCTCTGTCCGAGCGAGATTCGAACCCTCGACCCTACCTACCATCATACCTATCCTACCTAACTACCTAACACGCTACCTAGTATTACGCTATCGACTACTACTATGCACTTGAAAAAAGTTAGGAGTTATGAAGATTCGAATATAAGAAAACATTTTAAAAACCAATTTTTTAATTTTTAACAACTTATATATACTATTAAAGTATGCTATAGAAATGATGGTTCTTTGCTAGAAGGAAATAAAAATTTCATCATTCCAAACAAATATTCTATTGGAATAAAATAATGTGTTATTTATTTTACTACAGCTACTTTTCAAATAATCATAATCAATTTTATATATAATAAATATTCAAAATACTACAGAAATATTTTTAGAAGTAAAATAATGATGTATTTATTGCAAAGAAATAATTTTGTTCGAAAAAAATAATTTAACATTGATGTCGTTTTTCAGATTCAAATAATCTCATGTTTATGATGCGATCAATGTAATTAATCTAATGAATACAAATTCAATCAAATCTATCATGCATTGAATTGTTACTATTAAATAAGAGTTTAATAAAATGGAGTAATAGATTCGTGAACATATTTTTTTAAATGAAGAGTGATTTTCTTGGTTCAACAAATGAATAATCGAATTAATACTTTCACTTAATAAATAAATTCATGTTCTCAAATTCAGTAATTTTTTCTCTCAGTCTATCTACTTCAATCAAATGTATTTAAACCTAATCATCAAGCATTTCTCTCTTCGTGCAGGCTGCTCTCGTACTCACAAGACAATGTTGTTCACTCGAGAGCTAAGTGACGTGCGTGTATGTGCGTACACATAAGATTTCGCGGGTATTCCAATTCAACGTGTAAACGTTGTTTGATGATGTCGCGAGTCAGACGCAGGAGCGTCACACTGGCAGGTTGTGGTTGAGAGCGTAACGCGGTTTATCAAACGTGCGATAATTGAAGCAAGGTTTAACGCTCATCGGTTACCCTCTTGGATAAATTAGTAATTTATGATGGAATTATAAATTTACGGAGTATAATTTAGTGTGGAATATCAGGGAGGCGACGAAAACAGGACATCCAGCGTCATCAAAGTTGGGGATGTTGTTTTTCTTGATTTAAATTTATACAGAAGGCTCTGAATTTTGGCACTGCTTGATTCACGATTCTATCACGATGGTTTTCAGTGCGGAATATTGTCTCCAAGCTCGAAAACCAAGTTTCGGTGGTTCGGCTTGTCTGAGAAGTTTCGGTATATCGTCCAACGTGGTCAAGGAATTGGACGGACGGACAACCTCAGTGGCTTTTCGTCGTTCCTTTACGTACACACACGCGCGCACCAACACATCACACATTTAGATGCGCAACTCCTCTCGGCTACTCTATCGGCCATAAATGTAAATCGATGCAATCCAACTCTGCAACACAAGCCTTGGCACATACAAGTGTATATGCATAGAGGAGAAGTGGTGACAAAATGGAAACTGGAGGCAAAATGGACACCATCCAAAATTGTTAAAAATTGAACATTTAAAAACTCCAAAATGAGGGGTCGTTCTAAATGGCGTTGATATTTCCAAATAAACTCACCCACGCAAAATCAGATTTAGTACTGGAAGCAAGTCAGCCACCTCCATAATCGTAAAATAGAGATTAGTAAGTGCAACTACGATTAAAATTGAATTCGAATTAGAAAACGTTTTTTCTCGTTTACTTGAATTTTCGACAAAAATAAAAATTTAGGGTGGTGTCCATTCCAATCACCCAGATTTTTTTTTTCGACTCGCAATCTAATCCATGCAAACGTTATTTTTAGATGAAAAGCCACGAGTCAACACTACGCGTAGCTCCCTTATCTTCTTATGTTGGTCATTTTGCCTCCCCTTTCCCTATATTGGAAACTGTTCAAGGCGCTCTGTGGTGCAGCACACAGCGTTCCTTTGTCTGTATGTATAGTCAAAGCTGTATTCCAGCAGGCCATATGCCGAGCCCTACAAGAGGACTAAAGGGGCTGTTAGTCAAAGCTAGTGTGTAGAGCTTCTCTCGTAACATCTCGCTCTCTCTGTCTCTCTCCTTGCTTCTATCACCGGCTCATCTCACCAAGCAGCTCACCCGCAAGCCTTTGGCTGAATATCCCGGCAGTATCGCCAACAACAACGGCAATACCGGAAGTAACGAGTGTTAGTGTTCGATTCAAGCATTAGCCCCCGCGTCAAGCCGAGGTGAGTAATCTGTATACTCGTTGCACACAACACAAGCTTCAACGACTAATCTGTATTTCGAGGAAAGAATGATTTTCACGAGAGACCCGATAAAGTTAATACCGATCGAATTTCTCGATTAAAGGGATCCGCGTGATCTCGAGGCCAAAAACAAAAACTAATCAATTTTCTATATTTCTGATGACAGTTTTTAGAATGACGATGAGATCTGAATTTACCGCGCGATTCCTATTTTTGCCATTTCTCTATTTTTAAGAGGGATGTTGATCAATAATGAAACTGTTATTATTCAAATTGAGTGCCTGTTTTCGCATCCACAATCACAAATTTTGATTTTACTCTCTTCTGCACTGAGAGAAAAAATTACTGAATTTGAGAACATGAATTTATTTATTAAATGAAAGTATTAATTCGATTATTTATTTGTTGAACCAAGAAAATCACTCGTCATTTAAAAAAATATTTTCACGAATCTATTACTGCATTATATTAAACTCTTATTTAATAGTAACAATTAAATGCATGATAGATTTTATTAAATTTGTATTCATTGGATTAATAACATTGATCGCATCATAAACATGAGATTATTTGAATCTAAAAAACGAATTCAATACAAAATTATTTTTTTCGAAAAAATTATTTTCTTGCAATAAAGTTATTATTATTTTACTTGAAATTTTTTTTTTATTCAAATACATTTGATTGAATTTGTATTCATTACATTAATTACATTTATCGCATCATAAGCTTTAGATTATTTGAATCTAAAAAACGACTTCAATACGAAATTTTTTTTTTTTAAGAAAATTATTTATGGCATCATAAACATGAGATTATTTGGATCTAAAAAATGACTTCAATACGAAATTATTTTTTTCGAACAAAATTATTTCCTTGCAATGTGATCATTTCACATCGAACTGTTCGCCGCTTCGAGACAATTGGGGCCCGTATGTGGGTGGAAGTGACTAGGATTTTTTTCTTCTTCTTTCTTTTGTGAAATTGGCAAACGAGAGAGACGCACACGAAAACGATAATTATTCCAGTCGGCCAGTCTCAAGCTGGCCCGCGTTTTCGTGAACGTAAAAAGTGTGATCGTTGAGACCTTTTATTCGCGTCGTTTAACCTACGATTTAGCTCAAAGTGCCCATTGTTCCGTATATTCCAGTAGGCGTATATATATATTGAAATTGCACACACGGAAATCCGTGTATCCCGTACGAGTCGGTACATAAAGTACTTGAAATCCAGGCGGAAGTCCCTGAATGCACCGTCCTCTTCAATGTGTCTCGTTTTATATCCTTTCGTATTATATCCCATACGTAATATACATATCGTTGCCGCACACACACACACACACACAGACACATGACACACGTACGAACACAATGCCGAGTCGGGCGATCATTTTCCGGCTTAAAGTTTCCCTTCCAGCTCGACTTTACATTCTCACCCTCGTCGTTTCGATGGTTCTCGTTTTCTCCTTTCCTATCGTTAGGCCCAAACGATATTATAATGGCAGGGATTTTCGTCGGGGAAAAGCCATTTAAAATTCTCACCAACGGGCAAACTCGCTTCTCCAGATTTCGCGTCGTCAAATTGAATTCCCCCGGAATATCATGTGCGCCTGACAATTGAAATTAATAATATTTCTCGAGGAGGAATTAACATTTGAATCATCCAAAGTTAGTGCACGTCGACTGAGCAAATAATTCAACCATTATCTAACTCTCGTTTTTTTTTCTGTGTAGTTTTTCGCCAAGTACAATTAGTAGTAGAATCAATATTGTCCTTTTAGAAGAATGATGCAGAGATTTTTCTAACGGTGGATAAAGAACAAAAAAGACACACGACGGAACAGTCGGATTTTCGCCAGCACTCGGGATCTGGAGCACCGCGGTCTTCAATTCATTATCCCTGGAATAAAGAGGATTGACTCCCGAGGGAATTTTCTTGAAACTCTTTTATTCGTGAAAATCCACACTGAAAAACTTTGTCCTCCCGCGAGAGAAGCGAACGAGAAACCATATTAAAAGTATAATTACTCGTGATAATAATCACGGGTCGAAAGGGGAAAAAAAATCAAATTTTTTCCAAAGTTGTGTCTCTCTGCGGCGTCGCTCTTTTTCATTCATTCTTGATGATCAAAAAGAAACTTTATACCCACGGATTGACCAAACATCAAAATAGAAAGGAACTTTAATCTTTTTTTCCCCTATGATTTTGTTTCCTCATGAAGCAAGCTTTATTATTATTATTATTTAAAAAAATTCCCTATTCCGGTGAATTTTTTTTATTAAAACTTAAAAAATATAACAAAGCTCGGAATTGTTAGGTAAATATGAGGACGGATATACTATAAAGCGAAGTTTTTGAACGATATATTTTTTTTACCATTCTTAGCCAACTTTTCAGAAACCTCAAAATAGCGAAATTTCAACTGCTCATAACTTTACTTTGGTTTGACCGATTCCAAAATTTCTTTTTCGGACTTGGAGGTTGTCAGTAAACTTAGAAAATGGCGTTTGTTTCATTCCGATAACTTCATTTTTATAGAAATGAGAGCACCTTGAAAATCGCCGAAAAAAACGGAAAGGGGTATGCCTTAAAAAATTTATAAAAATCGATGGTCGAACTTTCAAAATCTGCCAAAAATCGAAAAATGATCGGAATCGGATGAACCAGGCGGCATTTTGAAGCTTGAACGATTACGAAGCGAATGAGCGGCGAAAAAAGTCAAAATTCTTCTTAGAAAATAAATTACAGTCATTTTAGTAAACAGATTCAATTTTGGTCAAAATCCGAAATTTTTTTAATTTTTTTTTTTAACCTTACATCGATGAATTTCCTCCCCCTGAATACGAATCTACCAATATTTTTCTTAAAAAATCAAAACTTTTACTAATTTTCATCAAAAATACTTTTGCTGAATTTCGGCCACATTTTCAGAAACCTCAAAATAGCGAAATTTCAACTGCTCATAACTTTACTTTGGTTTGACCGATTCCAAAATTTCTTTTTCGTACGGAAACGTTGTGACTAAACTTAGAAAATGGCGTTTGTTTCATTCCGATAACTTCATTTTTATAGAAATGAGAGCACCTTGAAAATCGCCGAAAAAAACGGAAAGGGGTATGCCTTAAAAAATTTATAAAAATCGATGGTCGAACTTTCAAAATCTGCCAAAAATCGAAAAATGATCGGAATCGGATGAACCAGGCGGCATTTTGAAGCTTGAACGATTACGAAGCGAATGAGCGGCGAAAAAAGTCAAAATTCTTCTTAGAAAATAAATTACAGTCATTTTAGTAAACAGATTCAATTTTGGTCAAAATCCGAAATTTTTTTAATTTTTTTTTTTAACCTTACATCGATGTGTTTCCTCCCCCTGAATACGAATCTACCAATATTTTTCTTAAAAAATCAAAACTTTTACGAATTTTCATCAAAAATACTTTTGCTGAATTTCGGCCACATTTTCAGAAACCTCAAAATAGCGAAATTTCAACTGCTCATAACTTTACTTTGGTTTGACCGATTCCAAAATTTCTTTTTCGTACGGAAACGTTGTGACTAAACTTAGAAAATGGCGTTTGTTTCATTCCGATAACTTCATTTTTATAGAAATGAGAGCACCTTGAAAATCGCCGAAAAAAACGGAAAGGGGTATGCCTTAAAAAATTTATAAAAATCGATGGTCGAACTTTCAAAATCTGCCAAAAATCGAAAAATGATCGGAATCGGATGAACCAGGCGGCATTTTGAAGCTTGAACGATTACGAAGCGAATGAGCGGCGAAAAAAGTCAAAATTCTTCTTAGAAAATAAATTACAGTCATTTTAGTAAACAGATTCAATTTTGGTCAAAATCCGAAATTTTTTTAATTTTTTTTTTTAACCTTACATCGATGTGTTTCCTCCCCCTGAATACGAATCTACCAATATTTTTCTTAAAAAATCAAAACTTTTACGAATTTTCATCAAAAATACTTTTGCTGAATTTCGGCCACATTTTCAGAAACCTCAAAATAGCGAAATTTCAACTGCTCATAACTTTACTTTGGTTTGACCGATTCCAAAATTTCTTTTTCGTACGGAAACGTTGTGACTAAACTTAGAAAATGGCGTTTGTTTCATTCCGATAACTTCATTTTTATAGAAATGAGAGCACCTTGAAAATCGCCGAAAAAAACGGAAAGGGGTATGCCTTAAAAAATTTATAAAAATCGATGGTCGAACTTTCAAAATCTGCCAAAAATCGAAAAATGATCGGAATCGGATGAACCAGGCGGCATTTTGAAGCTTGAACGATTACGAAGCGAATGAGCGGCGAAAAAAGTCAAAATTCTTCTTAGAAAATAAATTACAGTCATTTTAGTAAACAGATTCAATTTTGGTCAAAATCCGAAATTTTTTTAATTTTTTTTTTTAACCTTACATCGATGTGTTTCCTCCCCCTGAATACGAATCTACCAATATTTTTCTTAAAAAATCAAAACTTTTACGAATTTTCATCAAAAATACTTTTGCTGAATTTCGGCCACATTTTCAGAAACCTCAAAATAGCGAAATTTCAACTGCTCATAACTTTACTTTGGTTTGACCGATTCCAAAATTTCTTTTTCGTACGGAAACGTTGTGACTAAACTTAGAAAATGGCGTTTGTTTCATTCCGATAACTTCATTTTTATAGAAATGAGAGCACCTTGAAAATCGCCGAAAAAAACGGAAAGGGGTATGCCTTAAAAAATTTATAAAAATCGATGGTCGAACTTTCAAAATCTGCCAAAAATCGAAAAATGATCGGAATCGGATGAACCAGGCGGCATTTTGAAGCTTGAACGATTACGAAGCGAATGAGCGGCGAAAAAAGTCAAAATTCTTCTTAGAAAATAAATTACAGTCATTTTAGTAAACAGATTCAATTTTGGTCAAAATCCGAAATTTTTTTAATTTTTTTTTTTAACCTTACATCGATGAATTTCCTCCCCCTGAATACGAATCTACCAATATTTTTCTTAAAAAATCAAAACTTTTACTAATTTTCATCAAAAATACTTTTGCTGAATTTCGGCCACATTTTCAGAAACCTCAAAATAGCGAAATTTCAACTGCTCATAACTTTACTTTGGTTTGACCGATTCCAAAATTTCTTTTTCGTACGGAAACGTTGTGACTAAACTTAGAAAATGGCGTTTGTTTCATTCCGATAACTTCATTTTTATAGAAATGAGAGCACCTTGAAAATCGCCGAAAAAAACGGAAAGGGGTATGCCTTAAAAAATTTATAAAAATCGATGGTCGAATTTTAAAAATCTGCCAAAAATCGAAAAATGATCGGAATCGGACGAACCAGGCGGCATTTTGAAGCTTGAACGATTACGAAGCGAATGAGCGGCGAAAAAAGTCAAAATTCTTCTTAGAAAATAAATTACAGTCATTTTAGTAAACAGATTCAATTTTGGTCAAAATCCGAAATTTTTTTAATTTTTTTTTTAACCTTACATCGATGTATTTCCTCCCCCTGAATACGAATCTACCAATATTTTTCTTAAAAAATCAAAACTTTTACGAATTTTCATCAAAAATACTTTTGCTGAATTTCGGCCACATTTTCAGAAACCTCAAAATAGCGAAATTTCAACTGCTCATAACTTTACTTTGGTTTGATCGATTCCAAAATTTCTTTTTCGCACGTAAACGTTGTGACTAAACTTAGGAAATGGCGTTTGTTTCATTCCGATAACTTCATTTTTATAGAAATGAGAGCACCTTGAAAATCGCCGAAAAAAACGGAAAGGGGTATGCCTTAAAAAATTTATAAAAATCGATGGTCGAACTTTCAAAATCTGCCAAAAATCGAAAAATGATCGGAATCGGATGAACCAGGCGGCATTTTGAAGCTTGAACGATTACGAAGCGAATGAGCTCGTAGTCAAGCCGCAATTGTATCGTGAAAATGAATTACAGCAATTTTAGTGAACCGATTAAATTTTGGCCAAAATGCAGAAAAAAATTTCAAACCTTTTTTTTTTTAAACCTAATATCGATATATATTTTCCTCCTCAACACGAATCTACCAATGATTTTCTCAACAATACAATTTTTATGAAATTTCTGCTGGTAAATTCACCTCCAAACCGCCAAGGAAGCCAATTTTTTCAAACGGAAAATCAATAATTAGGAAATTGTGTGAGCATTCCAATTGAACGATAATTCCATTAAAAACCATTATCGATGTATCGGCTCGCAAATGTAGAAATAAATTGGTCGAGTCCATCGTTTTAAGAGGAAACACTTGGGACGGATAAATACATTTTTGGCGTTTCACCGTGGGGACCAAAATAAACAGCCTCCCAGGACACTTTTCGTACGTGTGAAAGAATAATACCGAAGCGCACGTGGAGAATGACGAAGTTGAAAAGGTCCGGGGAGGGGGGAATGCAAACGGAGGATATGTCGGAATTAATTAAAATGTCACGTGCGGCTGGATGACCTGACTCCGTCCGGGCGTAAGGCAAATAATATATTTGCCCCGCTCGGATGACAAATCGATAAGTGAACTGGGTACGGCCAACACGAGAAAATTCTGTCACTGGAGTAAACCGCTTACAGATTCGTACTTGTGCATCGATGCCTCGATTCGCGATATAACACAACATTATGTGTGTATTATATTCGGCGACTGTCTACATTAACCGTCCGAACCAACTTGGATATTCTCGCTCCCACTTTTGCCGTTCTATATATAATAATCTATGTATGGTCTTGCACCGTGAGCAACGTATCTCGAGGGAGGGCTTACACACGCATACACATTCGGCGCCCGATTCACATTATTTATAGGATTTATCGATTTATCGGTTATATTCTCGAGCGAGAGCGACCCAAAAGCTTGCACGTATCATCGGATTAGGAGTATTATTTTGGCGGATATACGCCATTGGTCTGTATCGCCGAGTCATACGTTTGCAAATGCACGAGCCATGAAACCGTATTCGAACATTTGTAACCTCTCTTGTTACGAGAATATAATATACGTTCAACGGTGCGATTTGCCCTTTTGTTTTTCAACGTCAAAGCCGCAACGGATGTTTGCTTTCTCGTAGAAACTTCCATCTCCCGATTGTTTTGACTTTGACATTTTTATGCAAGTATTCCTAAAATTCTTTCAAATCGTTGAGATTTTTTTTCTTCAAAGTACACGATCCGATAAGCATGACGAGCATTTGGGAAAGTTTCAATCGGAACGCCATAGAAATTTATAATTTGCAAACTTATCATGTCCACGCAAGTTGGTTCGGGATACGGAGAAGCAAAAAATATATCTCGATAATGAAAAATCTCATTGTTGAATATTTCTATGCTCGTCCGTCGCTGCTGTATCCCACGCAAAATCGGAGTTTGATATCGAATAAAACTCGGCCATTATCCTGAAAAAGTTTTCACGTATACACGAATACACGTTGGCTGTATCGCGCTCTCTGTATGGGCCACGGGAGAGCCACACAACAGACTCGGATGAGTTTACTTGCGAAGTTTCGAGAGCCAATGTAGCACAGAGAAATCCCTCCTACGCTCTTGGCTCTCCTCGCGCAGGCTGTGCATGTTAACTTTATCCTCTGGGCTAACGTAATTGGATCGGAAAGGGTTTTGAGGGATTAGAATTTCGTAGCAACGAAATAGCCCCTGCGGTCGTCAGTCCACAGGTCTGAACGTTTCCATTTGTATTTTGTACAGACACATATACATGTATATATAGATCTATAGATATACGTGCGTTAGTATCCATAGAACATGCGAGGACCTGACCGGAAGTTGGTGGTTCCCATCGGTAGTTGGATCGGAGATTCTATCAAAGACTACCATGGAGTTCTACGAACAAGATGGATCTCGTTCGGTGTAGTGGCAATCGAATTTCGACAGATTCAAGAAGAACTCGATACGTGCCTCTGATTTCTGCAACGTTGAAGCCTCCCGATCCTTCAACGACGTCGAGCAACCTGCCGAAGGTTGCTCGACGTCCCTTTTCCTATTCGATATGACTCTCGATTTTTATTCTCTTCGTCATCTCGCGAATAACATTGGAATAAAAATGACCTTCCACTCAAAATCTTGCTACGTTATACTTCACGCTTTTAGGTCGTTTTGTCCGCGAGAGGCTCTGCCGGAAGTTTGCGATAAAGTCGAAACGGCCATATTAGCCAAGATCATAATTAATGAGGCAGTTAAATTCAGAATGCGAATGCCTGTGGGATAATTCATGAGAATGAACGAGTCCCAATGGTCGTGTCAACCGAAACGTATGGGCCGACTGGCGTGACCTACGTTGATAGTACTGTCCGGCTATTTGGATTCTGCGGAGAGTGCAAAGTCTGATCCTTCAGCGAGTTCAAGTGCCAACGGGAGACCTAAATATTTCATAGCGAATTCAGGTTATCGTCGAGTGCAAATGCATACAGTGGATGTGTTAGAATGGTCGATACAGACACACACACATACCGATACACCAGGGCTATGCATACGAGGGCGAACAGGCCCGGCTGAGAGAGAGCCGGGACGATGCTGGAAAGTGGAGTCTCTGGGACAAAACGAGAAAGCTCCATTCTGGTATCCGCCGCGTTGACGCAGAGAACGCGAATCGCCAGCGAAAAGCTACGAAGCTTCGAAGAACCGAAGAGCACGATACACGCTGTGAGATTCGTTGAGGTCGATATTTCTACGTGTGAATTCAGCTATATACAAGTTTTATCTGCACCGAAAAATGGGCTACTCGTGATTTTCCCAACAGGGATTTTCGTATGCGATACTACCGTCCTCGAGACGGGCTTCTCAACAATTCCCATTAATTCTCTTGGCTAATCCAACTAACGATTCGACTCCCTTGGCAATCATTTTGCACATTTGATTTATTTATTCCGCTCCCTCGAAAATTTCACGGTCGCGGGGCTTCGTGTCAATTGCAACATTGACAAAATATGAATAATTCTGATGGCAAATTGTCGGGGATGACCTCGTTTCGTCTGTTTTAGGCTGACCCATATTGCGCCTCTGTTGAGTATCGTTTCGATCGTCCGAACCGTTGCAATCGCCAGAATCATCATTTATGGACTTGGTGGTCCATTGTCACAGTGAGAAATATGAATGGGCGGGAATGGCGAGGTTGCGAGTCAAACGAACAAAGAGCGAATACGAAAACAAAGCTCTGCCGGTTGACCTCTTGATTAAAATTTAATTTTAGCAACTGAGGAATGTTCTTGGCTCGGGGAGCAAGAGTCCAGTGTCAAGCGGAATTCGGCATTGTCAAATTATGCGCATTTACCGCGGAATGAAACTCCACCAACCAAATTTCCGAATTTCCGTGAAAGTTTCGTGAGAAAGTGTCTTCGAGATTCTGAAAAGTTGGTCCTCCGCAGCAGTTTATTCGTACGAATGAAAAATGGAAAATGTAGTGTGACAGGAAAAATCTTGCATGGGTTTGCAGAACGAATGTCCATTTATTCTTGATGAACATGGTTGGAGAAATATTTTTGATGAGAGTGGAGAGTTAACGGGCCGAAAAATCAATAGTTTTTCAACGACGAATTGGTTGCTCTTCTCACAATGACACATCACAATGGCCGTTTGACGATCGTACATTGACTCTGTGAGTATAATTGCGCAATGTGGTCATTATTCCATTCGAACTGATGATCAGGCCTAGATATTACAGACAATTTTCGATTCAACGGTTATCAGTGCCTTTGGCATTTAAAAAAAAATGAATAATCGGTGGTTATACGTTGGAAAAAAATTGTTCATTGTTTCTCGCATTGAAAACCTTCATCCGAGTGAGTGAACAAAAGAGTCTCGTGTCTGGTATTGGAAAAAAAAAAATTTCGAGTTTCGAACTCAATGAAATTGATTATGAAGACAGACAATTGAGACTATGAACCGATGATTAAAAAAAAATATATTAGAGAATTTTTATAATTTTTCATTTTTATCAAAAGTTATAATTAGAATATAAAATAATAATAATATAATAATATCAAATATAAATAAAATTAAATTATAAAATATGATGCAACAATGATATAATTCGTCATTAATAATGAAGGATTTTCGATGATTTTCAATATGAAATTTTCGTATCGGCAATGCGTAAGAAAATCACGCGTTTCTTGGCCGTGTGATAAGAGACGACGAAATCGGAATATCCCAATTACCTTTTGTACAGCAAAAAGGGCTGTGCAAATTAGCGGAATGAACCGTTTCTCGTCGTGATTATCTCTCACACTTCCTTCTCCCTTTCCATACGGTTCTCGAGCACGATGCATCGAATTTGTGGACGTTGAGATGGATGATGTTTGAGGATAGACTATCCAACAAACGAGCCTGCGCCTCGTCTGTGTGTGTGTGCGTGTGTGTGTGACTATGTGCGAGGGGGAGACTTTTCTTGCGTGCGTGTGACTAAGCGCACGGAATAGCACGTCGAGCATGCAAATTCAGAGCACGAAATTTCGCCGTTGGCCATTTCCACCTCGAACGGAATAATATAGAAACAGGGGTGCAGAATAGATTGAGAGTGTGGGCACGCTCTGACAATCTGCATATCTGAGCCTTCTCTCTCGTAGATTGTGAAGTACCGTTGCATTCATTATTATTGAGAAACAATATTACACGCGAAATGTTTGCAATTCATTTATTCCGATGACGGACAAACAGCGTTGTTGTACGAAAAAATATATGACTAGTTCGAGAAACACGAAGGAGCGGGCAATTAAAACGGTATTGTTGTCCAGAGATAGCTCTCTGCCAGTATCCCTCGCCAATTTCCGATTAAATAGTCATTTAAAATATTTTTAAAGAAGAAGCAACCAAATTCGATTCGTTTCACGATGAAATAACCACCGAACTGCCGGAGTTTTACTTTCCAAAATACAGCACGAAAGTAGTTTGGAAATTCTCAACGCTCTCGACGACACTTGCACGTAAAAAAAAAATCTGCATGTCAATCATAGCGAGGACGAAAATATTCTGAGCGCGATCAGAATCCAGCGGGAATGTTTTTTTTTCTTCGTCCTCCATTTAACACACGTTACTATCCGGCTCGTTGCTCTCGTTTTCCACTGAAAGTGTCAAAGCCCGCGATAAAACTCCGAGAAATAAAGTCTTTGCAACGTGCCTCATGCTCGAGGAAGATGGAGAGAGCGAGAATAAAAGAGACACAACGACAGTGAAGTGCGGTATAAAGCAAACCTTAGGCATATAAATAAAAAATAAATTAAAAAAAAGACGTCGTGTGACAGTGGGTTGTATCGCGAGTCAAGAAACAGAGCGAAGGGGTTGAAAGAGGGAAGGAAAATGCATGGGTGTTCCCTATTTACGTTTCGGGCTTGTCAGTGCGCTTTTCTATTTCTGTATTTATCCGCACAGACACATTTTGTAAGGGTCTCTCCGCGTCTGTGTGTGTGCGTGTGTGTGTTTATTCTTTTGGAGCATCGCGTGCAACCCCGGAAGGTGATGCATTGCAAGGCGTGTCGGAGAAGGGTGCAAGCGTGTGTTGGTCCTCGCTGGTTCGTACGTGAGGGAGCTGACTCGAATCAGCGGGTCGCTTTCAAAAAGCACGCTTCACTCGCTCTCTTTCTGCCACTGCCAACCTTAAATACAGTCTCGCGCACACATGTCGAAATATACGCGCACACTCGCACAAAAGATTCACGTAAAACCGGAGGGCTTAGATGCACCGAGCTTGCGAGCCTTTTTTTTTGTTCACTGAATTTTTCCGCCGCTCTTCATGCAACCTCCTGACTCTATTCTCTCTCTGTAATGCGACTGAATTGCGAATACGTGTATGCAATACAGCGAGCACATTGAGGTGAACCCCCTTACTCACAGTCGTTTCGTTCAGGTCGTGACCGATGCAAAGCTTTCCCTCTGGAGGTCAAGTACTCGTGGAGGAGTTTCGTTGGAGCCGCTCTCCCTTCCCCCCAACTGTGGGTTACCAAATGGTACCGGGCTAAGAAAAATAGAAACTCGGTGCACCGGTTTTACTGGCGGTAGAAAAAAAATTATGCACAAGTGGCGTGTAATACGGAGCTCCGAACGTTGACAACGCAAAAGAGGCATGACGCGAACGGGGACGTTTTGAACCTTTACGCTTGGTTTACGAATGAGACCGGGTTGACAAAAATTATCCTCAAAAGGTGAATTCTTCGATCTTGGTTTTTTTTTTAAATTTCTCCCAGGTCGTTACAGCGAATTGTCCTTCAGATTGGTAAAGTTTAGCCAGAATCAGCACATTCCAATGGTCTACCCGGTCCTTTTCTCTCGCATTTCGGATGTTGATGAAAAAAAAAGACCTGATAGAAAAATAAGGCTAAAGTGACGAGGTGCTTGCCCGAGACACAAAGGCGTAATCTGGATTGGTTTGTGGGTCAAATTTACCCCGATTGAACCACTTTTGGCGTATAGTCAATGTGGGACGAAAACTGCGAGAATAAACGAAGGTTCGTGATAAGTTCAAAGTCGTCTTGGATTCTGGGCTTATATTCCAGTTATCAAGGCGACCTCTTTCTTTTCGTTTTCCTTCTTCTTACTTCTTTTATCCCCATGTGTACCTTCGCCACCCATGACTTCGCGTGAAATGGTCTCTCGTTTTATGTGTTATTACTTTGGAAAAAGAGAAAACTGTAAAGTGGCGATGGCGGTGGTGGGTTGCCTCTTCGCCACCAACGACGAGACGATGTCTTCTCACTTTCACCGTCGAACTCACCACCACGTCTGAAGATCCGGGACCGTATAAGCCCGAGGTAGAATCGCACAGCCAGAGCCAGCAGCGGCTCCGAGGACATTACGGGAAATCACCCTATTCCAACGGCAACGATGTCACCTGTTTGTGGGGGTTTTCGTGTGCGTGTATCTCCGTGTGAGGTAACATCGACGCTCCACCTTGGCCATTTAGTGTATTATACACATCGTCGTCGTTGAGCCAAGATGTGGTCGACAATGAAACGTGAAATATTCTTTGAAATAGAATAGCCTTGAAAATAGACTCGCGAGAGAAAATGAGTCTGTCAAATGGAAAAGCCAATGTTGAACGAATGTACACGGTGAGAGCATCTTGAAGCGGTATTCTGGTCTAAAGACATACATTTTGCGCATTTTGTCGAGCTCGATACAAAAAAACATGAATATTTTTACCATAATTTTTTTTTACAAGATATTTACTAATATTTTGACAAACGAAAAAAAAAAATTCAAGAAAAAAAATTGAGAAAAAAAACTGTACACTGTTCAAAGGCCCTAGTGGTATAAGCATGGTGAATCTGCCCCCGAAAGGTTTTTAAATGATACTTAGAGCATAAGTAGGTACTAATAAAATAATAAGATCCTGAAAGTTTCAGATCCCTATCTCAATTGGTTATTGAGAAAAGGTGAAATATGTAAAAAACAGAAAAAAAAAAATTTCTCAGGATTGACCAAACCGATTGATCTAAATTTTGTTTATGTTTTGGGGGTTGATAATAGCTCTGAGAAAAAAAATTATGAGCTGTATACCTCTATAAAATTTTCGAAAAAAAAATTATTTTTCTTTCATTTTCAATTTTCAACCGTGATACAATTTTGGCACAATTATGAAACAATTTTTTTTTCAAACCTTCTATATTTCACTGTAACACTATGAATTTTTAAAAATGTAAAAAACGGTACGCCATAGTAGAAAAAAAAACCACTTTTCGGCTCAAATAATGAATTTATTTATGTTTTGAGGTTTAATTTTTGGTATTTTAACGCATATATACATAATTTGTATTTATTAAAAATAATATTTCATATTCAAAATAACAAAAAAATTGTTTTTGCCACAGTCAAAAATTAAACCAGGTAAATATCAATAATCAATTTTATAGTAATTTTAACAAATATTTTTAGGAACAACATTTTATTATAAAACTCGAATATTTATATATTATTTATAGACTTGAGACATAGAGATAACCGAAAATTATCGAATTGATGAAAGACAAAAACATTTTTTTTTCTCAACAAATGTAAACTTTCAAAAAAATTTAAGTTTAATTTTATTCATTCATTGTCTTTTCTTAAAAATCAATAAACCCATCAGTTCACACTGATAAAAGAATTTGTTAAAATCTGCACAGATATACTGTAAAATACAATTACCACATAAAAAAAAGTTTGTTATAAATAAAAAATAAAAAGGAAGACATACCTCTATCATAAATTTTTCAAAAATATTGCAGAATCACATTTCATCAGTCTTGGTCACTGCCTTCTTCAATCGCGGATGAAACATTGTTTCTATCAGATAATTTCCTCAATGTTTCAGCAGGCGTCGAAATTTCCGACAAATATCTCCCATGTGACAAATAATAAATAATTGCGGCAACATGGAAGTAACATCCAATAGTTCCAAGACCATATGCACATTCACAGCTGAAATGTGATTCCGCAATATTTTTGAAAAATATGTCTTTGATTCTGAGATAGTTGTTTGCCTTTTTATTATTTATTTATTAAAAACTGTTTTTTATGTTATAATTGTATTTTACAGTATATCTATAAATCTTTAACAAATTCTTTTATCAGTGTGAACTGTTGGGTTTATTGATTTTTAAGAAAAAACAATAAATGAATAAAATTAAACCTAAACTTTTTTTTAAGCCTAAATTTGTTCAGAAAAAAAAAGTTCTTGTCTTTCATCAATTCGATAATTTTCGGTCATCTCTAAGTCTCAAGTCTATAAAAAATATATAAATAATAGAGTTTTGTGATAAAATGTTGTTCCTAAAAATATTTGTTAAAATTACTATAACATTGATTATTGACATTTACCTGGTTTAATTTTTGACTGTGGCAAAATTTTTGTTGTTGTTATTTTGAATATAAAATATTATTTTTAATAAATACAAATTATGTAAATATGCGTTAAAATACCAAAAATTAAACCTCGAAACATATAAATAATAACTTCATTATTTGAGCCAAAAAGTGGTTTTTATTTTTTTTCTACTATGGCGTTCCGTTTTTTAAATTTTTAAAAATTCATAGTGTTACAGTGAAATATAGAAGGTTTGAAAAAAAATTGTTTCATAATTGTGCCAAAATTGTATCACGGTTGAAAATGGAAAATGAAAGAAAAATATTTTTTTTTCAAAGATTTTATGGAGCTATATAGCTCTTCATTTTTTTTTCTCGGAGCTATTATCAGCCCCCAAAACATATAAAGAATTTAGATCGATCGGTTTGATCAATCCTGAGAACAATTTTTTTTCTGCTTTTTACATATTTCACTTTTTCTCAATAACCAATTGAGTTAGGGATCTGAAACTTTCAGGATCTTATTATTTTATTAGTACCTATTTATGCTCTAAGTATCATTTAAAAACCTTTCGGGGGCAGATTCACCATCCTTATACGCCTATAGGGCCTTTGATTTAGTTTTTACCACAAAATTTTCGTACAAAGCAAATTTCGCAGGAATGCCTGCGTATTACAGGTATTAAAAAATTATCCTTCATGCTTTCAGCGGAGCCCGTGTGCCGTAGAAAAATTAAAACCTCAGTCCGGAAGTATGTTGTCCCGCATTTCTTCTGTTCTACTCGCTGGCACGACGAGACGAGAGGAATTTTGATGGAACAAGACGGAAAACGAGTCCAGGATCGCGAGATGAAGGACACGTTTCCGCGTAGCAAGGATCACGGTATCCCGAGTTTCGTTGCACGAGTCAACGGCCATCCTGAGTCCTGAACTCCGTGTAAAAGTGGTGGAATATGCGAGGCGCGAGAAGTGCAAAGTAAGAATATATGTATATATTTAAAAAACCTTCCAACGAGAGTGAGATGAAAGGCGAGCTGGTTTTCCTTTCTCTTAAACTTTAAAATTATAGTACATATTTTCCGTGGGTCTCGCAGTCGCTGAAGTAGTCATGTACAGGTGAATATATGTATATAGATATATAAACCTCGCAAGCGCATGAACATAAAGTACAAAAAACACCCGCATCATGGAACCTTTTCATATTCCACTTCCTACCCTGTTTCTCGTGCACAAGTTTCCCATCTAGATTTTCACCAAGGCAAAAAAACAACGTCCACGAATTACACAAGTACACGCTGATGTATTCGCGTGTGACTTGTTATCCAGTGTTCCTTGCGAGGATTCGCCAAAATCCAGTTTCACGTTTTCATTTTCCACCTATACATTTTTTTCCCCCTTCCAAATTTTATTCCTCCTTTCCCCATTCCTCATCCGAGCGAGTCCCTTTTTTTCTCGTACACGTTGAGAAAAGCTCTTCGCGGTGTCCTTCTCGGTGTTGTCGTTTTTTTTCTTTTTCTATCTCCTCTCTTCTTTTTCCCTCGGCCAAACCTTTCGACGTAAATCCGGGATTTGCGTAAACGTTATCGACTGCCCGTTCTTCGCCTGTATAACTGTCCGGCGGCTTTTCCGGCTTGCCGGATTTTACACTTTTCCCCGAGTCACACATGTGTGTTGCCTTCGAGTGGCCACCGAGACCTCTTCGGGCTTTTTCCCGTCCTCTCCCCACTCGCATTATATACGTCCAGAAGCAGCGGATTTGCGTTATAGCTTTCGCCGGAGTTTTGCTTCTCGTGCCTCCTTTCCTTCTTCCCCATTCCCCCAATGGAAAGTATATTTGATTTTCTTCGTACGATTTTATATATCGCGATAGAAAGTACCATTTGAATATATATAATATATGGGGCATTCCATCCCAAATCGGACAGTTTGAAAAACTTTTTTTTTTATTTCCTCAATTTTTTTATATTTTTAAGTACCCATCAAAAGACCCTTCCTGTTAAATTTTGAGATTTTTTTATTATCCGTTCAAAAGATATAAAATTAACAAAAAAACCGCTCTTTTTTGGTATTTTGGTCATAACTTCTTTAATAATGGTTCAAATTGAACGTTTTTTTTCAAATTTTTTTTCGTTGGCCTTTTCAGAAAAAAATACAACAAAAAAATTCGACTTGTTTTTGAATGAGTTTTTTGAGTTTTAAACGATAAATCGCGGTTTTTAAAGTGAATGCCATTTTTTATTTTTTATTTTTATTTTTTGTTTCAAACATCTATCTACACAACAACTTTTGAGACTAGTCCAATCGTGGGATCTCAATAACTACTATTTTTTCTCGATTTTTGAAAATTAAACATTTTTTTTTTCTATAAATTATTATGAATACCAATTTTTGTTACTGTATAGTATTTTTTTCAATATTTAGAATTTATTTTGACACTTTTTTATCGTTAACAGGTTCTTAAAATTGATAATTAATCATTAAGTCTGTTTATGAACAATAATAACAACAGTTTTTATTTATTCACGTATTTTTTTGAAAACCTTACGTATACGATTATTTCCTGACTTAGAATATTCCTCTGTCAATACGTTTCCGTTGCTCATTGGAATAATTGAATGAAATTTTTGTGTCCCCCTGTGATTGACTTCGCAGTATTTTATCGCAAATAACATCTTTCTTTTGCATCTGAATAATGTTTTTCATGTGAACATTTGGCAGCAATATTCGGTAGACTATCAAGGTTCAATGCCCACTCGTACAATTCTTGAACTGTTGTTATTTGCTCATCGATTAATTATTAATTTAAAAAATCTGTCAACAATGAAAAAATGTCCAAATTAATTCAAAATGATTAAAAAAATACTATAGGGTAACAAAAATTCGTATTCATAATAATTTATAAAAATTTTTTTTTTTTTAATTTTCAAAAATCGAAAAAAATAGTAATTATTGAGATCCCACGATCGGACTAGCCTTAAAAATTGTTGAATATATAGATGTTCGAAACAAAAAATTAAAAAAAAATCAAAAATGAGATTTACCTTTAAAAACGCGATTTAACGTTTAAAACTCAAAAAACTCATTCAAAAACACGTTGAATATTTTTGTTGTATTTTTTTCTGAAAAGGCAATGAAAAAACAAAAATTTTGAAAAAAAACTTTCAATTTGGACCATTATTAAAGAAGTTATGACCAAAATACCAAAAAAAGAGCGGTTTTTTTGTTAATTTAATATCTTTTGAACGGGTAATCCAAAAAAATCTCAAAATTTAACAGGAAGGGTCTTTTGATGGGTACTCAGAAATATAAAAAAATTGAGGAAATAAAAAAAGAATGTTTTTCAAACTGTCCGATTTGAGATGGAATGCCCCATATACACTTTGGAGGAAAATCGTTGTATCATGCGGGCCATTTTTAACGTTGGTATTACACATCGATTTTTCAAATTCACCAATATATTTCACCCCAAAATACGATCTTATATACATACAGTCCGTGCTTTCACACCCAGCCAGTTATATTTATTACCACCGAGACATATCTGATCGAAACAGCCGCTGGCATTTTGTCCCTGATGCAGATATACTTTCTCAGCATCTCCCGTCCAAGTCCACGAGGAATTAATTCAAAATGCCCGGATGGGAAGCCTCTTTGCTCCGAAGTCAGGGCTCGACCACGACGACGATCCCACCCACCGAGATGAAATTGAACGAGAAACGACTGCATCAGCAGTTTTGAGGTTTCCACAACACCTGATCCCGTACAAATCCATTTGTAATGGAAAATTGGCTTAGAAGCAAAAATAACGGATTTAACAATGAATGGAATAATGTTAGTCCGCGTCGGATTATTCGTTGATACGAATCACTGGAATTTCAATCGTTCGATGTGCGAGCTCTTCTTTCATGTTCCGGCTCGACATCCTGATCGAAGGTCAAGGTTCTTTGCAATTTACTATTGGCCTAATTTAATTTTGTTGACTTTTCTCTGGCTTCTGGAGTAATTTGGACTCGACAGAAACTACTTCTACAGTCAAAGGAGGCCAAATCCCAAAAACTTCGTGTTTTTTGTAGGTAATAATTGTAATACGTCGCATTTATGTTAATTATGAGGCTGCATCAGCGACGAAGATGTAACAAATTCATCGTGGACGAACCACAAGTAAGAGTCAGTAAGTAGAAACTTATTTTCGAATAGTTCACGAGACCTATCCGCGATACAAGCTGTTTCTGGTCCTTCAATCTCACCCCTTCCCTCTCTAATCCGGCAGCCAAGTTTACGATTCAACGAAGCCTTGTGTCAAGGAACTCTCTGATAGTACTTAATGGCAGCATCTGCAGTTCTAGGCTTTCGTTGGAGAACTCCGAGGCTCTACGATATACGTCTTGAAGTTTACAACTCCGTTTATTCGAGAACTGTACGTACAACCACTTCTTCGTACATACTGTAAGATATTATGCGCTCATAGATAATATGATATTCGCAGTCGACGTCCGTTAGCTTCGCGAAGCCTCAGGTACATTCGAATTTTCGATGGGGGATTAGCTGCACGTGTGAGTTGTTGAGTCCAGTTTTTTCGTGTCCTCGAAGATGGAATAGAAATTAGAACGGAGCTTTTTTCTCATTGGGATTAAGAATTGGGTTTTTGAACAAATTTTTGTTTTGCCATAAATCGAAAGATCATATATAAGATCATAAGATATATATAAGTTTTATAATGAAACTATTTTTTTTTTTCGTTGTTATTAAAAAGTTATAACAAATTGAAAATAAATTTTTGAACTCGGTACCGAAAACGTGCCGACAGTTCCCGAGCCGCCCCGAGTCTACTCCATCATTACATGCAGTTGATACGGCTTTTCGACGTTTCATCAATTGAATCTTGTTATTATCGTCCATATATATATAAATTTATTGGAAATGTCAAATCTTAAAAGTTATCGTGCTTGTTTCGTATCATTGTGTACGAATAATACAAAAACACCTCCCCAAAAAATGTTTTTAAGGCCAGGCTAAGGACCCTCTCTCTCGCTCTCACAGGACCCCTATAGGCGCTCTCTCGCACTCACAAGAGCGGAAAGGCGGGGGAGAGCACAAAATGAGAAACGTCGGAATCAATGGTTTCAAGTAGTGCGCCGAATAAATCCCGAAACGCCATCAAATCTATTTACCTGATAAAATTATTTGTCACAAACAAATTTTGGCACTCAAAGACCGTGTACTATCGTGGAATTACTTTACGGGGAGTGTAAAGGTCAACATAACCTCAAAATTTTATTAACCCATTTTTCTTAGAGATGGTTTGATGGAATAAAAAATGAAGAGTAGGGGCGCCTGTGTAATTAACGTGTACAGGTGGCCCAACTGTTCTTTTTTAATTTTATCAAGCTATCTCCGAGAAAAATGTGTTAAAAGTTCTAGCTGCGTCTCTCTCGCACTCGCGAGAACGGAAAGGCGGGGGGTAGGAGTTTAGCCGGGCCTTAACATTATGACGTCAGAAACAAGACGACCAATCATGGCGCATTTGGAGTCACGTGATTATTTTGAAAATTTTATCACTTTTAAATTGTTTATAATTAAATGCAAAACAAATTTTTTCAAATTTTTTGCGTCGTCTATCAAAATTATTTATAATAAAGTTTTTAAATACATTTTAAAAAATTGATTTTTTTTTTTTTTCAAGAACCAAATTGCAATGTGGGGAATAAAAATTTGGAAAATTGGCGTTTGACGTTTCTCGAGCCTGGACAAATTACACAGTCATTAAAGGTTGTTGGAGGGGTAACCGTAAATAATCTGTTTCTTCGTTTAACCAGTTATAATCAGGATGGCGCTGTTCTTGGAACGGCAAACAGAAAAGTGATGGTACATTTACCACGGTACAGTCGTTTTGCGAAATAAACCTCCTCTTTACCAAGAGGTAGGAGCACCACCATCGCCGCCAGAAGAGGGTAGTTCACGCGCATCGATCGATGCCCAGCGCATGACTGCCTGCCGCGGCCGGCGGACGCGGCTGACCTCCTCTACTCTCTACATTGGGAGTGCGGTAAAAGGTGAAGTTGTCTCTCTCTCTCTCTCTCTCTCTCTCTCTTTCTCTCTCTCTATCTCTCTCTCTCTCTCTCTCTTTCTCTCTCTCTCTCTCGCCCTCTCTCTCTCTCTCTCTCTCTCTTTACCCTCCGCAATTTCGAGTCCTGAAATTTGCATATTAAAAATATCGCTGAATATCATTCCTTCGTCCTTTCTCTCCTGTTCAGGTTCTGTTCTCCCTTTTTTCTCCTATTGGACAAACACGCTGGATATTGTCAATAGTTTGCTCGATTTCGTTGTTTATTTTTCTTCTCCTCCATGCTCGGTAATGGCTGAAAGATTTTGGGAAAAAAAAATTGAGAAATATCGCATAGTTACGTCGTTACGTGTACACACGGAGAGCACTGAACGAGAGAATAGCGAAACTTTAAAGGTAAAGGGCTGATGATGAATGACAGTGAAAAAGCGAACTGGATCGAACGACGTGGACCGTGCGGGGGACTCAGTTTATATATATATATATATATGGGGCATTCCATCCCAAATCGGACTGTTTGAAACACTTTTATATTTCCTCAATTTTTTTATATTTTCGAGTACCCATGGAAAGACCCTTCCTGTTAAATCTTGAGATTTTTTTGATTACCCGTTCCACAGATATTAAATTAACAAAAAAACCGCTCTTTTTTGGTATTTTGGTCCTAACTTCTTTAATAATGGTCCAAATTAGAAGTTTTTTTTTAAATTTTTGTTTTTTATGGTCTTTTCAGAAAAACCAAAAGAACCCAAAAATATTCGACGTGTTTTTGAATGAGTTTTTTGAGTTTTAAACGTTAAATCGTGTTTTTAAAAGTGAATGTCATTTTTGATTTTTTTTTTATATTTGTTTCAAACATCTATATATTCAACAATTTTTAAGACTAATCCGATCGTGGGATCTCAATAACTAGTATTTTTTTCGATTTTCGAAAATTAAATTTTTTTTTTAAATAAATTATAATGAATACCAATTTTTGTTCCTGTATAGTATTTTTTAAATCATTTTGAATTAATGTGGACACTTTTTCATTGTTGACAGATTTTAAAAATTAATAATTAATCGATGAGCAAATAACAACAGTTCAAGAATTGTACGAGTGGGTATTGAACCTAAATATAGCCTACCGAATATCGCTGTCAAATTTTCACATGAGAAACATTAATCAGATGCAAAAGTAAGATTTTATTTGCGATAAAATACTGCGAAGTCAATCACAGGATGACACAAATATTTCATTCAATTATTACAATGAGCAACGGAAACGTATTGGCAAAGGAATATTCTAATTCAGAAAATAATCGTATACGTAAGATTTTCGAAAAAATACGTGAATAAATAAAAACTGTTGTTATTATTGTTCATAAACAGACTTAACGATTAATTATTAATCTTAAAAACCTGTTAACAATAAAAAAGTGTCAAAATAAATTCTAAATATTGAAAAAAATACTATACAGTAACAGAAATCGGTATTCATAATAATTTATTGAAAAAATAAAATTTAATTCTCAAAAATCGAAAAAAATAGTTGTTATTGAGATCCCACGATCGGACTAGTCTTAAAAATTGTTGAATAGATAGATGTTTGAAACAAAAAAATATAGCAAAAAAATTAAATTTGAGATTCACTTTTTAAAACGTGATTTAAAGTTTAAGACTCAAAAAACTCATTTAAAAACACGTCGAATATTTTTGTTGTATTTTTTTTTCGGAAAAGGCCATAAAAAACAAGAATTTCGAAAAAAAAACTTTTAATTTGGATCATTATTAAAGAAGTTCTGACCAAAATACAAAAAAAGAGCGGTTTTTTTTGTTAACATAATATCTTTTGAACGGGTAATCAAAAAATCTCAAAATTCAACAGAAAGGGTATTTTGACGGGTATTCAAAAATATAAAAAAATGGAGGAAATAAAAAACAAAGTTTTTCAAACTGTCCGATTTGGGATGGAATGCCCCATATATATGTGCAACGGTTCGTCGTTGAATTTCAAAAGAACTCGCGCGAAACCGATAGCTTTTCCATCGAAGCGCGGAACTCCCGCCTCGGATCGAATCACCCTGAAACATTCGGGGGCTGCTCGCCGTGAAGAAGAGAGAACGGCGAAGGGGGAAAATCACAGTTTGCAAGCTTCCGTTTGTTCGTTCGCACACCCGCATATCGACAGTTCATTACGGTTCCACTTCTCTCTACCAAACTATATGCGTTTCGTTTATTTCCCATAGCACAGTCATAGCGATCCCTTTCTCTCCGTTTCCCTTTCTCTCTCCCTCTCACGCACACAGACGCACAATAATACCCCTTTTTTCTCCATTCCACGACCGGAAATTTCGGAAGGAGAAGTAGAAGGATGCCGAGAGTTTGGGTGAGCTTTTATATCTATTTGCGGGGCTGCAAGGCACGATCGGGAATTTCAGTGAAACATAAATCGAGCTAACTTCAGCAGAGTGTACACGCACGTGTAGATCGTCGCCTGGCAAACAATACAGAATGAAACTGATGGCATCTACGATGGAAATAATTCGATTTGAAATAGTAGAAAAGGTAATATTTTTGAAAAAAATTAATCCCGTTTAATACAATATAAATATTATAAATGAATAGGGGAATGTGGGGCAAAGTGGACACGCGAAAAATTTCAAATTTGGGGGCAAAGTGGACACGAGCTGAAACTGAAAATAATGTCAAGCTCATAAAATTATTACTCCGAATTCAGACTATATCTGCACGATTCCCGTAACGTTTCATACACCGTTGAACAACATATTCAAAATAAAAAGCACAAAACACGGAAATCGAAAAATTTGGAAAATTTTTTTTTACAAGATCCAAAAAACAATAATGGGAAATGAATTTCACGACTCAAAAGTCGATGAATATGCGAAAATACCATAATTTATTCACTAACAAAGTGAATTCATAGTACTTTTTCCACATGGAAAAAATTAGAGCAAAGTGCGTCTGAAGAAATATCTCGTTTTTTTTTTAATTTCATTCGAGGATCGGTTCTGTTGGCTTTATTTCTTTGTTTATATTGTTAAGTTAATATTTTATTCGGGCATAGTTGATTACAGTGTCTCTACTTTCGAGAATCACCAAGTATCGATTTTTCTGCATCTGAGACATGTCCATTTTGCCCCCAATTTTTTTTTCAAAACCTCAGAATAGAGAAATTTCAAGTGCTCGTATCTTTGCTTCGGTCTGACCGATTCCAAAATTTTTCTTTCGTACGCAAAGGTTGTGATTGAACTTTGAGAATGCCGTTTGATTCATTTCGATAATTAAATTTTTGTAGAGACGAGAGAAGTTAGAAAATCGCCGAAAAAATGGAAAGGGGAAAGAAATTTTTGAAAATTTTAAGAATTTGCAAAAAATTAAAAAATGATCGGAATCGGATGAATCAAGCCGGATTTTGAAGCTTCAACGATCATGAACAGAATGAGCTCAAGTAGGATTTGAATTCTCATCTAAAGAAAAACACAGTCACAGTCGTTTTAGCGAACCGATTCAATTTTGGCCAAAATGTGGAAAAAAATTATTTTTCTTTTTTTAAACCAATTGCCATGAAATTTCCGCCGCTTAATTCATCTCCGAACCGCAACACTTTTGGGAATTATCTTTAAAAAATCTTGAATCGCACCTCGAGACATTTATACAGCTAATATCTGATGAATACATAATATCCGATGCCTAATATCTGATACAATTCTCTGCGAAGGTTTTCATCATGGACGACCCTTTTCGAAAGAGGCAAAATGGCGAGTAAACGATCCGGTAATTTTTCATACGTTTGTTTCTTTTGTTATCAACGTTGAAAAAATATTTTATCGTTTCTCTCATTTTTTTCCTCATTCATTCGTCCTTTTGTATATACATAGAACGTATATTTCGGTGAATTTCCCTGGGACGAGCCTTCCGGCGGCAATTCGCAACCGGAAACGATTATGGCGAGCTGGTAAAACGCGGTGGAGGATGAGACGAAGAGTGATGCGGAGGGAAAAAGAGGGACAAATTGGGACGGGAGAGAAATGTGAAATTCATTCGTCGTTCTTCGGTGCCTCGGTCTCTCGATCGTCGACGTAGGAAAAGGGGTGAACGAGTATATCCTCCTCGTAGTATAGACACACAGAAGAGACGTACCGAATTTGCGAGATGGAAAGAGCATCGTGCTACTCGGTCATCGACCACGAGTGCTCGGAGATATCACGTTGACTATCTTGGTTCTCAAATTTTCCAGGCGAAACGTCGACGATTTTATCTCTCGCCCACCGATATTCAATGCTGTTATACGTTATTATATTGTTGCGTCGCCGTTTCTAATCTTCCATACTCATGTATATATATATATGGGTCAAAACGCCAATTATGGACGTCGGATCCGGCCTCACCCCCTGAGATCTTTTCGCATTTTTTTTTAGCTGAAAGTCCTCATTGATAAACACATTCCCAAATTTTTTCAGATTTTTTCCCCTTTAACATTCGCAGTTATTACACGGGGTATTCCGTCTAGTTTTACCATTTTCGTTTTATTTATTATGACTTGTCATCTTCCACCAAGATAAAAAAAATTTCAAAAAATAAGTTTTTTGCGTGAAAAAGTCTCAGCTTTAAAAAAAATATATTATTCTTTTGTTTATGCACTTGGAAAGCTTGTGAAAAGCTCTCAAAATCGAGTTTCAAATCTAAAAAGCTGTTTTTTAGTCATGGCCCATATTTTGAATTTTTTTTTTCCATATTTTTTTCGAAAAGCTGAGGAAATGTTACACAACATATGTCATTTTTAAGGTGAGTTCTAAATAAACACACGAGAAATAAATTAATAAACACTTTTTAATTAATTTTCTCGTATGTTTCTCGTATGTTTATTCAAAACCGACCTTGTAAATGGCATATGTTATGTAAAATTTTCTCAGCTTTTAAAAAAAAATATGGAAAAAAATTTGAAAATACGAGCAATGGCTAAAAAACAGCTTTTTAAATTAAAAACTCGATTTTGAGAACTTTTCACAGGCATTATCGGAAAAGCAATATTTTTTTCAAAAGCTGAGACTTTTTTTTACTAAAAAAACGTATTTTTTCAAAAAAAATTTATCCTAATGGAAGATGCCAAACAAAAATGAATAAAATCAATTTTTGTTCATTCATTCATTTCTCGTATGTTTATGGAGAACCCATCTCGGAAAATACATATTCCATGTAACATTGTCTCAGCTTTTCGAAAAAAATATTGAAAAAATTTTCAAAATTTGGGCAACGGCCAAAAAGCAGCTTTTTAGACTTTGAGCTCAATTTTAAGAGCTTTCCAAGTACAGAATAAAAAAAACAAAATTTCTTTTTAAAGCTGAGACTTTTTCACGCAAAAAACATATTTTTTGAAATTTTTTTTATCGTGGTGGAAGATGACAAATCATGATAAATAAAACGAAAATGGTAAAACTAGACGGAATACCCCGTGTAATAACTGCGAAAGTTGGAGGGGAAAAAATCTGAAAAAATTTGGGAACGTTTTGCAATGAGGAATTTCAGCTAAAAAAAATGCGAAAAGATCTGAGGGGGTGAGGCCGGATCCGACGTCCATAATAGGCATTTTGACCCATATATTCTTGTGTTCGCCATGATGAATCTTAACTATAATGAGCACTTTCAGTTGGCTGATTCTGGCCAAGATTCGCAGAAACACGAGATTTCAAGCGAGAAACACGGGAATGGTATTGTTCGATTGCTTGGATGTGACGTCTATCAGAAAGTGTGACGGTTTATTCGTGATGTTAGACGTTTGATTCTCGCATGACAAACACGCGTTTCAGACGATGTTCCTGAAAAGTGTGCCCTTTTAATCGTGGATTTCCGCGAATAGAACGTCACAATTACGTCGAGTGTAAAGATGTAACGAGATTATGTTTTTATTTCGAGTGTATCCTCGAGAGAATCTACGGCATTCTCGCACGAGTCGTGTATCTTCTCGACTCGCGAGATGCTGTAAAATGGAGGCAATTAGTCGCGCGATACGTGTAAAATGTGTGAGCTGAAATACACACACCTTCCCATACGCGAATCATGTCGACTAGATGACACAACAGACCCGTTAACATCGTTCAAATGGTTTTAATGTCACGATACATCGTGCTCGTCGCTGTGCTTCTCTCTCATAAATGTCGGGACGAGAACACACCTTTCATCTCTCGGTGAAACGAGCAAGAGTGCCCCAAAAATACTCTCCGAGAACCAAAAAGTGACGCGTACACGTTGAAGCAGCTTTTCCCCGAGGAGGCGCAGCCAGTTCCAACCGTGTAATAAATACCGGTGAGATTGGTGTAAAAAAGAAGTTTCGGGGACATACGAGGGGAAGAAAAAAATGGCAAAGAAAAATAAGGTGAAGCTTCGCGAAAAGGAGACGCTCGAACCAAAGAGATTATTTCGCAGCTCGCGAGCAATCTTCGCTCGCGTCATTCTCGTGAAATGATTAAAGGAAGTATCATTTTTTTCTTTTAATCTCAACAAGATGACAATTTACACCACAAAGCATTTTTGTAATATTTAAAAAAATTTCATTCAATGCTCCGCGGTCATTAAGAATTTAGATTTAACCGAAAAAACAACCCTCCGAATCACTGTTCCTCGTGCAAAGTTTGGGAGAATCCGCCCTGGAGGGTTTCGCAGACGCATTCGAATCGTCAAACGCTTTTGGTATGCAAAATAATAATATCTACGCACACGCGAGAATAATTATACGGTTTAGAAAATTAACCGAAGACCTCATCACAGTATGAATTTTGCTTGGTTCGCATTTACCCTGGCTCGTCTGCCTCTCGAGTATATTCGCTGGCGGGCTAAATTAGTTCACTCGCCGAGAGCGTTTGTTGTAACAACGTACATACACACACGCGCATACACCCGTACATTAATATTTGTGCATGCTCGCGTGTTTGCATGTACAATTACAGCCATCCCATCCAAATGCAACGATAACGTATGGAAAGTGCTGCAGGAAGGGGATTAGCGTTACCGGGCTGGAGGATACCATTCCTCGCGAGCTGAGTACTTTATTATAGTCCCATATATATATTTTTTCAAGAGTGCGACTTGATGTGAAACTTTCAAAATGTACAACATATGCCAGGCAACCTTGAAATGTTTTACTCAAGGCGGTTTCTGGTCCAGAGACATACATCCGGAACATTTTTTCGAGCTCGCCGTAATATATATATGGGGCATTCCATCCCAAATCGGACAGTTTTTATATTTTTGAGTACCCATCAAAAGACCCTTCCCATTAAATTTTGAGGTCTTTTTGATTACCCGTTCAAAAGATATTGAAAGTCTGTTTTTTCAAAATTTTTGTTTTTTATGGCCTTTTCAGAAAAAATACAACAAAAATATTCGACGTGTTTTTGAATGAGTTTTTTGAGTTTTAAACGTTAAATCGCGTTTTTAAAAGTGAATGTCATTTTTGATTGTTTTTTTTTAATTTTTTGTTTCAAATATTTATCTATTCAACAATTTTTAAGACTAGTCCGATCGTGGGATCTCAATGACTACTATTTTTTTTTCGATTTTTGAAAATTAATTCTTTTTTTTTTTATAAATTATTATGAAGACCAATTTTTGTTACTGTATAGTATTTTTTTAATCATTTTGAATTAATTTGGACACTTTTTCATTGTTAACAGATTTTTAAAATTAATAATTAATCGATGAGCAAATAACTACAGTTCAAGAATTGTACGAGTGGGCATTGAACCTTGATAGTCTACCGAATATTGCTGTCAAATTTTCACATGCGAAACATTATTCAGATGCAAAAGAAAGATTTTATTTGCGATAAAATACTGCGAAGTCAATCACAGGGGGACACAAAAATTTCATTCAATTATTCCAATGAGCAACGGAAACGTATTGGCAAAGGAATATTCTAATTCAGGAAATAATCGTATACGTAAGGTTTTCAAAAAAATACGTGAATAAATAAAAACTGTTGTTATTATTGTTCATAAACAGACTTACCGATTAATTATTAATTTTAAAAACCTGTTAACGATAAAAAAGTGTCAAAATAAATTCTAAGTATATTGAAAAAAAATACTATACACCAACAAAAATTGGGTCAAAATAAATTCTAAATATTGAAAAAAATACTATATACAGTAACAAAAATTGGTACTCATAATAATTAAAAAAAAAAAAAAAATTTTCAATTATCGAAAATCGAAAAAATAGTAGTTATTGAGATCCCACGATCGGACGGGCCTTAAAAATTCTTGAATAGATATATGTTTGAAACAAAAAATTAAAAAAACAAACAAAAATGACATTCACTTTTAAAAACGCGATTTAACGTTTAAAACTAAAAAAACTCATTCAAAAACACGTCGAATATTTTTGTTGTATTTTTTTCTGAAAAGGCCATAAAAAACAAAAATTTTGAAAAAAAACTTTTAATTTGGACCATTATCAAAGAAGTTATTACCAAAATACCAAAAAAGAACGGTTTTTTTGTTAATTCAATATCTTTTGAACGGGTAATTAAAAAAATCGCAAAATTTAACAGAAAGGGTCTTTTGATGGGTACTCAAAAATATAAAAAAATTGAGGAAATTAAAAAAAAAAGTTTTTCGAACTGTCCGATTTGGGATATATTGAAGGGTATTTATTAAAATTTTGACAATGATAAAAAAAAAGACATCTTCGTGCACAATGAACAGACCGATGTGATCATTTTTCCACGGGGATGTCGAGAGTTTAGTTTGAAAAATCTAATTATCGAGTATCGCCGTTTCTTTGTAGTTGGAGCTGCCTCGAGTGATCCATCAACGACAGGTGACCCTCGCGGTTAATTTTCGAGATAACGACGGTGCTGAAAAACTTGACAGCTTTGTCCTGTCAATCATGGGAATAAAGTTGCACAACCGCATTATAAATGAAGGGCAACAATGCCTCCGTTGTTCGGTTTATCGATGACACGAGAACGGGAGAGAAGGTAAAGGGAGATTGAAATTCTCGTACGTGAAACGTGCCACTGCCAGGGGAACACCAGCTTCGCGATTACTTTTATTTTCTTTTTTATATCGTCTTTCTTTCTTTTCGTCTTTCCTTCGACCGACGAGGGTCAAGTGGCATTTATGACGCGACTCGTGTGTACCGATGTAAGATCGGTAAGGGTGTGTTGGACAGTCAAAAGGGGTGTAAATTGAGCGTGTGCACAAGGAAATGGGGCCACACGTGAGGCTGACAACGCATTATCGAGTAGTAAGCGCCAGTAACGATATTGGCAAAGCTCCGATCATTTACGCCGCTACTGAAAACGTGGCTCATTGTATTTCACACACACACACGCACGCACGTACGTACGAACAACTTGATATCGTACAACATCCATACGATATTGCGCTATTGTGCAGGTACATATTCTATGATCGGTCTATTTTACTCCTATGTTTGATAGGTATTACAATTTACAAGGCATCAAATTAAATTTCGATCTGAACGGAGAATCAAGTGACTTTCTTATTGAGTGGGAGTTCTCTCAAATTACGAAAACCAGGGTGTCCAGCAGACTTATGAAAAAAAATTCCCTGACTTTTCCCGGTTTTCCAGAGCCAAAGCATAATTTTTCCCTGACCAATTTGTGCCAAAAACCATTTTGAGAGGCTTGAAAAGTTTCAAAAATGTTTTTAAAAAATATCCTCTACTTTTTCGTTGTGGACATAATTGTGACTGTATCTTGACGAAATACTGAAGATAATGTAATTTTATTTTGTTCTTTACGACATATCATTTCCTTATTCCGAGTCTACAATTGCACAAAAACAGTCTTTTCACCTGTTTCTCGTCGGAATTTAATTTTTTTCGTTGCATTTACACTACCGGCGAAAAGTTTCCAGACAAAACTTCAAGAAAGGTCCGGATCGTTTTGTTATGCCATTTCGCCGAAAGTCAATGTAGACTAATTTAACAAGCGGCTTTTGAAAGGGAAAGAATACGGCTTCATTTTCCAATTTTAAAAATTATTTTTACAATTTGTTTTTAGATTAGGATCCTATTTTGAAAACAGCTGTTTTTCACCTTTTTCCCTCCCTTCAGGTGCGCCCATCTTCCAGAGAAAATTTTGTTTATACATTTTTACAATCAGATTTATCAAGAGGAAAGTTTGGGCTTCAATTTCCTTTTTTAAAAAACTTTGAGCGATTTGTTTTCTAAAGTTATTCTGTTTTTTGTGAAAAAAGAGGAAATTCGAAAAATCCCGTATAACACGCAAACAAAGAGGATTCATAAAAAACTTCAAGATAGCAAGAAGTTGCGTGTGGTTTTTGAGTGCGGAGGAATTTTTTCAGATTTTTTTCCCCAGATCATCCAATTACCATAACTCGAGAATTATGGGATTATTGATAAAATTTCAAGAGGGAAAAATACTTGAATTTACCATTTTCAACATATTGGAATCTACTTTCATTTTTTTTTCCCTAATTTTTTTTCCAGCCTCAACATGAGAAAAAAAAATGTTGAAAAAAAAATCTGAAAAAATTCCTCTTAACTCAACAAAGACAGACGCAACCTTTTGCTGTTTTGAAGTTTTTCATGAACCCTCTTTGTTTTCGTGTTATACGGGATTTTTTAAATTTCCTCTTTTTACACAAAAAACAGAATAACTTTGGGGAAAAGAATCGCTCAAAGTTAAAAAAAAAAAAAGAAATTGATGCTCAAACTTTCCTCTTTATGAATCCAATGGTAAAAATATATTTAAAAAATTTCCTCTAGAAGACGGGTGCATCAGAAGAGAGGGGGAAAAACCCAAAAACTGCTGTTTTAAAAAAAGAGTCCAAATCTAAAAACAATTTGTAAAAATAATTAAAAGATCTGGAAATGAAGCCGAATTCTTTCCCTTCAAAATAAATTCTTACCCTTTTCGACGGTAGTGTACGTGATCAGCGGTCGATTTCCCATTGACATAAGAACTTGAGATGTTTACGAAGACAAATAGAACCAGGAAATCATGATTTTTTGACCCCCTAAAGCTTGTCTATTCGCAAATTAACTTTGGCCGATCCGTTACTCTGGCAGATGGTCAAAGTTTTTTTTCGTTATTCAGAGGTTCATAGCGTGTATTTTGGATCGGAAATAAAAAAGCATCGACATTATTGAGACAAAAAAAGTTGAGCGATGGGAAAAAATCCCGAAAAATTGGAAAAATCCCTGACTTTTCCCTGACATTTCCAGACCTATGAAATTCCCTGACAATTCCCGGTTTTCCAGATTTCCCTAACCGCTGAATACCCTGGAAAACATTGAGACAAGATTCGTACCTTTTTTTTTGTAAAACAGTGGCTACTGTATAATATAAATCATAACATAATTTTTTTTAAATGCAATCGTTGGAAAGGAAGCCATTTTTTTCACTACTCTTTGAAATATCGTTTAGAAATGTGCATCCTAATAATGTATAATTAATACAATACACTTTGTGTTGAAATAATTATTGAAAAATAAATAACGTTTCAACGTGTGTGATCGAATGATATCACGTGTTAATGGAAATAATGACATTTTGCCAGAGATATCGATCTTATTGGTTAAATTGCAATGCTAATTGAATAAGAAAGAGAGCATTCGTTTACTTTACACGAGAAGCTCGTTATTTTTTTCCCTTTCCACATATTGATCGATAAATCAGCCGTATAGTCCAGCAACGTCTCTCTGACAGTGGCCAAGTGCGTGTCGTCGCGTCAACGGTTGAAACGAGTGCTCGGCGAGGCTTTCTCGGAGGTTTCTCAACGCGAAGCTTGCCGAGCTTTTCCAACGCAGCATGATTTTTCCCACCTTGGACCGTCTCAAGACTACCTCGCAGCACGATAGTGCCAATGGCCTGTTTGTCGTGTGCGATCGAAGGGACACACAGGGCGAGTGACAGGGCGTGGTTAAAGTGGAACACTTTGGCTCTAACATGTTCTCGGTAGGAAGGTATTTATTCGAGCATTTTCTTCCCCTCTTCTTCTTTTTTCATTGGAAATATCGATTTCCGATGAAAGAAGAAAATTATCAGACTCCCGTCAGTCGTCGGTTATTTCACGATTTCAGAATGATGAGGGAAAATCATGGGGTGACGAGATGGAAAAAGGGCCTATCGTATCTCGTATCTCACAAACTCAACGACCTTGGATATCGACATGTACGAGAATAAATTGCATCGCAAAGCGACGTGTACGCGAACAGTGGAATCGAGAGCAAAAGAGCGACGACAACGTCAACTGCATCTCCTCATCCTCCGCCTACCCTCCCCGCATAACCCATTTATCGCATAGTTTCCGGTATATGGATATATCATCGTCGTACTCGGACCATCGACGCACAGCGACGCTGGATTCTCTGGAATTTTGTCGAATCCATCGGCCGTGCCGATACATCATTTTCACCACCGCTCTCACTCTCGTCCATCCACTTCTCTTTCTCTCCCGCAACTCCGGAGAGTCGTTGATATATCCATGATGGACGTCGCTCTTCCATCGCGCTGGACATCGTCGAGGAACGTGAGAAGAAAAAAAAAATATACGAATATTCTCAATGACACGCTAATCAATATTCTCCATTTACAAACGAGCATGACATTTGCATTTTTCAGAAAAGTATAATTTTAAGGCCAATTATTTTATTTTATCACAACCTGAAACAAGCCTGCATCCAGCGTTGATTTTTTAGCCTTAAAATGCACCGGCTGAATAAAGCCTGAAATAACCCTAAGATTAGGCTAAGCAGCCAGTCTTGGTTCCAGGCTGCTCTAAACGGTGCAATGAAACCTGGCCCAGGTCTGTCTCACTCAGGCTCGGTGAAACAAGGCTCGCACAAGCTTGTTTCCATCGTCAGCCTTTTGATTTCCTACCTGGGACGTGTGTACAAAATGTTTCTTTTGCAGAAGCGTTAAAGAATATTGAAAACTTGATCCTTCGTATTGAAGAAGCATTTTGGCCCTTGAGGGGATCATTTTGGACACCATATCCCGATATTACATCTCAATCGACCAAACTTTCCCAGAGTCCTCGTTCATGTACGTAAATAGCGAAAGTGAGGTTATGTACCTCTCGAGTCAGGTATGTTCATTAAACTTTCGTGCTTCTCGTTGCTTTTGTCATTCGTTATTTTTTTTGTCTCGTGTTTGTCCGTGTGTACGTGAATCTCTTGCCGGATGCCCAACGGCGAAACATCTCGGTGGTCAGTGAATATCACGGTGAAAAAGTTACACACACAACGGGGCGAGGAAATATAAAACAGAAAAGGCTTTGCGGAGGGCTTTTTGTTCGGGCTCGAAGGGTGAGAGTGGCAAAGCCGTGGAATCTTGTTCTTTATCTTTATTTCTTTACCCTGTACTTCAGCTATAAACTGTGCTCGGCATCACCGAGAGGGTGCATTTTTTATGTCTCCACGACGGCGCACGTATGATTCTTCATTCACGAAAACACGTTGGCTATAATCGTGAAAAGTTGCCGAAGGTGAGCCCACTCAACTTCACGGCTACCACGACGCTTTGACTCCCCTAATGAAAACTAAAGACATCGCTGATGTACATCGTCAAAATGTGATGTTTATACCGCTAAAGAGCGTGGGGTAGATTATCGCGCAATTTATTTATTTTTCTTCTTTTTCATTTTCACAGGGAACTCCGTGAGAATAAATTAAATTTCCGAGCCTCGGGCTCATGGAAACAAAGAATCAACGTAATTATAATGGGGAAACGAATTTTTTTTACGAGTCAATCAGCGGATCTTCTCAAAAGCAGGATCATTTGATCTCATTACAGCCCGCAGCGTTTTCCAGTTGAAATCGTTTGTCCGCTGTCGCTCTTTGTACGGTGCACATTTGTATAATTTCGATGAAATTGCATTAATCACACGTAGCCTCTGGCTGCTCTTTTCATTTTACGGAATATTTTTCGTTGCTCGAACGTTGATTTTTTTTTTTAATTTTTTTCCTTTCTTCATCGAGGGGGCCATTGAACTTCACTGGCGGGGGGCGGGGGGACGGGAAAGGGGCTGTACACGTTTTGCTCTCATTGTACGAGACCCTCCGTAAAATCAGGTCAGTCAACAACCCTCCGGGAACTGCCAGTGTTGTAAATGAGGTTGCACACTGCAACGATCCTGTCGGGCTCGAAGCTTTCATTACTCTTCATTACAGAAACACTTTTTTCCTTTTTCCCCCACTTTTTTTCCATACACGAGAGTGCAAACATCACCGAACCGGGCCAATTTTTTTTTCTTTTCCCTCGATCACGCAGATTTTTTTTTTTAATAATCATCAGTGTTTATTGGAAAATATGTTTCGCGCCTTTCTTCTTTTTTTAGATACAATGAGAAAATTCAACGTCAACGAGGAAAATTATGGAAATTTTGATTTTACCTCACTGATGAACGAAAATCTTATCGAGAATCAGGCTTTTGATAGAGATAGGAGAAGCCACGATGAAAGCAAGAGAAATGCAAATTCGATGAAAAATCTTGTCGTCGGGAAAATATTGTCGTAGAACAGAGAGATCGTTTCGATGGAACGTGCTTTGATATCCGAAATATCGATGAAATCACGATTCTGCGACTTATGTATGGAAATCACGCGAGATCGATGCAAACGTTGATATCTGTTCGAAAATCATGACGAAAATTTCTGAATCAATGATCATGCATTTGCATCGAACAAATATTCGAATCAAAGAGGATTCGTGTGAATCAAATTAAGAATTTTAAACCGGGCATTTGCTTTAAACGAAATTTATTTCATTGAAAAAAAACCATAGGAATCCCTGAAAATCAAACGAATTTCCATGGGACGTTTCTCAGAAACGTTTTTTCGAATGAATTTGAATAGAATTCTATCGAACGAGGATCCAGCAACTTAACGCTTGTTTGCGAATATATTCGATCATAATATGCCAATTTTTTTAAATCATCGAGGGCGGATACTGACTGGATTAATTTTCAGGTGGAGCGAGGATGTTCGAAGCGTCAATTGGAAGCACGACCATTATGAATTTAATCTGGTGAGCCAGCGGTAAACTGATCCAACATTGGCTCTTCCATTTGCAAATTAGTGCGTATAGGATGTCACTAGTTTGTCCGATTGATCGTGTAGACTTCCGGGTAACGTATACGTATTCTGTATATAAATGCGTTTTCAGCGTATAGCGGTCGGATTCCTGGTGGAGAAACACATGATTAAATGGTTCCCGCTCGGGGGAAATGGTAAACGGAGAAATTTGCAGGAATGGAAACTCGCGAATCGGGACCATTATTAATTCTCTCGGGCCGGGAGAGTTTGACTGGCCACACGAGACTATAAGGGCACGTATATTCTATTTATATATACGTACATTTGGGAAAATCAACTGGTAGCAATCCGAATTTTACGATGCGTAATACCAGTGTAATTTATCTTATACCCCAATGGACGTAATTAATAGAATTCTCGCTAACCGCGATATTAATATCGCGGTAACGAGATGTACGAACGTTTAATCGTCAATTTCCAACGGCCATGATAACCATTACAATTCCGCGTCATTATCGTGCATTGCGCATTAACGATGCGCAAAGATGTTATACCCTTCCATCACTGTTATAACAGAAATTTTCTTGTTATTCCTCGGGCATGGAGAAAGATGAGAGGAAAGGAAAAAAACACACGCACAACGCTGAGAGAAAACGGGTTTTGTGGTACAGCGTGTAACGGTAATAATCGTAATAAACGCATAAAAACTTTTTGCCCCTCGGCAGCACCTTTATTCGTGCGCTAATGGAAAAAAAAAAATGCGTTGAGCAAAATTCCTGTGCCAATTACACGTTTGTATCTCAGCCGCTCTTTTTCCTCCTCTTGGCGCGAATTTTTTTCTCCCTTTAGGATATTTTCACGCGGTCCATCATCTTAATGGCGAGAAATAATGAAATACAAAATTTTTTTTCACGGTTTTTGGACCACCAAAGGCTCTTATGGGACATTTGCCAATATCGAAGAATACTGAAAAAAAAAATTTAAGAGAGTCTTTATCGGGCAAATTTAAATCAAATAAATTAAATAAATAATAATTAATAGACTATTTCGGTCGAATCTGACCAGAATGGTTTTTGGCATTTTTCAGCATTATTCCGCGTCAGGAATCTATGTATCGCAAATAGCATATCCATTAGACTGCTTCAAAAAAAAAATTTTTTTTTTGTTTTTTGTTTTCCTACTTCATGAAACTATAGTTTATAACATAATATTGAACCTCGCGGAAGGAAATCGCCGTGCGATTTTTTTTAGCGGTGACTGACTTTTTATTTTTGCCATTTGATTAACACGTAAAAAATTCTGTGCTGACCTTTGGAGGGAGATAATAATTTTTCTATACAACGGACGGTACTTTGTATAGTTGCGTTTGACAACTTACACGTTTCTTCGAATCGGGGTGTCGTGGAAAATTTTTAAAGGGACGATCCTTCGAGATACGGGGAGTTTTTTTTCAACCGGGCCACTTTTTTTTTCACCCTTTCCAATTTTTTTCTAAATCTGCCAGTTTGAAAAATCAGTTAAAAGGAACGTCTGTGATTTTTTTAAAAATTTTTTAGGCGTCCGTTCAGGATTTTCAATTTGTGATGAAAAATTGAAAATCCTGAACGGACGCCTGAAAAAATCTAAAAAAAATCACAGACGTTCCTTTTGACTAATATTTCAAACTGGCAGATTTTGAAAAAAATCGGAAAGGGTTTGGAAAGGGTGAAAAAAAAGTGGCCCGCTTGAAAAAGAACTCCCCGTATCTCGAAGGATCGTCCCTTTAAAAATTTTCTACTACGCCCCGATTCGAAGAAACGTGTAAGTTGTCGAACGCAACTATACAGAGTACCGTCCGTTGTATAGAAAAATTATTATCTCCCTCCCAACGTCAGAACATAATTTCTTACGTGTTAATCAAATAGCAAAAATAAAAAGTCAAAGAGTCACCGCTAAAAAAATCGCACGGCGATTTCCTTCCGCGAGATTCAATATTATGTTATAAACTATAGTTTCATGAAGTAGGAAAACGAAAAAAAAAGTTTTTTTTTTAATCAGTCTAATATCCATGTTGCCCGGAAAAAAGCATCGACACTCAAGGATATTGGATTCGAAGCTTCGAGGGAATATCTCGAGGCTTCCATTTGCCATTTTTTTTTCCTGTCAAAGACTGAGATGAAACAATCCCGCAAAAGAAAAATCAAAGGTAACATAGCTTTTTGTTGTTCAAAGCTAAAATTATGCTGGGCTCGACAGTCGGCAATGCCACGGTTGAATTTATCGACGTCAAAGTTACACGATTGTTTATATCGGACAAGCGGTGCGGCGGGTTTTTTTCCCCATCGATACTAACGACAATGTCACTGTGTGATTCAATTTACAGCCTCGAAATTCACCGGGGGATGAACATGCGAGGCGCGTAAAAGCGTGCCTCGAACTTTCTACATCGCATTGCTCCAACTTTATCCACATTGCCTATAACCGGACTATTTTATGCTCCCAAACAACAATTTCCCACGTACATAACTCGATTTTCCCGAGGAAATAGGCTTAGCGCGGGATTTTCGTCCCCAGTGACCCCCGGATATATAACATTCGAATTCTTCGGTGCCTCCATGTCCCGAATAGTGATTCTCGTTTTCCTAGGATAACTCCCGAGGATAGTACTCTTTTATTTTTTTCACTGGAATATTCCAAGCGTGACAACGGAGTTGGAGCTTTTTTGTGATTCTAATGTGGGAAACTTTTAACACTTTTTCGCCTTTACACGTGGAGTAATTACATTTCGATCTGAGCGATTTTCATTATCTCAAAGATATTTTTCGGTGAATATTTTAATGGAAACGTTTTAGATTCACAGATCCTCTTTCTATCGTCTGTGAAAGCATATCAAGATTCTCATCGAGTTCACAGCGCAGCTTGTGCATTGTGGAGGAAAAGTGTCGGGAATAAACCAGAATAGAGGAAGGTACGGAAAATCGTACACGGGCGTCTTCTCGAATTACGTCTCATCAGGACGAGGAACGTGTGCTATATTCAAATTATCCTTCAACGCTACCAACAACTCCTTGCTTCCTCCATTTCTCTCTCTCTCTCTCACTCTGCCTCTCCTGCTTTTGCTTTTCCTCCATTCTACGCCACGTTTCAGCATCGCTAACGAGAATGCATGCAAATAATATCACAAGCGCGAAAGCTCCGAATGCACTGTTATCAGGGGCAAACGAATCGCGAAATAACTAAACGGAAATATTAACATGACCCACTAAACCCGTTACACAAAATTAACCTAATAAAATTTGCCCGAAAAGGTAAATCTCCGCGAATATATCGACAATCCTTGGTACAATCGGAAAACAAAAATTTTGGGTAGTAAAATCCATGTACCAATTTTAATCGCAAACCATGAAAATAGACTTTGATTCAGAGCTGGGCAGTACTTGAAAGTACTCGGTACTTGCCGGTACTTGAAGTACAGTACTTGCAAGTACAAAGTACTTCAAAAGTACTTCAAGTGTTGTACTTAAATTTTTTAAGTACTTCATGTACTTGAAGTACTGTACTTGAAAATTTCAAGTACTTTTCTGTACTCGAAGTACTTTTTTCAAGTACAAGTATCAAGTACTTTTGAATGCGTCTTGCTGATGGTTGCATGTGCAAAGCCTTTGAATATGGGTCATTCCATGTCAAATCGACCGATATTTTGAATCCACCCCTTTCAACTTCGATGAAATTTGGTCAGCAGTTTTAACAAAGGAAAAAAATTAAATTTTTTTTTCGAAAATTCGAAATTTCATCATTTTTTCAAGTTTATTTTTTAAATTTTTCGAAAACTCTTATAGTTACGAAAAAATCGTTCTGGGGTCGTCTTAAAGAGTATACTTGGGGATACGAAAAAACAAAATTCCGAAACAAATTTTTGAAAAATGATGAATTTGGAGAATTTTTTAAAATCGTGAAAATCCACGATCGACATTAAATTTTTGGTTTTATTTTTTTGTATAGCACCTTGTACTGAGATTAAAAGATCCTGAAATTTTCAGAAATGTGTTTCTTTTGTTTCAAAAACATGAATTTTCGAATTTTGGTTTAACTTTTTGTTTACCTCTAAGTTAAGTGAAGTTGATCAATCGTGTAATTTTGACTGCTGAAAATTACAAAATTACATGATTGCTCAACTCAAAAAAATTCATATTTAAAAAAAAACACCTTTCTGAAAATCTTTCAGGATCTTTTCAAATCAGTACAAGGTATTATATTTAAAAAATTGAACAAAAAATTCGATGTTAATTGAGAATTTTCACAATTTTAAAAAATTAAAAATTCTCCAAATTCATCATTTTTCAAAAAATTTCGTCGGAATATTTTTTTTTTGTAGCCCCAAGTATACACTTGAAGATGACACAAACGATTATTCATAAAGATCATAGTTTTCAAGATATTTAGAAAAAAATTTGAAAAATGGTTAAATTTTGAATTTTGCATAACTTTTGAAAAAAAAAAATTATTTTTTTTTCTTGGTAGAACTTGGTTTTATTATCAAACAAAACTTCTGACCAAATTTCATCGAAATTGAAAGTGGTCGATTCCAACTCTTGGTCGATTTGACATGGAATGACCCAAGTACCAGAATTTACGAGACGTACCCAAAAACTAGAAAAGTACTTGATACTGGTACTTGATTTTGTTCAAATACTTGTACTTCAAGTACCACCGGCACTTTGTACTTGATACTTGAAGTTTACCCAAATCTGCTTCGATCCGAGCGAATTGTATTTTCAATTAAATAACTTATTATCTCGATACAATTTTATTTTATGCGAATTAAATGTTCTTTGATCTAAATGTTTTATGTAATTTTCGTAATTGAATTTTGCTGGAATATTATTCATTTTTGATCAAATTAATTTCATGACATCCAGACTCTCTGGGTGGTTGTTGGAGTCCTTGAGCGCAAAAAAAAACGATGCAAAGGTTGAAAAATCGTGAGGGAAAGCAAAAAAACGAAACAATGAGAGGGAGAGCCAGAGAGAGAGAGGGAGTTTTGACAGCGGGCGAGCGAAAGATTCGTCGGGATGAAAACGCAGTGACCGACAAAGCTCGGTCAGTGTTATAGCTCTGTATTATATTCGCGAGTGTATGATGCGTATTTTTCGAAAACCCGATAGTCCGGTCCCAAGTGGAAAAATACAAAAAAATAAATAAACAAATAAATGAATAAACAAATATATAAACAAATGAGGAAATCGGCAAATTATCCTCGTACGTAGCCAATTTCAATCGCGTGCTTTGTATCATGGCAATTTCAACGATAATCCGCATTTCATTCGCGAATTTATTCATGACTTGAATTATGACTTTTTATAAACTGAAAAACAAATTCATCATTTAAAATCGTCACTCATCGAACGTATTATCGAATCTTCATATTTTTTGAAAATTAACGTTTAGCGTCGAAAGGAAATTATGGGGGGAAAAATGGACACACCCTGAAATTTTTTTTTTTCGAAAAATCAAGTAGAGGAGGAAAAACGTTGCAACGCTCGTCACATCACTTTAATATCCAAGATACTTGGGCCAAGGTGTTTGGAGTATTTTTCCAAATTAATTTTTGACTTCATTTTCGAATTATTTTGGAATATTTAATATTTTCAATTTTTTTTCGATAATCTTCGATGGTGTCTATTTACCCCCATTTACCCTTTATATTTTTATGGAAGAAATATCGTTTTTTCAAATTTCAGGACTGACGCAAGCTCAAAACTGCGTTTGTCGGAAACAACTAACATTTCTATGTATATGACAATGCCACAAAACTTGTAAGCGTCAAATATATACACTCACTCGTTGCGCAACTGCACCGTTAAGTGGATTGAAAGTTTCGTTGGATTGAAGCGGGGCGACAATCACACGCAACCGTGGCCAACAACTATAACAGCTCTCCATAAACATTTACTTCTCTCCCTGTAACAGTGTTTTCTGTTTATCAACCATCCACTTACCCGGTACCTAAAACACCACAAGCTCTCGACAGTCGCGCACGTTTGTCCATGGCATATTCATGTATATCTGAATAATTACCAGGTACGGCGAGAAGCAGGGGAAAATGTGTTTTCGCTCGTGAATTGTTGTTGGCCCTCTGATCATACTCGTGTAATTAAACGAGCGAGAAACAATATTCCAGGAGAAACAAACACGTGGCTCTTGGCGACTAATTCGAAATTTTCAATTCATTAGCGAAGATACAATTTTTCTTTTCCTTTCTGTTAATGAAAATTGTTATTTTACACGTTACACGTGACAATGCGCGCATATCCCATCGAATCGTCAAATAAGTGCTTTTTGGCACGGTTCAAGCTGATTCCTATCTTTCAATGACAATCAGCCGTAATTTCACGTGCAACAGATGACAATTGTTTATGATTGTCGAACGTATATCACCGTGACGTTCAATTTAATTTTAACGTTGATTCCTTTATTCCGTTAAACTCTTTTGTCGTCGGGCACGTTGGACATTCCGCCGTATCATCGATGCTATTTTTTGTTGTTTATCGTTAATTAGAGAGGGGCAACAGCTGGGGATTTCGTGAAAATACGTTGTATCCATGGTGAAAATTGCCCGGGACGTTGTACCACGGTGTGGAATATGGACGGGATAAAATATAAACCGTGAGCTTTTTCACGATGACGCTTGATATTCCGGATAAATGCTGAAGCCACGAGCTCTCGCACGCGGCGTGTGTGCGACCGAAATTTTCTTTTTTTTCCTCCTCTTCCGCAAACCAACTGTTTGTTTTTCATCCGTTCCAAATTGTGCGTTATTGCGGCTCGGATGCTGCAAATTTTTAGCTCGCATTAGTCGCAATTGGAATGCGCACGGCAATTGCTTGATTAAAAACAAATATTTCTTTCAAACGTCAAACGAGCCTCATCGTCGGTGCATTTTTAGCCTCCACTTTTTGTTCTTTCTCTCTTTGTCCCGAGGTGATGATATTTAAATTTAACGGAGAGCTTCGTTATCCTACGAAGAATCTTTGTGGGATTCAAGATCTTCTCTTCTATGTTTCATACACTGAGAGAAACAATTATTAGAACCAATGAAATAAAGTTTTGAAGGCTAAAATCATTTTTTTCATTATTTGCGAAAACATATTAGATTGGTTCCCTTATATATTTGCTTGGTTCATTTTTTTCAGTCAATTCCATAAATTTCAGTTTCAATAAACGAATTTACTTGAATCGAAGCGTATGTTATCAATTATATGTAATATGTTGTTTGAATCAAGAACACATTTTATCATTCAAAACATGCATGTTTTTTGATACAGGAAGCACTGAGAAAAAAAAATTGTTGAATCAACAAATTAATTAATCCAATCAACAGGAAAAATGATTGATTCAATCAAATACGTGTTTATTAATTGTCGCTAAACATTTTATAAAAAATATATAGTCCATGCCAAATAACTTAATATGCATAGTTTAGTGACCCCAAAAAGAGATAAATAGAAAAAAAAGACAAATCTGCGCCAATTCTCCGATCTAATTTCTCTGTCCGACCGAGATTCGAACCCTCGACCCTACCTACCATCATACCTATCCTACCTAACTACCTAACACGCTACCTATTACGCTATCGACTACTACTATGCTCTTGAAAAAAGTTAGGAGTTATGAAGATTCGAATGTAAGAAAACATTTAAAAAGCCAGTTTTTTAATTTTTAACAACTTATGTATACTATTAAAGTATACTATAGAAATGAAAGTTCTTTGCTCGAAGGAAATAAAAATTTCATCATTCCAAACAAATATTCTATTGGAATAAAATAATGTGTTATTTATTTTATTACAGCATCTTTTCAAATAATCACAATCCATTTTATATCTAATGAAAATTGAAAATACTACAGAAATATTTTTAGAAGTAAAATAATGATGAATTTATCGCAAAGCAATAATTTTGTTCGAAAAAAATAATTTGATATTGATGTCGTTTTTCAGATTCAAATAATCTCATGTTTATGATGCCATTAATAATTTTCTTAAAAAAAAAATAATTTCGTATTGAAGTCGTTTTTCAGATTCAAATAATCTAATGTTTATGATGCGATATATGTAATTAATCCAATGAATACAAATTCAATCAAATCTATTTAAATACTTTATTGCAAGAAAATAATTTTTTCGAAAAAAATAATTTTGTATTGAATTCGTTTTATAGATTAAAATAATCTCATGTTTATGATGCGATCAATGTAATTAATCCAATGAATACAAATTTAATCAAATCTATCATGCATTTAATTGTTACTATTAAATAAGAGTTTAATATAATGGAGTAATAGATTCGTGAAAATATTTTTTTTCAATGAAGAGTGTTTTTCTTGGTTCAACAAATAAATAATGGAATTAATACTTTCATTTAATAAAGAAATTCATGTTCTCAAATTCAGTAATTTTTTCTCTCAGTGTAGGGGCGCTTGATTCGGGGTAAGGAAATAATCCAAAATTAATTGCATCGCGGTACCAAGCTCGATGTTATCACGGCGTCGCTGATGTGGGTGCCGCATTGAAACGAGATAAGCATCGAGTAAATGCCCGATCCACGACGGATAAATCTGCATTACCGACGGAATCGGATCGTCCTCGGGCTTATTCCTCGTTTCTCCATTGTGCTAATGTCCAAACTGTCTTGCAGTCTTTGGAGTTGTCAAAGGGGACACGGGCCCTGACGAAACGCTGTGGAAGATGTCAACGGTGAAGCGTTAACTTCGCTGAGACTGGTTTTGAACCGTGAAACGTTTTGCCTTGAGAAACCATTTACACGAAACTTTGCTATGTGACTTGTCCGCATACGCAACAGCGAAGACCGACGTTTCTCGGGATTGAAAGTGGCAGACCGAAAAGGATACCCGCAACGGGCGACACCGAATTCCAAAGTTTATTGCGATCTTCGTGAAAATATTTCCAACATGGCGCACCGACGCTCTCACGACGAATCTTTACGATCCTCCGACTTGGTCGAAAGATGAGGCATTTCGAGCTTGAGGTATTTTGTCAATTTGTATTTTGTCTATTTCCGCTTCATTGCAATTTCCAATTTTTTCTTGCCCATTTTTTCTAATGAATTTATTTGCATAATTTGTTGAGCATTTTAGGCGAAATTTGCGACACAAGTAGATCATTTCCACCAGTTTGCCGGTATACCAAGTTCAAATTTTATTTGTAAATTTTGTTTCAAACAGGGGAGGTTGGCATCGAATTGGGAAATAAATAATTGTTGGTTTTTAGAGTTTATAAAATTTTGATATTTTTTAAAATTGATGAGGAAATCGTGCAAATTCAGGATCGGAGACGTGGACAAATTTCTAATTGGCAAGATTCGTTTCTTGTGTTCTTTTTTAATCAACTGTGTCCCTCGATCATATATTTTTTTTAAATCTTTTTCCATCTGTCTCGTCTCTCTCTCTCTGTTTCATTAATTACGTCCTGCGGAGGCCGCTCTTATCCCGAAGAGACCAAGTTTTTTTCCTCATTTATATATGTATATCGTGTCGTAATTAAAATTCAAGAGCATGAAAAGAAAAAAAAATTTACCCTGGGATGCGTCATCGTGTAGTCTCCGCGGGTATGACGACGTCATTAACGACGAGCTCGTGATCATTTTCGAGTACGTCGGGACTCGAGGATTCGTCAGAGTGTATTAAAACGTTTTCACGTCTGTCGATGGTGAATCGCGGGAGTTCCTGAAGATAGTTTTTCGTTTTTTTTTTTATATATAAGTTTATGGGCATTTTATCGCGCTGTCGGCTTGATTTTTCACGTTTGAACTATTCACACGTTTGCGACGCGACGCGGCGTCGATTCGACGAGAATTATCATTATGATTCGCGTCAGAGGCTCAGCCGTCAATTAATGTTTCATATTTTTTTTCAGCCATTAGCCGAATGAAAATCCCGTACGCGTACACTCATCCGTATTTTTCGTGGGTTTCAAAATAAACCCACCGTGAATCAAAATGGCATTTCTCTACTCGAGATTAAACGCACGACGAAATTATTTACTTTTCTTTTGTATAAATTATTTATATAAAAAATTATTTACCCGTCGTGTCATGCGATCGTATTATACGTGTAATAATGACGGGGATAAAAATTCTCTCGGGCCGAAAAATTCGCGCCCTATCTGAAAATCGTGAATTCACGTCGACGCGCTATCACGAGGGAGCTTAGCGCAATAAAAAAAAAATTAAAAAAAAAAAAAACAACGACACGTTTCGCTTGTTGCAGCATGAACGTGAAGCTTGTTATTTTTCCTTTATTTTTTTATTTTTATTTTACATGAGATAAACCAACGAACGTGAAGCGGGGATAAGGGCAAAATTCAATGAAACACCGTGCAAAGCTCCGAGATTTTATTGTACGTTTCGGGAATAACGTAAACGAGATGTTTGCCTCGTGGATTTTCACGTGGCATCGGAGTTATTCAAACTGCGCGGAGATGTGTACTCTGATGGGTTGTGAGTGAATCAAGCGAGCAGATACTCTACCGAGCGAACGAGCGACGGATTCAGAGAGCGAGGGGGAAAACGGTTTGCGGCAACGGGACAGAAAAATTGTAACGCCCGGGGGTTATCTATAAATTCAACCTCGGTCGGGCGAGGGGTCGATTGAGCATTGCACAATGCCAGGTGGTTTTGGAGTGTGCATTAGGATGGATTGAACGAAACCGCGCGCGATTCGCTATTTCATAGAACGCGCGGAATACAGCTTCGGCCCTCGCGATCCATGCCAATCCCTCTTTATCGTGTGATTCTGCATATTTTCTCTGACCCCACGTTATTCCTTTTCACTTCAACGAACGAAGGAATCATATTTGCCAAAACAAGCCAAGGTTCGTGCAATTTGTAGGTGATGGCAGAGAGAAGCAAAGTTAAATAGCCATTAGGGGCGAAACGCCGCACCCTTTGAAATTATTTGAAAAAGAAATAATAATTTTACTGGAAAACGTTCAGAGATTTCAATCGCAAGGGACGTAATTCGACGAACCTGAGGCCCTGTTGCTTATTCCGATAAGAGGGAGCATTTTTTTTTTTAGTTTTTATTCTCGAAGTGGTTGAAAGTTTATACACTCAGAAAATGAGGGAATTATCATTATACTTGGCGTTTATATACCTTAATGAATCCACCCACGCAAAATCAGATATAGATTTGATATTTTCATAACAATTTTCTATTGAAAGTCGGAAACATTTTTGAAAAATAGTAATTTTCCAATAGCATTGTGCGAACCCACTTTTACTAAAATAATTAAAATTAATAATCATTAAAAATGAATTTCACCAAAAATTTAATTGCGAAAATACACCAAGCAGCTTTCTCTATAAACAACACTGACAAAAAAAGTAGTTGTATTTAATCGGTGGTTACGGGCGGCGAAACGAAATTTTACTTAGAACGAAATAAATTTTGGTTACCTTGAAGACATTTTGGTCCATTGATGCAAATATCTATCGAATCAATTAAAAATGTTGCCGAACGAACTAAAATTTCGTTTCGCCGCCCGTAATCACCTATTTACTTAATTCAACCATTTTTTTCCTCAGTGCAGAATATTACGAGTGAATTTTGGATACGGTTCGGTTGATTGAATTCAATTGAATTCAATTTTATATCGTGATCATGGCAGAAATACGGAATACAATTCGCTGTATCGTCAAACAACGTTTCGTCGCAATCAGGTTAAGGGGGGTGAGTCAGCTAAAATAAATAAAAAAAGTCAATTTAAAAAAAAAAAATTTGTTTACGTCCTGTGATATCTTTTGCACCAATTTCTCAAGCCATAAGACGATTTTAAAAATTTGGCTGAGTTACGGATCAAAGTATAAAAAAGTGCACCAAAAATAAATAAAAAATTACAAGTTTTTTAAAAAAATCAGAAAAATTTGGTCTAGAATACAAAAAATACTGAGAAATCACTCAGAGGCGGCGAACTTTTTTTCGACAACTTCCAGGGATTTTTGTAAAAAAAAAAAAATTGAAAAAATCCCCTAATTCTGATCAATAGTATACCAACTTTTCTATAAAAATAAGAATGTTTCAAATTTTTTATAGATTTTAAAACCAAATTTAGGACAGTTTTAAATTCAGTACAAAAATTGGAGACTCAAGAATTACCCTTGTAACTATATGCATGGACGGTTTCCTTCTTTTTCCTCTTTTTCACCTTTTTTTTCTGTTTTCTACTGTTTTTTCCGTTTTTTTTCTCTCCTCGGGTTTTCCTCGTTTTCTCCTTTTTCACGTTTTTCACATATAAGTATAATTATCCATATAAGTATCCTTAATATAGCATTGATTTTTTTTTTCATTACCACCACCGTAACATTTTCGTATTCAAGATTATCATCGACATTATCCACAGGTTGTTGATTTCAGACAATTTCCCGCCGGATTGACACCCAGAATAATCCCATATCAGCAATGCGATCAATACCTGTCTCTTTGCACAAATGATACGGCGGAATAAACGGTGTTCCATTTTTTATTTCATCGAGTGACCAATGATGAAATTGTTGGATCTCATATTGGCGCGTTACACCGCTATTGAGACCGTTGTATCGCCATTGAGACTGCAAGAGAAGGTTTTATTTCCATTTTACGAACGCTCAATATTTTTACTTTTAACAATATACGATGTTTAAGTAGCGTCAAGATGAGTTTTTCTTGTCCAGGTAAACCTACATTAGCAGCTTTGAAGGCAACGATGGCGAAACACGCCTTTTTCGGCTCGCTTTTCGCTTTTCCCAACCTTTCCTCCCCCATTATGTAATACCATCCTACGTATTTTTCTTTCTTATTCCTTTAATCTCGCGTCTTCCATCCCTTCTTCCGCTCGCCCTTTCTCATCCTGTTCCAGGTCGTATTTACATAATTCTTTTTGCGATAAACCCACTCCCCCCTCCCCCGACACCTCGTCGTCTTTTTTTCCTTCATTTTACTCTCACCATCTGGTTTTATTCCTCTCGCTTCGGTATTCCACCGCTCTTTCTTCTTTATTCTCCTCATCGGCTCGATGTTCGACTCCATCCTCCTACATTTTTTTACACGATAAACCCAACGGTTCGGATCGTTACGTTTGGCAATCACCAACGATAATTGAAATTATTCGAATGCCGGCGGCTTATAGAGCGTCTCGAGCAGTTTGGAATGCTGCACACATTCTATTCTCATGCGCGCCTCATCATTGAGTCTCGGACCGCAATTTTCGATTTAGCGAGCATTTAAAAATATTTTGGCATCGACAAGCGCAATGTGAACCCCTAAAATAGTGAAACGGATGTTGCGGTGATTCTTTCGTCGTAGCAGAGTTCGAATTTCGAATTGAAACTGAATTCCTCTTTCCCTCATGAGAGGCCTTGAATAAACTGAAAATTGTATCACTGATACAGTGATCGTGTATTTCTCGCTTCTCGAGTTACAGCGCAATTGACGCGACATTATGATTCTCGACGTTTCAACTGTCGCCAACTTTCGAGGGAAACTTTGACAAAATTCACCATTTTCCTATTAATGCTTGGCATATTACTAGAGCGAAGATGAAACCGGCGAATGCGAGGCGGAAAGGGGTTGAAAACTCACGTTGCCCCGAGCAGACGGGGACGGAGGGATTCGGTGGGCTCGATGCACGAAAATTAATTAAACGCCTCGCCGAAAGGTTGCCGGTGTTAGACTACGCCGCCGAGGAACGATGCAAATTTTTTTCGCGAACGTGCACCGAGTTGGAGAGAGAGAGAGAGGGGGGGGGGAGAGGAAGAGGAAGAGAAGGAGACCGAGAGAAGGAGAGGCGGAAAAAGGGTTGTCGTTGGACGCGTACCAACCTCGAGAGTTAAAAAAAAGAGGGGTGGACAAAAAAAAGAACGACAGTCATTTCGGCACACTGGGAAGCTCAGCACTTCAATTATCTCCCGGTATTTAGAGGTGCTCTCTGATTCTCTCTGCAGTGCACCAGTGCACTTCGAATCACGAATATTCGAAAGACAAAAAAAAATTAAGTTCTTCCTTTGCCACTCGACTCGTTGGATAAAAAATTGATCGCACGCTTGGATATAAAAAAATTTATATATATTCGGGGGACTGATTCCGGGATTACCAAGTCGAATTATAAAAGCGGCAGATGAGCCGTGCACGTGGAATAAAATATTCCACTTGCATGACTGAATATTCAAGCGGTTTTCGTAGCTGAAGTTAGAATTTTTTATCGTCGTGGTTGACATATCCTTTGGTTCATGAAAAGCAGAACTCTAAGGCACTCTAATTCGCGTCAGTGCGTGCGGACATTCAAAGAAACGATTCACTATTTTTTTAAATTAATTTTAATTCAATTTTCTCAAATTACTCATTAATTAGTAACTATGAACATAATAAAAGGTAAATTCGATTCTCTCCTCATACATTCTGATATTAGCGTCATTCTGCAAGAATTATTTTAATTTAATCTTGCTGCAGTTTCTCAACAATAATATTACCTTATTATTATTATTTTGGGCCAACACTGAAAGTCCAATTAGAAATATGATTGCGATAATCATAAAAAATATAACCTCAACCGAATAATCCAGTAATAAATTTTTTCACTTGAGTGGAAAATGATTAACTCAATTTCGAATTCTTATTACTGTAAAATCGAGGAATTTTGAGGTACCATAATTTATGCATCCCACGGTTGACCATAATTTCCTTCGGTCTTTTTTTCTGTGTGTAGGTGTGGTGCGTGCACGTGTGGTTAACATTCCGGCAACTCTCCCGAATTCGATGAGTAATGCATGTAATTTTCAAGCTGGAATTCGATTCGGGCGTGATCCAACGTATCGAACAAGGGCGGAGGAATAACCGAACAACCGAGAATCTAGGAGGGATATAAACGGCATCTATATGCATATATATTGGTTGGATCGTTGAGCACACACGTAACTTGCGCGAAAGAGAGATGACACGGGGAAAGAGTTAGAGAGGATCTCGGAGATTCACTCCACCAGAGAGGTCCACCATTTCCTGCATCCTTCTGGACCTCTGTGTACTCTGGCGCGTTTACCTATCGTTTAAAGTCTCCTCATCGCTTTCTCTCTCATCCTTTCTCCCTCACTCTCTTTCTCGTTAAACCCCTGAACCCTGATATTTAGGTCAAAGTGATAGTTTCGCGAGACCCGCCATACGTCGTCGACACTCTTCGGGTAGTCTTACGTTTGGGAATTCACCAGTTTTCTCATCTCTCGAGTTAGCCTCGTGAAATTAACCGTTCGAAATACTTGGACCCTCTTAAAAAAAAAACAATTAAAAGAATGATGTAAAGAAAAACGTGACCGTCGGAGATATTTAAGAAGTCAGGGTGAGAGTTACGATCGTCTGAGTGAAAGAAAGACCTCAATGGCATTGAGAGGAAGAATGGAGCTCGTGTTTGAGGGGGAAAAAAGGCGAGTGCGTATACGGATATTGGACATGTACATGTATATGCCGTTTTATCCAATCACGAAAAGTGTGTGAAACGATCAACACATCAATGTACCTAAATCGTAGAAGCTTCGAGTCGTCTGCAACGCTGAATTATCATATATATTGCGAATGCAATATGCATGAATGAAATTTTCGGTGAGTATTTGTATTGAAAAAAAAGAGGAATTCAAGTTTAACTCCCGAATAGAAACTCGCGTGTAACCATATTTCCGTTATAAGTATCACGGTCAAAGTTCAAAAGCTGTTTCGTGTAAGCCAAATGGTGGTTTCATCGTCATTCCTTCACTCGCGATTGTCTATCCCAGCGTTCTTTTTTTTCTACTCGATTGTTTGCTATTTTCTCGTTTGCCAGAACAAACTTTTTCATCCCATTTCGTTTTGTCTCTACTCAGTTTCTAGAAAGAGAGAGAGAAAAAAAACACAACCGCCGCTCGGTATTTTTCGTCAGTTCCGAGATGATACAGAAAGTGAGAGAACTGGTTTTCCGGCACAAACTTACGCAACTCCGAATCTCCTCGCAACGAGGTTTGCATTTTTATTTGAAAAACTTTGTTTTTTCTTCCAAACATCATCTTGCGCTAAGGAGATTTTCTCATTCCGAGAATACCGACGTGCCTTTTTAGAGTCTTCCGTCCCGTCGATATTCTTCCGCTTACCGAACACTCGCCGAAAATCGTTTCGGTAAGTTTTTTTTTTGTTCATTAGAGAACATGAATTTTATTTTGCCGAGTCAAATTTGCCCGCCTTGATGGGTTTTCTCAGCTTTCCTCGCGAATATCGAGAGTCAGTGTAATCCGAAACTTGAGAGTCAATGTATCAAAGTAGTTAACGAAGTGCCAAGAAGTATAAAATGGTCTCGGACTAATTGCTTTTGAAAGTAAATTAAATCCTGCGGGATTCGAAGGCGGTGACCCGGAGATATTAGAGCAAGTCGAAATGAAGTCGATAAACGACAATTGACGATAGCGAATGGTGGAAATTGTCGAAATGGCTGTTGCAAGCTGAGAGATGGGCTGGATATGATAGTGCCAGCTTGAGCGACACAGTCAGGTTTGTGAGTGAGATGAGGTAAGACGAGATTTTTTGTTGCCTGACGAGATTTGTCCTTGGATATATAAACCAAAATAATTCGAATGAATTTTAACGTAATGAGTTTTTTTTTCGTTTTCTCTCACGAATATATTTTTTTCGAGAAAAACTCTGCATGATTCGTAATCGGCGGTCAATTCCCGACAGAAATACTTATGGCGTTTTATTAAAGACTTGAATAAAAATAACTTGAAAATAAAATAGTCATTTTAGTGAACCGATTGAATTTTGACCAGGATGCAAAAAAAATTTTTTTTTTTGCGGACTTTGTATCGATGTATTTTCTCCCCCTGAACACGAATCTATCAATAGTTTTTTCAAAAAATTAGCATTTTTATGAATTTCCATTAAAAACCCTTTTACTCAATTTTGATCCCATTTTCAGAATCCTCAAAATAGCGAAATTTCAACTGCTCATAACTTTACTTTGGTTTGACCGATTCCAAAATTTCTTTTTCGTACGTAAACGTTGTGACTAAACTTAGATAATGGCGTTTGGTTCATTCCGATAGCTCCATTTTTGTAGAAATGAGAGCAGTTTGAAAATCGCCGAAAAAAACGGAAAGGGGTATGCCTTGAAAAATTTATAAAAATCGATGGTCGAACTTTAAAAATCTGCCAAAAATCGAAAAATAATCGGAATCGGATGAACCAGGCGGCATTTTGAAGCTTGAACGATTACGAAGCGAATGAGCGGCGAAAAAAGGGAAAATTTTTCTTAGAAAATAAATTACAGCCATTTTAGTAAACAGATTCAATTTTGGTCAAAATCCGAATTTTTTTAAATTTTTTTTTTCAACCTTATATCGATGTATTTCCTCCCCCTGAATACGAATCTACCAATATTTTTCTCAAAAAATCAAAACTTTCACGAATTTTCATCAAAAATACTTTTGCTGAATTTCGGCCACATTTTCAGAAACCTTAAAATAGCGAAATTTCAACTGCTCATAACTTTACTTTGGTTTGACCGATTCCAAAATTTCTTTTTCGTACGTAAACGTTGTGACTAAACTTAGATAATGGCGTTTGGTTCATTCCGATAGCTCCATTTTTGTAGAAATGAGAGCAGTTTGAAAATCGCCGAAAAAAACGGAAAGGGGTATGCCTTGAAAAATTTGTGAAAATTGATGGTCGAACTTTAAAAATCTGCCAAAAATTGAAAAATGATCCGAACCGAATGAACCAAACGTGGTTTTAAAGCTTCAACGATCAGGAAGAGAATGAGCTCAAGTTGAAGTCAATATCTTTTCTAGAAAAAAAATAACAGTCATTTTAGCGAACCAATTCAATTTTGGCTAAAATGAAAAATTTGTTATTTTTTTTTTCGATGCTTATATCGTTGTATTTTTTCCCCGTGTAGACGATTCCACCAATAGTTTTCTCAAGAAAGCAAAATATTTATAATTTTTCATCAAAAACATTTTTTTATATATTTTTTGTTTTTTCTCAGCAATAATTTTTATTTTGACAAAACCCTGCATGATTCGTAATCAACAGTGAATCTTTTACCAAAATATCGTTTGTTTCTCATCTTGTCTCCCTCGAAAAATACAAAAATAGGTATACTTTTGATGCTGGATTATAGTCGTAATACGGTATTTGGAGGAAATTACGAAGGGAACGATAACGATGAGAGAATCACACCGCGTATTTTTTGAGTAGATAATTCCCAAAGACAAATGCATGGAAGAAGGAATTGGAAAAGTTGGAAATGGTTATTTAGAAATAGGTTATTCTGTTCGACAACAGTAATATAGCTCGGTACTTTGAATACCCTCGACCGATAGGATTTTGAAGGTACTTTAAGTACCGTGTACCGTACAATCCGTCACGAATTTCGGTAAATGGTTCGGAACGTTTCAACGAGCCGAGGCATGAAACTCTTCAAAGCACGAAGAAAGCTTTTTCGTGGGAAGACAAAACTGGAATGACAAATGAACTTGCCATAGGTATACCTCGGGGTTAACAGGTGTTATTACGATTAACACTTTGTCTCGGAAACGATGGGCTCCGGGCATGCAACATGTCCTCTTACAAAATGTCCGATTTATGTGCTCATTCGGGATCACGTGCTAGATCTAGTGGAATCGTATAAAACTCCATAGCCAACCCTAGGCGCGAGTTCTGAAAGGAAACGAGAGCGGAGAGATGGGGCTGGAGGAGGCGGGGGAGAGACGATTGAAGGTAGATTTAGAGACCGTTGGCATGAGTTTTCCTTCATGCGAAAGCGGCATCTCTGCCGAAAGAGAGAGGGGGAGTGAGAGCGATTGAGAGAGGGTGAGCATCCGAAAGAAAATTGTACGATACCTAGGAGAGCAAAGGCTGAGTCGAAAGAGCGAGTCGACGGAGGAAGAGAATGGAAAGAGGGTTGATACGATGCTCCTGGCTCGTCCTAAAGCTATTGTCGACGCGATATTATCTTCCGCAAACTCGGCTCCCTATTCCACCTATTCTTCTATATACCATACGGCAAATATTCGCTTTTCGTCCTCGAACTTACTCATCTCACCCACGCAGAGGGACATTATTGTTCCGTTGTTTGAGTCAATAAGAGTGAGAAAACGGGGTTCCTTCCTCATGTTTCACCGTTATCCTTGCGCGGCAATGGGAAAAGGATATTTTTCATGACAAAGAAAAACGATGAGGTTGCGATGTCAGAGGGAAACGTCCGCGATATCGTTGTCACGATGATATTAAAAAATTCTCGAAGCCAGGATGGCTGCTCGTTCACCGAAATATTTCAGGATTTCCTCGACGAGATTTTCATTGTGAAACAGACGTTTGCATCATTGAGACAGCGATGTAATTTTCCGAACGTAATATAATACGCAACTGTCTCGTTGTTCCAGGGTTCATTAATTGGTCCTTGGGGAGTTGGGAATTCCGAAGGCCGAGATTAAATTGATGCGGAGCAACGGGATTGTTAATCCCAATCCCTCGGATCCGGGTTATACGACGTTGGATGTATATTCAAACTTTTGTTCGCTTCCGCGACATATTTACTCTCATGGAAGGAACGTTTTAACGATATACGTCCGATTGTAAACGCGAAATGGACGGTTGAACTGTCACAATGAAGACACGCGGATTCTCTTGTTGTCGGAGGCCAGTAGGTATGGCAAGATGAAGAGCCCGGAGGAGCCAAAGTGCCTTTTGTATTTCGAAGCCCGTGAAGCGCGGCTATACATCAGACTTGCTTGGTTGCTTCCAGCACTGTATTTCGAGTTTCCGCGATGTACAGTTACAATGAACGACTCGACGTTGGGGATGTGTATTCGTTGCCGGACTTTCTGGTCATCCCGAGGCATGGGTCAACAATGTTGCGCTGACCGTGTCGTCGATTTTGGATCGGAGCTTTGACCGTGGCACTTCGGTAACTTCTTCCGCTTCGTTTGGGTTCTCGAATTTCCAATGGCTCTCAGTCCCAGGTCTTACATGGCCCCCGACGTTTCTGCAAGTGAACAACATCGAGATCCGTTGTATCGTGATGCGACAATCTGAACTTCAAAGTTCCATCATTGAGCGAAACTTGACGTAACCACGATAGTCAAGATCAGAGCTAGGCAGTACTTGAAAGTACTCGGTACTTGCAGGTACTCGAAGTACAGTACTTGCAAGTACAAATTACTTAAAAAGTACTTCAAGTATTGTACTCAGATTTTTCAAGTACTGCATGTACTTGAAAATTTCAAGTACTTTTCTGTACTTGAAATACTTTTTTCAAGTACAAGTATCAAGTACTTTTGAATGTGTCTTGCTGATGGTTGCATGTGCAATGCCTTTGAATATGGGACATTCCATGTCAAATCGACCAATATTTGGAATCGACCCCTTTCAATTTTGATGAAATTTGGTTAGAAGTTTTCTTTTATCATAAAACAAAGTTCTAACAAAGGAAAAAAATGATTTTTTTTTTTAAATTCAAAATTTCACCATTTTTTCAAGTTTATTTTTTAAATATTTCGAAAACTATTATAGTTACGAAAAAATTCTGGGTTCATCTTAAAGAGTATACTTGGGGCTACAAAAAAATATTCCGAAACAAATTTTTGAAAAATGATGAATCTGGAGAATTTTTCAAAATCGTGAAAATCCACGATCAACATTAAATTTTTGGTTTTATATTTTATATAACACCTTGTACTGATATTAAAAGATCCTGAAATTTTCAGAAATGTGTTTTTTTTTGTTTCAAAAATTTGAATTTTTGAATTTTGGTAAAACTTTTTGTTTACCTCTAAGTTAAGTGAAGTTGATCAATCGTGTAATTATGACTGCTGAAAGTTACAAAATTACACGATTGCTCAACTTAAAAAAATTCATATTTTGGAAAAAAAACACCTTTCTGAAAATCTTTCACGATCTTTTCAAATCAGTACAAGGTATTATATTTAAAAAATTGAACAAAAAATTCGATGTTAATTGTGGATTTTCACGATTTTGAAAAATTCAAACTTCTCCAAATTCATCATTTTTAAAAAATTTTTGTCGGAATATTTTTTTTTTCGTCGTCCCAAGTATAGTCTTCAAGACGAAACAAACGATTTTTCATAACTATCATAGTTTTCAAGATATTCAGAAAAAAAATTTGAAAAATGGTTAAATTTTGAATTTTGCATAACTTTTGAAAAAAAAAATTAGTTTTTTTTCCCTGGTAGAACTTGGTTTTATGATAAAATAAAACTTCTGACCAAATTTCATCGAAATTGAAAGCGGTCGATTCCAACTCTTGGTCAATTTGACATGGAATGACCCAAGTACTAGAATTTACGAGACGTACCCGAAAACTAGAAAAGTACTTGATACTGGTACTTGATTTTTTCAAGTACTTGCACTTCAAGTACCTACGGTACTTTGTACTTGATACTCGAAGTACTTGCAAGTACTTTACCCAACTCTGGTGAAGATTGTTTTTCTCCGTTCATCAGAAAGGTTACGCATACTAGAAAAACCGAAATTGCTAGAAACATGGCGGTTCAAATGGCAGATTGCAATCGATATGGTATTTTTTTTCTTTTTTGGAAGATCCAGACCGCAGAGTCGAACAGGAATGTTCGGAAAAGTGCCGTGATGATGGAAGAAAATTGCAAGGGATGAAATACGATGGAAAATGAGCGCGTGGGCGATTTATACCTGCGTAAGCGGCTAATATATAGACGATGGAGTTTTCAAGGCTCGAATTCGATCTCACGTTATGCTCACGCTGCTGCGAGCGTATTGAAATAGCAAAAGTGGTGGAATGATGCACGATCTCATCGTAAAAGGAAACTTTCGATCAATTTTATCGCTGGAATGAAGTTATAGAAGTTTGATCCCATCGTGAATCGATGGAATATAGCTTGGAAAAGTGTTTCTGCGGCTTCGACGAACTGCTGGCGTTGCGGATGTGCGGTACTCGAGATAGAGGAGGGAAGGAAAAAAACGTGGAGGTTTCAATGCGTCAACGTTCGCGGAATCGGCTGCTGGTGGCTTCATCTCCAATGGCTGATCGAGTCTCGTATTTCAACTTAGCTCCAAGAGCAACGGTAAATTCCAGTAAAAATGATAAATCAGCTTTGGCTGATTCCCACATTTTATTTTTTCACGATAATCATGAACTTGCGTTGAGGTTAAAGTCTCGACATTTAACGTGGAAGGCACGAGCATAATTTTTATTTCGAAAGCTCGGACAATCGAAGAAGATTGTCCGAATATCGCAAAGTATATTTAATCAAGGCTTTAACAAATTGAGTGAAAAATCACTATCTCTATTGCTCAAAGGTTCTCAATCGTATTCAAGGACTCTTACTATTGTGGGACTGTGTGGAATTCTCGAAACTAATTTCATCAATGAACTGAATAATCATCCTGTTAATTATTATACCGAGAACGAAGCTTCCAGGACTCGGTAGTCATTGGCTGACTTCGTTAAGCTAATTGGTGGACCAACATGGTCTCAGATGCGTAGTTTGCGTAGGACGAACGGACAATTAATCCGTGGCGCACTTTACCCGTTTGTACCGGATGCAAGCGCGTCACCATACACGGGAGAATGATTATCAGCGCGAGAGGCGCTCTACCTGTGTCAGAGATTGTTGTGTACTCACTGTCTTTGACGCAGAATGCACCGATAATCCAGAGGGTCAATAGGTGGGCTATCAGCAGGTAATTCAGGTGTCTCGAGCAACCGCTCGACACGTTGCTCTCAACGAGCAGCTTTCGATGAATCATATTCGTCGCACTATTGTTCCAGCCACGATCATAGTAAATATAGTTATACGACGACACACCGGCTACGGTAATCAGTATTTCGCTGATATTCGCAAAATCGGCCGTCGCACCATCAACCCGAGCCCTCTCCCTTGCCTCGAGTCTCTTCGCCGGTTATACTCGGTGATTTTTCATTCCAACTCTCACAAATGCATCTCACGATATCGAGAGAACAACGGTCAATCACGAAGATCAATTTCTAACAAATCTGGCAGATATTTATCGCCCTTTCGAACATATACGAGAGAGAATTGAAAGGATTTCATGGAAAATCGAAGATTTTTCAGATCCAATCCAAATCCAGCGTCGGTGAGAACGATGAAAATGAAATTAATCACAAAATTCAGGCTTTGTGTCTTCAAAAGCTCGACACTTTTTCATTCAACGGGATAATTGTCTTTGTTTTTCCGCAGCGTAGATTATCCTCGTTATCTTTCCTCTTCATCGTGTACGTCTCTTGGAAAAAGTGTCTCATTATCGTGTTTGATACTCAATCGTATTTAATATCGTGTTCATCGTTGTCGCGATAACGAGGTGGATTGTATTCGAAAGAGAATCAACTTCGAAAGAGGATTGTCGAGTCAAAACAACCACGACGTGTCTTCAATTTTGCCAGAGTCAACACTTTTGCTCATTGTCCGAATCTCACAGGCATCAACGAGCAAAATTTAAAATCCTTTCACAACTTCCCACGAATTAAACGGCAAACGTCATCGTGGCAAACGTTTCATGCTGTCGCTGAAAATCGTCGCTGCCTTCTTCCATTCCTCATCCGTCTCGTGACTCTTCCCTCGCGTACGTCGATACAATGGACCACGAAAATTCATTCCCAAAACAGTCCATTCTCTCGCGTCTCAGGGTTTTCTTTTCCAACTCGATCACTTTCCCTTCGCGCTATCTTGAATGGAAAATTTCCTCGTCGGTTAAGGGACAACGGGGATAACACAATGATACTGTCGGACGGGAGAAAAATGCGCCGGCGACTCTACAATAACAATCTCGTTTGATCGTGATGCAAGAGCCAGGGGCAACCGTTAAATTGAAACCTCTTCATCACTGTCGTCGTTGTCATTCTCCGGCTTTTCCGATGAGGTCAAGCCAGGGTCTTGACCCTATAGCCCGATCTTGAAAATTTCGAGGGTGCAAACTGTCGGCTATTAGCCCAAATGTTTCGAGGGTCCGGGCAACCGCGCGTCCCGCAACTCGTCGTTTCGGGAGATCCCCCGCTGAGGGACACGCTGATCTACCCTTATCTCAATCCAACGTCGTGCTCCATCAAACTCCCCCGGACTCGTCACTTGGCCCGCACAAACACACCGAGTAATCGTCGACACACGCACGCACACATAAACACGAGAATCTCCAAAAACCTTGAGACAATTCCGAGACACAATTATTTCAATTTCAACCGTCTCTCTCCCTTCATAATCAAACCCATGAATCTTCCATCATTCACCCCCGTTGTCGAGCATCCGATTGCGAGACAAATGTCTCTAAAAATCACGTGTTTCCCCGAACGATTCCCGATTGTTTCGGGAATCTTCGTTTCCTCACAACTATCTTCGATCACTCACTGCAACCACGATCCGAGATTAAATTTACAGACATGCCGGCTTAAGGTTGACTTCTCAGTATCACGCCGCATCGTCGTCAAACGTCTCCCCGATAGACACATGTCTCTGCAAATATCACAGTTTTTTTCGTCCAATCACGTGCAAATCCAGCACGTGTTACCCTTGCATGTAAATTTGAGTAAATTGATCCACCGAATTGATTTCAAGCGGTGTCGAGGAGTTTTCTGTCTTTCGTATCGAGTATCAACTTTTTTTTACCTCAACCTCATCCGTGTATTTATTTGTCTATACGCATATACATATGTATACGTATCTATATGTATATACATGTATATGTATACATAAATATACATGTGCCGTATGTAGCGATACGGGAGAGAGGGACAGAGTCCGCGGCGTCGGACGGCCGCAAAACTGTATCAGCGACTACTGCGTGTGCCCAGCCGCCATCGGCGAGATTTTGCTCGCTCTGGCCGGCGTCGCGTCGATCGAAAAGTGCCACACAGCGCGCGCGGGGTCTACCCAACGAGTACGCGGGCGCGCCAACCTCGGCATTATCTCGCATGCGTATTGAACCGCGCTGAGCGCACCGTTGCGGAGTAGCGGGGTGGTTTGAGGGAGAGCAAAAGAGAGCGAGAGAGAGAGAGAGAGAGTGGAGAGACCCCGACGCGTTTTCAGCAAACCCATCCTGTTGCGATCCCGCGTCACCGACGACAAAACTTGCACCGAGGTCGGCCGTACCTCTCTCTTCGTTCTCACCGCGATGTACAGCTGCATGGTCGAGGCTCTCGTCCGCTGGACGAGAGAAAATATCGCATGAACGCACAGATGTGTACACGATGACGATGACGATGATGTTAAACCGAGCCTGTAACGGAACCCAAGATCGAACGATACCTCGTAAACCCCTCGACACAACTGATTGACTCGTTGGCCAATTTTCGTTGTTTCCGGTCAATGTCGCTCCAACTTCCTTTCAACCGAAATTTATGGCATCAAACGTCAATCCCAACGATTTCGGACCAATCGGAGAAAACGCATTAACCCGATGATTGCCACCGCAACGTTTGATTTTTTATGGACGTTTGGAAGTTCGGTGGGGCCAACGATGTTCGAGACCAGAGACAAGTCCATGATAGAATCGCTGGATCCTTCTGGAACTTTTCATTCGTTTTTCTGATTCATTCAACTGTGTTATATTTGAATTATGGTTGCTCGCTCCGGTCCATTTGGTTCGTAAGTTCGTGGAGTTTAATGATTCTGCGAATGACTCCATCGGTTGGACGCTGGTTCTGAGATACTTCATGAAACATTCGTACGCTCGGTGCATCGATATGATGCAGCTTGGCCGATAAAGCGTTCGATGCGTTCTCTTTGTTCATAGTCCGACGTCGCGTGCTCCAACCTCCGAATCGTGTGTGTGTGCGTTTTTTACCCTTCCTTTTCCCTCCTTTCCACGACGTCGACCCAGAGAACGATATAACTTGGTCCTGCGGAACTGCCACGCGTCGTTACCTCGGCAAACTCGACTCTCTCTCCAACCTGTAACCCTCCCCTGGAGCACGGCACAAACCCCACCTTTCTCCAACCTGTTACCCCTGTTGGAAGCTCAACTTTTCCATCGGACCGAGTAGACGGGGCGCGAGTAATGCCACTTTCTTCGTCCCTCTCTCTCTCTCTCTCTTGGTTCTTACCTCTTCTTCTCTCGCTTTCTCCTTCCACGAGCCAGCCTGCCGGAAGAACTTGTTCTTTTTTATTCAGCCAACGTTTGTTACTTCACTTAAAAGAGTGTCGAGAAAAGTACTCGTAAGATTTAGCCGGGAGCGTGGACTGAGAGAGAGAGAGAAAAAACAGCGTCGCTGGAGTCGAGCCTATAAGGAAGAAACATAGAAAACTCGACTAACGAGATTCCCAGACGGTGATACTTTGGGAAACGCTTGTGAGTTTCGAGTTATAACGACCCAACGATTGTGAAAAAGTTTATTCCTCTTTTTTTCTTCCGTTTTTCTTTCACCCTCGCGTTCTCATTTTTCTCACCAACGATGCATTGTAATTATTTTTACTCACAATGCACACGGAAATTCGAGATTAACGATATTATGGTTTTCAACCTCTCGACCTAGAAAAGTTCCACTTTAACTTAACGTCGACGAAAGATTTTTGTTTTTCAATTCGGTGTTTTCTTTCGTCAAGGATCTCGAAATATTTTTTCATTCGACGACAATCGTCAAGGAATCGACGTTTGATCCGAAGATTACTACGAGGATGGGAATTCTCCTGGCGAAATTGCAGAAATATAAGAGGAAACGAAAGATACGAGAAAAAAGTGCATAAATTGTCATTGTCGTTCCATCGTTCGCGATCTGGCAAGAAGACTCTCGGTGAAGTGGGCAAAGAGGACGAGGAGTAGGAGGAGGAAGGAGAAATGTGGAAAGCTTCGAAACTAAAACCATGTCGATGTATATATGTGCTCGCGAAGCTTGATGGACGTCGAGCATGGAGAAAGAAAACGGTGAAAATCGTTGCGAGAAAAATCTCGGTGGCTTCGTTCGCCCACTCTCGGCTTTTTCATCCGCGTTTCACGATTCTCTTCGCGAACGTCTTCGACAGACGTGAACTGGGACTGATTTTTCTTAGTTTTTTTTTGTTTTTCTTATAACTCGCGGTAACCATTTTTAGCTCTTTGCATCGACGTATATACAAGTGAAGAAGGAACGAGAATAATATTTTTCAACCTCGGATGAAAATTATTTCAAGAGAGATTCATCGATGTTGCGCGGAAACTTGTCGCAGGTATGAGAAAATATTTTCAATAATTTATGAAACATACATTTTTCCATTTTCCAGCGTATCAACGCTCCAATGAAATTAAAAGGCTGCCAATCAAGTTTCTACATTGATTTCAAATGTTTCCCCGTCAGTTTGAAACGCTTTTGTGTTGTCCCGCTTTATCGCACTCTCGAGTTTTGCAATTAGCCGATAATTGACGTGTTTGAAAATACTCGCGTTTCGAGAGGGAAGGAAAAACGTCGAGAATATTATTACACAAGTTATTGGCAATATCGCGCCACGTTTGACGCGGCTTTCATTCTCAAACGAATAAAATTTGATGTACCAGTGAAATTTCGTTCGAACAAAGAGGGGAATGAGAAAATAAATTGGAATGACACGTCAGAGAGAATGAATTTCGCAACGCATTGATCAAAGTTAGCGCGCAATATTTAATCATCGCGGTCTCAGAGTTTTCCCTTTACAGCTCGATTTCGCTCATTTAAACAAAATTATTTCCAATTTAATCGAAGATCGAGAAACCAATATCGATCGAGCATTTTTTCGAATCTTCTCGCTCGCTTGCACTCTTCGTAATCTCGCACAATCTTCTCCTCCATCTTCATTCCACCATCCACATTTCCTGTTAGACACTTTCGACGGAGGAGACGCGACACAAAGGAATCGAAAATTTTTGCACAGTGAATCTGAGATCTCTCATACTCGGAATGCATGGAAATTGCACATCTTCGTATGAAATCGTGATGTAACGCGAATGATATCGATTGATCGGAACGTGAGCGTTTTCGTTTATATTCGTATCTCGCGGATATTGGATTTCTCGACCCTTAAAATGGTCGAGCATGGGAAATAATGGGTGTCGTCACATGAAAGAAGCTTCGATCTGCATTGAGGGGCGATTTCCTTTATCGCTAGAATGTCTGATTTTTGAGGATTTTTTAAATCCAAAACTTCAATGGATCAATTGGTACTCACGTGCAATTTTTTATTATTTTAAATATAAAAAGAATATCCCGTCATTTTTTTATTTAATCATCTGGCCTCTAATGTTTTTCACACAAAATAAGGAATAGATTAATTTGTATTGATTAAATACTATTTCTTTTATAATTTATTTTTATTAATTTTTCAAGAAAATAATTTTATTTTCTTATCAACTTTTATTTCCATCACTCGGACGTCCTTTATCGCGGAACAGATCCTGAAAGCTCGAAGAAAAAATAGTGAAAAATGAAACACACGAGAGTCCGTCCTTCCTCGTCGTTCTTTCAAATATATTCCTTCCCCCACGGTTTTGTACCCTATTTTGAAATAGTCATCGTGTTTCTCACAGAGATTACCAGAGGCGAACGAAAAATTGTTCAAAGTGCCATTACGAAGCCGAGCCGGAAGGGGAGAAGAAAAAAAAGGTAAATGAGTCTTCGCGCTTCACTTTGAAGGCAGATCATATTTTATTTTTTTTCTCTCTCTCCTTCTCGATGTATACGGGATGAGAAGCACCTGTCAACGCTGTCGCATTTTTCCCCTAACCCTGAGAAAACGCTTCGCGTCATCGATCGTGGATGAGTGCGGAAGCTCTTTCACTGGATGCCCGTCTATGGGGAAAGTTCTCTTTCGGGTCCTCCCTGCTATAAATCGTAAACACATTACTGTCCCTGTCAAGGGGTATATCGCTGCGACCAATTTCTTCTCATCAATAAACATATTGTGTTTAATATTTAAAATTAATCATGAGCTTATCTACCCTCGACAATTTGTCGATTTATTCATACGAGATTCATTTTTGTTTAAGTCACTAAGTCCCTTTAAGCGTAACAGCGCGTGCAACTATTTAAAATGGAAATCTAGAATCACTGGGAAGGGTCTCTGAAGAATTTTGTTCAAGTTCCGAAAAAAATGCCAAAAACGTCCTTTTGTGCGAATGGACTATTTTTTTCATGAAAGATTCATCCCGACAACGCATTTTTTTGTGGCTCTGGACAAATTTGAAAATCGCAAAAAATCTAGAATACACATTTTCAATTTGAGGATCAAAGGATTATTTTGTTACAGAAAACCAACAATCCGTATCAGGGCTTTTGACACACTGTTAAAATTTTTTTTTTAAACAAACAAAATTTATTTGATGCAAGTAATTTAATTGTTTGTATATTATCCCGTAATTCGTTATTGGGATGGAGTAAATATATTTTTGATATAAATATCATTCTTCAATGACAGCAAATATGAAATAATTTAAAACAATAATGCACAGTTACTATAGAGGAATCAAGCTTTCGAGTACGTGGTTCCGAAAATTGAACTGTTTCGTCAAACTCAATGATTGCTTGTACTCATGCAGGTCATACGTTCGATTAATTAAATACTTTTCTTGAAATGATTACTAATTTTCGGTGCTGTGTAAGGTTCCATAGAAGTTGGCAAATGCTTTCTCTTGATCTAGAAAATGCTCATTTGAATGAAACATGCTATCATTTTCTTCCAAACCCAAATCTATTAGTCCAATTAAATATTGTTTTAGACCACCCATGCAGAATTGTTTATTTTTTCCATATATTTATCAGTTGTCACGATGAAAATCAGTTCCATATTTACAATTGATAGTCTCTACAGGTCAAGTAACGAAAAAAAAAGAAATTAAAAGAAAAAAAAATTCGCCCCCAGTGAGGTTTGAACCCGCGACCCTCGTTTTTACGCATATTCTCAAATTCAACATGAATAAAATTTTAAAAAAATAGATAATTTGAAAGTTCATGGATTTTTCCGGATGATTTAGTTTCCTTGCATATTCGCGGACCCTAGAATATGTACGAGACCAGATCGGGATTTGAAACCTTCCTACCTATCGAGCCTACCTAACGACCTAAGACTGGGACGTTAACCACTACACCCCCGACTATTTTTAATATACTAATGTAAGTATCATATTTATAGAACACAGGCCGAGAAATAAATACGAACCAAAATAGTATTAAGAATTTATTTTCATTACCCGAAGGCCGTTGTTTGGTTCAACTTGTCTTTTAACTTAATTTTAAAAGATCAAATATTGAATCAGCTGAATAATAATATCAATAATAATAATAAAACTAAAATAAGAATACCGTGTCATAATAATTCATAACTTTTCCTTTACCGGAAAAATACGCGGTAAGGTGAAAAACTTAAATTACTTGCGTCAAAAAATTTTGGTTAATTCAATCACAAATTTTCCATATACACAGCTAATAACTCGAATTTGTGTTAAATGAATTAAATATTGCGCTCACGTACAATAATCAATTCAGATAAATAATACTGATTTTTAAACTGAAAAAAATCCTCTTTTAATATTAAATAATTTTTATTCGGCTTGATAAAACAGAATGTTCCGATGGATCATCCGAAGTAGTTCAATCAAGTAATTTTTTATTGTTATCCCAGGATACCAAGTCTTTGCATCAGGGTATATTTTCTTGTACCAAAGAAAAATACAATTGATGTAAAAGATGTAAATAACTTGCTTACAGTATTTTTGGTTTATCCAATCAAAAATGTCACATATTCGCAACTAATAACTCCGGTTGATGTTGACCAAATAAAGTATTACAGTAAAAAATATTAATTATTTCCAATTAATATTTGTGTCTTGCTGTTCGTAGAAATCCTGTATTTGAATGAAATAACTGTAACTAGTATCAATGAATTAGATTATTTTGACCAAACAACCGCCACCAAGAAAATGACTTACTGAGCGCAATTTCTTTTTTTATTAAATGCAAAGAAAAATCGGTTTGTCTCAAGTAAATGCCACTCAAGTAATTTCGTTTATTTGGATCAAATAAATTTTTTTAACAGTGCATCAATGACGACTTGATGATATTTTTATGGAATTTTATAATGTCCCAGTGGTGGATTACGCCGCGCAACAGTGGAGCGAAACTTACGTGACGGAGTAAGGTCGATTCCCGCGGGGGATTTTGTTTCCCGAAACTAAACCCGGGAACCACGGGAGCAGAGAGAGAGAGAGAGAGAGCTTTTCCCAACCGCTCTCCGCCTCACGTTTGCCCACGAATATATGAATTTTTCGTAAGAGAATTCACCAACGTCGGGGAGAATAAATATTCCGATGATGCAGTTTTAGGTGACTTTTCGCTTCTTCTTTTTTTCTCGCCCTCGCTGCTCGGTGCACACATCAGTAACGTTTCTCGGACAAGCTTCGCGACTTAACTCCCTACTTATTCAATATTTTATCCGACATGATACTCGAACGAGTCGTTGGACGATGTTCCCTATAGATATATATATATGTAAACGAGCTGAATTTTTTATCGTCTCGAGTATCTCGACGACACGATCGAACCGACTGTCCGGAAAATTGGCAAGAATTATTCAAAGACCGCTCAACGCGTACCGGAGTATCTGAAAATAGAATCGAATGTTAATTTTAGCACGATAATCGTGCACCTTGGCGGGAGCACAAAGTTTTGAACGTGGTTGATGCATAGAATAGTATTCTCGAAAGCTCGCTGAAAAAATTATCGGACATGCGTTTGGTTCTTTTCGGTTTGATCGTGGAAACACGGATCAACCGGTGTTCATCGAATCGTTGATTGGAGGTGTTCGAATGCCGATAAAATTATACGATTCTCAAGATGGAAAAGAAACAACGCTGGCGGCGCCTCTCCCAAGAAAAAGAGGCAAAGATATATTTTTCACTGGAGGAACGTACGAGAGCGTTGTGCGCTCTTCCGCACGAGGAAAACGTTTAAACTTTCGAGATTAATGATGCCGGGACGTAGCTGTAACGGGGAAAGCGGGCGGGAAATATCCGCGGAAGATCGCGCGAGAAACATGCCTCGCAAGATGAGAAACGAACGGAAGAGGCAATGTCGCGGTATGAGACGAGAAAGAATACACACGAGAATGTGAAAGATGGAAAAGCCGGGGAGCAGTGGTAGAAAAGACGTTGATGACGGGCCGGAGACATGGATCCAATATGAAGGCGGAACAATAGCGGCACTAAGGGATGAAATAAAAATGACGGGCAGGAGATGGATAAACGTTGAGAACGGCAAGATCCGGTGGGCGAGGCGGAAAAAAGTGTTCGGTGCGAGGAAGCTTGGCAAGAATGAGAGAAGATTAGGAAAAAGAAGCACACGAGAAAGGAGTGAGGAGTAAGAAGGGTAGCACAGAAAAAAAAGGGGAAAAAATTGAAGAAAAAAGTGCTCGCTACTGAGCGAAGGGGCGAGTCTCGCTGCTACATTCGAGTATAGATTTTTCGTACTCGAAGAAAAGCAACGAGAGTGCGGGTCACATTGCGAAGCTGGCGAAGGAGGAAAAAAAAACCCCGAGGAAAGGCTGAACCTTTATCCACTCGTTGGAAAAGGACACATCCGACGACACCGACGATCACGAAAGTATTTAAGTACATAGCCCGGAGTCAATCGAATCTCGATCGTTCTCTGATTGCTGTTGTTTCTTCACTCGCGTTTGCCAAGGGAAATTGAAGAAATTCCAAGGTATCGATCGACGCCGAGCACCATTATCATTTCGGAAAAGCGAGACAACGTTGAAAACTTTTGAGAGCTAATGGACGAGAAGGGGACGCGCGACGATCGTAGCGGACGGGATATACCGGTCGAGCGAAGAAGATGGAAGTGAAATGACCGCGGTAAGGAAGAAACAGGACGATGGTCCGTACGAACCGGGAAAAAGTCGCGGATACTTTTGTTGTTCCAAGCTATAGTAGAAGGGTACGGGGGGAACGACGAGACGTTTGAAAGGAATCGAAAAGAAAGCAACGACAATAAAGAGAGAGGGAAAAAAAGATGGAGGGCTGATGGCTGAAGCGAACATGGAATGAGAATGAAATGCGTTCGAGTTTTCAGCCACGTGTTTTATTTTAATTATTTTTTTTCAACTATTTCATTCCAAGGAGGCTTTTTCTTCGTCAGTTCGTTGTTCGTTACCTTCTTATTATATATATTCCGGAAATACGCTTTTCTGGGCAGGGGAAACTCTCGAAGAGCGAGGGAAAGTCTGCCCTCCGATGTCGGCAACTCTCCCGGGAGTTTCCCTGTTCTGGGTGTCCTGGCACTCACGGGGCGAACATCGAGAAATGCGAGGTGAGAGCATTCACTCATTCCACGTTCGTGGAATCACGAGGGATGTAAAGAAATAGGACCGAGTCAACGGTGATGGTAACACGAATGGACACTGACAAGAAACGTGGGGCAACGCAAGATGCAATTAGACTCTCATCCACTTTTTCCGAGTGTTTCTCGAACCTTTTTTCTTGACCCTCCTGATAATTAGCGCCAATTGTTTTCCACAGGGATGACGGAAGCCCCGCAATTATCGGATACGATCCCGAATGACGAGCACCGGAATACGTTTCAGACGTATCTTTTCGAATGTCTCTCTGAAAGGAGGTTTCATTGGCAGTATTGCTTTATTACATTGCTTTTTTCTCTAAACTGTCGGGACAGAGAATTAAATAATTTCGGTAATTACAGGGACCGGACCGGTACAACAGATTGAGCCAAATGATTTTGCTGGATCAGTTTTGGTGTTTCAAGTGGTGAAGGAGACTCGTCATTTTGCATGGATCGTCATGGAGTCAATTTTTCCAGGAGACAAATGACAATCGACGGGAACGTCGATAGCTTTTGCTGCGAGATGGAGTTGACCTTTTATTAATAATTATTGCTTTCGATTGAACAAAGTATCGATTAATTGACACTTTAACTAGTTGATAGAATTTTGCTTTCAATGATAGCGTTGCAGGTCAGCTTGATTGAAAGATCTGGTAATTTGAGATTTATTTTTAGCGACATAGTTCTTGATCGTGTTACACCGAGATAATAATTCGTCTTGAATAAGGATATTAATTTATCTCGGATTTGGATTAGTATGCGCACGAGATTTTCCTTCGAAAGAGAAAAGAACATCGGCTCAAAGGAAGCATCCTGTGGCAGGGATTTTCTCCTTTTTCCTTCCTCGTACCTTCAGATTTTCCTCGTGCCCTCTAAATTTTCCTTCAACCTCTTCTCTCCTCTTTATATTTTTCACTTTTTCTCTCTCTTTATTTCATTTTTATTTTTTTTATCTCTCTTCTCGTCACGTTTTCATCGCCTCGTTAAGAGTGGAACGAGCTTCCCATCTAAATGGTTCAGAAAAATCGCCATTAAGGTTTCCTCTCTGGGTTTTTCCGGTTTTTCACGTTACTTTCTCGAGCACGATTGATCAGCGATTATTATTTTTCTTTTTCCCATGAATCTATTACTTTTAAGTATTTATTAGAAGGAAAATATTGAGGATGGTGAAAATGAATCGACGATCGTAACGTTTCTTTCTTCCTCTCTCTCTCTCTCTCTCTCTGAATACTCTCATCTTACAGCTATTAGGTTCCTATTTCGTGGATCCAATGTACCGAGAAAATGCTGACTTATAATCTTTGGGGTGATACAAGCTCAAGGGAGTTTGCCTTCATTAATCTTTTGCAGAAGAGAAACACGATACAAGGTTGTTGCTTCTGGCTATACGCTTTTAATGCAGTCACCTCACGTGGACTTTTGCCTCTGTTGTTACCATACCCAATCGTTAGTGCTTCAACGGGGATTCTTCATTATTATCCATTACGGTTGCTTTTCCTTTTGCCACCGCAACGAATGAATATTTACCCATTGTTCTCGCTGTGAGGGGAGAATCCCAGGCGCGTCATTCTCTCTTTTCTCAAACATAAATAAGCTCGAGATCAGATTACGAACAGGCGAAAAATTTCCTCTAACCTTTGTGTTAATAAACTCAAAACAATAATAACAATGATAACGGTAAAGGGCCATTACAAAAGTTAATCCGCCGTTTCGACCATTTTACGTACAACGAAAATGCGCGATACGCGGAGATCGAGACAATGCTGAAATAAACTCACGCGGAGGGACACTCGGAAGAGCTGCATTCTGAAAAATATCAGCTTCATCTCCGGCCGAGTCTCGAAGGTATTTCGTGCGCTTTGTGAATTTAACTTTTTTTTTGTCTCGACCAGACGTAATTTCATTCTTTTTTTTTTTTAATTTTATCACGAACGTATCATGAATATAAATTAGGTTTTGTGTTACGGGAAGAAAAAAGCGGGTGAGGGTTGGAAAAAAAAGTTTGCCGGCACTCGAGGAAGGGACCCTGGATGACCTTTGGATCCAACCTCTTTTTTTATCACTCTATCTCGTTCTCTCGTGTCCTCTCTTTTTTCACATTTTATTATTTCTCTCAATCTATCTTCGTACTGGCCGCGAGCTTTTTTTTCTCTCTTTCAAATGCCAGCATTGTGCCACACGAGAGAGAGAAAGAGACAGAATGATAAAACACGCTAGGACTGGCGCGAGCCCATCGAAAGAGCAACAGAGTGAAGCTCGGTGGTGGAAGAGATGCGGGCTTTTCAGTTTTTATGTTCACATCGCGGAAAAAACGGCTGAAGCCTTTTTTTTGTTCCTGCTTCGATGTTCCCGCTCTCGTCCCTTCTCTCTCTGATCGACACAGTGGGCTTAAGTTGAGACTTTCCCAAGCACACGAAATAAAATGCTTCTTCACTCTGAGGCCACGAAAGAAATGACAAAGAAATACATACATAACGCGAGGGGAAACGCGATAAAGAGAAAAAGAAACAAAAGGTGACACGACAATGCATCAAAAACGTTGTACAGACACGTCGAAGGGGTAAGAAAATATTCTCGAGATAAGATCCGCATAGAGATCTCTGGAGAGAAATGGAATTGAAGAGGAAGGAAAAGAAACATTTTTGTGCATTAAACTGGGAATCTTCATTATCAAGTACATACTCTGAAATAAAACGTTGATCAGTTATTTTGATTACTAAAATTTTGAAAGTGTTAAAATTTCAATCTAATTTGAATCGAATATTGTTAATGAGTAATTTTTTGTCGAATAGTCAATCGTCAACGGTCAAAAGTCAAAATTTGTCAACCAAAAATATCATTTATTTTCCTCCGTTCGGTGAGACTAACTTCAAAATTACGCGGCAATTTTAATGCGAAGGAATTTCGAATTTTCCGCAAAAATGCTCACATTTTTTTTTGTGATTTTGCATCTTATTATCCTGTTAATATTTCTCTCATAATATTATGAAGCCCGTCCATTCAGTGTTTCAATCGGCATGCGCGATTGGCACTAATGAATTTCAATTGGTTGGTCCTTTATAAAGAAAATAGCGAACGAATTCAACATGAAGATAGAGCGATGGAGAAGTGGAGCTGCACACCGGCGAATCCACTCGAAAATCGTTGAAATATTCACGATTGGCCGCGTCGCGTGAAGTGTAATTCGAGAATCATCGAGATCAATTATATCGTCACTGGTCACTCTCGACATTCGTTCCATTGATCTCTCGCTCGATCACACCGATGTAATCAACTTGCTGACCAATTTTTTTTCCCTCGATTCTAGCACGAGTAGTAAAAACACGCAACGCTATCCTTTATCTTTCGAATAATCAGATCGTCGAAATTGTCGGAGGAGGCTTGCGGGAATTCCATTGATAAATTTTACATTCTTTAATCGCTCACTCATCGACGATAAACTTTAGTTTCTTTTTAATTACGAAAACAAAAGTATCATCGAAATCTTGGAACGTGAAATCTTACGTTTCCAGCAATTTCGTGACCAAGGATAATCGTAAAACTTGCGAAGATTCGGTTTATGGGTTAACTTTGAGCGTAAAGTTCGCTTAATGTGTCCCGAAAGGTTTCGAAATGGTTAATCCGAAAATTTACTTTCAAAGTCCCTCGGGACACTCCCGTGAATGTTTCGATATAGCGGGTAACCATATTGTCTCTGAGCGATTCTAAAAAGGATCGAGTCGTGGTTTTTTCTCAATGTTTTCTTCTATTTCGCAAGATAATACGTAAACTTGGTTTTTTTTTTCATTCACAGAGTTCAAAATTCCTCCGTTTGATTCTTTCTCCGTCACGTCTGGAATTCGGTAAAACCATCATTTCCGTTTTTCTTCCCCTCGACATTGCCATGCTTTGAGCGTAGTCTCAGAGTCAGTTGGTAGTCTTTTTTCTCTTGTTTATTTCTGCAGGACACCTTTTGCTCTCGATAAATATTCATCATTCCGAACCCCGCAAGAAGGATCAAGTTGAGAGTCGTAAATTACACGAAGAGGACAAACCCGTGAATTTTGTATATCCACAGGATCTTGGTTATTCGATGGTTATCCGTGAGAATTAGCGGATAATAAAGATGGACGAAGCAAAGAAAAAAGCGAAAATTGCGCGTGTAGGTGAATGGCAAAGTGAGAAGAGCAAGGGATAATAGAGAGTGCCGAAAAATTCGTAGGCGTGAAAGTTCCTAAAAGCATTCGTAGATCGATGTACAAGGACGAGCTTTTTTCACCCTCGCCAATGTGTCTCTCAAACACGTCCGACCTTTTTTCCCGCATCCACTTCTTCTTCGTCCTTCCTCTTTTTCTCTCAATGAACCTTCCCCGCGAACTGCCAGAGGTCCCGATCGCATTCTCCGGGACGCTTAGATTTCCGAGTAAACATTCCCTTTTTTATGTCTGTTCACGATCTTGTACTCGCATTCGTTTCGCCCCCTCGAGGTTGCCAGTAATGGAAGATAAATGGGCATTTGAGGTGGAATATTTTCCTGACTTCGTGACATCGGAACAGACCGTATAAATAGTTCCATCAACTGGTTGCATGTCGGGAATAAAAATTCTTCATCCCCCTCGATAATGTACATGGCCGTGCTTTTTGTCTCTGGACTCGGTGTCGCTCTCCAAAAGGTTCATTCGAACGATTAACTTTATCGCTGAGAACAATCAACACTCCGGTCTTGCTATTCATTGCGCGAAATATTTTCGTCGGCTGCAATGCACAGCGGGCTGGTGAATTAAAAGTTAGTCGTCATCGGGTTTTCGTGAATGAGAAATGAACTGCGTTGGCTATTGAAATTTCCGTTTTTCGAGGTCTCTGTGAAACGAACGGGAAATGAATGAAATTATTGTTTTTTTTTTGTTTCAATGTTTGATAATTATTTTCCATGAACAGTTTACCGCTGATTATAAATCGCGCAGAGTTTTGGTCGAAAATAAACACATTCGTGAAAAACGGAAAGTTGAAAAAAAATGTTTTTGACGCAAAGTCATGAAAAATTTGTTGGGAAAAGTATTGGTAAATTCTTGTTCAGGGGGAACAAATACAACGTTATGAGGTTTAAAAATATATATATATAAAAATAAAAAATTTCCGCAATTTGGCCAAAATTGAATAGGTTCACTAAAATGACTGCAATTTTTGTTCTAGATAAGATTTTAACTTCAAATTGAGCTCATTTCCTTGGGATCGTTCAATCTTCAAAATCCCGTTTGGTTCTTCCGATTAATTCCGACCATTTCTCGATTTTCGGAAGATTTTTGAAGTTCGACCATCGATTTTTGCAAATTTTTTAAGGCCCTTTCCATTTTTTTCGGCGATTTTCAAAGTGCTCTCATTTCTACAAAAATTAAGTTATCGGAACGAACCAAACGCCATTCTCTGAGTTTAGTGACACACTTTGAGTACGTTGAAAGAAAAAATTTCAAGTCCTTAAAAAGCCATATTTCCATGGGAAATTTACTGCTGATTACGAATGACTCAGGGTTTTTTTTCGAAAAAAAAATTATTCGCACGAGAAAGCGGAAAAACACTTTACCTAAAAATTGTTAAAAAATTAAAGTGTTATGAAAATTAATTTATTTGCGTTTTGACTACAAAATTGAGACTGCTCTGTGCGATGTCTATAATTCTATAATCTTCCCAAATGAAATTTCGTAATCATAAAGAAGATTCGGCGATCGTGGAACATAAATCACGAACCTCAAAGGCAGCTTGAAATTATGTTAATGCGTTATTACTTCACTTACCGCGCCCTCTTTATCATAACGTCCATCAAAGAGAATAAGGAGAATTGAGAATGGTGAATTTATCATTGAAGAGCGGGTCGGAGTGTATTCTCTGTTCAGTCAATACACATTCGGATGATTAATGCCACTCGAGGACTACGAAGAGAATCACCGAACACACGGTTGATTATTCAACAACCGCATTGAGAGCCCCCAGGAGCACATCGTCATCCACCCTCGATTCTCCTTGCTCGGTAACCTGAAAGTACATAAGCCCATTGCAGAGTGCATATTTAAGCTCCACATGCTGTAAGCATGGTATACGCGTTCTATCAAAATCATGTTTAATATTAGTTCCTTGACTTTGTGACTTGAAACGATTACCTAGGGTTTTAAAGCAGATCAAAAGTCAGATCGTAAAATGCATTGAGAGAACGTAGATTTACAAATTCTCGTAACAATTTCTTCCATCATCATGTCGTTTATAACTGCACTGAAAGAAATTAAAATTAATCATCCAACGATAAATTATCGTACTTGTAGAAACCCCTAGGCTGGAAAACCATAAAATGTATTACTAATTAATTAGACACATGATCAAGGAATAATTACTTGCTTACAGTCATACATTTTATGGCCCGCGCATTTTGAATTAGGGGTCCTATAAATTATAATGGTTTCTCAAACTAGCATAGATATATATTGAAACATTTTGTTTCTGTGTTAAGAGTAGAAAGTTGCGTTGTCTCTCCCATCTTCATTTTCTCTTCTCTGCTGCACAATTCACCGTTAGTCGTATATTTTTAATCCTCGATATACGGTATACAGAGTTGGATATCGAGATCGATGAAATGTTGTCGCGAATGTCGGCAATGCCGTCTGTCTGTTATTCGGGGCTTTCAGGGAACGCGGGAGCCAGCATACGGCGTTCCTCCTGTTCTTGTTCGACACATCCGATGCACGATGCACCAAAAAAAAGCTCCCGTGTGTTATTCGACACTTTTCGAACTGGGCTCGGATGTACCGAACGTTTTTCCCTTCCCGATAGTTTCTACTCCTCCCTTTTTCTCTCTCTCTCTCTTCAAAATTGATGTGAATTTAAGCCTTCACCGTGGGAGTGGACAAAAAAAAAGCATCGAAAACGCACGCTGCGAAGAGATTTTTCGGGGTTGGATCGAGGGATACGAACTCTTGGCCACCGGCTAGTGATCGTCCGAACGAGGCATTTCCAGCCGAGAAAGAACTCTGAATATCGGTAAAAAAAAATTGGTACGAAGAGATTTTGTCTAAAGTCGAACGCCAAGAGTTCATAGAATTCTACTAGATATTTTTCTGCTTCGATTCTTGTAGGAAATTCCTACAGCAAAGGTTTTTCATTTTTCAAGTTGTCCTCTGTACTCATTTTTCCCCCAACGGTATTTAGGAAATTGCTCACAAATGCCACATTGTCGGAGCTCTAACGATGCCGGATATGAGAAACTGATGATATTCTCCCAATGTGACGGAAAATTCTCCCCCCTCGAATGTCCCGATCAACGGAAGTGTCGTAACTTGAACTTGGATTTGTCATTTTCGATCATCCGCTCCAATTTTTCTTGAGATCGGGAAACCGCTTGTTTTTGCGGAATAGTTTTTGCCGCGGGAATTCAGAAGCCAGGAGGCCAATGACCGGATTCTCTCGAGATTCCACGGTCAATGCGGGTGCGCGCAAAAAAAAACACCCCTGACTCGATCATTTGTACTTGTTAGCCTCTAGTAACGATCCAGAAAGTAATTGATTGATCCTTTTTGTCATTCAGAAGTGGGCGCTGCAAAACCATTTTTTGTCGGTCTGCAGGGTGTTCGGACTTTGCAGAGCTTTTTCACCCTCTGCTCCCGTCCTCCCCCATAGCTTCCGGATAAAAAACATAAAAATGGCGGCGTCCTATGTGTGCGTGTATCGGGGTACATAACGTACGGTGTATATAGAGCAGGTTATGCGAGACACCGAGGTCATGTTATCTCGCGATACATAGTGATACCGTATAAAGAATATGGTTATGTATAATATGTGATCGTGGCAGCCGTAGCTTGTAAAATGTTATTCTCGGGCGTTGCCATGCTACACAGTGTGCCCAGTCATATCCGGTTTCGCATAAAGCGAAAGCGTTGTGTATGCTTGTGTATGAGACAGACATGTGGGATATGGCACTTTTTTATCGCGAACATTTTCCACCCTCCTCTTTCGAATGACCATCTTTTCACTTCGGGGGTCGCGTTGGTCGACGACGAAGAGTAGGTCGAGATGAAAAGAGAGAAAGAAGCCATGAAAGTGAGAGAATGACGAATACCGAAGATCGAGAATGGCGAACAGCGATCTGCCACCCCCCGGGGGTCCTAAACTCCGGGAATATTTCATACAGAATGAAAGGGAGGAGGAAAGAAAATCCTCCTCGGGCCATCAGCCATGATAATAGATCGAAATTCTGTAGGACTATCCGGTTTTTCTCGTCCCAAAAGAGAGCGGCGTTAATGGAAGATCTGAAAATTTCTTCCGCGTCATCCAGATCCACTCTCTGTTTTTTCTTTTTTGAATGGACTGCCCTCTTTGTCATTCTAACACTGAGAGAAAAAATTACTGAATTGGAGAACATGAATTTATTTATTAAATGAAAGTATCAATTCGATTATTTATTTGTTGAACCAAGAAAATCAATCTTCATTTTGAAAAATAATTTCACGAATCTATAACTCCATTATATTAAACTCTTATTTAATACTAACAATTAAATGCATTATAGATTTGAGTAAATTTGTATTCATTGGATTAATTACATTGATCGCATCATACACATTAAATTATTTGAATCTAAAAAACGAATTCAATACAAAATTATTTTTTTCGAACAAAATTATTTCTTTGCAATAAATTCATCATTATTTTACTTCTAAAAATATTTCTCTAGTATTTTCAATATTTATTAGATATAAAATTGATTATGATTATTTGAAAAGAAGCTGTAGTAAAACACATAACACATTATTTTATTCCAATAGAATATTTGTTTGGAATGATGAAATTTTTATTTCCTTCGAGCAAAGAACTATCATTTCTATAGTATAGTTTAATAGTATACATAAGTTGTTAAAAATTAAAAAACTGGCTTTCTAAATGTTTTCTTACATTCGAATCTTCATAACTCCTAACTTTTTTCAAGAGCACAGTAGTAGTCGATGTCGTAATAGGTAGCGTGTTAGGTTGTTAGGTAGGATAGGTATGATGGTAGGTAGGGTCGAGGGTTCGAATCTCCTTCGGACAGAGAAATTAGATCGGAGAATTGGCGCAGATTCGTCTTTTTTTTCTATTCATCTCTTTTTGGGGTCACTAAACTATGCATATTAAATTATTTGGCAAGGGCTATATATTTTTTATAAAATGTTTAGCAAAAATTAATAAACACGCATTTGATTGAATCAATCATTTTTACTGTTGATTGGACTAATTAATTTGTTGATTCAACCAATTTTTTTTCTCAGTGCTTCCTGTATTAAAAGACACGCATGTTTTGAATGATAAAATGTGTTCTTGATTCAAACAACATATTACATATAATTGATAACATATTGTTAGATTCAAGTAAATTCGTTTATTGAAACAGAAATTTATGGAATTGACTGAAAAAAATGAACCAAGTAAATATATATCAAATATGTTTTGGCAAATAATGAAAAAAATGATTTGTTGCCTTCAAAACTTTATTTCATTGGTTCCAGTATTTTTTTCTCTCAGTGAACGTGAGATACTTGGACCTCGTGATTCCGAGCAGTCGTCCGGGCTTTTTTTTACTCTTCCGTATGAATCAATAATTTTTCTCAGTAATTGTTGGCGAATCGATTAATCACTCTCTCGCGTAATCGACATTCCTCATCTTTATTTGGCTCGCTTGGAACTCGGTGCCATCGTATTCGCATAAATAATAATCGAGTTTTCGATGCTCTTTATGAGGGAAATACTTGAGTCTTCGGACTTGATACTCTCGGAAAATATTTCATACATTCAACTTTTATAAGACGCTCCATATGTGTGTGTGTTAGTTTCTGCGAAAGTTGCGAAGGAAAAAGTTTGATGTAGATTGAAAAGTATATCGAAAGATCGTGAGACTTCTCCGATGATCTCTCGCATCGATTCCTTTATTTCATTTTATTGAGAGAACCGACGATTACGTTCGCGAAGCTCGTTCAATCTCGATACAAAGAGAGAATCTTTGGTCGGATCTCCGATTTCCTTCGGTCCACGCTCGGGTGTCGATCTCGCAATTGAGGTTTCTCCATTGCGTTGATAAACATTACGCGAATCGTATTACCGACGTTATCAAATATCCATTTCAATCGCGGACAAAAAATGGAAAGACTCGAGATACTCGATGTGGCGTATGTATCGCACAGATTGAACGTGTCTGGCTTCAAGAAAGCTGAAGGCGTCAACAATGTTTCTGGCACAATGCCACGCATCATTCGGGCGAGGTACAAACCTCGAGGCTCCATGATCGATCCGTTCCAATTTCGTACGAAGGATATAGGTTTTTTTTTTGTTTGTTTTACCCTCCTCAAATTTTCTATCTTAGGTGGCAGCTTTCGTGATATCGTCGAAGCCTCTTTTTCCCCCTTTAATTCACCCCCTTGAACCGACTATCGTATCGACGACATTTACGTTACTTTAAAGTTAAAACTTGAACTCGAAGAATTATTCCTAAAAGTGAAAAGTTGAATTTTTGCAAAAAATCGTCGAATTGTAGAATTCAATGGAAAATAATAGAACACGATGCTGGAAAACGTTTGGTTCGTGAGCGAGAATTATGAAAATTTTATTGACAATCGATAAACCACCGTGTTTGTGGCATAAATTTCATTAATAGGAAAATCATGCGGGAAACGGTAAACTCATTAATTCCGGTACATCCGTGAGAGAAACGAAATGCCTATAATAATTATGGACTATAATTGCTATGATGAACAATCAATCGCAGTGACGCGGGTATTGACCGATTGATTGAAGAATTTTGTGAGAATTTGTTGACTATTCGTCGTTATATTTGCTATAAATCGGGACAAATATTTCGTTGCGTTTCTGACGAATTCGAAATTCATCAAACGTACGTTTTCATGGAATTTAAATGAACAACCGTTTGATTCTATTTGCATAAGAGATGTGACTAGAAGGTGCTTCTGAATTTTTTTAAATTCTAAAATATGTAAAATTTTATAAACCCATAATTGGAATCGCAGGAATTGAACCATATCGTAGTTTGTGTTACTATCTATTATTGAGGGAAAGAGAAATTGCAATTTTTCTCCCTGACGAGCGCAGATGAAAAAAAACGTGTTTTTTAAACCGTTCTGATGTACGGACATAAATTTTTTCCCTTTCGGATCTCACCTACGCAACGTAGAGCGACCATCACTGGTTGGTTTCATATAGATGTTCGGAGAAAAAGCAATTAAAGCAAAGCCAGATCGATGCGGGTAAAAAATAAAAAATAAATGATGGCTGTATTGCGGGATATGCGAGCAAAAAAAAAATAGGAATAGAAGAGTCAGAGAGGGAGTGATTTGGAAAAAGCGAATTTTTTTATTTTTTATTTGATCGAAAAGACTTTTTTACTCAGTCTCTCTCTTTTTTCAGATATTCACGGTGACCTCAGAGTGATTAGCGAGAACGAAAATCGAGCATTCATGTTGGATTTTCCGTAACGAGGATTTCTCTCTTTTGATGTAAATAATAACAATGATGTCGCGTTGAAAAATTTTGAATGCCTACGAATGCCGTTACAGCGAGTCGAGGAGCATTAGAAATTCTAGTATCCTCGAAACTCCATCATCCGTGATCCCTTCGTAGCGGATTAATGTTTCCCTCGAGTATTCCTCTTAAGAGAATTATCCTTCAAGAACAACTATAGAGCCCTCCGTGCTTGGAAATTCCAGCTTCACGTGAAAACCGAATTTCGACCCCCACCCGCCACTTGATGAAAATATCCGAGCTTGAAATCCGGTGCGCGCTCATTGTCTTTCGTCAACTTTACTCGCAAAAAAAGCTCCGTGTCAAAACGACGTTACAGATGGCCCCAATAGTTTTTCAGAGGAATTATGTGCTTTATTTCAATGAGATTAGTCAACTACTAGTTTTCTCAACAAAAGTCATCTAAAATTTTTGCAATGCAAAAGAAAAGCTCTCTTCGTCATTGCTAATACGTTGAATCAAGCTCGATTTCGTGAATTAGGTATCCAGAGGCTTATCCCGGTCGATAGATAACCTCGGAGGACACCAGAGCTTACCACGTAAATTTTCGTTTGCGCGGGATTAGCCGTGCTCTTTCCTTGAGTCTCCCTTTTTTTTATTCGAGCCCTTTTTTTCCCTTTCCTTTACCGGTGCACTCGTATCGTGCGCTCGCGCGGGTGCCACCGAGAGCTTTTTAGAGAGATATAGCGAGACAGAGAAAGAGAGAGTCCGGAAAATATGTCAACGATACTCGTCTTTAAAGCTCTCGTTGAACCAGAAGTGTGGCACTCGTGACGAACATATGAAGCACGCGTCAAGTTTTCCATCCCTTCTCTTCCTCCTCTTCCTCTTCCTCCCTCTTTCTCCCTCTCAGTCCCCGGCCCCTCGTCTCCTCGACCAAAAAGGTGCTTAATGAATACGCACTTGAACGGAATTTCGTTCGAGTCTACACGACTTCCCTCGCTGATGAGTACTATTTGGAAAATGCTATCACATCGGTTTCCAAAAACTTCTGCCTCTCAGGCCCCAGGTGTCATTAGGGGTTGTTAAAAAAAAAAAGATTTTTCGGAGGTGAACGTTGAGTCGGAAAATCTGGTCAGATATAATTTTTAAAAATTCGAAATATGTCAGGGAATTTCAAAGTCAAAATAATTTGGGAAATACCTCGGAAAAATTACTCGAAGAACAAAAATATTCTCAACACTATTTTTTGGCGATTTTATTTTATATTTGGATATTGCAAAGGCCCTATAGGGGTATAAGCATGGTGAATCTGCCCCCGAAGGGTTTTTAAATGATACTTAGAACACAAGTAGGTACTAATAAAATAATAAGATCCTGAAAGTTTCAGACTATTTCAGATTATTCAGATATTTTCGAAAAATTTATGATTGAGGTATTTCTTCCTTTTCATTATTTATTTATAAAAAATCTTTTTTACGTTGTAATTGTATTTTACAGTATATCTGTGCAGTCTTTAACAAATTCTTTCATCAGTGTGAACTGTTGGGTTTATTAATTTTTAAGAAAAAACAATAAATGAATGAAATTGAACTTAAATTTTTTTGAAAGTTTACATTTGTTCAGCAAAGAAATGTTCTTGTCTCTCATCAATTCGATAATTTTCGGTTATCTCTATGTCTCGAGTCTATAAAAAATATATAAATAATCGAGTTTTATAATAAAATGTTGTTCCTAAAAATATGTGTTAAAATTACTATAAAATTGATTATTGATATTTACCTGGTTTAATTTTTGACTGTGGCAAACAAATTTTGTTGTTATTTTGAAGATGCATTTTTTTTTCTAATAAATACAAATTATGTAAATATGCGTTAAAATACGAAAAATTAAACCTCAAAACATAATTGAGCCAAAATTGTATCACGGTTAAAAATTGAAAATTAAAAATTTTTTTTTTTGTATTCCAAGATTTTATAGAGCTATATAGCTCTTAATTTTGTTTCCTTGGAGCTATTATCAGCCCCAAACCATATAAAAAATTTAGACCAATCGGTTTGGTCGATCCTGAGAAATTTTTTTTTTTTCTGTTTTTTACATATTTCACTTTTTCTCAATAACCAATTGAGATAGGGATCTGAAACTTTCAGGATCGTATTATTTGATTAGTACCTACTTATGCTCTAAGCATCATTTAAAAACCTTTCGGGGGCAGATTCACCATGCTTTTATACCCCTAGGGCCTTTGGTTTAATTTCATCGGTCTACATTAAACGTGCGTTTTAAACGAGACAGGTGGTTGAATATTTTGCTCGAATACTGTATTTGGTTCCCTTCGAAAGCCCGCTTTGAATTTTTAAATCGCTTCATTATGGAAATAAACACGGAGCTAAATGAGTTTCGATAATATGAAAAATGATGGAAAAAATTAATTCGTTGACATCCAGGTCTGGTCAGCTAGGTCAGGTCAGTCTCCATCGAAGAAGTTATGATGATCGTAAATACGATTACGGGAAATTGGATGCCCGAATGAAATATAGTCTATTAATACTTCCGGGATTAATTTTTATATCCAGCATCTTCCAATTGATCAATATTTTGCAGAGATATTTAATTTTTCAGAGATTCCTCCGTGATACTCTTGTTATTATCGGTGTTATTTTAGGGAAGCAATTACGATAAAACGTCAGTCGAAGTTAAAAATTTCAATCTCTCATCGAATTTTGAGGCAATATGGTCCATTCCAATTTGCATACTGGTGTAATTGAATTTTAATCTTGGGGACATTTTTTGCATGGAATAATTCATTTTTTTCGCGAATATTTTTACATACATTACGCCATATTGCGGGTAAAAATGGAACTGAGAAGTTAATTCTTTCTTGTTATACACCAAGGTTTAAAAAATCTTTCGAGTGACCGTAATTTATGATAAAAATATGTCACATTCTCAATGTATTCTCGATCCACCATCTGTCATGTTAGTTTATTTACCAATTAATATTCAAAGCGAGAGATTGGAAAATCGAGGTCTCCCTTACAAATTCATCGATCGAGACTCATGAACGCGCAATCACGGTACTCAGCGAGGTACAAAAAGGGGAAAAAAATACACTCCATAAGCTGAACCAGCGATAAACGATAACGCTTTTTCGCGTGAAGTAAGAAATTATGAATAAATCGATTCACTCGGGCTCGGCGAGTCGCTGGGGACTCAGCCAGTAAGAGAGAAAGAGGGAAGACGATAGTGATGATACTATTTTTTTTTCCCTTTTCTTTTATATCCCGTGTTTTGCATAATGTAGTCGAGAGCGAGGCACGAGCCGGAGAGCATATATAAACTCGCGCAGACCCCGAGCGGACAATTACGATTTATATTCATCGGGATATAGCGCGAAAGAAAGAAGGTGCGAGTCGTTTTTGTGCAGCTGACAATATACGTATCGAAGCTGTTTACACCGATTTTTTTTTGCCGCTACGATACACGCGGCTCATTTCAATGAATGCCCTTTTTTCCAGTCTATTCCGTGCTCGTGCAAATTTCAAAGGATTCAGGACGATACAAATTTGAATCAACGAACAAAAACGATATTCTCTCACGTCGTTTTCTTCTCGTTCATCGACGTTTAACCGTGTTCCTGAGAAAACTATATCGACCCACGAACGTGAATATAATCCATACAGAGAAATAGAGAATTCTGAGGGAATATACAATCTCGAAATATCTTTCGAACTCACTAAACGTAAATGATTATAGAGCTTTTTAACAGAATTTTCTTCCGAGAAAAATACTGCTCTCTGAAGCGTTGAAAAAGCGCAACATCTTGAACTAGGTATATGTATACGTTAAGAGGCGTGATACATTTTTAGCAAGGGCGACAGTAGCTTATATCCCTCGGACCGTTAACTTCCATCCATTACTCGGGTCTACTCCAAACTCGCGAATTTCGCGGTTAAGGTACATATCCCGAAGTTTCCAACGACCTCGAAGCTTCATCCTACTTCGTTCGTCCGGTTCGTCAAACTCGCTCGGACATTTATTCGTCGGTTTATGCCGTAATGGCCACTCCGTATGGGCAAACCGCAAACACGAGTCCTTCGTGAGATAATTTTTGTTTGGTCCTCTCGAGTATCATTAAAACTTGGTTATTCAACGATAAGTCGTTTGCAGATAGCTGTTCATAACAAATTTCTGAATATATTTCACCGCGAAAAGCTCAAATATCGAGATGAAATTGATATTATGGCCAGCTCTGGTGAGAGTCTTGAATCTGAGTTCAGAATGTTTAGTCAATGGTTGAAATATATGGGGCATTCCACGCCAAATCGACCACTTTAGAACTCGACCCTTTTCGATTTGGCTGAAACTTTTTTATTTTATTTTACCCTATCGAAAACATTTTTCAGAATTTTTTCAAATTTTTACACCCAGCCGATAAAAAGTTATAAATTTTTCAAAAAAATTTGCTTTTCATTTTTTAAATAGCTATAACTTTTTCAAAATTTGACGTATCAGGACGATTTTTTTTTCAAAATTTTTGTTGTTTAATGTACTTTTTGAAAAAAAATACAAAAAAATTATAAAAACCCATCTTCATCGTTTTTTTTTTAGATTTTCGGATAAAATCGAAAATTTCTCGATGATTACCATTTTTGATTTTTTTTTCTTTTTATTATATCAAACTTTGACATTTTCTGCAAATCCTCGAATTTTTTCAGAGTGGTGTTTTTTCGATTTCTATTTTTTTTTCCAATTGAAAAAAAAACTTTCTTTCAACTAACCTTATTTCTCATAACACCATTCTACAAATTTTTGAGGGTGTTCAGAGGACTTCTAAACTTGAAAAAAAAAATAAAAAACAAAAACTGAAAAAACAAAAACTGCAACCTGAGATAATCATCGAGAAATTTTTGTTTTTATTTTTTTTTTCATGTCTGGAAGTCCTCTGAACACCCTCAAAAATTTGCAGAATGGTGTTATCAGAAATAGGCTAGTTGACATTTTTTTTTTCAAATGGAAAAAAAAAGAAATAAAAAAATCACCACTCTGAAAAAATGTGAGGATTTGCAGAAAATGTCAAAGTTTGATATAATAAAAAGAAAAAAAAGAAAAAATGGTAATCATCGAGAAATTTTCGATTTTTCCCGAAAATTAAAAAACAAAAACGATGAAGATGGGTTTTTATAATTTTTTTGTATTTTTTTATAAAAGGACATAAAAAAACAAAAATTTTGAAAAAAAATCGTCCCGATACGTCAGATTTTGAAAAAGTTATAGCTATTTGAAAAATAAAAAGCCAATTTTTTCGGAAAATTTATAACTTTTTATCGGCTGGGTGTAAAAATTTGAAAAAATTCTGAAAAATGTTTTTCATAAGGTAAAAAAAGGTAAAAAAATTTCAGCCAAATCAAAAAGGGTCGGTTTCTAAAGTGGTCGATTTGGCGTGGAATGCCCCATAAATATTTGATTTTTTTCACGTAAAATCAAGCCTTCGAACATCTTAAGCGAGAAAAGCTTGAAATATTTTGAAAAAAAAACGTACTAATATTGTCAATTTTGCAACAAAGTTGAATTCTCCGATGAATATTTTTTTTTTTTTTCCATTGTCGAAAGATCGTCATTGCCCGGTTATATTTTGGCCGAAAGCTTTTCACCGTTAATGCCAAGAGATTCGCGAGGAACCAAAGTCCAGTGTGTAGCCGAGAAAGGAAGAGCTAAAGCGGAAATACTGGCGTTCCGTAGGTATACATTGTGCGCTTCGAATAAGAGGGGGAGTTGAATCACGAATGAATAGCCGCAGTGCGGCTTACACCATGGTGCTAGGTTGTCTATTTACCCATGGATTCCGGACGTGAATTGCGGTCTTTCGTACAATGATCGCGGTTCCCGTTGGATTTTCGCCGATCCTCGAGGTCTCTTCGTGGATGTGAATAAACGCGGGGCACAAGGAAAATTCATGAATACAGCACAATGAATCAAAGTATAACGCAAACCTCTTTGTTTTACCTTTCCATTAGTTGGCGTTTTTATCGAGCTCCATCAAAATTCCAATCCACGAGAGACGTGGTCAAATTCATCAAAGTATACTGTATTTATAGCAGTCTAAAAAAACTCTCACATATTCAACTAATCCCAACCCAAAATATGAATATATCGGGATGAATTTGGCGTCCTTATTCAGATCATTGCTCGCTGCAAAGATTTTTGGGGCGATTTACATGAATTATTTCAAGCCAAAATTTCAGGAATTAATTTTAATGCCAGATCCTTCAGGAAAGAACATCGATCACATTGCCAAGTTCGACGTGCGAAGCCGCTGTCTAATATCCAACCTGCGCGTAACTCTGAAATTTGCCTTCTCTCTCTCTCTCGCACTATCTTGGTCTCTCGGTGGATTGCTTCTTCATCCCCTATTCTGGAGAAGCTGCCAGGCATGTGACGCGCGATCTTGTGTCGCAGGTGCAGACGTAAGCGCGCGAGGAGCTAACAGGAAATCGATAATTCCTCACATGCGACAAGCTGGTGGTGATGCACCTCCGTGCAACAGGCCGTATAAACGTGGTATTAGCAATGTTTCAGCATAGTCGACGCTATTACTATGTTACGAGAGGTTGGTAGACGCGCGATAAGGGGTGAGACGAATAGCTCGTAGTTACACGAAATTCGGGAATGCTATTGATTCGCCATAGGGCGAAATGGATAGTAAGCATTTCCACCTGTCCCGAATAGCGCTGATAGTTCAGATTTGTGTATGAGACGAGGTAACACACGATTGCGCTTCCATGGAATACGCTGTTGGCCAATAGACCGAAGAGCTTTGATCATCGCGCAAACAAACCTTTGTGTTTGATGATCGCTTCAAACGGCGATGAAAATGTACAATCTGTTGATGGTCAAACGAATCCAATGCGATGCCGGATGGAAGAATATTTCACATGATCGCCGCAAGTGACTATGTTCCCATCAGCCAGATTTTCGGGATTGAAATCGCTACACATCGGAATCGGGCCGATCCTGGTCTTTGGTCTTCGAGTAAAACGTCAGTTTCTTGCGTGCACTTTGATCCCAATTCGAGAGATGGATCTGTAATGGAGCCAATTTCACATTCAAATGGCAAACAGAGCTATCAACGTCGCTGAAGTATACGTGACTAACGTTGTGGTCAACCGGGCATGAGAAAACATCGTCGGGTGTCGAGCGCTCTGGGGGATGAAAACCATCAGGTGCCAAGCGACGACACATTCCCCACAAAAATTGGTTTCCTCCCAAGTCTCGTGGTTCTGTTCCATAGCGAACCAGCGATTGAAATAACTGTTCGGACGATATATACGTATAGATTTATGCTTGCCCGGTGTCCGTTTCTGGTTTTGGTGTGGTCGAGCGAAACGGCTCCCTGTTTCCGATATATCGGTGGTCACGAACCTTCGACTCTCTCGGGGCTTCCATTTCGTTTCCCCTCCTCATTCGCCTCCTCCTCGTCGTTCTCACACCCTCAGAGGCTGCGCCTCTCCTTTACAAAGCCTGCCCGCGGTTAACCAACCTCAACGTTGAAACATTTTTCGTCTCGCCGTTCTCTTTTGTTTCACTTGGATTATCACGACGATCACCGATGTCCGGTGTCGAGAAACGTGCCACCGACCATTGGTAACTCAATTCTCCATTGAAACCGATAAAATTACAATTACGCTGATCAATTTGTATGTCACCTGGATTTACAAAATCGCACTGAAAAAATTTTTTTGTTGAAAATGCAAAAATTTGTTTCACTCAACCAAATATGTGTTTCCGGACGTTCAACTCGATCATTTTGGTAATTCAACAAAATATACATTGCAAGTTTTAGTTAAATCGTTGCTTGAATGAGCAAAGTTGCAGTTCAATCAAATAAAAATTTGTTACTAATTCTCAGTTAATTCCATATATGTATATTCTATGTATCAAAATAAATAGTTGATACAACCCATTATTTATTTCAAGTATATAAATAATGTGATAGATGGATTAAATATTTGGTTCACGCACTTATCCGATTGATTTCGATAAACGAATATTTTGTCGAACAAATAATATATTTAGTTGGCGCAATTAAATTTTTGGCGCTATTATATAAATAATGTGATGAATGGATTAAATATTTGGTTCACGCAATTTTCCGATTGTTTCGATGAACCAATATTTTGTCGAACAAATAATATATTTAGTCGGTGCAATTAAATTTTGAATCCTGAAATTAATTATGGCTAAACATAGTATAAAAAATATGTAACATTTGAAAAATAATTAAAAATGCATATTTTACCAGCCTCAAAATGAGCGACATAAAAAAAATAGTATTTGGGCGAATCGTCCGATCTAATTTTACGCTCTCTCCGGCGGGGATTCGAACCTGCGACCCTACCTACCTATCCTACTTGACGACCTAACACGCTACCTACCGAGCTACGGACTGCTTACGAACTTTTTCAACTTTTGTGGTATATGAATGGTACGGTGTGTCGAAAAAATAATGATATCGACTAAATAAATGGACTAAACAAACAAATAAATAAATAAATTGGACTAAATTGTACCTGTAAATTGACCAAATAATTTCGTTCACCTCATATCTTATGGTTAACCAAATCCATTTGTTGATTTAATTATAGTTTCATCATTTCAAACAAATTAATATCGAATCAACTAAATTTTTATCAACTAAATGGATCAAGTTGATTCAACTGAACTTTTTTCTCTCTCAAATTATCGTTCATAGTATTCAAATGAATAATTTTGTATTTCAACAAAATTAAATTTCGTACAACAAAATCGTTTCTTTGTTGTGAAATATGGACAACCAAATGATTTTTTTCATTTCTCATCATTATATGCTGGTTCAAAAAAACATTTCGCGATAGACACAATATTATGGATTGTTTTGAATACATATACTTATTTGATTTGGCAATATAAAAAATGTTCGTACCAAATAAATTGTTTGATTGAAAATACGAAATTTTCGCTTGCTCCAGCTACATTTATCTAGTTAATATAAACTGGAAATCAACAAAATATTTCTTTACGGCAACTCGGTAATGTGTAAATTGGACTAAATTGTATCTGTACAATGACAAAATAATTTTGTTCACCTAATGTCTTGTGGTTAACCAAATCCATTTGTTGAATTAATTATAGTTTCATTATTTCAAACAAATTAATATTGAATCAACTAAATTTTTATCAACTAAATGGATCTAGTTGATTTAACTGAACTTTTTTCTCAGTGCTTGAACGAGCTGATTTATTTTTGTGATTGATTTCGCGGTGTTTTCCGATGGATATTCCAGTGCATCATGAAACTGCAGTAGGGGAAAATTGTCCTCGCACGAAGATCCTGGCGGGAAATTTCTCATTACAGTTGGAGAATTTAAATCTCAATCAAATTTTGGAGCACACGTGGTTACATCGACCGCGGGATAATCGATTCGCCACGTCTTAAACGCTGCCCCCGGAAATTATAAAACTCGGTGGGCAAGCGATGTTTGTTTCAAGCTCGTCGTCGTCGGTAGCCGAACGACTAATCGAGGTTCGTGACGATGTGAATCTCGTGGTTGTTCGGTGAACAACGACGAGTGAACGGACACCCCGCAGTTTTGTTTGCCGTGTGTGCCGGACTGTGAAACGTTTTCGCTTGTTCGCCACTGGCAAATGTTGAAAGGGCTGCGATGCGATTTTCTCCCCTGCTCTCTCTCTGTCTCTCTTCTCCCTATCTATCTGGCCATCCCCCATACCAACCATCACACCGCAACGCCACACTGCCTAGATGCGGCTCGAGCGATTAACGAACAATCATTAAGGCAGACCCTTATCGCGGTAATTGCGCGGAATAAATCTACCACCGGCCCGAACGCGCTCTATACATAGATATAAACGTTCAGGGGATGAAGAAAAAAATGGGGATGGCGATGAGCGTGGAACGGGACAGAAAGTTTCAAAAAGACTACCGTATTAGCGTCACAATGATAGCGTTGAAAGGCAAGAAGTTGATCCGACGAAATGAATCATTGTCGGAGGGGAGAAAATATTGCATAAATTTCGGCAATCACTGGGCAATTTATGGTCCTATAAAACTTGTCTCGAAAGCAGCTTTCTCATTCGGATTTGCCGAAATTTATATCCAATCTGTATTGATTCTGGATCGGCCCTGAACCGAGCAATTTCAAGACAGAAATCAGAACCGGACCTCGCGGCAAAACAAATTCCCTTGATGGTACACGAAAAAGGATTTACACTACTTAAATTTTTTTCTGTTTTCTTCGGATTTCCACGAAAACTTTTCTGCCACAGACAATGTACGGTGCGGATCAGAGATGGGCCGATAAAACGGCTGTAAAGGAACGAAAAACCGCCCTCGGGTGAATCCGAGAAGCGACTGGATAAAGTATAGGCGCCTCAATCTACCCTGAAAGAAGAAGTTATAGAATATATATATATATATAAAGAAGAGAGAAATCTCAATTTTCCAGTCCGATGGAGTGACGACAATTCCGTTCGTTCTCGTCTTTCAAAGCTCTGTGTGCGTTCTCTTCTCTCTGCGTCGAACATTTTCGACATTTTTTGTATATATGGGGCGTTCCACACCAAACAGGACACCATTTAGCTTTTGTATCTCCGATTTTTTTCAATTTTTTTCATGTTTTAGTATTGGTTGAAAGAGTCCTCTATGATTTTTTTCAATTTTTTTTGTTGACCCGTTTTCAAGATATAAATTGAATATGGAAATTGAAAAATCGAAAAAAAAGATCCCATCGTTATCCCATCACCTACTTAGGCCTAAAAGTTGTGAAATAAGTGACAGTTTTTTACAAAAATTACCTAAGAAAATCGATCCGTATGTGTTTTTTGTAAATCAACAATTTAAATTTAAAACTTAAAAATCTTATGGAAATACGGTTTGAAAATTTTTTAAAAATATTTTTCATAAAGAGTACGTTCAAAAACAAAAATTTTGAAAAAAAACGTCCTATTTGGCTGAAGTTATGAACGTTTACAAAAAAAAACATATTTTTTGAAAAATCTCTATCTTGAAAACGGATCGACAAAAAAAAATTGAAAAAAATCATAGAGGCCTCTTTCAACCAATACTTGAACATACAAAATTTTGAAAAAAATCGGAGATACAAAAGCCAAATGGTGTCCGGTTTGGTGTGGAACGCCCCATATATATAAATGTATGTGCGCGTGTGTGCATTACAACTCTTTGCCTACCGAAGAAGCCGTAATCGACGATCGATGGAATTGATGCGCTGCGGTTCGGGTCAAAAAAACCAAAGGGCAGAGGAAAACGAATATCATTCGCCCCTCGTGTTTCCTGGAGCCAGACATCAGAGAGAAGTCTCGCCAGTTGTTGGAAACAGCTAAAATTTGAACGATTCAAATTGTTATGTTCAATTATCTCAGTATTTATAATTTTTCAAACATTTTTAAGAGCATGAATCACTGTTTTGACACTGGAAATAAAAAAAACAGAATCGTGAGCTACGATTTACAAAAAAAATCGAAAACAAAGATCAGTAGGAGAAACTATATCGGTAAAATAATGAAATAATTATTTTTCAAACAATTTTAACGAGCGCGCTTCTCGCTCAAATTTACAATCTTCATTTGTATTGTAAAATTGTGTAATTACGCTGATGTAATTGTTCGTCGTTTTTTCATACGAACTTTCCGTGCTAAATATCATCGCCCTACTTTCGAGATTTTTTACCCCTTTTCAAAGTAAATAAATTCCGCGACTCGAGTTACTCTCTGCCCTCGGGGGTGTTCGGTTTGTCAAAGTGAGAGAGAAAATTTACGAGAATTCCGCGATGTAATGAAAGGTGGTTTTGAAACTTGATATAATCGCGATTCTCGCGCAATCTGATTGTTGTATTTTGTTGCTTGTGCGTGTGTTGGTTAGCGTTTCCGTGAGTATTTGGAATAGACAATTATTATTAAATGAAATCCGACACGTGCTCATCAATAATGGTAATAATTCCCAGTGGTTGATAACCCCTCCTCGGCTAACGACTATTCCCTCGGGCCTATCGCTCGCGTGTACATGTTAAATCCATGATACGGGCGTTTCCCTACAAAATATCCGAGCTCACTCTATCGTAAATACTGTAAACTCCAGTGGAATATGTTCGCGATCGGTGATTATCGGTTTCGCGGTACAATTTGTCCGCGGGATATATACATATCGCCCTCGCGGATTTACCATTCAGTGAATACACGAGTAACCGATTGCCACTGCGATTGCATACGCCTTGTTACATTTTTACCTATGGGTAAAATTAAAAGAAGACGTTATTCACGTGGGAAATTATGAGTGATGCGTGTTTTTTTTTTTTCATGCAATTTTTCAAACCGACGTATCGAAAAATATTTTCAATCGCTTTAGCGGTTTACGTGACGATAAACCATTTCTCTATTGATCGGCTCTTTCTATGGTTGTCGCGTGCCCTTTTTTTAACAATAAAAATGAAACCTCGATTCTACGTAGCGACTCGCGAAAAGTGTTACATCGTCGGTAGGTCGTTGTGAAATATCGCAATTTTGCAATTACGTTTGAAATATACTCAAGAAGCTTGTTTCATCTATAGCATTATTGTAACTTCAACCTTTCACTTCGACGTACACGTTAAGAAAAGTACCTCGATTACGGGAAATACTCCATGGGCCGTATTCATTTTTTTTACCTTGGATTTGTCGCTTCCCGATCCATTTTCAATTCTCTTGAATTGCCAGTGAAAAAAAAGTCATTTTTTTTTACGTCGTCGAGGAATTCACTACTTTTAAGCTACCAAGCTTTCAACTTCGTAACGACCCTTTTAACGTGAACCTCCTGTTAATCCGATCAATGTTCGCGATTATAGTCGTAGCTTTCGTGCTAAAAGCTTCGAGTACGAGAGAACATTTATTATTATTATTATTATTATTATTATTATTATTATTATTATTATTATTATTATTATTATTATTATTATTATTATTATTATTGTTATTGTTATTATTATTATTATTATTCTTGTAACATCTTTTTAAAATATTGTAAAAATCATGGAAATATTGGAGAATCTTCATGAGGGATGCTGCGGTATTGATTAACACGTTTTTGTTAAAACGTATCGATAATGTGATTTTAAAAATCGATTAAAAAATATGTGCTTATCCCAGCTCGATAAAACCTATGGCATTTATAATAGCTATAGTTATAGCTATTTTGATGAATCTTTAGTAAAAATTGAATTTCTCGGTAGGTCCAATGGTAATTTTTATTATTTTTTCTGTTTTTTTTTTCTATTTTCATGTATCCAAACGCATACACGGACGGAATGGTGACAATCGTAAACCGATGTTGAGCCTCGCTCGACACACGAAAAGCTCCTGGCCTTCGTTATATCCGGTTGAAAATGTCCAGCAAAGTCTCTTGTCGTGTTCCGTCCTCATTCTTGTCGTTCTCTCGTCTCCCCTTAATTCCCCGCTGAGCTTTCGCGACTCGCGTGTGTCCCTGGCAAATATATCCTCGAGGATTCACTCCTGTCACAAGTAGAGAGTGGCAAAGGGAGTGGGACGAGAGAAGGGAGAAGATTTTGGCTTGGGCCAAGAGCAACCATGCAGCCGGTGATTACGAAGCCCTCTTCCGTTGTTTCACACTTCGCACTCGCGAGCGTCATTGTTACCTCTGGACTTTGTTTTTTGTAAATTTTTCATAAATTTTTTCTTCTCTTTTTATTTCACGACAGGTGCCAATGAGCTAATGCACGTTGTAATTCTTCCCGCACAGATTAAAATATCTCTCGGTTGAGATTGAAATTCTGCGCAAATTCGAGATTTTTTATCTTTTATCGTTTCATCCTCGCGAATCTCTCCTCTGAGAGAAACATTTTTGAATGTATTTTTTCGTTGGATAAAATGTACATTGAACAATGTTAAAAATGAAATCCGAGTATTTCGTCAGGATGTAACAAAATTGTTTTCCCAATGAATATATAAGCTCCTGTCGTCGCAATGACGGGCTTCAACGTGCATTAAATGTGATCGGCGGACGCTATTTTCAAATTCTACTGCGATACTCGTCGGTAGATTCATTTTTCGACCTTTCAACGCCAGTTCACGTGAACATCGATATTTTTTTCCCTGTCTCCCACCCCAATGAAAATATTGATATCTGTTATTTGAGGCCAAGTATTTTAGTAAAATTGTTTTAAATAATACTACGCTGTAAAAATTTGTTGTATTAAATTTAATTAAAAAATATGAAGTTTTCATGCATATACAATATATTAATTTTCATATACATGTGTATAGTAATATTCCAATACAAGTGTACGAAAAATCAAATAACTTTTTAATTTTAATATACGTTCGTATATTAAAATTCCAATACATAGTATGATTTTTAAAGCAGTATCATGAAAAAAGATATGAAAATTAATATTCTTTTGTATATTAAAATTAAAAGAAGTTATTTGATTTTTCATACACTTATATTGGAATATTACTGTACACATTGTATATGAAATTTAGTATCCTGTATATGCATAAGGACTTCATATTTTTTTAAAATTAAATTTAATACAAAGATTTGTTACAGTGCAACTAAAATTGTACGCCCGAGATATCCACAATCCACATTAGGGATATTCGCAAGGCTCAGCTCGACCGAAAGTGCAATGGAAGAGCTTCGCCCTGGAAGAACCGCCTTAATCATCACGGTATAATCTCCGCGCCAGGTAAGTATATTTGGCACGCTGGCGCCGTCCGGTATATAACACCGTCATATGCCTATTTCGCTTGGGCACAGAGGTCCGAGCGCATGCGACGCATAGTGGTGGATGCGTCAACTAGCACGGCCGCTGACATTGATTGTAATTTTGGAAAATAAGTGTATTAATTTCCAATAACGTATCTTAAATATGCGAAAAAGCACATAGAAACCATTTTAATGTACGGGGATTTTAATTTTCAACGTTCATATTTTAATTTTAATATACAAATATTAAATTTAAGATGAAATTGTTAATTTTCCAATACCCTGTATATTAATTTCGATTTCATATACTTGTTTTTGAAATTTAATATACGTTTGTATATTAAATTTAATAACATTTTTTACAGTGTAATAAAATTAAAAAGCACAGAGAGGGGGACGAGACCGAAGGTTTGACGCAGGCGTTTCAGCGAGCGCACCGATCGATGAGGTGACTGAACCGTGTTGAGCAACAGCAACAGGGCAAAACATAAAGGGCTGGCGTTTAAAAGGTTCCTTTGTAGTGTATGGCGAAAGGCATTTACATAAAAATATTAATATCACGGAGCACTATGCAGAATCCATTGTTTTCTTTTTTGTTAAAAAAAAAAATCATTTTTATGGATTCCAGGTTCCCGGAACGTGGAGCCACTGGAGCATAATTTGCTCGTGAGAGGAGGTAAAAAAAGCTTTGAAAATTACCCTCCAGCCAATGAATATTGATAAGCAATTACGGGAATGATGAAAGATTGAATCTAAATTGAAAAAATTGCAAAAATTCAAAAGGCTGATGAGTAAAGTAATTATCCGGAATTATTAATTAAAATTGTCCAAAACAATTTATTTGACACGATAAAACTATTGCAAGACTTTTTTTTTAATGGAAGTTTAACTTGGATTTTGAGAATTACAAATGATATTTAAGGATGTAACAAAAAAAAAACAGCTCGAGAAATTTCAGACTGATAGTTCCAAATTTAGGAAAGTTAGAACTACTCGAACGATTTTTCCGCAATTACATGATTATTATTTTATTTCAATTTTATTTCAGCTCGAGGATCGTAAAATAACAAAAGTTAAGATTGCTTAAAAGAATTTTTGGAAATCTATAACTTTTATAATGAAATTAACATTAAATATTATACATTCATTGTGGATTTTGATTTGAAAATTTCACGTATTTTTCTGAGATCTCACATGAGTTTTTTTTTTTTAAAGCCGTCGAGATGAAAACGTAAATCTCCTCCCTCTAAACCGGTGGTGACATCTGGCGTTCCGCAGAGGCGAATTGAAATGAGCGGCGACATCCCTCGGTACTGCAGACTCGAGAACATTTCAAATTTTGGTAGAGTAACATTTTTAATTATTTTTTTTATTGTTTTTCGATCGTTCGTTTCGATGGAACGAACCGCGCTCTCGTCGCAGCGTCACAGAGATATTAAATTATACAACAATTTTTATTGGAAGGGAATTGGAAGGAAAAATACTGTGAAAATGCACATTTTAAAAAATAATAGAATTCTCCCGGCATATTTCAATTGCATTTAGTAAGCAATTTATTTGTACGTTCGTCAAAACAAAATTTCTTCCTGAAAATCATTCGTCGTGGTAATAATTGAAAAACTAAAAGAAAAAAAAACAACAATCTTTCGTTTATAATATATTGAAAAATGTCTCGGATTCGTTGAAAAATCTTTGTCGAGATTTTTTCTTTTTTTTTTTGCACACTGAAAACAAACGTTACACAATATTTTGGTCCGTGTTTTTTCTTTCTTTCTCGGTTATTTCCAATTCCCTCGTATCACAAAAAATGCCGTGCATGATTTATAATAGATATAATATATTTCATGTAATAACGTAAACAAGGTAATAGTTTTTATACAAATAGCCTTATATAAAAATCATGCCTTTTTCCATCGAATTAGAATATCGTGACGACAAGACGTTTACACAACTATATGGATTATTATCGGTCCTCGCCTGACAAAAATTAATCATCCTTTTGTTTATTCAATTTTTTATATATACTTTTTGTTTTCTTATCAATTTCGTGCACGATACAAATGTGCAAATACTCCAACGTAAATTACTTCATCACAATCACGCACAGCTTGTTCATTTTTGGACTAACGGTACAATATTTGCGACGAAAAAAAAAATGAAAAAACTCCTGAAATTGGAATTTCGTTTGCTTCTCAAAAAATACCCGTAATATCGTAATTACCGATGTACACTTTTTCGACTTTTTTTCATCCAATCTCACGTTCCTTCCGCCATCTTGATTATTGAAAAATGTATTGTTTTCTTTTGATTTAAAAAAAAATAGCATGGATATCGAAACGTGATTTCGAAAGAGAGAAAAAAGAGAATCGAAAATCTCCTTAAAACTCCATTTATCACCTTAGTTTCCTGAGAAAATAACATATATCTCGGCTTCTATCTTATTAAATCGTACATTTAGCTTTACAACATTATAATTACGAGTCTCTTGTGCTTGGAAAAACAAAATTACGAAACTTGACAATCTCGCTCTCTCTCTCTCTCACACACACACACACACACACACACACACACACACACACACACACACACACACACACACACCCTTTGTTAGCGAAAAATGGTGGCGTGGTTTTTAGTCTCTCGCACGGCAAATAAATATATACATACTTATCAGATCAGTTCGAAAAAAGACCTTATTTTTTATTTTATTCCGCAGCTCATTGAAATTCGAGTACCTCGTTTGACAAGAATCTCCCATAAAGGATTTCGCAATTTAAAAAAAGTTATTCGTCGAGATGCTCCGTGCGAAAATTTTCATTTTTAATAACGAGATACTCGCATCTCGACGGGTTACAAGATAAAATATTTAAAAAAAGGTTTTTTTTTCAAAACCAGTCTAACGTACATGCGGGCCTCGTATTCATTATCAACGTCGTTAGATAAAACCCCGTCGCGTGTGCCATTTCTTTTTTTTTTTTTACTTGCCTCCTCTTTACCTCTTTCTATCCTACCACGAAAGTACACAATTTTTTTTCTTTTCATTATAGCCTATAACAGATTTTACGACATTGTATCATCAGCTTTGTATCTTTGAAATTCGATAGATCAATTTTCGACATTTTCCGTCGACAAATTGCGTCGTTGCGAAAGCTCTCGTACATTTTTTTCCTCCCCATTTCCCATTCGATAGCGCCGCGACCAATCACGTTATACGATCTCGTATGACAAGAGCGTAAAGTCCTTTATGCACATCCGATATTGTAATATATATCGAGCGCCTTTTGGTGTTACGACGAAGCGTGACGAGACACAAAAATAAAGTCCTGAAATTGCAGTAAAACAGAGCAACTGACAGTACAGAAAAAAAATGCAAATAAAATCCAACGAATTCATGAATTTCTTGCGAATTTAACGATGACAAAAATCGAAATATCAGTTTGACTCTCAACTCTGTTCGATTCGTTCAATTTTCAAATCATTCGACGGGATCGTTGCGTCGGTTTGTTTCTCCATCGATTGGAAATTTTCGATCGATCCATCAGATTTTGTAACTCGATTCCACAGATTTTTTCAAATTTTTTCTCGAATCAATGAACAATAATCTCAACGCCGATGAAAAATTTTCTTGCGATATCTTTTGCCCGAATGATAGAGGAAATGACGATTGTGCGAATTTTTTTCGTTTTCTCTTTGTTATTAATTGCTATCTCTGATAATGATAATTCGACGTTGTGATAACAGTGGCCTTGAGAGTTATCGACGACCTTGGGGTTTCCGTCGTTTGTTTTTGTTGTTCTTTAAGGGCGACATTCTCGGACGAGGATTTGGCGCCATTTCGCGATCGACGGTGGCGCCAAAGTCTGTGCAACGCCAACGAGGCTTTGGTGTGATACGGTTTGCAGGAAGTTCCACGCGCCGGTGAATCATCCGGGCACTGATAGCATCGAAAATATTCTTTGGTAATTTTTTCATTGACGGGGGAAGAATTTATCGTCTGCGGTAATCGTGATTTCAGGGTCGATTGTCCGCACGCGATGTCATCGTCGCGATCATCCTGATCGTCGTCGTCGTCGTCGTCGTCGATCATCACTTTTCTCGGTGTGCTCTGCTTTCTCGATCGTCGACCGCTCGAATTTCCGCCGTTCCTCGTGGCTTCGCGATCGTTCGAACGATTCTGCTGCAGCAGCGACAGCCAATTTTGATACACGAGAGCCAATTTACTGTCAGTGAGGCCAAATTTGCTGTTTTTTTGGAGTAATAAACAATTAAGCGACTCATCGACACCTCAGATCGTTTCGTATTTCAATGGATGATCGATTATTGGCGATTTATTAATCCCTTGAAGAGTATTTTGTTTTCACTTCGTAAAACACGATAATTCGCGACTCGTGGGGGAAAGAAATAGAATTATTTCAGGCACTGAATATTGGAAAGATGGCAAAAATTCTCCTTGATACAAATCTGTAATCTTTCACTTTGCATTAAATAACATTTTTTCATTTTAATGTTGATTTTACACTGAAATTGATCATTATTAATTAATTAATCATATGCTCCTTTTTTAAGTATCGTTTTCAAATACAGTTGCAGATTAAATGGAAAATAAATTACACAAGAATGAAAGGAAAACAGTAATTCCGTTTATCTTGCGGTCTATAAATTAAACGAATGATTTATCATTGAATAAAAATAAATGATACCGATCACAGTGTGATTCTTAAAATGAGTTTTTGCCGATTTTTGCTCCGTTATTCGTCGCCCCAAAATAATGCTGTTATTTATTTATTTTTTTCATCGAAGTGAAAAATTGTTCAACGAAATTGCCACTTCAAAGGGTTAAACGCGTGAACGTGTTTTCTCACCCCACGTATCTGTACTATGCTGGCTCGCCTCTAGTCGTTGTCGTTATCGTTGCTGTTCTCATTTGTTGTCGGACGGGAAATAGCGCGCGAGAGCGAGAAAGAGAGAGAGGGAAGAGAGAGGGAAAGAGAGAAGAGAGGGATCTGCGTGTGTTTTTCTACCATCTCGTGGTCGTGATCACCGCGGCACTGTACCGAATTACGATTCTCGTTATTTTTCATTTCGAATGATAATTTCCCTTGTGGGACATTGTGTACGAGCTTTATTTTTTTTTCTAAATCATTAATTTTACGTGCGCATTGAGAAAAGACTCGGATGAATTTTTCAAAAATTTAGTAACCCTTTTTTTGACGTATCAAAATTTTCTCTCCATCTTTTTGCTTCGATTTATATTTTACAAAATTTAATTACGAAATTTAATCGAGAATCAGTATTTCGCAAAATCCATTGAAATTATAATTTTTTGTTATTTTGTTTTTGAGAAAGCATTTTTCAATATTCTCTATTTAATTTTCAAAAATTTTACGCTCATTCATCGCGATCTTTTCTCAATGGACAAACTAAACATCGAACGGTGCAGAGGGTGCAAATTGCGTGCAATAATAATGTGATACAAGGGGATGTTGGGAAGTTTTCGTACGAAATGTTGCGAAAAAACGGAGCGATTCTTGCGAACGCTGCAATTTTTGACAACTGACGAATGATAAAAAACGAAAAGAAAAATGAGCACTGCCAACGAAACGAAATAATCGAAAGAATTGTATATCCTACGTACATGAGAACGACAAAAATAAAAAAGTAAGAAAATAAAAGACAAACATTACGACGAGCGAGCAAGAAAAGAAACGTGCGGTGGACTTGTGAATTAAAAAAAAATATATATACAATTTTTTATTTTTAATCGCATCCTCCGAATAATGTATTCGGGGTGCATACGATTATTCGCAAGCAAAACGTTTTGTGCGTCGAGCAAACGCCACGATTAACGTTAATTCGCGAGTATTCACGCGAAATGCGATTCATTAATGGCCGCGTTCAGCCATTCGGAAAATCGAAATGGAGAATTATGATCCGCTTTGCCGGCAAATTCAAGCGTGCATGTATATTTAACAGCGTGAATCGAAAAAATTAAAAACTGTTGGCTACCCTAAAAAATCAAAGATATTTTTGAAGCAAAGGTCTCTGTGCAACGGTTTGATTTTTTGAATTTTTTTAGAGGACGCGCGGGACGTTCAAAAACGCAATTTTTAGCGTTGAATTTACCATATCACTGATAAACGAAAACAGATCATTCAAAAAATTCTGAATTTTTTATACAAGGTATCCAGATAATGTATTCTTTCAAACCCATATTTACCGAACATTAACAAACGGTTCATATATTCGAAAAAAAATCTCTGAAAATCAACATTTTCACTGTTTTCAATCAATTATATCATTACATATTGATTTTTTTCTTCCAACACGTTTTTGTATTTCTACCATCTTATTTCTTGTAAGACTCGGTATCAGTATCGCTTACAATGCGAAAATTGCTAAAAAATAAATATTCATTTTGGAAATTTTCATATTTAAAAAGATTTATTTTTTAACAATTTTCGCATTGCAAGCAATACTGATACTTAGTTTTACAAGAAAAAAGATGGAGGAAATACAAAAACATTTTAGAAGACAAAAATCAATATTTAATGATATAATTAATTGAAAAATAGTGAAAATATTGATTTTCAGGAATTTTTTTCGAATATATGGACCATTTGTTGTTAATGTTCGGTAAATATAAAAAATTCAGAAGTTTTTGAACGATCTGTTCCCGTTTATCAGTGATATAGTAAAATTAACGCTAAAAATGGCGTTTTTTAACGTCCCGCGCACCCTCTAAAAAAATTCGAAAAATCGAACCGTTGCACAGAGACCTTTGTTTCGACGATATCTTTGATTTTTGAAGGTAGCCAACAGTTTTCATTTTTTTCCATTAACCCTAACATTTATATATATGTGTAATTCCATATCAATTCAACGACGTTTTGACGGGGACTCCTTCGATTTTTTTTATTTTTTAATATGTTATTATACATGCAAAAAGGAGTATCCATGCCAATTTTTAGCTCTCTATCTTAAACCATACCGAAGTTATTGATTTGAACATAATTTAAATCAACTGTTGTAGTCATAGAAGGAAGAAAGATCAAAATTACGAAAAAAAAAATCGAAAAAATTTTTTTTCGATATTAAAACAGTTAAAAAGACATTAAAAATTTGTTTTTCTTAATTTTAAATATTTTTTTTCATAAAGTACTTTGAAAAACAAAAAAAAATGACCTCTTGACAAATGACAATATTTTGGTTGATGTAGAAGTTATGATTATTTTAAGTATATTCTTGAAAAATCAATAACTTCGGTATGGTTTAAGATAGAGAGCTAAAAATTGGCATGGATACTTCTTTTTGCGTGTATAATAACATATTAAAAAATAAAAAAAAATCGAAGGGGTTACCGTCAAAACGTCGTTGAATTGATATGGAATGACACATATGTATACGTGTGCATATACTTATAAATATATATGCGCGCCAATTAACAAGACTAAATGATAACAAATTTATCCACGACTCATGCGAAATAATTGCAATGTGCAAAAATTATAAAAAATACGTAAATGAATCGCATAATGATAAATAAAAATAAAATACAATCACGACATCTATAATTATGATCAAATTGAACGAAAAAACGCTCTACATTCGACACTGTGGAAACTACAATTTTGCTTTTTTTTTACAGAAATTGAGTAAGGAAAAATGCTTACCCGAGTATCGTGGTCGGAGGTATCACGGACGGTGCTGTAACAATCGTGGGCGAGGATGCTGGAAAAACTGGAGGGCCTGGTGGTGGTCGCCCTCCTCCCGAGGGGCTGTAAGGCAAAAAAAAGTAAGCTCGGTAAACCTGAAGAAATTATGCTCAACCTCATTTCAGATAATTTTCGATATTTTTAATTTTTTAATTAATTCTTTTTAACAATAATCCACTCACTGCACGGGCTGTTGATGACGATTATTGGGGGTCGCTGCTTGCTGAACCGTCGACGCTGGCGCGCTCGCGCTGCTCACCCGATGTACGTGCAACTGATGTACCTGCAATTGAGCGGCATCCTCGCCGAGAAACGAGCACCTCGAGCACTGTCTTTTGTTGTGGACTTTCAGCACGTGCGTCGCGAGTCTCTCGGCCCGTGCAGCTTTGTACTCGCACAAAGCACACGCGAATGGCTTCAGATGAGTATTCAGATGACGTTTCAGGCACCAATTGTCAACGCCGCTCCACGAACAATAACAACACGTGTACCTTCAATCGCAAAAAAAAAAGAAGAAAACCTCAAAAACCTTTTAAATATCTACGAAAAAATGACAATTTTTCGTGCAGTTTTAAATGAGGGAATCAGTGATCGGCAAAATCGATATTTTCGTCAATTTAATTACCGCTAATTACTCTGTGTTAGAAAATTTTATAATTGTTCCAATAAATATTACTCATTGTCAAGGCACTCGGTAATTAGGTATATTTCTAATATTCGAAAATTCGATATTATCGATAATTATCCAATAAACCTATAATTTGTAATTTAGATCAAATAATTACTCAATAACCAAGTAATTAAAATTTGGCTCTGATGAATTACTGATTTTTTTTTTAAATAGGTAATTGTTCCATATAATTATTAATTGTTCGAATAATTAAATAATTAATTCTTCTAATTACTAATTTTTCAAAAAATTAGTTGCAATGATTCTTTGCAATGATTAATTATTTGAATAATTAGAAACCCAATTCTTCTAATTACTAATTTTTTAAAAATTTCTTTGATCGATGTTAAATTAGCGATAAATCATTGGACAGAGCTTCGACTCCTTTCGAATTGAAGAAAGTAACTTAATCTGAATGATCTTTACGCTGAATTGACGAAAAAAATTCCCTGGAGTCAAGAAAATTTTTCAAATTCAAGCTAAAGTGTAGAGTTTTCTTTTTTCTTACGATTCCTCGAAACATGCGGAAAAAGCTTGAAACTAATTACTCCGAAAATTGATAATTAATATAATTACTAATTACTCAAATAATTAGTAATTTAAATATATACATTACTAATTATTCAAATAATGACATAATTCAATTATAAATTAATTTAATGACAAGTATTTTAAAGAATACGATTACTAATTTTTCTAATCATGAATAATTCAAAGAATACACATATTCAATATTCAAATAATTCGTAGTATTGGTCTTTGAATTACTGATTATCGAAATACTTCAAAAAATAATGGATGATAATATTAATTTTGTAAATAACGATTAATTAAAAATCTAAAAAAAATTTTTTGCCGATCACTGAAGGGAATTCGTCAAAATTGGAATTTATCTAGAATCAATCAAAGCGGACGGCGGTTGAAAATTTACACATAATTTCAGTTCTATCGAGCTTTCAGAATTATCGAGTTTTTTTATTTTTATTTTTTTCAGATGGAATCGAATTATTTTATACAAAAAGCTCGGAATTCGTATCTTCATCATCACGACGCTCTCTCATTGTCAGCATAAGGGTAAGAAAAAAAATGCCGTTGATTACCTGCGCTCTTGATTACCCTTGGTTCCACCCTTAACGTGACTCTTGCTGTTACAACCGCCATTTTGTATTCTCCTGTTGACCGGTGTACAGTTGACGTCACCCTGAACGATACCCGTTACCGGAATCGTCGCTGTCGTCTGATAGATGGCGCCACCGGCGCCGTTAGAATTTTGTCCCGTTTGCAGCTGATAGCCCTTATTGTTGTTGAAACCAGTGCCGTAATTGGTATTCTGTACAATGGCATTGCCATTAGCGATTGTCGTTGTGACATTGCTGGTTTCCGGCTGCAGGGTCTTGGTCGTTGTCGTTGTCGCGGTTGTCGTCGTTGAACCGGCGACGACAGCGCCACCCGTCGCGACGACGGTGCCGCCACCGCCGCTCGTGCTCGCCGTTCTTCTTATTCTCGACAATTCGTAACCGTGCTCGCGATGCATTCGCAAAAAGTGTTTCTTCACGTGATCGGCACGATTGAACGGTTTGTAACAGACGTAACAGTGAAATGGCTTTTCCTCGCGATGTATGTTCTCGTGACGCGTGTAAAGATCCCGTCTGTCAGTGCCGTAAGGACAATTCGGGCACGTGTAACGCTTACCGCTGCTCGGTGTACTTCCGGTTGTCGTCATTGTCGTCGAATTCTGTTGACACCACGATAATCCCATGTCAATGAACGTACGATAATTTTCTTTTTTACATGTTCAAGTCCAAGTTGGATTTGAATCGGGCATTTTCGAGAGGAGAGGAGCAAATTAAAATATAAAAATACGCGAACAAACGGAGGAATTGAGAACGACGACGCGGCGGTACTTTTGGACTAGAACATTTCACGACGATGCTTCTGCTCCTCCGGGCCGACACTGACAGAATTTTCGTGCCGTTGAACTGTACGGGCTGGGGTAGGGCCGAAAAAAAATATTACCTGATGCAAGTGCTGCTGTCCCGAAGGGCTGACAGTCGGTAGTTCTTGAATGAGAAAGGTCGTCGTCGCAGGTAGCAATGCCGCCGGCACCGTTTGCGTTTCTTGTGTACGACGCGACGGTGGCGCCGATCTCTCGGCACGATCGCGTACCCTCTCGAGATACGAGACGACCTCCTCGACTTTGAGATCATTTTGCAGGTAATCCTTGCGCGGTGAATGATGATGATGATGACGCGCTCGTGTTTCATCTCCCATTATTCGCGACGAGTGAAGTTCCACGAAATGTTCGGCAACGTCCCTCGGACCACCGCCCATACAGTCACCTGTTTCGAGGTCAGAGATAGGGCTTGATTGACAATATTATCTTTCGGTAATTACTCCGGCTGAACGGTTCGGTAATAGTGAGCCGATATGAGGGAACGTACCCATGCTACGTGATCTGTTTAGGGGGGGAGGGAGGGGGTCTTCAAAATACCACGCTTGGTCACAGGGGCGGGGGGTGGGCTTAGGTTTTTGTCACGTAGTCAATATCCTCTGGGGAAATCTCGCACTTTTTCGAGCTCATATACACTCAGTCAAAAAATTAAAGGAACAGAAAAATTTGCGAGATTTTTCAGCGATTTTCCAAAGGCTGTAACTTTGTTACTTTTGATCGAAAATTAAAAAAAAAAAAATAATTTTGAAGCTTGAATCTTTTAGTTTCGGAATCTCGAGGCAATAAAATTTTTTGGGCACCACCCTCGACGCAGTCGAAAGAAATATCACGGCATAAATTTTTTCGAAATTTTTGCTTTTTTCAAAACAGTCGTTGGGCTCCAAACAAATTTTTTTTTTCCAAATTTAGATTTTTTTTTAGCTTTCACGCTCATTAAACAAATGCAAATTTGAGAGAGAAAAAAAGAAAAACTTTTTTTTTTTCATTTTTAACACCATTAATTGGTCGTTAAAGATCAATAAACGTGCTCCTTCAATTTTTTTAAAAGGCTCAACCGATTGTTTCAAACATTGGCATGTTTTTAAGGTATATGTATATTGAGCTAAAAAAAACCTGAAAACATTGGTATTTTTCGCTATATCTGCAAGGTTGTGCCGGATTTCTACAACAAGAAAAAAAGCTATTTTTTTTACTTTTTCAAGTCAAAATTAAGCATCGAAATTTGTTTCTTCGTTTATGACACGAACAGGCACTTATAGAGGGTAAATTTAAGTTTCCGAAACTCACCTTTTACTCGCTGCACGATCATTAATTTTAGAGATATTGAAATTATTAAAAAAATGACGAATTTTTGTTCAATCGCCGATATCTCAGCGAAAAATGATCGTAAAACAAAAATAAAAAAAGCAATTTGAAGCCAAAGAACCCAGCTAAACGATCCATAGACTGGTTAAGCTCGAAAGAAAATTTTGGAGCCCAACGACTGTTTTGAAAAAAGCAAAAATTTCAAGAAAAATTTTGCCATGATATTTCTTTCGACTACGTCGAGGGTGAGGCCCAAAAATTTTGTTTTGTCTCAATATTCCGATTCAAGCTTTAAAATGCTTTTTCTTTATTTCGACAAAAATTAACAAAGTTACAGCCTTTGGAAAATCGCTGAAAAATCTCACAAATTTTTCTGTTCCGTTAATTTTTTGACTGATTGTGAGTGTAGATATGCACGCACTCTTGGCGTCACGCGGCAAGCGCCGTATTAATATTTAAAGACAAATATGAGCCAAATTAATTTGTTTTTAACTTTCTGTTTGCAAAAAATGGTTTAAAACCATATTTATGAATTACTACGTGAAAACTAGAGGGGTAAAGGGGGAGGAGGGGGGGGGGTCTTGGCATATACTACGGGTGGTCACCGAGGGGGGGGGGGTAAAAATGGTACAAAATGGGTCACGTAGTATGGGTACGTTCCCTAAGATAATACGGCACATTCTTTGTTCGATATCACCGAAATCCTTTGTTCCGTCGACTTTTAAAAGTTGCATGCTTGGTCCGTGATCGATTCTAAATCTTGCGGGTCACGAATTATCGGCATAAATTTTATTTCGGCTCGATAAAAATAATTGCTCTCTATTTCCGGTGAACGAAGAAGAGGCTCGGAGTGCGGCTCATTCTTTTCTTGATTTCGCGCAGCTTTTTCGATCTATCGATTCGATAAAAATTTAAACCTGTTTCAAGATCGATCGTCGATCGATGGGAAGAAAAAAAATTTGAAAAATCGTATCTCGAATCGATGAAAATCATTCTTCTTCGGGCGGCTAATCGTACAATCCGAATTATTTTTCGATCCACTTTTTATCAATAATTTCAAAATAAATTCGATATGTACATTCGAATCGAAGGCTTTGCACTGTTGTAATTTTGACTATCGCTCACCGCACTCGTAGCATCGCCAGGTGGTTTTGCCCGCGTGATAAGCAGCTATTCTGCTACCGTCAGTACCTTTCAACGGTTCGTCCTCGCAGGTCCAATTTCCATCGTCGCTACCGTCAGTACCGTGATCCGTGTCGTCCTCGGTCTTGTAGGAAACGGATGTCTCGAACTCATTTTGCACGCTCGAGGCTGTTGACATTGAAGAAAATGTAGGAAAATTCTTTTTGACGATATCCTCTTTCTTTTTTTGCTTACTTATAATTAAGGGGACAATTTATTTGAGGCAAAGTATTTTTTTTCTCAGTATTACTCACTTCGATGATCGGGGTCGTCACCGTACAATTTCCGTGTAATTTCCTTGAACATATCCTCATAGCAGTCGAGTCTGCCGATTCCGGCGCCGCTGCTTTCCATCCTCGCAAAGTCCTCTTATGCCGGCGACAGGGAGGAATCTTCGAAAGTCCAAAACCCGAAGTAAATCCCACCACCCTTAGCGGGAGGGATCGTAATTTTTGGGGTTCTTATATATGTATATATATGGGTCCTTCGACCACTCCTACCTGGAACAAGACGCATAAAATTTAAGCACCATGTATTTTTCGTTGGTAGGTCGTAGGGTGGAAAAATTTTCCTTTAAGAAGGATTAATATGATTATTATTGGAAGACACTTCACAAACGATGAAATTCATTTAACCACTGATTTACCATATTTATCAATCGGTACAAATATTTATCCAGGTATTTTTTTAAATGTTAATATATACTGGATTTATAATTTATTATAAAATATAAAGGTGAGAATTCATATAACGTCTTATGGAAATCGCGCGATCTTTTGTTTGAAAAAAATGTTTCCATGTACTTTTTCGATGCCCATTGATCCAATAATTTCTCCAAAAACTCAATATTTTATAATTATCATCAAAATCATTTTGCAAAGAGTTTTTTTCACTTTTTCTCACGAATAGATTTTTTTTCGACAAAAACTTTGCATGATTCGAAATCAGCGGTAAATTTTCGACGAAAATAAGGTTTTTTAACAATTAAAAAAAAAAAAAATTTTTGTTTATTTTTGGCCGACTTTTTAGAAACTTCAAAATAGCGAAATTTCAAGTTCTCATAACTTTTTTTCTGTTTGACCGATTCCAAAATTTCTTTTTCGTACTCAAAGGGTGTCACTGAACTTAGAGAATGGCGTTTGGATCATTCTGATAACTTAATTTTTGTACAAATGACAGCACTTTGAAAAACGCCGAAAAAAATGGAAAGGGGTATGTATGCAAAAATTTGCAAAAATCGATGGTTCAACTTTAAAAATCTGCCGAAAGTCTAAAAACTATCCGAATTTAATGAACCAAGTGGGCTTTTGAAGCTTTAACGATTACGAAGAGAATAGGCTAAAAAAATGGACGACATTCAATCTGAAAAAAAAGTTATAGTTATTTTAGCAAACCGATCAAAATTTGGCGAAAATGCAGAAATTTTTTTTTTTTAATTTATATTTTTTTAACCTTATATCTATGTATTTTGCCCCCCTGAACACGAATCAACTAATAGTTTTTTCAAAAAATCAAAATGTTCATGAATTTTTATTAAAACCATGGCTGGTAATCAGTAGTAAATTTTCCACAAAAACATGGTTTTGTAACGATTGAAAAAACAATTGTTTATTCATTTTCTTCACTGAGCACAAATCTCCCAACGATATGCCAAAAAAAAAAAAACGCGTGAAACTTCAATATTAGATAGAGATGCGCGAATTGGATTTAAGTGGGACGTAGAAAATGAAACGATACTGCAGCAGAGACCGCCAAGATTTCCCACGAGTATATTTGCGCGTAATCATCCTTCTTCCCTTTACTTCCTCGGTATCCTCGCGTCAAAATTAAATCCTCGGATAAACGGTCGAGTTCCTTATATATATTTCAGGTGAGCCAAGCACTCATATACCCCAGAGTACTTTTATACCTCGAGTTATAGTATGTACTTATTTTTATTTATCATTTTTCACGTCATCGTTTCGAGCCATTTCCACCTTTCAACGACACCCTCTTATCGCTATTTACCGAATAAATTCGTCGCTTCTTATCAAGCAGTGGTGATGATTAAAAAATTCCCTCTAAATGAATAAAAATTTTAATATTTTTTAAATTAAAACGAGAACCAATTAATTAATTAATTAATTAATTAATTAATCGAGATTATAGAAATATCTATCGGTGTTGAAAGATTTTTTGAACAACAAGCAGTTTTCATAAATTATTTTTTAAAAAATTGCTTCAATAAGCGTAATGACGATGACTAATGTAATTATTATTCTGATTTAACAACGATAAAAATAGTTGGTGAATGTATTATTTAATCACAGCCTCGGTTTAATTGTCACGATAATTATCATCGTTCATGTATTGACACCATTATCGTTGTATACAAACATAACAGCTTGCGAGGTGGAGAAGATTTCAACGTCAGTGACAATAATATTACAACATCGATCGTCCTCGTTACACGCGAAACCCCGACGTTAACGATATTTTCATAATCGGAATACGTGTCGAACCCACCACATTCAAATCGTTCTTGCATAAATAATATTCAGCAACCGAATGACAATCATACGATGCATTCCAGATAAAATCAACGAGTCTGTCATGGCCGCCATATTTTATTTCAATTAAACTACAAAGTGTAATGTAAAAAAAAACATCTTGCTTATTTTCTTAATTTTTTTTTGAAATTTCTTGGACGGCAATAAAAAAAAATTAACTTGACGGAGCCTTTCGAGCAAAATTTATATCTTTTTTTTATCAATTTGTGAAATAATAATAATACACTAAGAAAAAAAATCGTTGAATGTGTAAAAACGTTAGTGGAATAAGTGCAACTAAATATTTATTTGGTCTAACTAAATAATTAGTTTCTTGAATAATTCCGCGCTTCTTTTGACCGAAATATTGTTCAGGCAAAAAAATGTTGAATTGTACAACTAAATATTTAGTTGAATGTACTCAACTAACGATTTTGCACATTCAACGATTTTTTTTCTCAGTGTAATAATTTCAAAAATGTGCGGAATCGCGTGATAATAAGTAAACTCACAGCGGGAAAATAATCCGTCAATTTGACATTAATAAGCGCCTCACGGCCAAGAGATATCTATAGAAATTGCATCGAATCCATTTGCTCGATGAATCGTTATATTAGACAACAGAACAGACTCTATATAATGCCAATATAAAGTGACAATCATCGAATATGTCACGTGCAATGATTGAACGAGCTAGACCACGATTCATCGTTCTCTTTCATCGAATTTCCATATATTTCGTATGTATCGATACATATTAAAAGATTATGAAATTCGTAATTATTGAAAGTCCACTGAAAGAAATTTTATTGCAATATTTGTTTTTTTTTTTGCAGAAAAAAGTACAATAAAATATAGCAATTTAGGGACAATCGAGGTACAATCGTAAATATTCCTATAATAATAGGACATTATGCTATCTCTATATCTATTAATCTATGTATCTATATATCTATATCTCTATATCTTGAAAAGCAGTAATTCTTGCTTTTCAAGATAAAATTAATAGATATAGAGATAGCATAATGTCCTATTATTATAGGAATATTTACGATTGTACCCCGGTTGTCCCTAAACTGCTATATTTTATTGTACTTTTTGTTACGCGAAAAACCAAATATTGCAATAAAATTTGTTTCAGTGTATTGATCAAAATAAACACAAATAATTACGAGTAAAAAACACATTGCGATTAAATTACGAAATTTGTTTGGACGAAAAAGTTGGCAATCTTTTACAAAATTAATCTCGGACAAATTTACGAATCGAATTTTTAGCCGGAGACGGGTATTTTTTTCGATTGAATGAAATAAATTTTTTTTCCATCTCTAAAAGAAATCGCTGGATACAGAATGGTAAAAAAATTCTAAAATCCTGAAAAAATAGGCATGGTCATTTTTTTCAAAGACACAAACTTTTTTGGCCCCGTTTACGACTGGCCAATGAAAAAAAAATAAAGAACAAATTGCATGCGTTGTAAAAAAACGTAATAAATCATCGGTAGTATTCCTCCGCTGCCCTCCGCTTCTCAACCAGTGTGGAATGTACTTCACTGCGGATGAACTACGAAACGCGAATGCTCATGTTTCTTTTCCACGTCCCTCTGTTCCCTGCCCTCGTAAACTGAAGCTAACAGTCGGCTAACAGCTACTTCGTGAAAATAAATGCGAGAAAAAGCGCCAAACTTTTATTTTTTTCATTTTATTTTCACCGAGCTCTTTCTTTATTACAGCTGTTAATATTTTTTTTCCCGGCGGTCTCGTGAGCTCGAGAGATCAATTATTTCTTTAATCCGTGAATTTAAAAAAAATTCCTATTTACCGGAATTAAATTTGAGCATGTTAAATTTTGCAAAAAGCAAATTCATCCTCTTATGAAATGGACCAAAAGTTTGATGAAAAAACTAAGGTTTATTAATAATAAAAAAAAAAATTCATCGAGTATATAAAACAATAATAAAGTTTTCGCACATATGATACGGCAAGTGATGGAAGGACAAAAACGGCTCAAGGCGTTGGTGTATTGATCCGTGGAGGGATGGTTGGACGTGCGGGTGTACAAACCCTCCCCGACGAAATTGCGCACGCATATCAGCCTGGACGATAAAGATTGGTGGAGCACGCGAAGCTCCATCTTGCCAGCCCAGACTCGCGCACAATCGACAACCAAGCAAGATATTCCGTGTTCGTCCATCGACGAAAAATGTCGAATTATTTTTTGTACGTATATGTATTATGTAGCGTGTAGCAAAGAAGCGCAACATGTAAGGTGCGATGTCGCTTCGCGAGGGGACACGAAGTAGCACGAGGACGTTTCGATCGGTTCATTTTGGAGGGGATCAGGCCATACTCGGGTTAAGCGAAATAGGGGTGGAGAAAGAGAGCGATGAGACAGAGAGGGATAACCACCCTGAAACTTTCCCACTTTCTATACAAACAATGCTCTCGTTTTTATACAAACATTTAGGTTAGTCACTTTTATCGGAATTTTATCTCCTGGCCTGTCTCAGTCTTGGAATTAGTTTGGGAAAATAACTACATTTTCTTAAACTCATGCTCCGATGAAAGTATGATAATTTAACCTAATAATTTTCCTTTTTACATATGTACAACATCGTTGTTTTTACTCAAACAAATTGTTCCAGCATTTATCTAGAATTAATTTTTCCTTCATCAGAATCATTTTCCTCAATCGTAAATTCTTACGACTTCGGTAAAGATCAAGTAAAAATTTATCAACAACAATAACAATTTCTACCGTAAAAAAAAACTAAACGATCAGAATACAGTTTGGATCGACCGTGGAACTAAATCCCGGTACAATTTGCTAATTTCCACGCTAAAACTGACTAACGTGACCTCAAATATCACGCTATTGCGCATGTGAGCCAAATAAAGAGAAGCCAGAGCCACAAAAGCAGACGAACGATGGATCTGTCGGTAGTACAGGAATCGTCCGACAGAGGGGAGTTTTAACGATTGCAAAAGGGGGAAGCTCGTACAGAATTGCGCTCTCTCTCTCTCTCTCTCTCTCTCTCTCTCTGGAGGGCAGAAGGATACCAAGAGCGTGCACGCCACAGGATAAATCAATATTTCCCTCCACCATGAGAAAACGTAGAATCGTACAAAGAGGGAGCGAAGCGAGGGACGCTCTTTCGCCCCCCTCCCCCCGCCCGACTACCCTCTTCGCGTTTTCCCACCCCTTCGATACTCCAAGACAGATGTGCGATCGAGGGTCTCCGTACCCCGAGACGGAGATTCCTCCCTCTCCCCAACATCCCTTCTAAAAGATTCCGCTCGTGTTCAGCCAACTTCTTCGAGAAACGAAAAATAGCTACCTCGGTGCAGAGTCGAGCCAATAAAATTGATACTTTGTTTCAATATACATCTTTTCCAATATCGAATGTAATCGTTCCGCATGGGCTGTACAGTTTGAAAGAATGACTCACAATCTGTGAGAAAACGTTTTGAGAACCTCTGATACGTTCTTGGCGCCATTCAAATTCGTCAGAAAATTATATCAGGACAGTGGGCCAGATTCCAAGGACAACGAATGCCTCCAGGTATCCCTCGCTCCGTTATACGGTCTTCGAACGAAGGCACCAAAGCCTCTTTGCCTCATTCCCCTCCGCCGCCGCCCCTCCGGGCTGCTTATCCCTCTTCTCTCCTTTCGTGGCTCGACGTATATCTTTCGCCGACTCTTCCTCCACCAACGCGGTATATACGCCATTGCTTTTCCCGTTCTATCGGTAGTTTTTTCTTTTTCTATTTTTTCCTTCGTTTCTCTTCCTCTCATATTTTGCCCTACCGAGTGTGTTTCGTCTCGGAAGCTAAACGTCGGGGACCAGAGGAGAGAGACGAAGGAAAAAGGGTGGAGGACAAATGTAGTGAAAGAAATACGCAGATTCTCCGCCTCTCTCTCTCTCTTTCTCTTTCTCCATCTCACAGGAAAGATACATCAAGAAAAAGAAAGATGAACTTGCGAAGAGAAGCCATACGCGCCTTTTACCGCGCCGGGAGTGGAGAGAGGCGCCGACGCACAAGCCCACACGTGTACGCGATATGAAGTATTTCACACGAAATAGATTTACCTCTGACCTTTGTCCATTCGGATTATAATTTTGAAGAAAAATATATTATCATCAGGAGTATTTCTAGACGGTAATCTTTTAAGATATTCATTCGGATTTATCACACATAGCGAATTCATTGATGTCTGTATAATAGTAAAAATCTTTTGAGATGGCCTAGAAATGAATTTTGGTTTTGTAAAAGAAAATAAGACTCGGTACGAGGATTCGAGCTGGTACGTCCACTTCGCTTGGCGTCAAAAATAATTAGTCAAACAAAATTTCCCCTCGTTATGACTCGAGCCTTCGTTGAATATCACCGTCTCAACATCAGCTTAAATTTCAAAGCTTCAATGGGAAATTGAGTCGTGCCTGTATAGTTGAAAAAAAAAATTGGGTGAGTGTGAGATAAATCGATCGAATGATGGATTCCATAGTGCGAGAGTCAAGTTTGTTCTCGCTTGGCCACGAGACCCCGAGTGCTTACCCCCACCTTTGGACATTGACCGATCGAGCTGCCGCGTCGCGGCCGACAACCGTACCAATAACGTCGCGCGCGTGACGCCGCACAATGGTGCCAGAGAGAGGGAGATACAAACGTGGGATGTCGAGAGCGCGGTGTAGAAAGAGAGAGGGATCTCCTCGTCGCCAGAGGCCACCCTCAATACCACGAAAAAATTCGACGCGTACACGCGAGTGAAGATCGAACACGCAACGACTCGTCGAGAGAGAAAGCGAGCGAGAGACAGAGAAGACGGTAAACTCACACAAACGCACAATGAAATGTTTGCAGGCGGCATCAGCGTCGTCCGCCAGCCCGCGCCACCCGAAACTACCGGCCTCAGCCACGGAGAAAACCAAGCTGTTTCAGCGGCACACTGTGTGTATTTGACACGACGTTGTAACACCGAAAAGTCTCAACGAAGCAAACCAATTCCCTCTGACCCCTCCCGGAGAATATTGAATATTTTTTTGCACAATCGAAGACCAAAAAAACAAAGTCCGTCCGAGAATCCACGAATACCAGAGATAAGGAGAATTCATCGAGGATTTTAACGCGGAACATCCCGATTGCGAGTGTGAATCGATGCAGCGCGACATGTAAAAGTGCGAATGACGCACGATGGGAAAGAATGAAAATGAGTGTGGAACGATATATTGAGCGGGGAAAATGTAACATTCGTTTGTTCGAATCGTGAGTGAGGGGAATTCGGTGAATCGCGGGAAAGAAATACGTGTGACAGAGCCAAGCTTCGATTACAACTGAAAATTACACGAAAATTCACGGTATATAGAATTTCTCTCAACGCAGATACCCTCGCACACACACACACACACACACACACACACACACACACACACACACACAAGCCAGTTTATGACACCGCGGCTTATCGCGATGCGTGGCGCACTTGGCAGCGGTGTAAGCGATAGACATAGACATCTGCCCGTTGAAAACCGCGACGATAACATTATTGTACGCTGCTCGTCACATCGACTCTCGCCGTACAAAATAAGTTAAATAATAATTATTTTTTTGCTTCACTTACCCAGATACACGTGATTTCCGTTTGTCATATATTCGCGTCATCAACGAATACTCGTTCGTTTTCCGCCCGTTATCATTGTCAGCTCACACAAACGCGCACATACTCACACACACACGCACACTCGCACGCACACACAGAGTTTCGGTTCTTCGCCGGTTGAACACGATTCACCAGGCACACACGGAAACGGAGCGTCGGGTAGCTCGATGCAACGGCAAGACCACGGCAAAAGGGGGTTGCCGCACGGGAAATAAAGAAACGGTAGGAACAACAACGAGCGCGGTAATAGGAAAAAAAAAACTTGATGTACGTGACACGACGAATTGAAGAAAACGGTTTTTGTGACGCGACGCAGGCCGATTCGTACGGGTTGCAGGTTGTTTCCTCGACGGCAGTCGGGTGGCGAGTGGGTGGGCAGGCGGGGTGGAACTGTGGGTGGGTGGGTGGCAACTGTGTGGGTGGAGTGGGGTGAGAAAGGGAAAGAGAGAGAGAGAGGATCCCCGCCGATACATACTACCCCCTCGCCCATTCAATCCTCCGGCATTAGGGGGAGACCGACGAGAAGAGAGAGAGAGAGAGATAGATAGAGAGAGAGAGAGAGAGAGAGAGAGAGAGAGAGAGAGAGAGAGAGAGAGAGATAGAGAGAGAGAGAACGTTTACTCGTCACACACAAACTCTCCTCTCGCCCACAGTCCCTTTTTCAATCTATCTCACTCTCTCCCGCTCGTGTGAATCGAGCCCCCGGGGTTGTCATGCCTCTCTCTCTTTCTTAAAATGCGTACGTCAGACCTGCGCAGACTTGTGTGTGCGTGTTTCCATACACACGCGTGTGTGTCTGTGTTTATGAGGGTCTAACTTCTATGTTGGCTCCGTGTCTGTATCCTGGTCGAGTGAGGGTTTTTCCATGCGTATGCGTGTTTGCGTGTGCGTGTGCGTAAGTCTGCCCCGCTGGTGCTGCTTCGTGCGTTTCGACCGCTCGCTCGTTCCTTTTCGTCCCTTTTGGTCCCTTTCGTGCGTGAGACCAGACCCTGCGTACATACGTGTACGCGCAGTCCTTGCTTGATGTACATTTTTACAGAATCACCGGTAAGAGTTACTCCGACGATGAGTTGGAAAAAGTATTTAGCCCCGTTGACTCGTATTTTTTTCCTCCGAAATTGCCAAACAACCGTCTCTGAGCTTGTAGCCTGGATAACATGGAAAATTTAGCCCGCTACGGAGGCATGCCTTTGAATTCAGCTGTCTCTGCGTTAAGGAGGTTCCATCGCCATAATCATAATAGTATATGGGCCAAAAGACCAATTATGGACGTCGGATCCGGCCTCACCCCTTCAGATCTTTTCGCATTTTTTTTAGCTGAAAGTCCTCATTGAAAAATACATTCCTAATTTTTTTCAAATTTTTTCCCCTTTACCTTTCGCAGTATTCCGTCTAGCTTTACAATTTTCGTTTTATTCATTATGATCTGCCATCTTCCACCACAATAAAAAAAAAATTCAAAAAATAGGCTTTTTGCCTGAAAAAGTCTCAGCTTTTCAAAAATAAATATTGTTTTTTTGTTCATGCACTTGGAAAGCTCTTATAATTTAACTTAAAATCTAAAAAACTGTTTTTTGGCCGTGGCCTAAAATTTGAAAAATTTTTCAATTTTTTTTTCGAAAAGCTGAGACAATTTTACATGGAATTTATATTTTCCGAGATGGGTTCTCCATAAACATACGAGAAATGAATGAACAAATATTAATTTTATTCATTTTTTTTGCCATCTTCCGTTACGATAAATTTTTTTTGAAAAAATACGTTTTTTGAGTAAAAAAGTCTCAGCTTTCCAAAAAAAAATTGCTTTTCCGATAGTGCCTGTGAAAAGCTCTCAAAATCGAGTTTTAAATCTAAAAAGCTGTTTTTTAGCCATTGCCCATATTTTGAAATTTTTTTCCATGTTTTTTTCGAAAAACTGAGAAAATTTCACATAACATATGTCATTTTCAAGGTGGGTTCTAAATAAACACACGAGAAATGAATTAATAAACACTTTTTAATCAATTTTCTCGTATGTTTATTTAGCACCGACCTTGTAAATGACACATGTTACGTAAAATTTCTTTAGCTTTTCGAAAAAAACATGGAAAAAAATTTCAAAATACGGGCAATGGCTAAAAAACAGCTTTTTAGATTTAAAACTGGATTTTGAGAGCTTTTCACAGGCATTATCGGAAAAGCAATAGTTTTTTTGGAAAGATGAGACTTTTTTACTCAAAAAACGTATTTTTTCAAAAAAAATTTATTCTAACGGAAGATGGCAAACAAAAATGAATAAAATCAATTTTTACTTAAGTATGATTGTTAAGAAAGTTCATACGAATTTTAAACAATTAAACTTGGAATTTATCTAACGCATGAGAAACGATGGAACCTCCTTAAACACATGCCCGAACGTGTTTTGTGGGTCCTCATCTCGGTGACGGCGTCGACGCCGATGGAACGGAAGATATATAGATATAAAGAGAGAGAGAGAGAGAGAGAGAGAGAGAGAGAGAGAGAGAGAGAGAGAGAGAGAGAGAGAGAGAGAGAGAGAGAGAGAGAGAGATTCTGCGTGTGGGAGGGTCTGGACAGGCATTAAACCCTCACGGGATAGGGAGGGTGCGTTTTACAACAGAAGGAAGTTGCGTTACGGGAGACAGCGGAAAGCAGCAGCGTAGAAGTCGCCCCACTCTGCCACACGGTAGAGACAAAAACTCGAAAATGCAGGAATGTATTTACGCCGAATGGCTTGGAAAGTAAGGAGCAAATTCGAGGGTTGAATGAGTGGGAGGAAGAAGAGAAAAAAAAAGAAGCGAAAAGGGGTAGTAAATTATTCTACCTCTACGTGGAGAAATCCACGCAGAGAAAAGTATATTTATTATTGTACTTTCATTTTCTTCGCTACATTTATTCTCGGAAGAGCGGGTTAGGTTTATTGTATCAGTGCCCCTGCTCTTTCCGCTGTTGTGGATTAATAGCTGTGGGAAAGTAACAGCCCCCTTGTGCCGCTCGAAACTTCTCAGTATTCCCGCGGGGGTGGTTTTCTCGGAATACCGGGATAACCCCGTTCCAAATTCTCATCGTTCGTTCGATATTATTTTTTCATCCACCGAGAAAATCAACTATCACGATTCTCCGCGAAGACACGCGAATTGTATTTAATAAAACATACAAAACACGAGTTGAATGTATGAAAATAATGAATCACCGATGAAAAATTAAGATAAATTGATTCGATATCATTCTAATGAATATAAAACGCGATACCTTGCAATATCCACGATTCATCGATTCATTTGTTTCCACAATGGACAGCGTGAAAGGGATTCTAACGACTGACGGTTGAACCGCGTGAATGTTGCAGTTTGCAAGGACACCGCGTAAATGCGCGAGGGCAGCACTGGATCGAGTCGACGGCTGCTCCGGCGGATCTCTTCATTGCTCTTCGAGACAGCGTTTGAGAGTACGGAGAGTAGATCACTACTGTATCGACAAGAATATTTCGGAATACCGTGTGGAAGAAACTTATACGGTATAAGTTTTAGGTACAAGTTATGCCCCGATATTTAAACGCGTGGATTAGAATTATGGAGGTCGAAACTTTCGCAGATTGTGCCTTGACTCGCTGGATATCGGTTCAAATTTAAAACACAGTGCTATCTAGCAGGCCGAACTACGGTCCCTTCCGCCCATGTACAGAGTAGCCACCTCTGGATAACATTTTACCGCCCAAGTTTTTCCATGTATCAGCGCCATCGTAATATACTTCTACTTTATCCATCAACGTCAGTAATCTTCTTTGGAACGATAATTTTACAATCCGTACTTCACCGCGAATACGTTCGCATTCGTGATACGGAAGAAAAAAAATCGTTTCAATAACGCAAGTGGGATGAACGTACAAAAGCGTATAATAAATCTTGCTTCATTTTCCATTTTCTCAAAGCTCTTCGCGCATCCCACTCCGTCGACACCCACAGGATGCTGATATCAACCCACAACTCGGCTGGGAAAGTAAGAAAAATACGTGCTCTACCGCGTGTTGCGCAAGTGTCGGGTATGAGAATCGAAAAACATCGTCGACTCGCGTACTTCGTGAAAATCTATTTATAATCCAAGCGTTCTGTCTCCTCCTCCATATTTCTCTCTTCCATCCAAAAAGTCATTACAGAGAATGGAATATCGAAGAATTCCACAGAGATTACATTACATCTTCGCGGTACCCGCTCAACGGCACTCGATAAGTATGATTTAGGCAATTTTTTGTTCATGCCGTTCGCAACATCTTGCGCAATATATTTCATTCGAGGATCAATAAAGTGACTGGAAGATCGGAGAAAAAGAGGCAAGGAAAAAATATATTAGGAGAAAAATGAGGCGTTTGCGAAAGGGTAAGATGAAGAGGAAGAGGAGAAAAGCCGAATAACAAAGAATAGAAGATAAACGGTAGACACCATGCAACGGCGTCAGGATTACGGAACGATGGCAGGATGTCCAGCGGTCAGGAAAATCTGGAAAACCGGGAATTGTCAGGGAATTTCATAGGTCTGGAAATGTCAGGGAAAAGTCAGAGATTTTTCCAATTTTTCGGGATTTTTTCCCATCGCTCAACTTTTTTTGTCTAAATAATGTCGATGCTTTTTTATTTTCGATCCAAAATACACGCTATGAACCTCTGAATAACGAAAAAAAAACTTTGACCATCTGCCAGAGTAACGGATCAGCGAAAGTTGATTTGCGAATAGACAAGCTTTAGGGGGTCAACAAATCATGATTTTCTGGTTCTATTTGTCTTTGTAAACATCTCAAGTTCTTATATCAATGGGAAACCGTGACCGCTGATCACGTATACTACCGGCCAAAAGGGGAAGAATTCATTTTGAAGGGGAAGAATTTGGCTTTATTTCCTGATCTTTTAATTATTTTTACAAATTGTTTTTAGATTTGGACTCTATTTTGAAAACAGCAGTTTTTTGGGTTTTTTCCCCCTCTCTTCTAGAGGAAATTTTTTAAATATATTTTTACGATTGGATTCATAAAGAGGAAAGTTTGAGCATCAATTTCTTTTTTTTTTAACTTTGAGCGATTTTTTTCCCCAAAGTTATTCTGTTTTTTGTGAAAAAAGAGGAAATTTAAAAAATCCCGTATAACACAAAAACAAAGAGGGTTCATGAAAAACTTCAAAACAGCAAAAGGTTGCGTCTGTCTTTGTTGAGTTAAGAGGAATTTTTTCAGATTTTTTTTTCGAAATTTTTTTTTCTCATGTTGAGGCTGGAAAAAAAATTACTGATAAAAAATGAAAGTAGATTCCAATATGTTGAAAATGGTAAATTCAAGTATTTTTCCCTCTTGAAATTTTATCAATAATCCCATAATTCTCGAGTTATGGTAATTGGATGATCTGGGAAAAAAAATCTGAAAAAATTCCTCCGCTCTCAAAAACCAGACGCAACTTTTTGCTATCTTGAAGTTTTTTATGAATCCTCTTTGTTTTCGTGTTATACGGGATTTTTCAAATTTCCTCTTTTTTCACAAAAAACAGAATAACTTTAGAAAAAAAATCGCTCAAAGTTTTTTAAAAAAGGAAATTGAAGCCCAAACTTTCCTCTTGATAAATCTAATAGTGAAAATGTATAAACAAAATTTCCTCTGGAAGATGGGCGCACCTGAAGGGAGGGAAAAAGGTGAAAAACAGCTGTTTTCAAAATAGGGACCTAATCTAAAAACAAATTGTAAAAATAATTTAAAAAATTAGAAAATGAATTCTTCCCCTTTAAAATGCCGCTTGTTAAATTAGTATACATTGACTTCCGGCGAAATGGCATAACAAAACGATCCAGACCTTTTTTGAAGTTTTGTCTGGAAACTTTTCACCGGTAGTGTAAATGCAACGAAAAAAATTAAATTCCGACGAGAAACAGGTGAAAAGACTGTTTTGTGCAATTGTAGACTCAGAATAAGGAAATGATATGTCGTAGGGGGCAAAATAAAATTACATTATCTTCAGTATTTCGTCAAGATACAATCACAATTATATCCACAACGAAAAAGTAGAGAATATTTTTTTAAAACATTTTTGAAACTTTTCAAGCCTCTCAAAATGGTTTTTGGCACAAATTGTTCAGGGAACAATTATGCTTTGGCTCTGGTAAACCGGGAAAAGTCAGGGAATTTTTTCTCATAAGACTGCTGGACACCCAGGAAGGTGGCAAGTTTCTCCCTCTTGTTATTCTCAGAATTCACCAAGTGTTACAATCCATGATACAACCAACGGTTAATGCATAATCAATCCAGATTGTGAGGCAACGTGCAGTCATGCGTTTTTTGTTTTTTGTAAACAGTGTGAATCGCCATTTAAAGGAGAGGAATTATTCGAGAATGGAGGAATATCGGTGATGGTGATGGTCGGAGAAGCGCAAGACGCCTCTCGCGAGTGTAGAGCCGGTCGTTCGCTTAATTACAGAATCCGTGAGTAGCGTTGCCACTGGTTGAATGAAACGAAAGAGGCCGTAAGCTTACGGCGCCATATTCGCATGATTTACGATCCGAAAACTCTCGATAAATCAATCGACAAACGGTTTCCGGAATGATGATAAATTTGGGTGAAAAAAAACCGGTTCAATGCGCCGGAGAAGGAAATAACAAACGTTCTCTCGGGTCCTTCCGGAGTTAAATAGCCTGAAATAAAAGAAGCACACGCTGGAGGGGGAAAAGAAGAGTAGCGAGAATAAAAGAGCAATTGCAACAACCCCTCCGAGCTGTCCCGTCTCAACATCTTCAGTCATACGATAATGGCTGCGACTAAATGAGGCCTCGCACGATACATACTATAATATGCAACAATATGTAGAGGAAAAAAATAGTGAAAAATTATATTTGACCAAGACCGAAAGCTTGATTATGACATAGCGTGAGAAAAATTGATCATGGAGAAGATAAACGGAGACGATGACAACGAACGAGCCAATGATATATATTTGTATGTTGGTCAGTGATTTTAATGATGCACCTTCAGCGTACTCAGCTCCGACTCAGGAACACTGAAAAAAAGTCTACGCGCTTGACGCTCTCTGCCCCGCCGGCGTTTTAATCGTCATCGTTGTCCCCGTCAATTTTCAGTGAACCGTTCTTGCACAGGGATAGCATCGGAGCAAGAGCGCGTTGAAACAGGCGAATTATACGCCGGCGAGTGTCGAGATAACACGCAGCATCATTGAGCAAAGTGATTCGGAGGTTGTCAGTGTGCCGAGGGTGGTCGAACCCTTGAGGCTCGGGTTCGTGACCTCGTGGAGTTCCAACGAGTTTCTCTACCTTCGCGGATGTACCTTCGACCTTTGTCGCATACTCCGTTACACGGGTGAGGGGTAGAGATGAACAAGGCAACGGAAAATGAACCGTGAGGGACGCGTGAACTTTGTGATATTATACACAAGGTTCACTGAAAATTGCTGCAATGATAATGGAAAAGTGCGGTCAAAGATGATCCACGAAATTGTCTGATATTCCTCGAACAAAAGGAAAATCGAAGAGCGAGTAGCAATTCGTAACTCGCGTCGGTCAGTTACTTCGTGATCTATATTCAAGTTGGTAATAATATCAATGGTGATGAAAATATAATCCAGAGAAGCAAATTTTCTCGAGTGAACGTGAAACGTCGAGCGAGAGTATCTCGGCTTGCGAGGTCGGCCGCCCGCCAATCGATACGGCACGGCCTGACGCTCGTTTTGCCTCGAAAGCTCCGTACACTCCCGCAAGCTTCCACCACTACCATCACCGCTACCACCACCACCGTCATCAACGGAACCACCGCGCCCCCTCGTTCGAAAGACCATCAGCGGCGTTGGCGGCGACGGTAGCCAGCCAGCCAGGCAGCACCAGCGCGCTTTTCGCCTCGTCGTGCTATCCTCTCCACCGAGTAAATCCACTCTCTAACCGCCCGAAACTCTATTTTTACTTCTCCCTTACCGCCTGACGTTTCTGTTGCCGCTGTTACTACAACCGCTGACTGTTACTACTCGTGGGACCAGCATCGTCGCGTCAAACATCCGTATCTCCGACGACGACGACGACGACGACGACGACAACAACGACAGTGACGACGACGACGACGACGACGACGACGACGACGACGACGACGACGACGATGACGACGACGACGACGACGACGACTGTTACGACGATGACGAAAAACGACGAAATACCACGCCGGTCTACCACTGACGATCACAAAACGACGCTTGCCAACAACGCCTGAACTCGCCTCTTAAAAAAAACCATACCAGGATTCACAAGGACAATGGAATAGCAGTGAACAAGTGCCAATGACCGGCTTTCGTCAATGTCACAACAAACTTCGAGCCCCAAAGTTACTTCGTCGTCAGTGAAACTACTTCCGTAATACGATGAGAGAAATTGCAACGGTTACGGACAAACAACGGTATCGATGACTCACGTAGCACGTTTGTCCGTCGTTTACGAACCGAACAAGTTGGATATTCACATGGTTGAGACTCTAAAACACAAGAGTCTCCGAACTATGAGCCATTACTGCCAATGTGCGCAAGATTCTTTCGCCCAAAGACGGTGAAACGGAACAAGAGAGAGAGAGAGAGAGAGAGAGAGAGAGAGAGATATCATTTTTGTTTTTTTTTCTTTATCAAGAAGCTGGCCAGTCCTGGTATCGAGGATGAGGTTGAGCTAATACGGAGTCAACGAAGGCCATTGTCGCTTCTGCTCGATACCTCGATGAAGCTTTGAGAAACAACATGTACGACTCGAGTGTTCGGGAGAAAGTGTTCGTGGCCCCTCCGTTAAATCCATGAGTGTTCGTGCGTGTTCGTCATCGTATCGTCAGAGGTGTGTGCTTCTGTCGGTGCAAGCGCGTTTGCGTGTGTTTGTGACATAAGGTTGTCGAGGTAAAGGGCACACAGTGTGGTGCTGCAGAAAAAAAAGGAGAAAAAATGTTAATATACAGAGGAAGGCGGGAAATGAAAGAGGCATGCGCAAGTCCGGACGTTTAACGGGGACGTCGAACAGCGTGTAGCAAGAGCAACGAGGAGGAAACCACCCTTAAAAAAAAGCTTGCGAACGAGGAGAAGAGAGAGAGAGCGCGTTGGGCCACGGATACATGCAGCGAGGAGGGTGAAAATAAGTGGAGCGGGCGAGGGTGTCGGTGTCGGTGAGAGGGAAGATTGTGCGATCGTGTTGGTGTTTGTACCGCTGGTGTCGAGAGTGGTGGTGGCGGTGGCGGTGGTGGGGTGTTGCAACCGTGTTGGTGACCTGAGGGGGTGCAGAGAGCATGCGGAGTTCGGGCGAGGCCCGGCGATGTGGCCCCGGAGGACCAGGCTAAGGAACACGTTCGGTTTCACCACCTCCCACCTGCACCACCTGCGATTACCGCAAAATCATCATCCAAAGGGTGATCACGGGGTCACGGCGAAGCGCAAAGCGAGCGAGACTCGCTTTCAATCGCATGGATCATGATAGAGGTGAGAATATATCCTCTCTCGAAACCTCAATCTTTTTTCACCCTTTTTCCCCGTCAATCTTCATCCCATCCTCGATCAATTCCCGTTCGTTCGTTTGTTTTGTTTCAACGTTTCCGTCACGATATTCGACATCGTACGAATACAATGTCGCGCTTGGAAGTATGCACACGATGCGAACAACTGTTGCTCCTTGACGTAACTTTTCGTGCCAATGCCGAAGAAAATATCGCGGGGATTATCGAGACGTTGAACGCGGATGAATTTATCCGCGATGCTATATATATATATATATATATATATATATATATATATATATATATATAATATAGATATTTATGTAGTTCGCTTATCAAAGCTATAACCGGGCAATAATATCCGGCTCTGGTTTCTGCACGGCATCTCCGATCCGCCTGGGAGATCGAATAAGCGCGGTCGTAATTCGTTTTGGTCAGAGCCAAACGGCGACAGCCGTTTCGCGTTCAATTGAATTTCCATTAAATATATACGCGCAGTCATACCGGTAAATCCGTTTAGCGTCATGTTGATTTTCGTCCTCGTGCAATATTTTGGTCTTTCGTCAAAACTCAAAATACGTTCATTGGTGTAATCTCGCTCGGGAAAATTGTCGAGTCAATTATGATCTATTTGTGGCGATATCCATTGAATTTGTCGTGGATACCGCGTGTCGAGAGAGTCAGCGTCCTTCGATCGAGTCAATTGTATTCTCGGATGGTATCGATGCCGTTGTGGATCTAAAAATAGACATCGGGCTTATTTTTGAACAATGAATGTGAAATTATTCACGATGTTTCGCTTCCGTCGAAGCTGCTGGGCGCCCTCGATGTTTTTTCATTCGTGAGTTTATCGTTTATTCGTACACGGTGATCATTCGATGAAGAATGAGGATGAAAAGATTCGTTGAATACAATTTCAGATGTCGAGCGGAATCGGCGCGACTGCGATGGGAATCGGCGTTAGTCACGGGACCGAAAGTAACGACGGCAGTAGTTGTCGTCTCAGGCAGAGCACGGCTCAGTCATCGACCGGTTCGCAGCAGCACACCGGCGATACTCAACAATCGTCGCAACAGCAAACGTCGCAACAGCATCAACAGGCCTCGCAACAAGACCAACAGCAGCAACGACAATCCGGCATGGGTCTCGCGGGTCGGTCCAAGAAGGACAACTGTTGCCTATGCTGGTGCTGTTGTTGCAGTTGCTCGTGGTATTGGCGTTTCTTTAGAAACATCTCTTATCTATGGCTTAGACATTGCTCTACCAAAGGGAAAATCCTATAGCGTACAACGGAGAGAGGAAAGCGTCAGTGTTTGTTCCATGATTGTCGCTGGAAGCTGGATATGAATAGAATGCCGGAAATGAGACAAGAACCGAGAAGACACTCTGTACCCGAATTGAACAGTCAACTTTTAGGATCGCAAAATCATGAAATCGTATGCTCGCTACCGATCGATGAGGTGACTCGTCATCGGAGTATTTTACATTTCGATAATATCAGTTCGTCGTGTTACAGCGGCACGTGTGTCAATCAAAAAAATATTTAACGACTATTTAACCCACATTCGTAGTTACGCGGTGAGAGATTCCACAAAAACTCTTTTGTTCTCGTCTCTTCGAGTCGGTTTAGCGTCTAGGCGTCTAACGAGAAAATGGCTGAGGTAAATCCTAGTCAAAGAGGGAAGAAGAGAAAAAAAGTGGCAAGTCGTTGGTACGCCTCGGGGAAATGTACTCCCAGATGTCTCTGCGCACTTCAGACTACACACTCTTTTCTCTCCTCGTTGTCCTCTTAGCGGTGATGACGGAGAGCCATGTTATAAACTTCCACAAAAGTCTTTCTCTCTTGCCGAGCACCGAGACCCTTCAGACTTTGCAGCGCCAAGCTCAACCGTTGCATATATTTCTCTTTAACCGGAGCATGGGAGATTTATTTTACTCGGTATTCAGGGAACTGTCGAGCTTGATTTTTCATTTAAACTGACATCCTTAGTGACGGAATATTTTGACATTGCAATTGATTTAACAAAATTTTGCAATCCGGAGAATGCTGGATATCATTGGTTCGATGAAAGATATAATTTGCAACGATGATAAATTTCCATGGAAAAATGCATTCACCGATAAAGCTGATCGAGTTGAATTGTCAGAAAAATGATGAATCATTTCAATCAAAAGTCCGCGAATGTCTCGCGAAGGTCTCGCTGCTGTATTTTCAATTCGGAAAAGTAATTATTCGTCTCCTCGACGTAACATGAAAATTCTTGGGATGTACCGGGATGCATCCAAGTGCAGGGGGGTTGCGGGCGCGACTCAACGACCCACTTATGGCAGTTAACGTGGACAAACGCATGCGCCTTAAATATACTTTGTATGTACAAACATGTATCATGGACGCCATGTTTATTATGCCGACACGAAACTCACTTTTTAGCGTTTCCACTACGGTTCGGTACTTTTTTTTTCTTGTTGCGACGACAGGAAAACGGGTTTTTTCCAGAGGAAAAAATAAAGCAAACACCATTCTTGCCATTTTTTAATCCACGTTACCGCTATAATCGAAATAATCTATGTTGTACAATATATAACGTGTTTAAACATTATTTTCATTTTTTCTGTTTCACGCTGCAAAAGCAGGAATAAATGGTGAGCAAGAGGCACGAACAGGCCTCGAAAATCCTTTTCCCTCCCTTCCTCATTCTCTTTCGCGTTTTCATGAGCTTTCATACCTCACAGTCTCATCTGGTTTACGCTGATGCATGTTTATTATGCCGAGCTTCTCTCTACCGAAATACAAGACATCCGATTCTTTCCCTATTCGCGTACACCACGCGTTTATATCGCGATGAAAATGAGGTTACGCGTGTAACACGTGTTTCGACTCTCTTCATTCTCTATTATACATCTCGCTCTCTCTCTCTCTCTCTTCCTCTCTCTCTCGCTTTCTATGTGCTCATCTCATGTTCTGTCTATCCGCAAGTTTTACTTCTCCTCGCGTGAATCATCGGCGTTACTTTATTCATTTATTTTTCACTGCATCTTCTCGTAATTCGGGGGAAGTGCTCATTCGCAATTTCAAAAATCACGAATTGTGATATTTAAAAAAATGTCTTCTCTGATTAAATTAAAATAAATTAAATTATATTAATCGTCCGAGTAAATTGTGTTGAAAACTGTGAAATGAGGAGAAAGAAAAACAATGTTTCTTGATAAATGATTTAGAGACAAAAAAAATTGCTATGGTATTAAACGACCATTTTTCTTCATACCGTCCCCTGACCTTTGTCGTGGTGTTGCGCCCTAAAATGCTCTTCAAACGCCTACGTTTTTCTACTCTCGTTCATTCTCAACTAAGATTCCGATAAGAATGAGCGACAAACGTATATGGGTCAAAACGCCAATTATGGACGTCGGATCCGGCCTCACCCCCTCAGATCTTTTCGCATTTTTTTAGCTGAAAGTCCTCATTGAAAAACACATTCCCAAATTTTTTCAGATTTTTTCCCTTCTAACTTTCGCAGTTATTGCATGGGGTATTCCGTCTAGTTTTACCATTTTCGTTTCATTCATTATGACTTGCCATCTTCCACCACAATAACAAAAATTTAAAAAAATAGGTTTTTTGCGTGAAAAAATTTCAGCTTTTCAAAAAAAATATTGTTTTTTTGTTCATGCACTTGGAAAGCTCTTAAAATTGAGCTTCAAGTCTAAAAAGCTGTTTTTCGGCCGTTGCCCAAATTTTGAAGAAATTTTCAATCTTTTTTTCGAAAAGCTGAGACAATTTTACATGGAATCCGTATTTTCCGAGATGGGTTCTCCATAAACATACGAGAAATGAATGAATGAACAAAAATTGATTTTATTTATTTTTTGTTGCCATCTTCCGTTACGATAAATTAAAAAAAAAAAATACGTTTTTTGAGTTCAAAACTCTCAGTTTTCCAAAAAAAATATTGCTTTTCCGATAATGCCTGTGAAAAGTCCTCAAAATCGAGTTTTTAATCTAAAAAGCTGTTTTTTAGCCATGGCCCTTATTCTTGAAATTTTTTTCCATGTTTTTTTCGAAAAGCTGAGAAAAATGTACATAACATATATAATTTTCAAGGTGGGTTCTAAATAAACACACGAGGAATGAATTAATAAACACTTTTTAATGAATTTTCCCGTATGTTTCTCGTATGTTTATTTAGAACCGACCTTGTAAATGACATACGATATGTAAAATTTTCTCAGCTTTTCGAAAAAAACATGGAAACAATTTCAAAATAGGGACAATGGCTAAAAAACAGCTTTTTAGATTGAAAACTCGATTATAAGAGCTTTTCACAGGCATTATCGGAAAAGCAATATTTTTTTTGGAAAACTGAGACTTTTTTACTCAAAAAATGTATTTTTTCAAAAAAAATTTATCGTAACGGAAAATGGCAAAAAAAATGAATAAAATCAATTTTTGTTCATTCATTCATTTCTCGTACGTTTATGGAGAACCTATCTCGGAAAATACATATTCCATTTAAAATTGTCTCAGCTTTCCAAAAAAAAAACATTGGAAAAATGTTCAAAATTTGGGCAACGGCCGAAAAACAGCTTTTTACACTTTAAGCTCAATTTTAGGAGCTTTCCAAGTGCATGAATAAAAAAACAATATTTTTTTTGAAAAGCTGAGACTTTTCTACGCAAAAAACCTATTTTTTGAATTTTTTTTATTGTGGTGGAAGATGGCAAGTCATAATGAATAAAACGAAAATGGTAAAACTAGACGGAATACCCTATGCCATAACTGCGAAAGTTAGAGGGGAAAAAATCTGAAAAAATTGAGGTATGAGTTTTTCAATGAGGACTTTCAGCTGAAAAAAATGCGAAAAGTTCTGAGGGGGTGAGGCCGGATCCGACGTCCATAATTGGCGTTTTGACCCATATACATGTATAATTTGTGTACACTGTTCGTTCTTTTCAACATCGCTCCTCATATTATATACCCAAAGCTCTTTTTCACCACCCACACGCTTCTAGTCGAAACGCACGTGACCGCGTACTCGAAAAAAAAAAGAAAATAGAGGATCATCTCTCAATTTTCTTCACACTCTTCATTCATTGATCAAAAGCATTCTTGGCGTTCATTGAAACAAAATCGTCGAAATTATTTTTTAAAATCATGGTTGGTCCCTCAAGACGTCGGATTATTATTTTTCCTTTGTTCCGTGCTGTTTTTCAATCGATATTTCATTGCGAATTTTGTGTCACAGTTTGGCGGCTGTTGGTACCGGAAATGGCGCTGGTACAGGTGCCGGAAGTGATCAGGGAAGTCGAAGAGGCGGTGATCTGGGCGGCGTTGGTGGTTTACCGGGTGACATGCTGGGCGGTAATGCGGGTAACGGCCTCGACGGTCTCGACGGTCTCGACGTTGCCATAGAGTGCTGCAGCCTCGAGGACGTCAGGGCCTGGGGTACATCGTTCGATCAGCTCATGAGATCACCGGCTGGTAGAAAATTATTTCGCGAATTTCTCGTTCGCGAATGGAGCGCCGAGAACATTGCATTCTGGCTCGCTTGCGAGCAGCTCAAGCGCGAAAGCGATCCCGAAAAAATTGAGGAAAAGGCACGTTACATCTACGAGAACTACATATCGATACTGTCGCCGAAGGAAGTGAGTAAATTTCACAAAATTATCGTTTTTTCTCAACGTCACGTGTTCTCAATATTTTCTGCTCGATAGATTGACTTTTTCAAGGACCAGATGGATGTTGAATTTCACAAAATGCATTGTTTCAGTGAAATAGAATCCCATATCCAATGTTTCGTTAATTGATAATCAAATTTGCTTCAATATGTCTCGTCAATGAATAATGAAATTTCATTCATTTTCATTTTCAAAGATCGATGTACATTATTCCTACGACCATTCGTCCCCTTTCCTCGACATTGGCCATCGAAGAAATGATCAATTTAGACCGAGTGACTTTTGAAAACTGACATTCACCGTTCGTGCGATTTTTTATCGCTCGTCATTTGTTACAATTTGATCGGTCGATCGAATAATTTACACCGACGATACTTGGCTCGATAACTGTACGACACGGAGTGAGGGATGATGGATATAGAAGGTGAACAGGAGGAGGGGAGATTTAATCGGGACACGCGACTAAAAGTCGCAGGTGAACTGAAAAAAAAACGCCACTCCGCACATGGTTTAATGTGTGTAGTTTACAAATGTGTACGTGATCTCCATTACGTGTACAAACAGTTCTTTGCTGTCGATATTCCACGTCGTGAAATATCGTGTATAGCCATCATATACGGGCGCAAATCCGTCGAGAAACATTGAACGAGAGAGCTCGTACCTTCGTCGAGCAATCTCTCTCCTGAAGTAGGGCACACGGACGGAAAGAGAAAAGTTTTTTTTTCCTATATTTTCTCGCTCCCTCTCGCTCTCTCACCCTCCATATACACGTATACAAATATTTTTTATTTTACCGTACCAAGGAGTCACGTACAACCCCCGTCGATATTCCAATACCCCGATGTCTGTTGTCGCGATTACTATACCCTATATTTACATGTACAGCATATTTCCGATTCTATTTCGAGTTCTCTTTCACTCTCGCTCGGTTGTCCTTCCGCCTCCTTTCTCTTCATTCCACTTCTGGCGTTCGAGCTTTCATCGCAAACACGGCACTGTGCCCTCTTTAACTTCCGACTCTCGCAAGCCCCCCCCCCCTTCTCATTTCCCCGCCATTTTAGAATTTAAACTACCAAAATGAGGCCGGAACTTTCATCCACGACAAAGAATATCTTTCTGCCATGCAAACTCAACTTGTAGATGGGGCATTCCATCCCAAATCGGACAGTTTGAAAAGCTTTTTTTTTTAATTTCCTCAATTTTTTTATATTTTCGAGTACCCATCAAAAGACCCTTCCTGTTAAATTTTGCGATTTTTTTAATTACCCGTTCAAAAGATATTAAATTAACAAAAAAAACAGCTCTTTTTTTGGTATTGTGGTCATAACTTCTTTAATAATGGTCCGAATTAAAAGTTTTTTTTTCAAAATTTTTGTTTTTTCATGGCCTTTTCAGAAAAAAATACAACAAAAATATTCGACTTGTTTTTGAATGAGTTTTTTGAGTTTTAAACGTTAAATCACGTTTTCAAAAGTGAATGTCATTTTTGATTTTTTTTTTTTAATTTTTTGTTTCGGACGTCTATCTATTCAACAATTTTTAAGACCAGTCCAATCGTGGAATCTCAACAACTACTATTTTTTTCGATTTTTGAAAATAAAAAAAAAATAAAAATTTATAAATTATTATGAATACCAATTTTTGTTACTGTATAATATTTTTGTAATCATTTTGAATTAATTTGGACACTTTTTCATTGTTAACAGATTTTTAAAATTAATAATTAATCGATGAGCAAATAACAACAGTTCAAGAATTGTATGAGTGGGCATTGAACCTAGATAGTCTACCAAATATTGCTGTCAAATTTTCACATGAAAAACATTATTCAGATGCAAAAGAAAGATTTTATTTGCGATAAAATACTGCGAAGTCAATCACAGGGGGAGACAAAAATTTCATTCAATTATTCCAATGAGCATCGGAAACGTATTGACAAAGGAATATATTCTAATTCAGGAAATAATCGTATATGTAAGGTTTTCAAAAAAATACGTGAATAAATAAAAACTGTTGTCATTATTGTTCATAAACAGACTTAATGATTAATTATTAATTTTAAGAACCTGTTAACGATAAAAAAGTGTCAAAATAAATTCTAAATATTGAAAAAAATTCTATACAGTAACAAAAATTGGGTCAAAATAAATTGTAAATATTGAAAAAAAATACTATACAGTAACAAAAATTGGTATTCATAATAATTTATTTAAAAAAAAAAAATTAATTTTCAAAAATCGAGAAAAAATAGTAGTTATTGAGATCCCTCGATTGGACTAGTCTTAAAAATTGTTGAATAGATAGATATTTGAAACAAAAAATAAAAAAAAAAATAAAAAATGACATTCACTTTTAAAAACGCGATTTAACGTTTAAAACTCAAAAAACTCATTCAAAAACAAGTCGAATATTTTTCTTGTATTTCTTTCTGAAAAGGCCATAAAAAAAACAAAAATTTTGAAAAAAAACTTTCAATTTGGACCATTAATAAAAAGGTTATGACCAAAATACCAAAAGAAGAGCGGTTTTTTTGTTAATTTCATATCTTTTGAACGGGTAATCAAAAAAATCTCAAAATTTAACAGGAGGGGTCTTTCGATAGGCACTCAAAAATATAAAAAAAAATTGAGGAAATAAAAAAAAAAGTTTTTCAAACTGTCCGATTTGGGATGGAATACCACAGATACATTTTCATTGTTTTCTACTGATTATTTCGAAAAATTTCCGCGGAAAATCGTTGGTTATCGATTTTCATTTGTAACCGAAAATTTTTAGATTTTCCATATATCATCTTGACTCGGCCATCTTGAATTTATAAGAATTCGCCTCAAATGCTAATACACAATGCCCGGTCTCTGGGGATATCCTGGTATCATTTGCTCGGTAAACGTTTCGAATTAAGCCTCAATTTTATCGACTAAGGATCACAATTTACCTCTGACCCGTCCTAACCTCGAAATTTATATTCTCAAAATTCTCCAACAGGTGTCGCTGGATTCCCGAGTGCGTGAAATCGTAAACAGAAACATGGTCGAGCCAACGCCCCATACATTCGACGAGGCACAATTGCAAATCTACACCCTCATGCATCGTGATTCGTATCCGCGCTTCGTAAACAGCGAGCTTTATCGCAAAGTCGCGAGACTGAGCAGTGATCCGCCGAGTCCGACGAACGGCGAGCAACAACAACAACAGCAACAGTTGGAACAGCAGAACACCGGTTCAACGGGAAAAACCAAATCGAAAAGATCGATAACGTAATCGTAACGCGGTGGTGGTGTGTGTGCGTGCCGCGCGTTTTTTCAAAAGATTTATGATACAAGGTTTTTCGCGAAAATATGTCGATCGCCGTTATTCCTCCCCCTCTCGCATTACGACTAAATTGTGAGGCTTAATTTTAAGCTCGGTAGGTGAAAGCCGATCTGTGTTGGCTCATGGGCTTCGTAGTTTGAAAAAAAAATGAAAGCCGAACGAATTTTCAAAAAAAATTGCGTCTCGAGATGTTCAAGTGTGCGAGAAAAATAAGGAAAACAAAAAACCGAATTAATCGTCTCGGCCGCACGCTCGATCATGTGCACATGCGCAGAGACATTCCGCTGATCCTCTCTGGGATAAAACTTCCGCTTTTGGCTCTGCACGGATCGAGCTTCGATTTTTGGCCTCGACCCAACAGATGGCGTCATGATACACGCACACGGGGCGTAAAGGGACAACTGACATCGCCATTTTTGTTCGCACGCGTTGAAATAAATATTCAAAAGCTAGTCAACGATATATATATATGAATATATCGACGTGGACAGCACGGGGCCATAAAACACGTATCAAAAAAGCGTTCGAGCTACGAAAAAATGCTATGAAACAGTCACGAAGCGGAAGAAAATACAAAGTGAGGTTAAGAATCGTTCATCAGGTTCATTTGCATACTTTGGCATGATTCAGGTTCGAAAAAAAAAATCATTTCTCATCAAAAACAAATATTCCAAAGACTAGACTCGAGATAAATAAGAAATTGCTAAAATAGTGCCCCTATAATATGTGCACGGGGGTAAGAAAAGAGGTCGAACATACCCTCGACGGAACTCACGAGAAAAACGAGTAAAGTCACGCCGGTGATTGCCCGAAGGCACATTGGAGTGAATTAAAAAAGATAAAAAAAAATACATCACGAATAAGATTTTAACTTAACGACGAAACGATATTAAAGACATTAAAGGCTGGTGAATAATCAGACGATAATGTAGAAATCCTCGCGTGCGAAAGTCACGTGACAATACGACGAGACGGGAGATTTTTTTTCGTCACACCGTCATCGTCGATCGCCAATATAGATTTTTCATGACCCTATATGCACGTCGACGCTTGTGACGCGAAAGATAAAAAAAAATCGAGTCTCCGCGACGGCGTTCAACGTGAACAAACGATTATCCGTTTCATCGCCCGTTTTCACCGTCCACGTATTCGTTTTGAAAAACATTTTTTTTTCTCCACCGCCACGATATTCTTTTTTTTCCCCTCTATTCGTTTTGGTGCATCGACGATTCTGGCCAATCGTGTGTATTCTGGCGTTATTGCAAACTCGCAGAGAAAAATATGGACAGGGCTTAACGAGAGTGGAAGAATCGTCGCAAAACAAAATGGGTGTTTTTATTTTATTTTTTATTAATTTTTCTTTTCTCTTGCAGAGATTCGCTGCAACTGAGCCGATTTTTTTCACCCTGGTCAGTAATTACGCAGGAAGAAAATCAAACGAACGTTCGACGACTGATTCTCTCTTTGAGGTTTGAAAAAAAGGCCTAACAATCTCGAGAGAATTTTCGGCGACAACGGCGAAATCACGATTGCGTAATTGACGCTGATTCTTCCGTTCTTTGTTCGGCGGTAATAATGATTGAAGAAAAAAGCGACGAGCTCAAAACCAAATGAGTCCGGTGGGTAGAATATATTTTGTTTCTTCTTCTTCATTATTGAGAGAAAATTGATGAAAATGCGAATGAGCCAAAGATAACTCGTCAAGTTTGTCAGGTTATTTGACTACCGCCCGTATGGAGATAGAAATAGAAATAATTGATCGATACACGAAAATACGTTCTCCCAGACGAGAGAACAAAACGCGTTATTGATTTTTTTAAAATACATTTCATTATTCACCATCGTTTATTATTGAAATCAAAACGTAAACAATTTTGCACATTTGTATATGGAACAAATTTTAATTCTTGATTTTTTGAATTTCAATTATTATTACTTTTTTATTCAAATTATTGATCACTTATAAATTTTAACGAAACATCAATAATTGAGATCCAAATAAAAATGCCTGTTTCTCGCGAATCGACTGAATTTAACTCAATCACGAGGCGTTGTTGCAGAAAAAAAAAATTAAGCGAAAACAATATGCTGTTCATGAAGAGCGTGAACTTTTTTTTCCATTAATTTGTCTCAATCGACCCAGGACGTCACAGCCTGTGTTTACTTCATGCCCATCTGTGATACACGAAAAAAAAAAGAGGCGAGATAAAATCACGGTGCAAAGAAAACAAAAAAAATTGTACAGACCGCGAGATATTAAAACGAGTTGAAGACGATGCCACGAGAGACGCGGATGGTGGTAAAATTGATGTCAGAAAATGAGAAAAAAAGAAAATAATGCGCAAAAAAAAAATATTCTCACAAAGGAAAGAAAACAACGTCATAGAAATGGAAAAGGTACGGAAAACCAACAAAATTTCGCGGGGTGCACATCGCGAAATCTTTTCACGACGAATGTTTGTTCTTTCGACCATAATCTTAAAAGAACAAAAAACCAAAAATACAATACAATATCTCGATATTTCACGAAGAAATATAGAAAAAAAAGACAGTCGTGAGCTTGACGATCAGGAATGAGTAAAAAATTAAGTGTGAAAAGAAATAATGCGTACCAAATGTATTAGTGTGGAAAATGGCAGGAGGAAAGCATTGGCAAATTTACTTTCGACTCATCCGAATTAAAAAACGAGAAGAAAAATTGGGGCAATGAGGTTGAAAAGAGAATTCGTCGGGGACGTTGAAAATAATCGCGGTCGTGAGTCGACGTTGATTAAAGAAAAAATGAAAAAGGAGATAAACATTAATAACAGGAGAAATGGGAACGAAACAAAAAATAAGTTTCACGTCTCCGTTGAATAAACGCACAATTTTTCGCAACCTTCGATCCTAACGCTTCTTTCATTATTTATTGACCTCGTTCTTCGTAATTTGTCGATATTATAGCACACTATCAATCTTCCCAAATTTCGCAACTCATTAATCTTCTCTCTCCGTTTATTTCTTTTCACCTTTTTCGATTTATTATTATTTTTTAAATATCTTTAATGTGTAATTAAGAAAATGGAACGATGATCTTGAGATAACTCTTTGGAAACTTATCGTCAAATTTGTTGTAACATTTTTTCGTAATGTCTGAGGGAAAATTCTCCATCTAATGCACCGATATAATAAAAAAAAATACACGATTTTTTAAATGTTCCTGAAAAACAACAATTTTGATGGCCATTAAAAAACCTACGAGTTAGGATTGTGTTCTTCCTACTCTAGTTTGATTGTGAATTGCTTTGTGAAAGCTTCGTACCCCTTTTTTCAACCCTAGAAACAAAAATTGAATCGATGAGTAAGATAAAAACAACAGGATTCTATCGCGGGGTTTCGCTCGGTTGCACACAATAATTAATTACGCAATTAAATCGATCATTGCTACGTAGATAACCATTTTTTTTTCAATTTCACTTCAATAGAAAATTTACTTTCAGATAATGTCGGCAGTGCATTGTACACTAATATATTGTATTAAAATAATGATCGTGCACTCTCGTTCCAAGGTAAGTCTTTTTCCACTTTGATTTTTCACGTTTTCTTTTTTTCAAATTCCTCCTGTTCCTTATTTACGCGCATTATCATTTAATTTTTTTATGTGCTCTTAATTTCTTGACACGCTAATTGCTTTTTCCTTTCCATAATATTTGTTTCTCATTTTTTTCCGATCTTCATGGAAAATAAAATCCTTGAAAAATTCGTGCATATAAATCATTCACTCTCTGCACGAACACGTGTATTCGACAATTTTTTTTCCGAATTTCATGAAATTCGACGAAATAAAAGGGTAAAAATGAACGTTATAGCAAAAGACAAAAAGTTAGTACTAGTGTCGTATGCGCGTCTGCAATAAGAGTCCTTAGGTGTATATATACATAGAGATATGTATATTTATATATATGGATAAAACGACTTTTTCTATGACTATAATGAATTCAAGGATACTAAAAAATGGTTCCAACGTTGTAAATTTTCGCAGTGCCATAAATAATTGCTAGAAATTAATAAACACTCAAGAGTATTGAAATTCCACCTTGATTCAGAGTATTCTCGTGCAATTAATTTCACAACAAAGAAATTTCAATAGGCCGGGGATTTCAAAAAAAAATCTTTTAATAAATATTAAACGTTCGATGAATATTGAAACAATCGATATGAAATTTTGTAAAAGATTAAATTTATTAAGCGATGCTTTCATTCTAAAAAGGATGGTGAATGATAAATTATAGTGTGGCTAGCAATTATTCATGATAATGCGGTAATTTTGCGATGTAAAAAATGTATTTAAATTCGATATATTAATTGGTTTTTCCATTGGATATTTTTATGGTCATGGAAAATACCATGTGGAGTACCAAGTGTCATTGGGTATACTCGTTTTATAAATATATACATATATATATATATGTGTGTGTCATTCCAGCCCAAATGTGTAAACCCGTGACCCTGACCCTCTCGGATCTATTTGATTTTTTTCATTTGATCGTATTGAGTCTAAAATACACCCTCATAATTTTTTCAGATTTTTCCAAACATCCCTTATTTCAAAATAAAAAAAAAACGTCATTTTTTTTTAATCTAAAAAAATTCTGCAAAAACCGTGACAATATATAAAAATTTTCAAGCTATCACCCGTAGTGGGCAAATTTTTTTTCTGTGTTTTACAAGCTATTAACGTTCTCAAAATTCCAAAAAATTCTCAAATAGCTCACCTTGAGCGAATACTCAATTTGAGTACCAAAATAATTCAGTATCTGCTCAAGGTGAGCTATTTGAGAAATTTTTGGAATTTTGAGAACGTTGATAAACACAGAAAAAAAAATCTGCCCACTACGGGTGATAGCTTGAAATTTTTTATATATTATCACGGTTTTTTCAGAATTTTTTTAGATTTTTAAAAAATGCCGTTTTTTTCGAAAAAAAAAATTGAAATAAGGGATGTTTGGAAAAATCTGAAAAAGTTATGAGGGTGTATTTTAGACTCAATGCGATCATATGAAAAAAATCAAATTGATCCGAGAGGGTCAGGGTCACGGGTTTACACACTTGGGCTGGAATGACACATATATATAGTCGAAAATGTGTGTGGTAATAATAAAACTTCGAGGTCGTTGAGACCCTCGACCGTCCACCCACGAGCGAAAAAAATGCGCAAAAATTTTCGAGCGAAAATAAATAAAAAAAATTAATACATACATGCATAAGTGTATATAAAGATACGAAATGAAAAAAATATTCAATTGATGTACGATTCGCGACAGATGAAATTTTCCGAATATGCTGTTACTGTCATTCGAAAAAAAAGAAATAAACAAAAACAACAAGGCTGATAATAAATTCCTTCATTTCGCCTCATCTCTTAACTTTGTGAAATCGTCGTAACTCGATATCAGATAAAAGCCTATAATTATACAGCAGTTTCGCCATTCATTATAACCATTGAAGCTAAATATACTTTTTTGGCCATAAAAAAAGAATAATTAAAAAGCAGTGAACTATGGATGTAATACGAATTGGATGTATGTTAAATAACAGCCCAAATTGACGACTCAATTCATTGATACATTAATTCTTTCTGATTAATCAACTCATCAATGACAATCGTTTCGTTTTGATTATTTTGGGTTCGCGAAATTTCATAATGTTGCTTGGATAGGTATTTATGTAAATGAACTCGATCATTGCACTCGAAATTTCTCGAGTTTGACCGATTATGCAGTTTCGTATTCTGGAATTTGGTGGCCAAAACCGATACTTTATACCTTACACCATAAATTACACCATAATATATACAATTTATCTACGCATACTCTATACATAAATTTATAAATATATAAATATGATATACATATATATAATATATATTATATATACATATTATATATATATATATATATATATATATATATATATATATATATATATCGATCAGGATACGTATGTATGTGTTTGTATATAATTTTATGAATATATATGTATATGAATTCATTTATCAATGTGTGCATGTGTACATAAACGTACACGAATTTACGAACGACGTGTGTAAACGTGTATATATTTATAATAACATAATGCGTACCCTGTATCCTTTGATATAGGTGGTATACGGGTAATTGGGCCATCAAAAGCGCCTACACTTTTTCCAGTGAGAATAGTGTTAATAACTAACAAATATTTAACAAAAATTACAACAAAAATTAAGTACGTTTAATTATACGTAAAATGATAAAAAAAAAGCTCATTTACAACTATTATTATTTATTACTCGTGTGGGATAATTATGAAAATGGGTGAAGACGCGAAAATGCCTAAACAGGTGAAAATGAAGAAGAACTTCTTCCCAAAAACGAGCTTTCGTTTGACCCACAGTTGGCTTTCAGAAAATCGTATAAAACGAGTATAATGTAAGATTTAGTACTCAAAAAAATTATCGTTTTATGCCATTATTCCATTACTTCGATATTTTGTTATTTTGTTATCTTGTTATTTCGTTATTTTATTGTTTTGTTATTTTCCTATTTCAATATTGTACGAACAAGAGAATGATTGCGTGTCATAAAGTGGATAATCATTCTCGAATGAGAAAAAATATATATTGGGCACAAAAACTGGACGAATTTTTTGTTTCCATCGCACCGTTGTATCCAACAATTGGTGGACGAATTTTCATACTGTTTAGCTCGATGATATTTTTTGTATTTTTATCGTATCGAAGAGATTACTTCTACCCACGATCGAGCGTCCCAGCCATCGACTTTTATTCTTCCCTGATATTGTACAAATGCACAATCCTCTCAATCACCGAAATAATTGATTATGTTTGATATCTTTGGAGTAAGACTGAAACAAATGGCTGAACGATTGCCGATTGAAACGAGACAGGCGCGATCCTGTGAGCTTTTAAGGACAATCGGAGATCGCGCGTACAATCGGAAATCGCTATTAATCATCGACCAGAAACAATTAACAGGACCATTCGCCTGAGAATAAAACACAAAAAAAAATTTCACATGGTTATGAATTATCGTTGCGTTGAAGAGAGATTAATATTTTCGTTGGAATTTCACACATTTTGAGTGGTATGTTGGTCAATATTTTTTTTTGATTATTCACAATTATTCCGTGAACAACTGTTTTTATTCAAACAATGACCATCTCTGTTTCATAAACTTTGGCGATATTTTTTCCTCGGCCATCGTGAATTATGCATTGATTGATGTTGAAAAAAAAAAACGAAACGAAATATTTCGTTTATGACGACAGAAAGGGAGAAGTGAAAAATTCTTTCCGATATCTTGATGATGAATTATTGATATGAATTATTCCATAAATAAGGAAATAATAAACAATAATGATAAGTATGAATTAAAGAATTAAAAAAAAGAAGCTAAGGGTGCATACGCTGCAGGAATTGATACAGTCATGTTTAATAGGTTATGCGTGTATAGTAGTGAATGATCGATCGATTGTAAATATTAATAATTTTTCGAACGTGAACGAAAATAAAATCACTTACTTAGAAAAATTATAAATATTTCATATTACAACGTTGCGATTAATATTATAAACGATATATTTAATCCGTGTATAATGAGATCGATCAGTAAAGTGGCTCGAGTTTGAACTATCTCGTCCACTTTTTGAAGGAGTGATCGGATTAAAATTGAGAACCGAGAAGAGAAAAAATTATCGATCGAGTATCGTGAATTTTTTTAATGATAGATCATTCTCAAAATGGAGAATCACGAAAGTTTCGTACGACAATTCAATCGGACGAATCACTTCTCATAAATATTAATAACGTAGCTCCTCACCATTCATCGTTAATTTCATTTCGTGTGTGCGTGGCGATTTTAAAAAAACCGACGGGAACACCTAAATATAATTCTAGTAATTATCGAGAGCGTATGAAAAAAAAAACAATTATCGAATATAATTAACGATGAAGTACCGTGCAATTGATAAATAAATTGAATGATCTTTGTAAGTAATAATGTTACAAGGTATGCGAATGGTTTGAATTTACAAGATGGAAGTGAAAATAAAAAATACGTTAAGAGTGTGAAACAGAACAAAGAGCACAGTGAAGACGTAATTTAATTAATAATGAATTATGCATAATAATAAATTATAAACATTATATGATGTGCATAATGAAAAACCTCCATCTACGTTTGTATTTATTTGTAAAATTTTTCACGCAAACTCATGATTAATGGCACGATCATTCGTAAAGACCAATCGCGCGAGTGGTTTGTTGTCAAATTTCAAGAGATCCACCTTAATGATATACATATGAATGTATAAGAATATTTGAAGAAAGAAAGAACAAATTATGAAAAAGACTACAATTAGGAGAAAAGCCCCCAAAAAAATGTATCTTCCCTGAATGAAGAAAAATTTAAACTTAAGCTTTAGGGTAACGTGACAGTGGGAAAATTATTCGATGGTATCCCTCGATCTTTCTTATGGTATTCCGAAAAAAGCCATATTCAACGTGATTCTTTTCGAAATACTATCCCAAATAAAATAGGAAAGTAGAGATTACCATCGGAGCTTCGCCCATCGACCGCTACATTGTGTCACTCGAATCTCAAAAATGATACGTATTAATCGAGGGTGTAACTTATTAAAATACTTACAAAGAACAAAACATCACCGTGTAACTGAAAGAGTAAAGTTGAACTACGACTTGAGACGTACATTTCGTTCATTACTTCCTTTTTCTTCGAGCATAATTAAAAAGCGCTTTACGATTGAATTATGCTATCGTATTGTAGGTAAAAGGAACGATCTGCGTTATTGGCCGAACCGTACTTACCATACGAGTCGGTGAAATATTTTCCGAGCTATTCACCGATGGATGAGGAGAGAACACGTTGAGACCGTTACCATCCGTTGAGCTTCGATAAGCCGATGAAAATAATAACCCGTCGTGCGTAAAAAAATGTAAACCATGGAAGCGCTATACTAGTTGGTCGATTCGTCGCTGGACCTCGTAACTATTCTACATCCATTTTTTTACTTTTCTATTTTATCTTTTCATTGATTATTTAATTACGATTTTTACAAGGAAATTTGAAAAAATGCAACAGTCTCAATTTTTATCAATTCGAAATTATTCTATATTTAATCTTTCGCTTCTGCATTTCAGCTTTTCATTCATTATTATTCATTTCAGAATCACTGTTATCGCAAGAGAATCCTAAAAAAAAATCCAAAGATATTTCGAATGTGATTAACCTTCCGTGGTTACACAAGGGTCAAAACTACCCACGACTACTTTTTTTTTCTTCTTTATGCATTTTTTTGAATATAGGGGAGTGTGGGGCAAAGTGGACATTTAAGGAATTTAAGGATTTTCATCGGCAAGTACACGGTCTTTTAATTACTTCTATGTCTCAAAATTGATTCCCGATTCGAATATCCCTGATTTTGAAAAAAAAAATTGGGGGCAAAATGGACACGCCTCCTCAGATGCAGAAAAATCTATACTCGGTGATTCTCAAAAGTAGAGACACTGTAATCGACTATGCCCGAATAAAATATTAACTTGACAATATAAACAAAGAAATAAAGCCAATAGAATCGTAAAGGTAAATCTTCAGACGCACTTTGCTCTAATTTTTGCCATGTGGAAAAAGTACTATGAATTCACTTTGTTAGTGAATAAATCATGGTATTTTCACATATTCATCGACATATGAGTCGTGAAATTCATTCCCATTCTTGTTTTTTGAATTTTGTAAAAAAAAAAATTGGGGGCAAAATGGCCACGCCTTCTCAGATGCAGAAAATTCTATACTCGGTGATTCTCGAAAATAGAGACACTGTAATCGACTATGTTCGAATAAAATATTAACTTAACAATAAAAACAAAGAAATAAAGCCAATAGAATCGTTCCTCCATAGAAATTAAAAAAAAAAGAGGTAAATCTTCAGATTCACTTTGCTCCAATTTTTTCCACGTGGAAAATGTACTATGAATTCACTTTGCTAGTGAACAAATCATGGTATTTTCACATATTTATGGACCTTTTAGTCGTGAAATTCATTTCCCATATTTGTTTTTGAATTTTGTAAAAAAAAAAAAAATTTGGGGGCAAAATGGACACGCCTCCTCAGATGCAGAAAAATCTATACTCGGTGATTCTCGAAAATAGAGACTCTGTAATCGACTATGCCCGAATAAAATATTAACTTAACGATATAAACGAAGAAATAAAACCAATAGAATCGTTCCTCGAATGAGATTTAAAAAAAAACGAGGTAAAAATCTTCAGATTCACTTGCTCGAATTTTTTCCATGTGGAGAATGTACCATGAATTCACTTTGCAAGTGAACAAATCATGGTATTTTCACATATTCATCGACTTTTGAGTCGTGAAATTCATTTCCCATCATTGTTTTTCGAATCTTGTAAAAAAAAATTTCCAAATTTTACGATTTCCGTGTTTTGTGCTTTTTATTTTGAATATATTGTTCAACAGTGTATGAAACGTTACGGGAATCGTGCAGATATAGTCTGAATTCGAAGTAATAATTTAATGAGCTTGACATTATTTTCAGTTTCAGTTCGTGTCCACTTTGCCCCCAAAATTGAAATTTTTCGCGTATCCACTTTGCACCCAGTGTTCACTTTGCCCCACATTCCCCTATAGCCATTTAATTTTTTATAAACTAATTTTTAATACATGAACTGGAATGTTTGAAGGATGTTCTATAATTTTTTGATATTTTTCCGACCGATAGTTCGGTCACGATACTTGTTGAAATATGGACAATGTCAAATCGACCCAGACAAGTTTGACCACGGACGGTTAATGAGAAAAAAAAATGTCTTTAAATCAAAAAGACGATATCGAGCGCCTCATTATGAGGCAAGAATATAGATATTTGCATCCGGATAGAAGAGCGAGTGTCGTAGATAAAAAAAAAGAGCGTCTCTTCTCGTTCGTAACCGTAACCCGTGAGCCGTAATAACCGTATGTATCCATTCCCAGAGCGAACCGCACGGTCTCCCGAACCACCGGTGTGAAATTCGATGCGATATATATCGGGATGTGCGGGGTTTGTATCCCCCTTAAAGCCACGGATGAAGAATATGTATTCTCTCGATGTTGATATCGCTACGAGAGCCCTTACATTCGATGTGCCTTACACGCGCATCTTCGTTGATTTCTTCGTCGTTGCTCTCCGCACCTTTCTTTCTTCCAACTCGAAATATTTTCATCTTCATCCGTACCCTTCTCTCGACCCTTACGTGCCTCCACTTCGACCAAGGAAAGTGAGAACAATCCACGAGCGATTGGTACCGTATTACATGCAAGGCATGAATCTTCTCAGAGTGAAAATGGTCGCGCTTGAGAATAATTTTCTTCGTAGCTTGCGCCCTCCTCGATCCAAGATCGTGCGAATGTGGCATTCGTGTGTATACACGAAACGAAGAAGTTATTCCTCGCATCGCCGACAACGGCGAGAATCTCATCCCCGAGACACACGGATTGTAAGTGAATACCCGAGAGATGAACTTACAACTCTCGTCTCTCGCTCGCACTATCGTTTTTCGCACAACGCACGTACGTACAAAGTACGTACACGCTGAAAACACGATCGTGAAACATTATACGTATATTCAAGACGCGTAAAAAAATATGTATATGGGGCATTCCACGCCAAATCGACCACTTTAGAATGCGACCCTTTTCGATTGGGCTGAAACTTTTTTATCTTTTTTTACCCTATCAAAAACATTTTTCAGAATTTTTTCAAATATTTACACCCAGCCGATAAAAAGTTATACATTTTTCAAAAAAATTGGCCTTTTATTTTTAAAATAGCTATAACTTTTTCAAAATTTGACGTATCGGGACGATTTTTTTTCAAAATTTTTGTTTCTTAAAGCACTTTTTGAAAAAAAATACAGAAAAATTATAAAAACCCATCTTCATCGTTTTTTTTTTAGATTTTCGGAAAAAATCGAAAATTTCTCAATGATTACCATTTTTTCTTTTTTTTTTCTTTTTATTATTTCAAACTTTGACATTTTCTGCAAATTGTCGAATTTTGTCAGAGTGCTGTTTTTTCGATTTCTATTTTTTTTTCCAATTGAAAAAAAAAACTTTTTTTCAACTAGCCTTATTTCTCGGAACACCATTCTGCAAATTTTTGAGGGTGTTGAGAGGACTTCGAAACTTGAAAAAAAAATAAAAACAAAAATTGAAAATGGTAATCATCGAGAAATTTTCGATTTTTTCCAAAAATCTAAAAAAAAAACGATGAAGATGCGTTTCAATATTTTCTTTGTATTTTTTTTCGAAAACAATATTCAAAAACAGTTTTCGAAAAAAAATATTAAAAAATTATTGAAACCCATCTTCATCGTTTTTTATTAGATTTTTGGAAAAATCGAAAATTTCTCGATGATTACCATTTTCAATTTTTGTTCTTTATTTTTTCTTTTTAAGTTTGGAAGTCCTCTGAATACCCTCAAAAATTTGCAGAATGGTGTTATGGGAAATAAGGCTAGTTGAAAGAAAGTTTTTTTTTCAATTGGAAAAAAAATAGAAATCGAAAAAACACCACTCTGAAAAAATTCGAGGATTTGCAGAAAATGTCAAAGTTTGATATAACAAAAAGAAAAAAAATCAAAAATGGTAATCATCGAGAAATTTTCGATTTTTTCCGAAAATCTGAAAAAAACGATGAAGATAAGTTTTTATAATTTTTTTGTATTTTTTTTCAAAAAGTACATTGAAAAACAAAAATTTGTAAAAAAACATCGTCCTGATACGTCAAATTTTGAAAAAGTTATAGCTATTTGAAAAATGAAAAGCAAATTTTTTTGAAAAATTTATAACTTTTTATCGGCTGGGTGTAAAAATTTGAAAAAATTCTGAAAAATGTTTTCGATAGGGTAAAAAAAAATAAAAAAGTTTCAGCCAAATCAAAAAGGGCCGAGTTCTAAAGTAGTCGATTTGGCGTGGAATGCCCCATATATCCTGCAGTCCTGGAAGGGTAATAACATCGCACCTGCACGGTTGAAATAACATGAGAAAATAAAGAATTCCCCTTTCTTCAATTCACTGATTCACGCGAAAGAGACGCCGACACTTTTGCACGATGAGTAAGCTATGTCTGAGCAAAAGAGCACGTATAGATGTGATTTTCCTAATAGAAAGATTCCTCTTGTAAAAAGGTGGTGTCTCAAAATATCGAAAGATCGAATTCATTATCAGCATTTTCTTAGTTTTTTCCAAATTTTTCAAGCGGTACCCCTTACGCTCAATTTTTGGCGATCAAAAAAATTCTCCAGCGCCTCCAGTGAAATGATATTGTTCAGCCTGAAAAAACGAGATGCAAGCACCAGAAAGTAACGACTAGCGATAAATGTCGGTGCAACATTAATCGCGATGGAAATTTTTTTCTCTTTCTTTCTTATCGTTTGCAGAAAATGAAACGTTTCTCAACGCGATGGATGATATAAATGGGCTCGCAAATTTCATATTCGTTGCGCTGTTTAAACTCTTAGGGTGAATGTGCGCGAGGTAAACGTTGGATCGGGCGTATGCCGAATACACGGCTCTGAGAGGCTCGATACGTTTATGGAGCATCGGTGAATTTCGTGATAAATGTCGTGAAAGCTTTTGCAAGAGGCGCGTATAACCGATGGCCTTGCTCGTTTCTCGCGATGTACACACGAGAACGCCCTCTTCGACTCCTTTTTCTTCTTCTTCATCTTCATCTTCTTCTTCTTCATTTCTCATTGCTCACGCGCAATGATACACCAGCGTGTGTGCGTAAATTCGATATACAGTGGATCACTGTAATTACACTCTGTGCGTCTCGGCGTTCCTTTCCAATAGACATCGACGCTTTCTTCTTTTCAATTAAAATCACCAGGATGGGATGTATAGACGAGAAGGTAACAAGGATCGTTAACGATCAGGCTTCTTCTCGTTGCTGCGATTAACCGCGAAGTCTCGACGATGATCGAAACACCGGAAGCATCAAGGATGCCCATTCGTTGTCGATCACACTGTCATGATTCTGGAAAAATTTTACCATCTCAATATCAGATCTTGCGATATTTTCAACGATTTTCAAGAGTCGGCAAGATATCGCTTATCGAAAAAATTGACCCTTCTCGTTCATTTTCCGCGATGCAACGCAATTTTGGTGATTTTATCGATTTTTCACTGCAGCAGAGATCAGTGAAGGATTGTCCAAAATTTCGCCTCGTCTCGAGGAAGATGCCACGAAACCCCGATACGTTCTTTTTAATGAACCCTGGGGGAAAAATGGGCGAGGATACGACGAAATTGCTGTCTGGTTTTTTCCACGTCGCGACGCGAGGAATATCAACCAGAGTGCTTCTGTAAATCGCACTATATACAAAAACGGCGTATACTATATTCCGTGGTAGCGGCACAAGCACACCCGCGATTACACCGTAATCAGGGTACACCAAAGGCACTCCAATTTATCTCCAACTTAAGGAGGGAACGAACCCGGCGTTTGCACGCATTCGCTAATTCGCACGGCCAGGAAAAAAAGACGATCGTTAAAAATTGCGCAATCAAGCGAGCGAGTGCGTACAGGTGTCAAGAGTAGAGAAAAAGCGATGTTTTATTGATACATTTTTCCCATATTCTCGGACCTGAGAATTCTCGGTGGTTCCCAAGAAAGATGAATATTTCGTTTTATTTCCATCTTACCGTTCCGTCCTTGGCCAAAGTCACTTGGAAATAACGCTTTGGATATGAAATTCGTATATATCGAAATATCGAAGTCAACTTGGCGTTCCTCCAAACTCGCGCATCAAGATGGATGGATACCTCTGATCCAGGGGGGTGGCAATGCCGAAATTCCGTGACCCCGTTAGTGACGCCGCGTAAACTAATCCACCATGCGGCGCTAGTAGTCACCTGCAATACCCCTACTTCCCCCACTCCAGTCGCGCAGCGTCGGCATCGTCTGCTTAATTCGTCTGCGTCGTCTGCGTCTGCATGTCCATCGGGTAGGGGTATTGCACGTGACTACTAGCGCCGCATGGTGGATTAGTTTACGCGGCGTCACTAACGGGGTCACGATATTGTTAAGAAATGTATCCCAGTGTCACCCCCCTGCTCTGATCTCAAAAGAGCGAACGCTGTTCTTCATTACCACTCGCGATGCACTTGTGCTCGAGTGAGTACTCGATCGAAAAGCATACAAATATGGATATGAGAATGGGTATCGAGGAAACCTCTGTCGGTTAATTTTTTCTCGATGAATTCATAGTTTCCAAGTAAAACCACTGTCAGTTATACACGAAGAAGGGAACACACTGAAAAATCCGTAGAAATATTTAGAATTTCGTCTGTTTTTAGCTAAACAATTTTTTTTTTCGATGAATTAGTTTCCAGGTGAATTCTCGGTCAGTTAATTTTTTTCTCGATGAATTCATAGTTTCCAAGTAAAACCACTGTCAATTATACACGAAGAAGGGAACACGCTGAAAAACCTGTAGAAATATTTAGAATTTTGTCTATTTTTAGCTAATCAATTTTTTTTTTCGATGAATTCATAGTTTTCAAGTAAAACCACTGTCACAATACATGAAGAAGGGAACACGGTGAAAAACCCGTAGAAATACTTAGAATTTCGCCCGTTCTTAGCTAAACCATTTTTTTTCTCGATTCATAGTTTCCAAGTGAAACCTCCGATGGGTATTCTATTTGCTGGAAAACTTAGAGGCAATTTAGATGAAGAAGTAAGAAGAAAAAAAGACAACGAATCGTTGATAACCGCAAATGGCGATGAGTGACGTAAAAGTACAAGGCGCGAATACAAAGGTAGTGGAAAAGATAAGAAAATATCCCGATCGCTAAGGGGGGTTTGGTATTTCTTGGTTCTCGCGAGGGAACACCGCGCGCAATGATGAGGGAAAGAGGGAGCCAGTGAAAGAAAGAGACGAGAGGGAGTCTTTGGCGTTCGTGAATCGCTCGCGGTATATACGAAGTCGATTTCCTCTCTTTATTCTCGATCGCTCGCTCGCTCGCTCGCGAGAGTAGAGACCTCTTTTTTCGTCGCTTCCGTTCTTCTCTCGAATCGCGACGAGCGAATCGAGGCGCGTGACTGGCCTTACGATGAGTCCCTAGGTTCGCATCCTCGACACGCGTGCTCTCCACCACCACCATCGCAAGAACACGACGTGGATACCCATGAGAGAGCGAATAAGATCGCCTCATGAACGAGACTCGGATAGTCCTCTTACGGAGGGAACAGCCCTGTTCGCCTATGTGCACCAACATTATCTTCTTCTGTTTCTTTGATGCTGGGATTTCATGCTGGATGGGAGATCATTTCAGCCCTTGGGCACGGAGTCCCAGCATTCTGAACGAAATTATTGGAAATTGTGTGGTTGAGAGAACCGAACGAATCGGGCGTTCGAAATGGCAACATAAATGGAATTATTTGAAGACGAAAAGGTGTAAATCATATGGTATTCCCGTCGTTTTTTTTTTCAATCAAATGCCTCTCAAAGTTTGATAAAGTTCCAATCGAATACCCAGGTAGGAAATCAAAAGGCTGACGATGGAAACAAGCTTGTGCGAGCCTTGTTTCACCGAGCCTGAGTGAGACAGACCTGGGCCAGGTTTCATTGCACCGTTTAGAGCAGCCTGGAACCAAAACTGGCTGCTTAGCCTAAACTCAGGATTATTTCAGGCTTTATGCAGCCGGTGCATTTTAAGGCTAAAAAATTAAGGCTGGATGCAGGCTTGTTTCAGGTTGTGATAAAATAAAATAATTAGCCTTAAAATTCACCGGCTGAATAAAGCTTGAAACAACCCTGATTTTAGGCTAAGGAGCCAGTCTTCGTTCTAGGCTGCTCTAAACGATGCAATGAAACCTGGTCCAGGTCTGTCTCACTCAGGCTTGGTGAAACAAGGCTCGCGCAAGCTTGTTTCCATCGTCAGCCTTTTAGCTGAGTTTAAAATGATATTTTTTCTGTATTTTTATGAAAAAAAATGTAGCAATAAATGCGAGAATATTTTGAAATTGTGTATCTGAATAATATCTGAACAGTATCTTTCAAAGAATAAGATAATCAAAATAAAATGTAGTACATATATTCAATATGATATACATACACAAATTACATAAATTAAAAATATGTTATAAATAATACAAATACATAAATGGTAATAATAACAATCTAAATTAAGTAATAATATTCATTATTATTTAATATTATTATTATTATTATAACAAATATATTAATAATATTTATTATTATTATTATTATTGTTATTATTATTCATCTGATTCAATATTTGATTTTTTTAACTTAAGTTAAAAGACAAGTTGAACCAAAAAATGGCCTTCGGGTAATGAAAATAAATTCTTAATACTATTTTGGTACGTATTTATTTCTTGGCCTGGGTTCTATAAATATGATATTTACATCGGTATATCAAAAGTAGTCGGTGGTGTAGTGGATAGCGTCCCAGTCTTAGGTCGTTAGTTAGGCTCGATAGGTAGGTAGGTTTCAAATCCCAGTCTGATCTCGTACGTATTCCAGGGCCCGCGAATATGCAAGAAAACTAAATCAGTCGGAAAAATCCATGATCTTTCAAATTATCAATTTTTTTATAAATTTAATTCATGTTGAATTTGAGGATATGCGTAAAATGAGGGTCGCGGGTTCAAACCCCACTGGGGGCAACATTTTTTTTTTCTTAAAATTTTTTTTTCGTTACTTGACCCTTAGAAACTATTAATTATAAATATGGAACTGATTTTCATCGTAGCAACTGATAAATAAATGGAAAAAACAAATAATTCTGTACGGGTCATAAATGCTCGTAAAGGCTTCATTAAGGCTCGTTTCAAGCTCAGTACAGGCTTTTCTACCAGCCTTTGGTCAAGCCTTTGTGCAAGAGCCTGAAACCGCGTTATCATTCAGAGGTTTTCCTAGGCTTAAAATCAGGCTGGTGCTCAGCCTGAATTAAAAAGTGTGAGCCTTATTTCAGGGCTTGGCGAGCCCTTTTTTCATCGTCAATTCCTACCTGGGTGCTTTCGGTTTAATTCCAATGGAACTTTGTTCGGGATGGCACACTTAATTATGCAAGAAAATAAAAAAGCCCGATAAGGCGAGTGATAAATTTGCACAACGACAAGGCTGATTACACGCGTGGGGACATTCGCGAAAATAAAACGGTAATTCTGGAATGCACGAGATAAATAATTAACCGCAATGAGAGTACGGATAAACGTTGCTAACAAAAATCGACTATGGGTAATCGTGTGTGTCGGTAATTTACCCCACGAGCTTTGAAGGGGTTGCGGGAGGGATAACTATAAGTAAGGGAGTACCAAGATTGCACGATGATACGCGATGTCTTTGGCAAAGGAGAAAAAACTCCGAGAAGCTGGGAACAAATTCATTGATATCGTACACTCTGGCCACAGATACGGATAGAATTATCGAGGTAGTAAAAAAAAAAAAGAAGGCAATCACCAACGCGGCTACTCTATTCCACGCTCATCCTCTCTTCGAACGATATAATAATACGGCTGATAAATAGAAGACGATCTCTTCGTTCCTCGCCTCCGTCTTATCCTGTTTTCTCCATCTTGCCTTCGTTTATATTTCAAATGAGAGCGTCGTTAACCAATCGTCGAAGCATCACCGGTTTAGAGCGTCTTCGGGGAAACTAATGGATCGCGCCTTTCCACCTAGGTAGCGCCCCTTCGCGATTCAAAGCTGAAAAATCATTCACGTCCTTTGGCTTCGCGTCGTATGCTCGTGTATCATGGAGGGGACCATCGATAAACCGACTCGTAAAGATTCGCACATCGGGCATATTGCGAACGAGAGATGCAGCGTATCGGCTCTCACTTCGATGCTCGTGTGCGTGAGTAAGCTGCCCGCAGGAACTTTTCCACCTCTGTTTCTCTCACCTCCGTTCTCTCCCCGTCCCTTTTTCTCGTATCCTCTTCGTTTTGCCTCCCTCTCACTTATTGCACAAAATATACAATCATTACTTGCCGAAGTAACGACCGCCAAACTCCCCTCAAATATATCGACCTATCATAAATATCCTTTCCTGTTAAATCCTTCGGTTGGAATCCCCAACGCACGTACACAGCTCAAAATCGTACCATAAACATTCATATATATGTATACACATTATCTTACGCACCTACGTTTCAGAACGAATGAAAGAAAAAAAAGAAAAATAAGAGAAATAAAAAATTAAGGCACCGCATAGATTTCCTTGCGGCTCATACACATTTATATATACATATATATATATATGTATATAACATACATTTCCACTCCTTTAAACCTCTCGGCCCCTCTGCATCGCTCCTCTCGCATCCTCTCTGTCCCCTTCGCTGATCTTCGTATTCTATTTTTCCGCGAGATCCTCCCGTGTGTTTATCACTCTTTCCCTCTTGGCAGGACGATGTGAGAGGGAGAAGGAGCGAGAATCTCGTCGAGTATGGCGATCGCGTATCTCCTCCCGGAGCTCGCTCACCATCGGGAGCTAATTGCCGTACGCGTGTCGTTTTTTTCTTCTCGTTTTCCCTATATATATATATATATCCCTCTTCCCCTGCTTCGTTGCTCCCGACTTGCCGTTTACTTACACATACACATCTCTATATGTACACACATACACACACACACACATTTATATATATATATATATACATATATATATGGGGCGTTCCACACCAAACCTGACACCATTTAGCTCTTGCATCTCCGATTTTTTTCAAAATTTTTTATGTTCTAGTATTGGTCGAAAGAGGTCTTCATGATTTTTTTCAATTTTTTTTGTGGAGCCGTTTTCAAGATATCGATTTTTCAAAAATTAGGCTACTTTTTTTGTCAAACGCCCATAACTTTGCGAAAAATGGGCCAAATGGGACGTTTTTTTTTCAAAATTTTTGTTTTTAAACGTACTTTTGATAAAAAATATCGAAAAAAAATTTCAAACCGTATTTCCATGAGATTTTCAAGTTTTAAAAATAAATTGTTGATTTACAAAAAACACGTACTGAGGTACTTTAAGTTTTAAATATAAATTGTTGATTTACAAAAAACACGTACGGATCGATTTTCTTAAAATTTTTTTGTGAAAAACTGTCACTTTTTTCACAACTTTTAAGCCTAAGTAACAGTTTCCCATCGCTTACCCATTATCTCGTTAGGCTTAAAAGTTGTGGAATGGATGACAGTTTTTTACAAAAAAAATTTAAGAAAATCGATCGGTACGTGTTTTTTGTAAATCAACAATTTATTTTTGAAACTTGAAAATCTCATAGAAATACGGTTTGAAATTTCTTTTCAATATTTTTTATCAAAAGTACGTTTAAAAACAAAAATTTTGAAAAAAAACGTCCCATTTGGCCCATTTTTCGCAAATTTATGGGCGTTTGAAAAAGAAAGTAGCCCAATTTTTGAAAAATCGATATCTTGAAAAAGGCTCGACAAAAAAAATTGAAAAAAATCACGAAGACCTCTTTCAACCAATACTAAGACATAAAAAATTTTGAAAAAAATCGGAGATGCAAAAGCTAAATGGTGTCTGGTTTGGTGTGGAACGCCCCATATATATATATACATTATTCTCTCTCTTCCCATGTTCCCCCTCGCCGTCGTGCAAATTTCTTTTTAATTGTCGTTCGGAGATCCGCACGACACGAGACTGCGGTAGCCACACACGGAACATCATCTGTACACAAGTCGGCGAATGCGCGTACGCGAGCGCGGGAGATTCATCGAATTCTCTAGCGTCCCGCCAGGCGTCGTTGAGTTACCATTACGATCCTCGAGAAACGAGACGCTCGCGGCCATAGTTGGTTGGGAAAATGTCATAAAGAAAAATCCACGGTTGGTGCATAAATATTTTGTGCACACAGTCTGTGTAAAGGTCGTGTGAAAAAGAATAGTTCGTTCGTGGCGAGTTAAGGGGTCTGTAGACTTGAAATTTCTAATAATCGACATTCCATTACAATCTAACAAAAATTCTGTTTGACACATCTAAGCATGATTCGTGAAGAATCTTTCTTTGTTCCAAATTGCACATTCGTATTCCCCAAGCGATTTATTATTTCTTGTATGTTTTATCCGTTACATTTGTTCAGAAGAGCGGCGAGGGAGAAGTTGGATCGCTGAACTGGTCGAATTCGCGTCTCATTCCGCTCCCCAGGTCGCAGGATTCGCGAATACCACTAACGTAAGTTGCCATTGGTTTTTCTCTTCCAGACCCACCGATATGTCGAGAGCACAGCGTGCTCAGCACGACGGAGCCAACGACTCCCGTCAAGTCTCTGATGCGTTTTGAAGTGATCACGGGCGATAAGAACTTTCTCAGCCCGAGTACAGAGTACAGAGCCCGCTGAGAATGATATCACGCATGATCAGCGAGTTATCAGGATAAAATAGCGTCACGCTAGTCTGGTTTTGCCAATAAATTCACATATTGTTCGATACAAAAATAAAAATTAAAAAATGGATTTTTTGAAATTTTCAAACTCATTTGACCTCTTCAACTAGATCCGTGCAACTGTACGAGCGTCTGAAAAATATCAATTTTGGCAATGAAGTAGAATGGAATGTATTCGATTTGATCCAGTATGCCCACGATACGCGCTCTGCATGTGAGCACACATTGAACTATCATAATACCGTGTTATTACCTTTCTAACGATAAGTGCGCGAGTAGCAATTACCCTCGGCGTGCTTTACTCGTCGCGCGGTTGAAATCGTCGCGGTTCGCGGCACTACTGGCTTTAAACGGACCTTGCGTAACGAGATGACGAGGTAACTCGCACGGAATGATAACGAGACAATGACGATATTATACCATTCAACAATGGAACACACGAAGCGTTGCTGCAACTGACATACGGTTGTTCGTCGAAAAGCATCTGACTCGTAACGAATTTTCTCATTTCTGGCACCAAGAACACCCGTGGCTTGATCTCAATCACGAGAAGGAAGATAAACAACTCGAGAGCAGTGAGAAAAAATACTGGGCAAAATGTTTTAAACATGTACAGGACAGAGTTGATGAAGAGAAACCGAACCGGAGAACTTTTCCTGTCTCGTGTCTGGACAATTAGAAGCGTTGCTCGCGAGTCGACGCGTTGAGCGAACCTTATCTCGACGTGCACATTTATCGCTCTGCTGCTTCGACTCGTTCCTCCGAGACACCGTCCCCACCACTAAATCCTTCGAGATACATTAAACCTTTGCTCTGTATCTTCGCAATTTTTTCGTCTTTTTGTCAATGATTGCTGCAGTCTCGTGCAAAGTACGTCGATGACGACGATCGAAGATTCGAAGGTCTAAAAGGTTTTAATCGACATTAAAAATTCTGTCGGTGCGGCCCAATGATGAATAATTCACCGCAATTAGCAACGGACCTGCAAAAATGATTATTCCCATTGAGGAGAAAGCATCATTGCGACTACTCAACCTCGGTTCACGAGGAACGAAAAATCTCCTCGTATACCTTCCGTACTTCAGATTTCGAGCAACAAAGTTGACATCCACGCGGGTTCCTTGTCCAATAGCGATTGACGTACCTTCGGGGAAACGAGAGGAAGGAAGATGTCGCTGGTCCACCGTGTGGTGTCTTCTTTGCGTGATCCGCTTGCATCGGTTAACGCATTCTGCCACGCGCGAGTTATCCCCACTCGGTAAGAATCAGAGGTTCTCTGCAAGGGGGATAAAATTGGCGTCATAAAGTGGGAGCAATACGGACAGAGATGGAAAGAGAGAAAGGAATAGCGCGCATAAGGATAATCCCAGCAAAAGAATGAGTCTAGCCCAGCCGTAGAGCCTAGCCGATGCTCTCGGCTCGTCGAGAGGCACCTCCGCGTATGAGGCTGTGCGGTGCTCGTGTGTGTCACACGTGGATTCGTAAAGAGGCACGCGATGCCGTTCGCCGTTTTCCAATGTTGCTTGGTTTGCCGCGCTGGTGGGTGAAACGCGACGGTATAACGAAGCGAGATCCAGCCAGGCGCGAGCCGGGAGCTCCGCTGCGAAAGAATGTCAAATGATGATTGGTCATCGCTGTGGCCAATGGGTCCCCGACGTCACGACGAGCACAGGATGGTAGGTAGGCACCGTGTATGATACGGCGCCGCCTCCTGGAGATCATGAGGCCCCGATGGGGTCCAACAGCCGCGTATATAGACTTCTCTTCGGACTCCCGGTGGACTCTTTTGATTACGGTCAACCGCGAGTACTTACGTACAGAGTACGCCGTACGTGTGCTCATCGTACGCTTCGTGTACGAGAGGATCGGACGTGCGTCTCGTACAAACGGGAGCCTTCGGCCCATCGACCGATGGACCATGGCGATCTTTTTGTTTCTTTTTTTTTTATTCTCTGCCCAACTTCTCTCTTCATCCGCCTCCCTACAATATTCTGTCCTATCCTTGGCTATACCCAATGTAAGCAGTGCAGTCGAGCATTTTCCTTCACTATCGGTCGAGCGTTATCGTGGGTATGAACTCGAACGAACATCCTTATCTCGTTTTCCGACACCTTATCTGCTGTATTCAATGTCATTGATTCATCTTCCTCCGCTGTTTTCTCGTGTAATGATTTTCCCGACTCACTATGATTCGCGAATGCTCCTTCCATCTTTCAATCTCACGTCTCCACGTTGTATTACCTCCCTCGGCTTCCAAGGCCTTTGATCTTCCTTCTTCTTTCTCACTCCTCATTGACACTCCGGATCGTTGGTTATTTTTATTATCATTCCCTCCTCTTGACATTGGAACTGCGAGTTCTTTACAGTATGAAAAGCTCGGTGGATTTTTCCTCTTAGCGTCATGCATCGATTCTTCGCATCTTCATCTCGGTCCATCGCTCTTTCTCTCATCGGTCCAATCTCCAAATCCAATCATCCAGAAATGAGACGAATGCATCGAGATGAGCTGGAAAATACGAGTTATGTAATAAGATACCAAAACGAATGGGCTTGGAAGTTGGCTATGGGTGATATCACGTCAGGCAGAAGTCGTGTAATACCTTTTGGCTCATCAGCAATGAGCCAGCATCCGTGTAAAACTCTGAACCCCGTCGTGCGCGTTGTATCGCGGAGAAATGCATGTTGCTATGTAACGTATGAGAGATACGTTACCGGCTGCACCAATGCGCACGGAGATTAAATTCTTCCAGAGCCACACGCATGATCCTCACTTCAATCCGAGCAGGTATTACGTCCCAGAAATATCTATGTACCTCTCCGATACCATCCGTTGGTAAAAGCTCTTGGTTAGATATCGTTAAACCTACGAAGGTTGTTTGCCTAACGTGTTTTAGACTCGAGCTTGCGTGGAGCTACCGTTCACGGGGAGTATCCGCGTCTATTTGTGTGTGTGTGCGCGCTCGCTCCTCTCTTTATAAATCCCTCTCTTTCCTCTCACCGTACGTGACGGTCATTCGGGATCGACCGATAAATAATTACCCATGGCTACCTCTCTTGTACCCTTCTTCTCCACCTCTGCGTCCTCTCCTCTTCGTCTCTTCGCTTAGCTCTTCTTCGCCAACTTCACTGGCTTCTGGATTGCCTTCTGGAGCCAACGCCGCCGCCACCGATGAGCTTGAAAAGAGACTCCAGCGTCCTGCGTTTAGCGTCCCAAAGAGAGTCCAGGGACTCGAAGGGTACCACGGATTAAAAAATAAAATAAAATAAAAAATACATCCTAGATCAAGCGTTTTATTTCTACAAATTTAGCGCGAAGATCGGTACGCTTTGATCCAGACTGACAATCTGTCATTTTGAGAGAATTTTACGTCTCGACAAGCGCAAAAACATTTTCCGCAGATCTGACGGGAATGTTGAAAAATAATGAAATATTGAAATATTGAAAAAACTTATTTTCATAAAAACGGTTGACATTAACAAAACATTCCGCCGCATTTAGTTGGACACGAAATCGTGCTCGATCGTTTCGACGGTTTGCTTCAAACTGCCATGAAATTTTTCCGTCCTTTTATCCTGCTTCTATATTTAATGCGCAAAATGATGCGAAGGGGTCGATTTCGGTGACCTCGTAACTGCCGATCGTCTCTCGTTTCTTCGATGCAAATTCAAGCCTGTTTTCGTTCAACGTCCTTATTACGATATAACTAGAGACGAGAGGAAAATCGAGTTGTCGTGAACGGTGCAAAACAGGATTCGCGAGTTGCAAGCTCGTCGTTTCTTTGATCGGCGGCGCATTATTTGGCTAATAATAACTTTACCGAAACCAAGAGTAACCGTTTTGAGCGCGTGCGTTTTGCTTTTATCATCGAAACGGAGCTCTGAGAAGTTCCGTTTGACCGGTGTGTCCGGTAAATCTGGTTTTCCCACGGGAGGACGTGTGCCTTTGCGAAACGAGTAAACGTCCACGCGAGTATTTTCCCAACGTTCACAATTATGCGTAACGTGTGCCTTACCACGCGCACGAATACCGCAATTTTCAACGTTCCTAACGCGATGCGTGCATCCCGCGAAACGCTTCTCTCATTGTTCACGTTTCTCGTGTGAGAGAACAATGTTCGTTATTGGCCCTTTTCTACGCATTATCCCGTACGTTAGCCAGGACGCACACTCCACGCCAAACTGGAAATATAATCTGGCGGTTTTGCCCTCGACGAATGTTAACGACGAAGCGTCACCATTGTCCAGAATAACTGCAACGACGGAAGTTCCTGAGAGAGGCCGAGCGTCAACGAGGAGTCTCGCGGCCTGAAACGAGCGTGCGTGTTGGACAGAGAAAACACCACTGGATGACCAATCGGGAGGAGCTTTGTGGAAAGAAAGATCGTTGAATGGTAGTGAAAAAAATGAATGGTGCGAAGCGCTCGTCGTAGAATAGTTTCCGATGTCTACGTGCGAATTTTCAAAGAAATTCCGCCACGATCGCGAATGGTCACAGGACAGTCCGAGGATCCGGTGAACTCTGGCTCTCTGTCACCCCCAATCAGGTTTTCGTTCCCACAGTTCCGAGGAGCCACCAGGATGCGTCCAGTGGCAACCGAGAAACATGAGGAAATTTTTGGACAAGGGGGATGCGAATGGAAATTGAAAAAAAAAACAACGAAGAATAAACTCACAACCCCTGGATCGATGGTCATCGCGATGGTCATCGTTCTTTCCCGTGCTTCCTAGGTCTCAAATACAATGCTCGATCGCGACTATGGGCATTAAAATGGTAGATTATACTCGAACGATCCCCAAACAAGAAGAGCCCTTGACAAAATAAAAACCTGTTTTCGTCACCCTGTCTCTGAGCTTCGCGAGACTTCGCAATGAGGGGGGGAAAGCAGAACTACCCTATAAAGAAAAAAAGATTCACCGACACAGATTGCCACTTGTATGATCGAGAGACAAGTTCCTCGGCTTTGATCGGGGAAAACTTCAGGTGTACAACTTCGTAGTGCAGAATGACCCAGACGTACATTTTGAAAAATTCATGTTACCCCGGGCACACCCTCCTCCGAACAATCATCGCAAGGCCCTGAAGCAAAGAGGTCCCGACTCGGGCCGTTTCTCGTGGACACGGTCCTTCGCCCTGGCTGTGCCAAAATCCCTCGTGAAGAAAGTGCCCATGTGATTTCAGCGGATAATCGCGCTGTATTATTCGAAAAACCGGATTTTAGGATCGTCATTGCGAACCTAGCGTTAATTTATGCTGATAGCTATCCGCAAAGAAATACCGCACGAGGGCTTTCGCCCGAGGGATGAACGGAAAGGTAAAGAGTGCGGGATTTCAGTGCGAACGAGCAAGAGAGAAAGTGATGCAGAGGTGGCCGAAAATCGGACCAGACCGCGCGGGGTGCGCGCGAAGGATACACGTAAGGTCGGCAACGGGTGACCGGACAGTGCGCCGAGGATTCCTCATGAAAAATAAAGGGTGGACGAAGGAAGAGAGTGAGAGAATTCAGTGTGGCACAATTCATGGGGCCGCGAGGGGCAAAAGGGCAACCTGATTGAAGAAGGGAGGGGGGGGACAAAAAAGTGGAAAGATACCGGTCAGCTGGCGGGATGACCCCCGGAATCCGGAAACTTGCTAAACCGGATCTATTGGTCAGTTTCACGCGGCACGAAAGTACAGTCCCGTTTTACGATGCGTATACAACGAGGGTGTGTTTGCCGTACGTCAATGTGTGCGTCTGGTACACCGGTCAACCCCCATCATTTTGAACTCGGTGAGAACTGGACAGTAACTGCACTCTCAGAGCGCTGTTTGCCGTTGTTGAAAAGTAGATGGATTAAAAAAAAAATAATAACGAGCAGAAGAGATGGAAGATGGATTCATTTTTCTACCTGAATTAAATTGCATTATAAAATAGCAAATATAAAATTATGCTCGAGGGAGAATTTTTTATTTCGATATTCGATAATTAGATTCACAAAATATACGTTTATGTGTCCAAAGATTATCGATGCGACGAGGATCGCTAATTAAAATCGCTCTCTCGATTCCTCCGCCATGATGGCTATACTTTGTCCAGTTATGTCTCTCGTGTGTCACGTGTAGTCTCATAACTATATATGGGGCATTCCATCCCAAATCGGACAGTTTGAAAAACTTTTTTTTTTATTTCCTCAATTTTTTTATATTTTTGAGTACCCATCAAAAGACCCTTTATGTTAAATTTTGAGATTTTTTTGACTACCCGTTCAAAAGATATAAAATTAACAAAAAAGCCGCTCTTTTTTTGGTATTTTGGTCATAACTTCTTTAATAATGGTCCAAATTAAACGTTTTTTTTTCAAAATTTTTGTTTTTTTATCGCCTTTCCGAAAGAAATACAACAACAATATTCGACCTGTTTTTGAATGAGTTTTTTGAGTTTTAAACTTTAAATCGCGTTTTTAAAAGTGAATGTCATTGTTTATTTTTTTTTTATTTTTTTCTTCAAACATCTATCTATTCAACAATTTTTAAGACTATTCGAATCGTGGGATCTCAATAACTACTATTTTTTCTCGACTTTTGAAAATTAAATTTTTTTTTTTTAAATAAATTATTATGAATACCAATTTTTTTTACTGTATAGTATTTTTTTCAATATTTACAATTTATTTTGACACTTTTTTATCGTTAACAAGTTCTTAAAATTAATAATTAATCATTAAGTCTGTTCATGAACAATAATAACAATAGTTTTTATTTATTCACGTATTTTTTTGGAAACCGTACATATAAGATTATTTCCTGAATTAGAATATTCCTTTTTCAATACGTTTCCGTTGCTCATTGGAATAATTGAATGAAATTTTTGTGTCCCCCTGTGATTGACTTTGCAGTATTTTATCACAAATAAAATCTTCCTTTTGCACCTGAATAATGTTTTTCATGTGAAAATTTGACAGCAATATTCGGTAGACTATCAAGGTTCAATGCCCACTCGTACAATTCTTGAACTGTAGTTATTTGCTCATCGATTAATTATTAATTTTTAAAATCTGTCAACAATGAAAAAGTGTCCAAATTAATTCAAAATGATTAAAAAAATATTATACACTAACAAAAATTGGTATTCATAATAATTTATAAAAAAAAAATTTTTTTATATTTTCAAAAATCGAAAAAAATAGTAGTTATTGAGATTCCACGATTGGACTAGTCTTAAAAATTGTTGAATAGATAGATGATCGAAACAAAAATTTAAAAAAAAAATCCAAAATGACATTCACTTTTAAAAACGCGATTTAGCGTTAAAAACTCAAAAAACTTATTCAAAAACGAGTCAAATATTTTTGTTGTATTTTTTTCTGAAAAGGTCATGAAAAAACAAAAATTTTGGAAAAAAAAACTTTTAATTTGGACCATTATTAAAGAAGTTATGACCAAAATACCAAAAAAAGAGCGTTTTTTTTTTGTTAATTTAATATCTTTTGAACGGGTAATCTAAAAAATCTCAAAATTTAACAGGAAGAATCTTTTGATAGGTACCCAAAAATATAAAAAAATTGAGGAAATAAAAAAAAAGTTTTTCAAACTGTCCGATTTGGGATGGAATGCCCCATATATATATACAGGTTCGTGTATGGTACGCAACATACCCGAATCATCTCCATAATTCTCACTACGATGTATAAATTGCGCAAGCTATATAGTTGCCAAATTTATGACTATCGCGACACTCTGAATCGTCGAACGTTGAGTGTGGATAGTTGGAGCTGATTTCGAAATACATGAAAAATAAAATTACACGCGTAAGATTGGTTTTCCAAAACACCAGCATCATTTTGAATTTCAAGGTCTCGCGTATCCCGTTTAGCTTTAAAATTCACAAATGTCCGCATTTTTTTCTTAAGATTTCTTCTTCATTTGAAGACAAACTCACATGAATTATATTTGAACAGAGTTCTGAATAATCTGCAATCAAGAGACATCCGTTCAAAATTGAAAAGAAACAGAATGATAAATAATTAATAAACCAGTGAATAAAATATTAATATAAAAATTCGATGAAACATCAATCAAATACGATAAATCAAAAAGGTATACGTTTGAAATTAAAATACCTGAAATGAGAAATAATAATGTTGAAAAAACGAAGAAAAAACATTTTTTAAACATGGAAATTCGATAGACGAAACGTAAATAAAATGAGAAATAATGAGGAGTCAAACTTACGCTTGAAAAATAAATAACGAAATAGTCAGTCTGAGGGAAAAAAATTACTCGTCTGCCCATAATACCGAGGATTCCACCTTTCGTGGCCATCGCGTTAAGTCAGGTCATGTTATGGGCTTATCTCCGAGGGAACTCGGAGCACAAAACACTTTCAGTGCTATGAGAATAAGATTACCTCGAGGGAAATCAAGAGAAAGAGAGAGAGAGAGAAATTCGAGGATGGTCTTATATACCGAAACGTTTTCGAAGAGATGCTGCTCTCGCTGTCCCATTCTCGAATCTCTCCTCTCACTCTTTCTCATCCTGTCTTCATTCTCGATCTCTTCTCGCTCGAATACCCAGAGCTTCCACTTCATTCTGGTGTCTTTTCCATTGCTTTCTTTGTGTATGTTATACCTATATATTTATGTATATGAGGCATTCCACGTCAAGTCGGCCACCCCATTTGTTGCAATCACCAACAATGACATACAAATTTTTATTAAGTAGTTCTAACTGTCAAGAAAATTCGTGATCTTTTTCAGATTTTTAAATTTGATACTTTAGCTGGAAAAAATACAAAAAAATTCCCTGTTCCATTTTGTAACTCGAAAATTATTCATCGTACGAAAAAAAAAATGACAACATGAAATTTAAGATTTTCAACGTACTTTTCACTGAATTTTTTTACAAACTCCTCCGAAAGCTCTATACGCCATTTTCGGAGCAAATCATGTTTTGATATTTTTTTTCTCAGAATTAACATCTTCGATTTGTCTGTAGTTCTAACAGTTTTTTACTTGATATATTTACAGACTACAAAAAAATTGGCTCAGTGGACAACCCATTCCTTCGCATGCGTTTTTCATCCCAAACGAATACACAAATTTCTCTTGAACATGAACAGGGTTGAGACTATTTATAGATATTTTCTACAGTCCGCATTCTTATTTATTTTTTGTACTTTTTCAATTTTGTAAACTTTTTCCATTTTTATTTGTTTAAATATCTTTTTGTACATTTTAATAAACTTATTTATCGATGGACCCCTGTACACCGATAAAGTCTATTCAAATTAGAGTCAAAGGCTAGTCACGTCTCTCGATTGCAAAAGAGAATTAATTTATCCTCTTTGGATGCACCGACGTTTCTATGGCCAATGAATACTTTTTTAGTTCGATTTGGCCATGATTTTTGGGAATGAAGCAATGATACTGCTTTGTTCCTGGAATCATCTTCGCAGTATCAAAACGAGATTGTTTTATTATTTTTCCCTGTCTACGATTAATAACGATAAGATATCAATATCTACGCTATTTCGTTAAATCACTCTATAATGATACATTGTATCAATAAAAATGCATGCGAAGGAATGGGTTGTCCACTGAGCCAATTTTTTTATAATCTGTAAATATATCAAGTAAAAAACTGTTAGAACTAAAGACAAATCGAAGATGTTGATTCTGAAAAAAAAAAATACCAAAACTTTATTTGCTCCGAAAATGGCATATAGAGCTTTCGGAGGAGTTTGTAAAAAATTTCAGTGAAAAGTACATTGAAAATCCTAAATTTCATGTCGTACTTTTTTTTCATACGATGAATAATTTTCGAGTTACAAAATGGGACAAACAAAATTTTTGTATTTTTTTCCGGCTAAAATATGTAGTTTAAAAATCTGAAAAAAATCACGAATTTTCTCGATAGTTAGAACTACTTCCTAAAAATTTGTATGCGATTTTTGGCGGATTCAAAAAATGGGGTCGTTGACTTGACGTGGAATGCCTCATATATACGAAGAGAGAGAGAAGAAGCAACACGAGGGATTTAATTTATGGAACGATTTTAATGCCTAAAAATACAGCGTATCTCGACAACGACGACGACGACGACGACGACGACGAGGATGACTACGAGATTCCATAGTCGTTTTGCCCACAAATACTCGTGCCACGCACGACTCACCACGATTTTATTCGTATGCATGTGTGCAGTACGATATAAAAAATCCAATTTAATCGAGGTCTCCGGGAATATAACCGCGCGACTCGAAAGCACCAATATCCCAAGATACGCGCGTGCATAAGGAAAAATTGCAATAGAGGTCTATATATACATTTGTATAAAACTCGGTTGGGGCTTTTGGTTCAGCAAGCATCGTGTGTAACGTCGAATCTCTTCATTATAATATAGGCACGATATTGGCCGCGGTCGTTCCTTTCCGATCGTCCTGGATAATCTTTTGCCTCGAGGCCCACGAGAAGTGAAAAAAAAAAGAAAAAAAAATACCCTCCAAGAGAGACACTTTTCTCTCGGTTCGCGCGTTCAGCCCGTACGTGGGATTATAATTATGACCGGGAGGGACAGTTTCTTGAATCTATCCCGAGATGTCTTTTAACGAAAGATTTTTTTTTCATTATTTTCTTCCTGAGTTATGTACACGCGGAGGGAAGAATGCGCTTTCAGAATTTATCGAGAAACTTGTGTAGCGCGCAGAGCTTCCCCGTTACAACGTATTTCATTATTTGTCGCGATATTATATATACATATACATTAGGGCGATTTTTTTTTGTTTACTTTGTTTATTTCTTTCACTCCCCATCCGAAATTTTATTGTTTATGTCTGAAAGAAAATGCCCTCAAAGTTACAGCCCTTAATATTAATATTAAGTACTTTCCCATCGCGCGATAAGTTTTTCCAACTAAAATACACGTAAATGAAAAACTTTTTCCGTCAAAATTTTACCACTCCGCGGTTTGTTATGCAATCACATTGATTTTGATCGCAATTTATGTAGAATTGAACGATCTTTAAAAGTGTCCTAAACAAAGTAAGTGTAACTTACACTGGTGAGATGGTACGGGTCCCTAAAGTTTATTTTTATTCAAAATTCTTGATTTTTTGCCGTTATCTCCGAAACGATTTACTTAACTGAAAAATCGTAAAGAGAAATTTTGTTGGAAATTTAATTTCCCACAAAAAAGGTCCTTTGGATCTAACCACTAAAATTAATATTTCTTGAGATATTGAATCTTAACTTATTCATGGTATAAAATTTGTATAGTTTATCCAACCAAAAGGTTTGAATTGTTGATATTCCATATCATATCACCATATCACATATCATATTACCAGTGATGATATGATATGGAATATCAACAATTTGAAACTTTTGGTTTGATAATACATAAAAATTTTCATATGACAAAAAAGTTAAGGTTCAGTACTTTCAAGAGAACACTTTCAAAGATCGTTCAATTCTGCGTAAATTGCGACCAAAATCAATGTGATAGCATAAAAAACCGCGGAGTGGTAGAATTTTGAAGAAAAAAGTTTTTGATTTACGTGTATTTTAGTTGGAAAAACTTATCACGCGATGGGAAAGTACTTAATATTAATATTAAGGACTGTAACTTTCAGGGAATTTTCTTTCAAACATATGCAACAAAATTTCGTGTGGGAAGTGAAAGAAATAAAAAATGTTGGAAAAAAATCGGCCTAATATACATATAGGCATGAATCAATTTTAGTTTCCACATGACGTGTATCGTTTGTATTAATCTTCTGTTATTTCCTTGCGGATTAAATTCAATCACGTGGGGTGTCTCATTACTTCTCGATGATTGTTATACTTTGTCATTATTCTGCATTCGTTTTCAGACTTTGAGCCTTTCTTCTTCTACATCTAAGCTTTATTTTCATTCCCCCTGAATGAAACCACGAGCATTTGTTTTTTTTTTTTTTAATTTCTCTGCTTTTTTCAACGTCCGTACAAAAACACAATATTTCTAATAACTGAAAACGTCTGTAAATATATTTTTTTATATTTTATTATTCTCTCAGTATCCAACATCTGACACTGTGGAAGAATATTTTTCGCCATTCTCGCATCGATGGAAAATATAGAGTCCGCTGGAGTATATTCAAACCTCGTAAAGCTGTCGACGGCTACATCGAATCGACGAGCACATAGCGACCAATCCGATAAATAATCGATTCGGAATTGCAGAAGAGGGAGAGTGATATATATATAGAAAGAGGGAAAAAAATGAGCGTGAAAAGAGAGCACGAGTAAATCGGTGGTGTACGACTCTTATACGGATCCTCGCTTATCCGCGTTCTTCCTTCTCTATGTACAACCTCACCTTCTTCTGATATCTGTTATATAGAAATTGCTCGCGTTGTCCAGGGATTATACGGAGGCTTGGGCCGAAGATATGTGTAAAAGGCGCGACCGGACGTCGCCACGATCGCATATTATTTAAATTTATATATGTATATATATACACGTACCTCGTGAAGGGAAAATGCACCTCTTGGGTGTAGGTGATAATAGTAACGGAGGCCTCAAGAGGCATACCGGCAAACATATATCGAAAAGGTGGAGACGAGAGAGAGAGAGAGAGAGAGAGAGGGAGAGAAAATTGAGCGCGGAACGGTTATGCTTTATGATTTACGCTCTTACGCTCTCTCGCGGAGATTGGACACGGTGCGTCCCACCTGCGCATGCGCAAAGAACGTTCGGCGTCGTCGTCTGGATCGGATGGCAATTTGCACCGCACGTTAATCCATAGATAATAATAAAATACAACTACATTATAATATATAGTACGTTGGAATATATATGTATTCGTTTTTCTAAACTCTCGTCGCGATGAATCAGCGCGGATCAACGCTTTGGATCTACCGCGCCGATTTCTTGACCATGCGCTTGAGGGATATCAAGAGCATGGGGGCAGTCAACATCGTCCTCGACAAATTGATGCAAATTATCACGTTGGCGCGGCGAACAAATTCACAGATCGACGAAAAATAATTAGAAGATTACAAGGGGAGAGTTGAAAAAATAAAAAAAATTATGAACAGCGCAACGCAAGAAAAATATCTTTCTAGACATTGTTCTCGTAAAATGTCATCACCAATCGCTGTAACTGAAAAATTGCACGAGCACATTGTACCGCCACTTTTATCGATACGCGAATATTCGTCTGACATTTCAGTATCGTATAGAAGGGTCGAACGTATTGAATTTAAAAATTCAAAAACGAGCTTCGGTATGTCTTCACTTTTGAGTTTTTTTTTCCAAAAGTGAATATTCAACTGCAAATCATCGAAGCACACACGCGCAAATGTACAAGCTGTCCTTCGCTCTCGTTTTTTGTTGTTTTCGCGTCTCAACGCGTCTCCCTCATTAATCTAGGGCCACTCTTGTTTACAAGCCTGCCGCTCAACAACCGATAAATCCCAGAAGGAGTCCTCACCACGTGTGGGATTATTTCTCGTGCATATGTACGCGCGTATACCCTCCAACTGTGCTCTTCTTTCCTCATGCACAATATTATCTCTTCGTTTTGGATTCGGGTATGTATCGCACGCGCGCTCTCTCTCTCTCTCTCTCTCTCTCTCTCTCTCTCTCTCTGTAACTCTGTAACCATCGGCCGATATATCCGAGTTCAGAAATTATGATCGGTAGCCCGGCAAAACGAAGGTTCTCGGAAATCTAAAGAGAAAAGAGGAGCACCAATCCCGAGGAGATTGCGCGTGCGACAGAGAGCAAGAGCCGAACAAAATCGTCTCGCATGCCTGATCATAATTAATAACGCGAGGGCGCCCACAAAGCTGTCACCCGCTAACGTGCTGCCCTCTCTCTCTCTCTCTCTCTCTCTCTCTCTCTCGCTCCCTCTCGCGGTGGCGTCGCGAACTTTTTATCAATCCCACCACTCGAGGCGATTCGCCCCCGATGAGAGAACCCGCGGAGAATCATTCGTGACTTTTGCAATGTTTGCTCTCATTGCGAGTTTCCAACTCGCACGACATATCGCAGGGGCGGAGAATATCCGATCGAACATTTTTTTCCCGTTTTTTCTTCACATTCATTTGTTCATTTATTTTTTATATATAGATATACAGATGCACGAGCACCGTACGATCTATATTTATCGTTTATATTTCCATATGTTTTATTTATTCGTTTCAGCGACGACTGATAAACCATCGTCGCTACCTGCTGAAGTGGTTACGCATTCAGCTATACTATACTTTCGTATAATATCATAGATACGCCTGTGGATTCTCGCGTTTAATTCTCAGCGAACTCTGATACCGGTGCGCTCATGCGATAGATAATATTTCCTTTTAATCGAGGTAAAGAGATTTATCACAAATATGCGTATAAGTGCCGCGAGATAACCAACCACCTACCGCGAAATCGTTAGAAAGTATATTTCCTCACGCCCCAAGAGCAATCGTTATATTTGCCGAGTCGTTTGAAACGGGGGGGGGGGGAGAAATGAAAAAAAATATTATTCTCGGCTATATTGCGATATCTTTACAGTTGACGAACGAATGCAAGCGAATCAGAGAAATGTTGTACGGGTATGTACGAAGTTTGAGTTATTAGGTTTATATGCAACTCGGTATTATATATAGAATGCGTGTGAGGGGATATCGCGATTGCGTGCAGAGAAATGCACAATTTCAACTTGATCGAAATAAAAGAGTACAACGATTGCTCGATTATGCATGAAATGTCCGAATTTATCGTACACGCGACTTGAATTCTCAAGCTGTTTGTAATAATAATGTCGATCGAGTGATTGGATTTAATATTATATCGAAAAATCCGTTAAACAGTCCGCGTGACGTTTATATTATTCATCTTGACATTTCGATTTAAAACATGGTTTGTCGTCGAGAAATACTATAAAGCCACTATAAGGTCGTTCGATACGCGGTCCGATATTTTTTTTTCTGCAAAAAAACTGTTGTCCCATCTTCAATCTGCCAACTGAGTGCGCACTTTGCGCACGACCGCGTTTTCAGATTATTTGAGATGAAAACTTTACAGGAGTTCATCGGATGAGTCTTGAATCGGAAATTGTCCAGGTAACACGAATATGAGAAAATTTCTAATGGATGGTGCTTAAAAACGTTTAAAACAATATTAATTATCCTTTTCTTTTCAATTACGTTGGTATTGTTTGCGCATCAAGCAGAGCGGTTGAGCTCATATTGTTTCTGCCTGAAAATACTGCAATATCTCTCATCGTTTCAGATGTATAAGCGCGTGCACAACAGAACTGCTTCATAGACCGGCTTGGCTAGTTTGTCCGAGTCTGTCTCGTCTCGAAAGTAGCACTTGTCATTTACGATCATCGTAAATATGAAGAGAGAAGTATTAATAAAAACAAGACACTCACGACCATTAATCTTATTCGAATCGATGTTAAAACTCATCCGGTCAGCTCGAACTTGATTTTAGCACAAACTCAAAACAATGAGAGCCCGTTCTCGCCCGCTAGAAGTCATTCGAATAGTAACCAGTTTGTCCATTGAATTTGTATAGATTCGGTGAGTGGTCGAGTGAAATCTTATCGAATCTGGATAAACTAGAAGATTCCTCGATGGCATTGAGATTCTTCGTTGAAAAATTTCTGTCTATACAGGAAAAAGTCGGTGGAATGAAAGAGTGGAGTCAGAGGAGATACGAAAAAAGGTTCTCACGTTGGAAAGAAGAAAATCTATCGGTGCGGTTACCCATTTATATAATAGCCAAGGCGTGCACTTGTCACAGAGACTCGGCGAGAAAGGAAGAGAGCTCGAAAGAGAGGATGGTTTATGGTGGTGGATTATATATGGCACGAGGAAAATCTTTTTCGAAAGAGAGGGTCCTGGCTTTTTACAGTCTGTTGGCACGGATTCTCTTCCAGGTATGCGCGTTTATATATAACCATATAAATCGTGACAGTGATCGGCCATATAACCGAAGAAAACGCTGAACGAGGAATGGGGGGGGGGGGGTCGGCGTTCCGGCAGGTAATTCTCCAAAATCGTCTAAGCCGATTTTACTACAAAAACTCCAGCGTCTTGTACACCGCACAGCGATTGATCCTTCGAAAGAACGACAATAATGGTGACTGGCAATCAACGGTGTGTCATAACAAGAAAAAAGAACCTATAAATTGTTAGCATTCATTTACATCTAAGAATTCGTTCTTCTCCTTTTCATTAAAAAATAATATTTTCCTGTCTTATAGATTCATTTAATTTCAAAGAATGCATACAACAACGGTAGGGGAATGTGGGGCAAAGTGGACACGAGCTGAAACTGAAAATAATGTCAAACTCATAAAATTATTACTTTGAATGCAGACTATATCTGCACGATTCCCGTAACGTTTCATACACTGTTGAACAATGTATTCAAAATAAAAAGCACAAAATACGGAAATCGTAAAATTTGGAAAAAATTTTTTTACAAGATTCATAAAACAATAATGGGAAATCAATTTCACGACTGAAAAGTCGATGAATATGTGAAAATACCATGATTTGTTCACTTGCAAAATGAATTCATGGTACATTCTCCACATGGAAAAACTTCGAGCAAAGTGAGACTGAATATTTGCCTCGTTTTTTTTTAAATTTCATTCGAGGAACGATTCTATTGGCTTTATTTCTTTGTTTATATTGTTGAGTTAACATTTTAGTCGGGCATAGTCGATTACAGTGTCTCTATTTTCGAGAATCACCGAGTATAGATTTTTCTGCATCTGAGGAGGCGTGTCCATTTTGCCCCCTAATTTTTTTTTTTTAAATTCAAAAAACAAGAATGGGAAATGAATTTCACGACTCAAAAGTCGATAAATATGTGAAAAAACCATGATTTGTTCACTAGCACAGTGAATTCATAATACATTTTCCACATGGAAAGAATTGGAGCAAAGTGAATCTGAAGATTTACTTCTTTTTTTAAAATTTCATTCGAGGAACGATTCTATTCCCTTTATTTCTTTGTTTATATTGTGAAGTTAATATTTTATTCGGGCATAGTCGATTACAGTGTCTCTACTTTCGAGAATCACTAAGTATAGATTTTTCTGCATCTGAGGAGGCGTGTCCATTTTGCCCCCAATTTTTTTTTTCAAAATCAGGGATATTCGGATCGGGAATCAATTTTGAGACATGAAAGTAGTTAGAAGATCGTGTGCTTGCCGATGAAAATCCTTAAATTGCTTAAATGTCCACTTTGCCCCACACTCCCCTATAACTTATTGATTCGATTTTACTCGAAAGAATAAATCTACAGATATCCGAATAATATTTATTTTTCAGTTTTTAGGTTTATTTGGAAGCAGTTTGTAACCTCACTGTTGAATTTAAAGTAGAATTTAAATGGAGAATCAATTGATCACCAATTATCAAAATCTATCTTCAAAGCTGATGACTTGTCCGGACTCAAGACCGTCTTTTTCTCTTCATTCTCGCACGGAATCTTCACCGATACACTCGTCGCACGGAATTCTTTCGTACCTTTTCTTAAATTTCGTTTTACGAAACCCTTCCGCATGTTTTCACAGTCACCTTATGACCTGAACCAGAGCCAAGTTTACATACGCATGTGTGTGTGTGTGTGTGTGTGTGTGTGTGTGTGTGTGTGTGTGTGTGTGTGTGTGTGTGTGTGTGCATGTTTTCGAGCAGGTAGCGAGAAATGGGGCATGATAGAGTGCGATGTTACGAAAAATGGCGCGGAAAATAACGTTGGCCCACGGAGAAAGAGCGAGAGAGGAGTCACGAGAGAAAAAAGACTTTTTTTAAATGATTGATGGTATTGTAAATTCCTCAGGTCAGAAAACATTACCGTAATTAATTAGATATAACCAATAATCGATTTAATTAATTAACAATCCCTGAATTGTTTTCATTCCATGTAGGGGCAACCGCCAACGATCATTATAAAATTATGGCGTGATATTTGAATCCAAATGAAGGGATTCATTGTTGGTCTCTCTCGCATCAGGACGTGTGCAATCAATGTCGATGATTAAAAAATGAACAGAGTATTTTCAATATTCATAAGATCGGCTCGCAATGTTTTCACAAGTCTCATCGATATGCATGGCGAAAACGAAAGGAAAAAAAAACCTCTCCTTCACAAATCTCCTATGTGTATTACATTTACCTTTTCTCATTCAGCGCGCCTCGAAGACGAAAACGATCAATCCTCGCGTGTGTGCACGCGAAGGGTCCTTGTAAACTCGCATGCATTGCTACGCTCCCCTTTTACTCGCTCATATATACACACGCGATCGACGTGCCGATTTTTGTTCATCTTTTTATTCCTGCTTCGAGCTCCGCGGCGCGATCCTCCAGCGACGTCAGGATTTTATTTAATCACTTGGCCGCGCGCTGCTCGACTAAGAATAAGAGGGACGAAAAAAACGGCGGGACGAGGGGCAGCAACGGAACGAGAAGAAGCGAGAGAGTAAACGAAGGAAGAGGGAGAGTCGAAGTGAGATCGAGCCGAATCCCTGAAAGGCGTTCTCCGGGGTCCCTCTTTGCAGCAGCGATGCAACGTAATGGCTGCGTTCTCCGATCCAAGATGACTTTTCTCCCAGGTAGGCAACCATCAACCGGCAGCGAGAGTCGATCTTTTTTTTTCTTTCTTTCTTTCTTCACTTACTCCGAAAGACACTCAGCCTGGTTAATGAAAGCTTGGATCTTATTTCGAGGGAGAATTTTTCTATTTCAAACGCATATCAGAGATATCTCAAAAACTACCGCATCGATTTTTTTGAAAACTTTTTAGGATTCCTCTGATTATGAAAATTTAATATTTGATCGAACGATTGTTTTTTTTTTCTGATATTTACTTTCGATCCGATGGATGAAAAATGCAATTTTATTCTTGCCAACATCGAGGGTCTCACTAGTGAACTCCGGCTATTTTATTTTTATTTCATATTTTGGAAACTTGTTTGTTTTTTTTTTCTTTGAGCGCCTGAGTTGGTATAAACCCTTAACGAGATCGAGCACGCACGTTCGGACGGTTGGGGATTTTCGATAGCATTTTTTTATCAGCTTCTCAAAATGGAGTGCCCTTAAGTAGAGTTGGAGTACTTTAGAATTCTCGATCCATAGTGCCAATTCTGTGTACCTGTATCTCTCTATATATCGGGCATTCTATCCCAAATCGGACAGTTTGAAAAACTTTTTTTTTTTATTTCCTCAATTTTTTTATATTTTTGAGTACCCATCAAAAGACCTTTCCTGTTAAATTTTGAGATTTTTTTGATTACCCGTTCTAAAGATATTGAATTAACAAAAAAAAACCGCTCTTTTTTTGGTATTTTGGTCATAACTTCTTTAATAATGGTCCAAATTAAAAGTTTTTTTTTCAAAATTTTTGTTTTTTTATGGCCTTTTCAGAAAAAAATACAACAAAAATATTCGACGTGTTTTTGAATGAGTTTTTTGAGTTTTAAACGTTAAATCGCGTTTTTAAAAGTAAATGTCATTTTTTTTTTTTTTTTCAAACATCTATCCATTCAACGATTTTTAAGACTAGTCCGATCGTGGGATCTCAATAACTACTATTTTTTTTTCGATTTTTGAAAATTATCTATTTATTTATTTTAAATCAATTATTATGAATACCAATTTTTGTTACTGTATGGTATTTTTTTAATCATTTTGAATTAATTTGGATACTTTTTCATTGTTAACAGATTTTTAAAATTAATAATTAACCGATGAGCAAATAACAACAGTTCAAGAATTGTACGAGTGGGCATTGAACCTAAATAGTCTACCGAATATTGCTGTCAAATTTTCACATGAGAAACATTATTGAAATGCAAAAGAAAGATTTTATTTGCAATAAAATACTGCGAAGTCAATCACAGGGGGACACAAAAATTTCATTCAATTATTCCAATGAGCAACGGAAACGTATTGGCAAAGGAATATTCTAATTCAGAAAATAATCGTATATGTAAGGTTTTCGAAAAAATACGTCAATAAATAAAAACTGTTGTTATTATTGTTCATAAACAGACTTAACGATTAAGTATTAATTTTAAAAACCTGTTAACAATAAAAAAGTGTCAAAATGAATTCTAAATATTGAAAAAAATACTATACAGTAACAAAAATTGGTATTCATAATAATTTATTGAAAAAAAAAATTTAATTTTCAAAAATCGAAAAAAAATAGTAGTTATTGAGATCCCACGATCGGACTAGTCTTAAAAATTGTTGAATAGATAGATGTTCGAAACAAAAGAGTAAAAAAAAATCAAAAATGACATTCACTTTTAAAAACGCGATTTAACGTTTAAAACTCAAAAAACTCATTCAAAAACAAGTCGAATATTTTTGTTCTATTTTTTTCTGAAAAGGCGATCAAAAAACAAAAATTTTGAAAAAAAAAAACTTCCAATTTGGACCATTATTAAAGAAGTTATGACCAAAGTGCCAATAAAAGAGCGGTTTTTTTGTTAATTTAATATCTTTTGAACGGGTAATCAAAAAAATCTCAAAATTTAACAGGAAGGGTCTTTCGATGGGTACTCAAAAATATAAAAAAATTGAGAAAAAAAAAAGTTTTTCAAACTGTCCGATTTGGGATGCAATGCCCCATATACATGTATACGAATACAGTATTATGCTTCTCAAGAAGAAATAAGCGAGCTGAACAACCATCGAGCGTGCTAAAGAGTGAAAGAAATCGCGTGTGAGTTCCGCACCTCGACTAGGTGCGCGTAACTGTCCTTCGTTCTTGCGAAAAGTTAACGGCCCCGCGGTAGCAATTTTGCGTTGTTGAAGAGACGGACATACGTCTGTATATTCCTGTATTTGATGTCTGTGAACGAGTTCTGCGAGGAAAGAAATTCGAGGGCACGACCTTAGATGGTCGAAACAGAGAAAACCTTCTTCGACCAAAGACGGACAAGGCGTGCCTGCATCAGCGTCATACATTCTCGCGTGGAAAAACTTTTTCTTCTTTCTCGACAATGGAACTTTTATTCTCACAGATTAATCAGCGTGTTTATCCTTTTATTAATCCAATTTATCGAAAGTTATTGCCGGTGAGAAAGATAAAATTTTATTTTATTTTTTTCCCAATCGTCGATTTAGAAAGTTGCGCAACAGTTCAATTATACCGAGCTGAACGATAAGAGTGCTCACTCGGTTGAATTGGCGCAAACACCGATCATTTTTCAACGGTCAACGACGACGTATCAGCCCCGATAACAACCAATTGAGCGTTCATCATGCATGAAATAATTATAATTATGTCTCTTGAGCTACCCGATGAATTGAGAAACATGTTTGAGAAATTAGTTCTCCATCGAATTTCGTAAACTGTCACCAACTTTATATAAATCGTATGATTAAGGATTTATCTCGTATGTAATTCATGATTGAGGACACCTGGTAACTAATGGAAATTTGTGAAAATTGAAAACATTATGTCACGCAAATAGTGTCCGGCAATTCTTTTTTTCAATGGTTTGATAATCATAATTTGGTGGAATATTTATTGTTGATTTCAAATCAAGCAGTGTTTTTGTCAAAAAAAAAAATTCCCTGAGAGAAAGAGGGAAAAACTCTGTAACAAATGTTTTTTATGCTAATTCATGAAAAATTTGATTCTTTGGGAATACTATTGGTAGATTCGTGTTCAGGGGGAAAATTTCCATCGATACAAGTTTCTACAAAAAAAATTAAAAACAATTTTTTTTGCATTTTAACCAAAATTGAATCTCCTCACTAAAATGACTGCAATTTTTTTTCTAGATAACTTCAACTTGAGCTCATTCTCTTCGAAATCGTTGAAGCGATTTCGAAGAGATCCGATTTCAAGTTTTGGCAGATTTTTAAAGTTCCATAAACGATTTTTACAAATTTTTTAAGGCATTTCCGACCTTTAACACATATGAGCACTTGAAATTTCTGTTTGAGGTTTCTGAAAAGTTGGTGAGTCATTGGTCGAAATTTTTTAAAATCTTTTTACATCTACCGTTTGTTCGAAAATTCATCGCTGTTTTCACGTCATGTACAGTTTTTGTCGGGAAAAATTTATTCCTGAGAGAAAGCGGAAAAATTCAATTTGACATTTTTTTTTTACCGAATACATTATTGCCAAATTCACTCATAATATTGAGGTTTGTAGGCAGGGCATAAATTCATTTAAAAAAATAACAATTTCAAAATTTCAATTTAAAGCTATAAAGACTCACTTCCTGAGGAAGGGCGAAAAATAAAAACATTGATTTATTTAGCGACACCCTAGTGTGCATACAAGTTTTATTTGCGCGTTCCTTTTTTTCCTCTATCTCTTCCTTCTTTGCTTAATGACCCGCGAGTCACCGGGATATCTGCACCCGTTTCTGGGCGTTACGTAGTATTCCGGTTTCTCAACAGTCTCGCGAGCGGGGGTGACGCCAAGCTGTATGCTGTTACTATAGCACACATATATAAATAAATGGAGGGCTCTCTCATGAAAGCGAATGAAAGCAACAACAAAGCGAAGATATTGCAGGAAGCGGGCTGACCCGTGAAGACGGAGCAGGTTAGGGCTGGGATCGAAGCTGCCGTTGCCGAAAGTCGATTCTTCCTTTGCTCATCATCCTTCCCCCCCCCCCTCTCTCCCAGACTCGTTGAACGTAGGACCGTGCCTTGATGAATGAAAACGCTGAGAAAAACCGGTTGAGAACCTTCTCAAGTCGATTGCACGCAAAAATATGGCACTTCCCGGTCGGTAAGGTAGACTCGCGATAAACGTTCGAGTCCCGAGCAGTGCTCGGCGTCTCCCGTCTATCCAGGAGGCAATTCGCTTGGCAATAATGTCAATCACTGGGCACCTTGCAAAACAATTCCATCTCTAAGGGCATCTCTTTCTGACGCGCAGCTTCTCGCCAATGTCCACGCTGTACGGAGACTTCGATGCCCGAGAGTGAGAGAGATCCGTATCCCACTCGTGCGTATTTACGGAACAGCTGTGCGTGAATAGGGAGCAGTTGAGAGTTCGTGCGGAGACTTCGATGCTGGGTCGAAGACTCTCGTATGAAGAATAAATTGCCCAATCGTTCTGACAAGAACTTTTCAAATATTCAGCGACATCAAGCTCTGAGAAAGTTTTTACCTACACAGAGAGGAAAAATTACTGAATTTGAGAACATGAATTTATTTATTAAACAAAAGGATTAATTTGATTATTTATTTGTTGAACCAAGAAAATCACTCTTCATTTAAAAAAATATTTTCACGAATCTATTACTCCATTATATTAAACTCTTATTTAATAGTACCAATTAAATGCACGATAGATTTGATTAAATTTGTATTCATTGGATTAATGACATTGATCGCATCATAAACATGAGATTATTTGAATCTAAAAAACGAATTCAATACAAAATTATTTTTTTCGAAAAAATTATTTTCTTTCAATAAAGTCATTATTATTTTACTTCAAAAAATATTTTTATTTAAATAGATTTGATTGAATTTGTATTCAATAGATTAATTACGTTTATCGCATCATAAACATTAGATTATTTGAAACTAAAATGATGATTATTTGAATCTGAAAATCGACTTCAATACGAGATTATTTTTTTTGAAGAAAATTATTTATGGCATCATAAACATGAGATTATTTGAATCTGAAAAACGACATCAATATTAAATTATTTTTTTCGAACAAAATTATTTCTTTGCAATAAATTCATCATTATTTTACTTCTAAAAATATTTCTGTACTATTTTCAATATTTATTAGATATAAAATTGATTGTGATTATTTGAAAAGAATTTGTAGTAAAATAAATAACAGGTCATTTTATTCCAGTAGAATATTTGTCTGGAATGATGAAATTTTTATTTCCTTCGAGCAAAGAACTATCATTTCTATAGTATACTTTACTAGTATACGTAAATTGTTAAAACTTAAAAAACTGGTTTTTTAAATATTTTCTTATATTCGAATCTTCATAACTCCTAACTTTTTTCAAGTGCATAGTAGTAGTCGATAGCGTAATAGGTAGCGTGTTAGGTAGTTAGGTAGGATAGGTATGATGGTAGGTAGGGTCGAGGGTTCGAATCTCGGTCGGACAGAGAAATTAGATCGGAGAATTGGCGCAGATTTGTCTTTTTTTTCTAATTATCTCTTTTTGGGGTCACTAAACTATGCATATTAAATTATTCGGCAAGGGCGATATATTTTTTATAAAATGTTTAGCAACAATTAATAAACACGCATTTGATTGAATCGATCATTTTTCCTGTTGATTGAAGTAATTAATTTGTTGATTCAACAAATTTTTTTTCTCAGTGCTTCCTGTATTAAAAGACATGCACATTTTGAATGATAAAATGTGTTCTTGATTCAAACAACATATTACATGTAGTTGATAACATATTGTTAAATTCAAGTAAATTCGTTTATTGAAACAGAAATTTATGGAATTGACTGAAAAAAATGAACCAAGTAAATATATAAGGGAACCAATCTAATATGTTTTGGCAAATAATGAAAAAAAATGATTTTTTGCCTTCAAAACTTTATTTCATTGGTTGTAGTAATTTTTTCTCTCAGTGTATCACTATTTTTTTAATTTGCCAAACAGATTGTGCTGGAATGGGTCTTGGAGTAAAATATTTGCATCGAAGCTTCGATAATGCTTGACTTACGCAATGATACGGGTTGGAAGAACGAATTTACCGTGATCAAGAACTCGCAGCATCTTATCATTTGAAATATAATTTTCCCGTCAATCGTATAATTTTCAATCGGACATTAAGAAACAGGTTTCATATCAGTTTACGGGCTTCAGCCGTGTGACATTTCCGTTGGTGTTAATTCCAATGGGAGATGACGATAGGTGGCACAAACATTTTCGATTAGTCAATATCGCACTCACGAAACTTTCTCGACTATCGAAATATCCAGAAATACAGGATAATATATTTATAACCAACATTTTTTTTTTTTTAATCGTATTTGTAAATTCAGACACTTGCTTCGAAGTTGAAAAACCGCGCTTACAGTCGCCCACGCGTTCGAGGGCCACTTATTATACAGCAGGAAATAAATCGTGTCGCGATAGCGTGTCATTAAAAATATGCTAGGTTAGGCTCATAACGATACGCGTTTAGAGCGCGACAGGGCAGGCAACTGTGGGGATAGATTGCAAGTGTATTGAAAAAGAAACAAAAAAGAAAAATAATAATGGTAACGCGCTTAATGTAATGCCCAGGGAGTAGCGGAGTGTCGGGGGTACAGACAAGTACGGTGTAAATTGCAAAGGTTATAATATTACGGTATCCGAGTTATATACGCGCGGCCACCAGTCTTCGGGGCCGAGCTCGAGTACTTATTGATACGAGAATGGCCGATAATCGTCGGTTTTTGTTGCGTCACACATGTACACGCTCGCGCGATTGGAACACTTATTTTCCGTGAGCACCAGCGGCACAGGGCATACTCAAAGCTATACCGGTCATTTCTCCACCAGAAATACACTCTTACCGTAATAAAACCGTCAGCCGTAACATCTCTACCGAATAAAAAACCAACTGAATGACGATCCTGCGATAAACGCGCGTTATAAAAAAATCTATCGTATAACATTGCGATCAAATTTTCCCATAACATCTCTACGGTATAATAATTTTATTGCATAACTGTTCTGTTAAACAGAATTAATCTGTAACGGATAATGATCTAAATAAATCGCACGATGTTAATGCAAAGAGCGGTAAAAAAGCAGGCTGTCTTGAAAAATTTTAATTTACTGTAAAAATGTCATTTGGTTATCGTAGACTTTTGTTGCAATGGGGGGGTATTTCCTGTAGAGTTGAGAATGTATCGAGGCACAAGCCATGTTCTCATGTTCCTCTGTCTTTTCAACGACCGATGAGCAAACACAAAATCACGAGGAAGACATTCGCGATCGACGATTTAAAAGGAGCGAGCTTGAGCGGTCTTTGGATCCTGATTCGTACCTTTTTTTAAAGTACGCTTCCAGACCGCCGCAGAGGGAACGGAAGATCACGCGACTTGACCTTGAAGGCTCATTTACGGTAGTGTCTCAATCGAAATGCAACAGTCTCCGGGTTTAAGTGGCCCAATGTAACTTGAGATTTTTGAGAACTTGTATCTGTTCGTGTTTGTCGAAACAACGTTCAAACGAAGGTATGACTGAGGCAGCGAGTGAAGCTTTGCTGACAATTTTCCTTTTTTTTTTGCCGATTCAAAATTTTCCGCGCTCTTCGCGCTCGTTTGATTGGATCCAAGACTCGCACACACGCGGACGACTCGAAAACTACGTTGACTTGGATAGTTTCGATGCCTCCTTGAGCAGGGTCGCATTAAGACGGAATTGCCCGAGGCTGTCCTCTCTCTCTCTTGCTGGATACCCATTTTGCACGAAACCCTTCCCTCTTTTCCTCTCACTCTCATTCCCCTGTCCCTTTCGTCCACTCTCACTACCGCTAGCTCCAACTTTTTTCTTCCTCTTCTTTTAATTCCATCTCTTCTGCGCGCGATGTTTTTCCTTCATTTTTTTATTTTTTTAAAATTGTTTTTTCTTACTCCTCATTTTGATCTCCCTCGCGAAGAGAGAGAAGCTTCACGCACTGTCCGAGTGGGTAACCCCACTCTGTCCGGTCCTCCGAGTTTATCCCTCTGACTCTCCTTCTCTCTTCTCGTTGTCTTCGTTCATCTTCGTCGTCGAGTATCTCATCGCCATCTTTTTGTTTCTCTAACTTACCGCTCGAAGAGAACAAGTCCGCGGAACTTCTGACGATCTGACGCCACGATTCTTCGTCCTTCTCTTCATCATCGGCATCGTCATATTCTCTCTCGCACTCAGTCCGATTCGCAACTCGAGATATTCCAGTATGAGATACGACGAGATGACGAGAGGGACAGAAATATCGTAATGTGAATATACGCGTACATGTATGTGGGTCATTCCATGTCAAATCGACCGATGGTTGTAATCGATCCCTTTTAATTTTGATGAAATTTGATCAGAAGTTTTCTTTCATCATAAAACGAAGTTCTACCAAAGGAAAAAAATTAAAAAATTTTTTTTCGAAAGTTACGCAAAATGCAAAAATTCACAATATTTTCAATTTTTCAAGTTTAATTTTTAGATATCTCGAAAATTATTATAGTTACGAAAAAATCGTTCTGTCGTTCAGGATCAATACATTAAATTTTTTTTATAGTACAATACCTGTACTATAAAAAAAATTTAATGCCCATCGTGGATTTTCACGATTTAAAAAAATTCAAAATTCTCTAAATTCATCATTTTACAAAATTTTGTTTCGGAATATTTTTTTTTTCCGTAGCCTCAAGTATACTCCTTAAGATGAACACAGAGAAATTTTTCCGTAACTATAATAGTTTTCGAGATATTTAAAAAATAAGCTTGAAAAATTAAAAAAAATAGTGAAATTTTGAATTTGCGAAAAAAAAAAATTTGTTTTCCTTTGGCAGAACTTTGTTTTATGATAAGAGAAAACTTTTGACCAAATTTCATCGAAATTGAAAGAGGTCGATTCCAACTATTGGTTGATTTGATATGAAATGACCCATGTGTATATGGGCAGTAGAGGCGCTGCGGGAGTAACAGGTAGATGCTGAAGAGGGGAATGAGGGATAAGAAACGGTGGAGCGTGTGCTGGGGGAAAGAAACAAGGACAGAAACAGAGGAGCGATAATGCCGGGTGGCCGGGGCCTCGTCGATGACTCGATGCTCCGTTTGTGTCCGTGCTCTCACAGGTCCCAATATTCACTACCTCCCCTTCTTCTCCAACATCCAAACCAAAGCACCTCTCCCTCTTTCTCTCTCTCTCTCTCTCTCTCTCTCTCTCTCTCTCTCTCTCTCTCTCTCTCTCTCTAACTCGTTCCCATATTCTCATCCACCATCGAGACCCTATACCCATCTTGCTCAAACCCACTCAGCCTAACGATCCTTCTTTATCTTTATCGCTCCTGTCTTTCGTCCCAGTCGTTTGGTTGATTGCACTCCCTCCGACACATTGATTCTTCGTATCTGTATGCGTGGTACCCGTGCGTGTTCCGTCCTCTTCTTCCTCGCTCAAGGTACGGGTCATATTCTCCGGTCCGAAAGAGAAGTGGACTCGGCTACCTGGCTCCCTGAGGTTTCGCTCTCCCTTGCCGTGGGTCCCCTTCGAATGATAGAAGAAGCATGCGGCAACGGCAGCATCGTCGGACCAACCTCGGAAGAAGAACCTCGGGCTTCTTTCTCCGTGAAGCCAACGCGCGCGCCTTGCTCACAGCTCCTCGGATCGGATACCGACGTGGAGTTAAGAGTGGAGGGAGAACCGAGTGTCCGAAGCGAGAAAGAGAGAGACAGAGGCTAAGCTGCGTTCACGGTTTTTCGAAAGAAAGACGCGTTCTACTCTTGAGAGAGAGAGAGAGAGAGAGAGAGAGAGAGAGAGAGAGAGAGAGAGAGAGAGAGAGAGAGAGAGAGAGAGGAGAGAGAGAGTGCGTCTCTCTCTCTCGATTGAAGGAGGAAAAGCGATAGGCAGCTCAAAACGCCCTCAGTTAGAGGGAGAAGGATCGAATGACGAGCAAGTGAGTGCGATGCTCGTACGACTCCACAGGTGGAAAAACGATGGACAATATTCTCCAGCGATCAAAACGCAAGACGCAGATCGATTTTGAGTGTTTCTGGGTGCGAGAAACGTACACGCGAGCGAGATGAAACGAGCGCGGATAGCAAGAGGAAAATGAGCGAGAGAGAGAGAGAGAGAGAGAGGGTCTAGCGTGTATCGCACAGGTACGCAGGTAAAAGTCCGATGAAAGTTAGGTTATACACTCTGGTCTCGTGTGGAATGATCGCCACCGGAGGAAGATGAAAATACCAAACAATCCGCGAGAGGGCGCGGTAGAACAGGAGAGGAATCAGGAGGTATGAGAAGTGCGACGAGAGATTATGCTTGGGTACGATTCGAGAGGGAACGAGAGAAATCGAGTCGATGACGCTGCGAGTGGGACTGTGACGCAAGATATTCACTGCGTATTTTGTATCGATGTTGGAGGGACCAGGATAGAACGAAAGAGAGAGAGAGGGAGAGGGAGAGAGTAAGCGAGTGAGCAAGAAGCCGGTGTAAGGGGGCGTAAGAGACCGAGTGAAAGAGAGAGACAAAGAGAGTGAGACGAGAGTATAGCGGATAGAACGAGGCAAAGAGAGAAGGAGAAGGATACGAACAAAGACGGAATGAGATTCCGAGTGGGGCAGAGAGAAGGAGAAGAGAGACGGCGCGAGGGAGGCTGCAGGTGAGACGGGAGATCAGGTACTCGGCGTTGGTGAGAACGAGAGGTCCCGGGCGGTAATGCGTTGTTGCGCGCGTGTGTGTTCGTGCCAAAGAACGAGACAGAGGGAACGAGCGACGGAGAGATCGAAAATCGAGAGGGAGGAGAGAGCGAAGGCTTTTGAAGAGTGAGAAAGAGAGGATCTCAAGAGGGCCGGGGGGAGAAGAGGCGGGATGGAAGGAGACAGAGAGTAAGACGGAGACGGAGAGAGAAAGGGGGAGGCGGATTGCCGCTGGATGCTGGGAGGCGGCCATGTTGCCTCTATCCCGAGGAGAAGAGAACTCTGTGGTCCGTGAGACGAGAAGATTTCGCTTGTTCCTTGCTGCCGCTGCTTAAAGCGCATGAAAACTTTTTGGTGAACGAGAGTGTTGCGGTGGTCGCGCGGCAAAAATCCCTTATTAACATTATTCATCGCGGGGGGAGGGGCAAGAAAAACGGCGAAGCGCGTATTTTTTCATCTCCGTTGTCGTTCGTTGCTGTTGTTATTGTCGTTGATACCGGTGTGTGACGCGAACGGTAGCCGCGCTAGGTAACGCTTCTCCGCAAGTGCCAAAGCCTCGAGAAGCATCTCGAGCGTTAACGGGCGAGGTGGCAGCGGGGGTGGTGCGTATGTGCGTGTGCGTGTGTGTGCTTTCGCGTGTGCGCGTGTGTACGCGCGGTGACGAAAACAGAGCGTTCGCGAGGAATAACCGGTCGCGAAAGGGGAACCGCATAAGTGCAGCGGTGGAAGAAGTGGAACAGGAACGAGTGAAAAAAATAGTTCGGAGGGGAGGAAAAAACGATAAATCGTTGATTTTTTCGATTGTAAACAGAGGATCGGTAACGAGGGAATATAGTCTTGGATATTTGACAACCTCGTGCATCCCGGTGGCTTCTCCGCCAGCTCTTCGCATCGTTCGATTCTTCTTGGCTACAGTTTTCGTCGAGACGCCGACCGAGTCACGAAAACGTGGTATCGCGGTTTCACGGTCACCAAATTCGATCCATCGGGGTCTTCTTCACGGAACAGTGACGTTTGATTCTGGACGAAATAAGAAAAACCAGTGTCTCGAGACTCGTCCGTCCGATAAGAGCGACCCGGTGTTTCGTGCCATCGATATTTCCAGCTACGGGAGCCCTGTTCCCGGATCTTCAACGGGATATCTTGGCTGATGACTCGGTAACTCTCGAACGAGATCGGCGGTTGCTGCAAAATTCTCAACGGCTCGTTGAATCCACCGTGTTGTGACGGATGACACCGGGAGAGTTCAATGCGTCACATTGTACACACGCGCGCGAGTTGATCCGTGAATGAGCCAAGTAGATCCGTGAATGAGTGACTTATGGAAATCTCGATACCGGTTGATCAATCGTTCGAGAAAGTGATACGGTAATCCGGTTTATCGTGTACCAGAACCTCATCGGGAACTGTCGTTATTCAACTGCGAATTCTCGAGCGTAACTATAGCGAATGCAAGACGAGATTCCGAGTCGCCGTTGAAGATAATTTTAATGAACCCCCCTCGTGGAAAAAGACGCATCTCTGTCTCGTCGTATTTGTGGTGAATAATCTTCGTGCGGGAAGATACAGACGCGAGTGTCGATTCAGTGTCGAGGCCTCGGAGGTGGCCGATGGTGTTATCAGCCGCGGAGATGTGATTCGAAAGGTCATTTTCGGTTCCTCGGTAGTTCGTAGCTCATGGTCCCATCGTAATTCCCCGCTCGAATAATCCATCCGGTTTTTCCCGATTGTTTCACCGATCCATTCCTCGTTCGTTTCGATAGCGCTTCAAGCTGATCACGCTTTAACGCCATCTTATCAACCCCCTCCCATTCCCTCCCCCCGTGAGATTTATTCGAGCCAACACCGGCAACTATAAGCACAATCATAATAATCATCGTCATCCTCCACTACCACTGATAAACACGCCCGGCGGCTCACCCTGACGCGCGACGTCTCTTTTTCTTTTCTTCTTCACCCTTGTTCATTCCCATTCGTTCTGATGCGCCATCATCCGTCTCGATACACCTATACTCCAATGCAACCACGACAAGTGAGTACCACCATAAACGTTTTTTTTTCTTCTTTGCTCTATTTTAATCGACCTACGTACAGATGCAGTGATTTTTTATTCTGATCTATTTTGTATTCTTAAAACTATTAATTAATTTTAATAATTTAATATTCAACAATTTAATTTGAATAATTTAATTTGAATAATTTTGGCGTATAATGGTATAAAGTTTACTCCAAGTTCGTGATCTTTCGAAGACTCAAAAAGATTGGTACTGCCGCTGTTTCTTTTTTTTTAAATAAATTTGGTTATGATATCAAGAACATGATCAAAGCCTCTGCAGCTGTAAAATAAAAAGTAAGCGTAATTGACTCGTGATTACCCGAGCTGCTGATAATGACGATGATTATTTTTGCGTCAAAATTGTTGAGGTTAATTCCTTGGCTCTTGTATCTCGGTGATTGTCATATTTATCTATGTGTAATACACGAGAATATCGTACGTTTCTTTTTAAAAATTTACACGTGTGCACGGCTGGACCTGTGACGTTGAGAGTCCGTTTTTTTTTCTTCGCTCTTTCATCCCATAGTGAAATACCTGTTAGGGACTATGGGCTCGCGGCAGGTGGCGGCAGGTATAGAACCGACCGTGTCGTAGTCTCCCTCATTCTCGTCGTGAAGATATTCCTTTTCCTTCTCGAGATCTCATCCTGATATATGGATAGATTATTTTTTCTCCCTCGGGGTTTATCCTCCCTTCTTTTTTCGACTCTCTAGTCCTCGGCGCTGAGAATCTCTCGCGCGATCACAATGAGAGAATCTGTACCATCCTTCTCGCTTGACCGCCGAACTTATCTCGCTCCGAGTCTTTTGCTAACCTTCTAAAATACACTCTCGTTACCGAAATCCTCCTCTCAAGTATTTTTTCGACCTGACGTTTAATCGCGAGATCAATTTTTGTATTCTCAATCGTTTCTACAGATGCAAGAAAGAATATTAAAATTTTGCAAACCTTTTTGCCGAATAAACTTTTTTATTTAAAAACCACGTCCGTGTCAATAATTTTCCCTCTCGTGAGTTTATAATAAATTAGCAACTGATGGCAAAGTTCGAATTATAAAGTATTATAATTGAAATGATTTTCTCCATTAAAAAAAGCGTAGCTGCGTATTTTCCAAGTCTTTGGTCGAAAATACCGTTTCGACAACATTGAGAGAACACGCTGATCCTGTTTATTTATTGAAAATCATCGCTCCAACTTTCCTCTTATCGACGATCGTCCCTAACCCTCTTCATTTCTCGTCATCTTTCTGATATCGCGTTCTATCTCTCGCACTCGCATCTACTTTGCATCTCGCTCTTTCCTATATTCCATCCTGGTCATTACTCGCCTGCTTCTACGTTCGCGAAGCGCGGTGCTAATTGGCTACCGCTGATAGCGCGTCCTCGCACGGATTCATCTTCTTCTTAGCTATCCTGAGTATTTCTTTTTTTAAAATGTATTTATATGTATGTGTGGATATAGTCATACGGTACACACACCTTTGAATCTTTACGTTGTATCAGCATAACGCTCTCGACGACACTGTGCAAACTCACTCTCAACCAGTCCTCCATCTTCTATCTCCTCTCTCTCTCTCTCTCTCTCTCTTGCTTTTTCTCCCACCCCGAATGCTCACTTTTAGTCTCGCGGATGTTATCGATACCGTCGGATATCACACGTGTCAAGTTCACCCGCTTCTCTTCTCGAAACACTTTTCTCATTTTAAGCTATCGTCGCGCCCCTGATTACTCCACAGACTATTTTCTCTTTGAATCAGCCAACGAGTCTTTTAGCGTCTTGCCTCACCCTCGAATCTTATTGAGCCCTACTTAACCTCCAAACATGGTGGAGATGGACACCGTTGCTCCCCAATTTCTTAGGGTTCTTCGTTTATTCGCGGTTGAAGGTATTTTTCAAACGTCAGTTGGTGCATTGGTATCACGTTGAACTTAGGGATTAATCGATACAGGAAGACGGTAGTTTCATGCTCTGACACGGACACACGCACACACACGCACACGGGACGATGATTGAACGAAGAGGAAAACTGCTATTTCGCGTTTTAAGCGAGACTTGCACACCGTGTGGCTCTCGTGGACAAACAGTAGAGCTCGAAGCCGAGAGACGCCGCGAGGGCGTTGAGCGCGAGGCAAAGCCAACTCCTCGGCATCAACCGCTCGGGTACTTGAAATACAAACGGAGGTGGGTCCAATCTGATGCTGTGGGTTCCTTTGAAAATCAGGTTAGACCGGCCGAACCTGCTTCTCAGCTATGTGCTTCTCCGGCTCTCTCGTTGTAGGTATATAACAGAGATCAGACACGCGGAGACGCATGAGCCTCCCGAAGACTCACTTGGTAGCTGCCGATGTTGGGAGAACATCGCCGCGATGGCTAAACGCACAGAGGCTAATAACAAAACACCATTTGCTCTCCCTCTCTATCGTCGACTCAAGTTTCTTTCTTTCAGGGTCAACATCTCAATGCTACTGCTGCCCGGTAGTTCGATTGATTGAATCTTCAATTCCCGTTCAATAAATTCTCCCCCAACTTCTTTGTCAAATGGACAATCTTTTTTCCTCGATCATCATCTTTGCAATTTCAGGTCCTGCATTTTCAAGCTCCCACGCTAATTCTGCGAGGGTAATAACCGTCGGTAAGTTACCGACTTACCTTTCAGAATCTTTGGACATTCTTTTCGCTCTCTTTGCGCGTTCGCCATTGCTCCCGGTTTTTTTTTCTCACGCGATACTGATTCCATCATCGAGTCTGGAAGAGGTCCTTCCTCCTTGTAGAAGCGGGGATGCTGGTTTTCCTCTCTCGAAGGTTCAGGTTCTCGGCGGACTCGTTCTCTTTTCTCGGGGCTGCCGGTTTCGCGGGTGTACCCGTTCATCGCGATCACCCAGACACGGAGAGTCAAAGTGCTTTCGAGATGGATGAACGTCCAAGAAAGAAAGGGACGGAAGATGAGGTGGAAGGATGCAGTAGCGAAGGAACGAGAAAGCGAGATATGTTATAATACCGGCTCAAAACTCGCCAGACTCGTAAGCAAGGGACTCCTCCACTCTCGATCACTCTGGACGAGCAGACTGTGCTTCCTCGTTACACGTCTATTATTACACCTGTCCGTTTGTTCCTTGTTGTAACCGCTTTGCTCTCTCTCGCTGTTTCTGTTGTTGTTGTGGCGCCTCATGGGCCACGGCCAACCATCAACTGTTTTGCGCGACTCTCCTTTCGTACGCGTGAATTCCAGTTACACCGGCAACTCCGGAATGACTCTCCCGTGCCGAAACGAGCCTCGTATAATCTCCCAGAATTCCGGTACCTGAATTTTTGAGTCGCGTGACCCCCGCGAGAGATCGACCAGACTGGTTATTACCAAAGAAACCACTGTATCATGACCTTCGGTAGCCGAAAATGCGTGGCCTCGAATATACTCGCGTAAAACAGGATCTACCGAGACACAACGATGATCGATTCACATCAGCGATCTCTCTTAACGCGTTACAACTTACAAGACACGTCACGGTATTCAAGACCTTTCCATTTCTCAGACACTCGATGCCAGATTCACAGATGTAATTTAGATTTTTGTTTTCAAAGTCCATCCAACGGCTGCTGATTCTGAGAGATAACTGTCACGATGATGAGGCCGTTTCAATTCACCTTCGTCGCATTACGCGAACAATGGAGTCAATATTTCGTTGGAACTTCTTCAGTCCGATGTGTTCTTTTTTTCTGACATCGTTCTGGTTTACCATTGCCGTTTCAATTCAGACTTCTTCTTCTTCTTCTTCTTTCGGTTTATCATTCATTATTTCCTCAGGACGCAGTGATGAATTTTCGACTCTCTGTGTTTCGTTTGCTGATGAGTTTCAACATGATCATTGTCGAAACGCCACGGGTCGAAATGTTGCCACCACGTAACGGAAATTAGTATTCTCAATATAATCAAATATGAGGAAAGTCGAGTGGAAGATTTTTTTAGATTCCTACGGATGCTATCAAACTATGAACTCGTAAATATGATTAAAAAATTATCCAAAATCCATAGTACTGAACTGAAAAATTTTTGTTGTTGAAAATACAAAAATTTGTTTTACTCAACCAAATATTTGTTTCCGGACGTTCAACTCGATCATTTTGGTAATTCAACAAAATATCCAGTGGAAGTTTTAGTTAAATCGTTGCTTGAATGGGCAAAGTTTCAGTTCAATCAAATAAAAATTTGTTACTTCGAATAAAAATGTAATCCACACAGAGAAATAAACGATTGAGCTGACTAATTATCAGTTAATTCCATATATGTATATTCTATGTATCAAAATAAATAGTTGATACAACCCATTATTTATTTCAAGTATATAAATAATGTGATAGATGGATTAAATATTTGGTTCACGCACTTATTCGATTGATTTCAATAAACGAATATTTCGTCGAACAAATAATATATTTAGTTGGCGCAATTACATTTTTGGCGCTATTATATAAATAATGTGATAAATGGATTAAATATTTGGTTCACGCAATTATCCGATTTTTTCGATGAAGCAATATTTTGTCGAACAAATAATATATTTAGTGATTAATAATGATATGGACTAAATAAATGGACTAAACAAATAAATAAATAAATAAATAAATTGGACTCAATTGTACCTGTAAATTGACCAAATAATTTCGTTCACCTCATATGTTATGGTTAACCAAATCCATTTGTTGATTTAATTATAGTTTCATTATTTCAAACAAATTAATATCGAATCAACTAAATTTTTATCAACTAAATGGATCAAGTTGATTTAACTGAACTTTTTCCTCAGTGATCAAATTATCGTTCATAGTATTCAAATGAATAATTTTGTATTTCAACAGAATTAAATTTCGTACAACAAAATCGTTTCTTTGTTGTGAAATATGGACAACCAAATGATTTTTTTCATTTCTCATCATTATATGCTGGTTCAAAAAAACATTTCGCGATAGACACAATATTACGGATTGTTTTGAATACATATACTTATTTGATTTGGCAATATAAAAAATATTTGTAGCAAACAAATTGTTTGATTGAAAATACAAAATTTTCGCTTGTTACAGCTACATTTATCTAGTTAATATAAACTAGAAATCAACAAAACATTTCTTTACGGCAACTCGGTAATGTGTAAATTGGACTAAATTGTATCTGTAAATTGACCAAATAATTTTGTTCACCTCATATCTTATGGTTAACCAAATCCATTCGTTGAATTAATTATAGTTTCATTATTTCAAACAAATTAATATTGAATCAACTAAATTTTTGTCAACTAAATGGATTTAGTTGATTTAACTGGTGTGGAAATGTGGAAATGACCAGAAATGGTACATCAACTTCGACACGTGCACCTTCAACTGAATGGCTAATTATTTTATCGACCATTTTTGTTTAATTCACAGGTATCGGTCTTCGACGGTTCAACATACGTGCCATATATTCAACAGCCTGTGGTAAAGTCTTCCGTAACATCTGCCGTTACGAAAGTTGACGCATTGGGTAGACGCATTAGGCGATTTCCCAAACAGGCGGCGGTTTAGGATTTAGAAAAAATCTCAGAGGACAATCGCTCAATAGAGAGAAGAAAAATTCTCGAAGTAGAAGAAGAAGAGAACAGAGGAGAGTTCGATATATAATCCAAGAGGGAGAATTAAGAAGACTTGCGACGAGAACGTCGAAAAATGTCGACTTGTACGGACGAAGCTGACAACGCTGCACTCCACATGCAGGAGACTCTTTCACCGGTCAGTCTAAACATCTCATTCGCTCTTTTTTCTTTTCTGTGTTTTTTTCCTCCAACTCGAGCCATTCCTCAACGATACTCTTCCACATCCATCAATCCGAGGATCCACTTCGTTAATGGCCCATTCATTAATCGTGCTCGATTCTCACGATTCAATCGAGAGAATCGATAAGATCTCCACAATCATCGTTTACGCATATTTGTGATTATAATGCGAAGATGAAAAAAAAAAATCCACGATATGGCACACGTGATTGTAAAGTTGGTAATTAACAATTTTGTAGGAGATGCAAAAGTGTCGGACGTTACCGAGTCCTCGCCTCATCGGTGTATCAATCATTTTTTTTCAACGCATCTAACGAATCGTGTATTCCTGTCATTTCTATGCGCGCATTTTATTATCGATATTTTGCAATCTCAATAAATAATCGTTGCGCGGAGATGCACTTGTAAACAGGATAATTTTCGATTGAATATATTGCGCGTGCATTACTCGTGGATTATTTTTATTTCACGCGTGTCAAGGACATCTTTCGACTCGTTGATTTGAAAAAAAAACAAATTGATCGGTTTATGATTCAATTAATCGACGATTATAAGTATGGAGAAAATTTTGTTTTCTCAATTTGACCGAACGACGAAATGGTTATTTTTGAATTTTATTCAACGTCGAAGAACTTTGATCAAATTCAATTAAATTTCGGATACCAAGAAGGCTGCTTATCATCGTCGAAAATATACTTGATTTATCGTCGTGATGTTGATCGGTCTGGAGATTCGAGAGGACAATTTGAGATCGTTCGGCAAGTTTGTGCATCACGCAAAGTGCACGGGGCGATGGCGACTCTCACGGCCGCAGGCTACGCAGGTTATACTCTTCGCGAACGGACAATTAACTGTTATTACGAAAGAGTTCTTGCCGATATAAACTCTGGCTGTCCGTTGAATCGCTGCCGACTGCGTTCTTTTCCTCATCTATATAGATATATATTGTGACAAAATCAACGAAGAAAAAAAATATAAATATATATATGCGACTGAGTCTCTGAAGCACTTTGGTACCTTGAAAAGCGTCTGAGTTTTTCAAATAAAAAAAATATGAGCCCAATCTGACAATTTCATTGAGACGAAGGTCCTGATCTGGAAACCCAAAAAATGGTAATCCATTATTCCAAACGAGTTTGAAAGAAGATCGGTCGATCGATATTTCCGTTCTGCAGTGAGACCATATACGAGAGATCGCCTTCTTCTAAGAGTAATTTTTTAATCCCATTCTCACTAGAATTCAATTTCATCGCAATCTTATGAAATATTTGATAACAATTTTTTATTATTAATTTTCTTTGTTTTTAGTCCATTTATAAAATGTCGCCTCCGCATATTTCGTGATTCTTTGTACACTGAGAGAAAAAATTACTAGAACCAATGAAATAAAGTTTTGAAGGCAAAAAATCATTTTTTTCATCATTTGCCAAATTAGATTAGATTGGTTCCCTTATATATTTACTTGGTTAATTTTTTTCAGTCAATTCTATAAAATTCTGTTTCAATAAATGAATTTACTTGAATCTAACAATATGTTATCAATTGTATGTAATATGATGTTTGAATCGAGAACACATTTTATCATTCAAAACATGCATGTCTTTTAATACAGGAATCACTGAGAAAAAAAATTTGTTGAATCAACAAATTAATTAGTCCAAGCAACAGGAAAAATGATCGATTCAATCAAATGCGTGTTTATTAATTGTTGCTAAACATTTTATAAAAAATACATAGCCCTTGCCAAATAATTTAATATGCATAGTTTAGTGACCACAAAAAGAGATAAATAGAAAAAAAAAGATAAATATGCGCCAATTCTCCGATCTAATTTCTCCGTCCGATCGAGATTCGAACCCTCGACCCCCTACCTACCATCATACTTATCCTACCTAACTACATAACGCGCTATCTATTACACTATCGACTACTACTATGTGCACTTGAAAAAAGTTAGGAGTCATGAAGATTCGAATATAAGAAGAAAACATTTAAAAACCCAGTTTTTTAATTTCGAACAACTTATGTATACTATTAAAGTATACTATAGGAATGCTAGTTCTTTGCTCGAAGGAAATAAAAATTTCATCATTCCAAACAAATATTCTATTGGAATAAAATAATGTGTTATTTATTTCACTACAGCTTCTTTTCAAATAATCACAATCAATTTTATATCTAATAAATATTGAAAATACTACAGAAATATTTTTAGAAGTAAAATAATTATGCACTTATTGCAAAGAAATAATTTTGTTCGAAAAAAATAATGTTGTATTGAATTCGTTTTTTAGATTCAAATAATCTCATGTTTATGATGCGATCAATGTAATTAATCCAATGAATACAAATTTAATCAAATCTATCGTGAATTTAATTGTTACTATTAAATAAGAGTTTAATATAATAGAGTAATAGATTCGTGAAAATATTTTTTTAAATGAAGAGTGATTTTCTTGGTTCAAGAAATAAATAATCGAATTAATACTTTCATTTAATAAATAAATCCATGTTCTTAAATTCAGTAATTTTTTCTCTCAGTGTAGTACTCTTTTCTTTTTAATCAGCTCACCTTTGGCTACCAGGCGCAGGATTCTCAAAGTTTTTTTTGTGATAGCACGAGGTTTCTATCACGGGCTCGCAATCACAAAACTGTCATCAATATTTATTATCGTCCTCATGTTAGTCCAGAGCCTCGCCATACCGAGGCTCATATTAGATGAATCAGATTTTTGCTCAATGCTTTATCTTGAGTAATGATCGAGAATATAACAGCTCCACGTGAGCCTCTCACTCCGCTGATGGTTCGAGCGAGCGAATACAGCGTTTTACTATAATACGCATATCCTATTATAACACACCTCGAATATTCTGATCAATTGCCACGATACACGTGTGTGTACGTGTATTACGTACATGTATAAAATGAATGCACCCAAGGCACGGCACTAATCTCGATGCTAATGAAGTTTTTTTTCATTTTTTTTTTTTACTATTCCGCCGATAATCGTTTAATCGCAGTTCGCCGCGCGATCAACAGGAGCTTCGAGCAAGCCACGAGATAAGGGGTCAATTTTATCGTACGTGGTCGACACGTTTGATACGAGATCAATTTGCCATGTATCTTTGCAATAATCACTTTTAATTGTAACATTGGCGGTGACTGGGGCGGGGAGGAGGGGAAACAATCAATTTTCCGCCAACACGAGACTTTCGAGCAGATTTTCCAAGGAGGAAAATGTTTTTCAATCGCAATTCGTAGTTTGAAAAATATGTATCATCGATCAAGCGCTTTAAACGCTCAAATGCATAATTGACATTTTTTTTTCTTCACACGCCCATGAACGACGACATTTAGAAATTAATTTTCATAATTTCATACGAAATTCAGTAGCTAGCGCGAAAACTAAGAAACTCAAACGTCAAGATTATAATTCAGTTTCATAATAGAGGCATTCCACGTCAAGTCGGCCACCCCATTTTTTGGAATCACTAAAAATCACATACAATTTTTTATCAAGTAGTTCTAACTGTCAAGAAAATTCGTGATTTTTTTCAGATTTTAAAATTACATACTTTAGCCGGAAAAAATACAAAAATTTTGTTTGTCCCATTTTGTAACTCGAAAATTATTCATCGTACGAAAAAAAAAGTAGAACATGAAATTTAGGATTTTCAACGTACTTTTCATTGAAATTTTTTATCCTCGGAAAGCTCTATATGCCATTTTCGGAGCAAATAATGTTTTGATATTTTTTTCTCAGAATGAACATCTTCGATTTGTCTGTAATTCAAACAGTTTTTCACTTGATATATTTACAGACTACAGAAAAATTGGATTAGTGGACAACCCGTTCCTTCGCATGCGTTTTCCATCCCAAACGAATACACAAATTTCTCTTGAACATTAACAGGGTTGAGACTATTTATAGATATTTTCTACAGCCCGCATTTTTATTTATTTTTTGTACTTTTCAATTTTTTAAGTTTTTTCCATTTTCATTTGTTTGAATATCTTTTTGTACATTTTAATAAACTTATTTATCAATGGACCCCTGTACACCGATAAAGTCTATTCCAATTAGAGTCAAAGGCTAGTCACTTCTCTCGATTGCAAAAAAGAATTAATTTACCCTCTTTGGATACACCGACGTTTCTATGGCCAATCAATACTTTTTTAGTACGATTTTGCCATGATTTTTGGGAATGAAGCAACGATACTGCTTTGTTCCTGGAATCGTCTTCGCAGTATCAAAACGAGATTATTCTATTATTTTTCCCTGTCTACGATTAATAATGATAAGATATCAATATCTGCACAATTTCGTTAAATCACTCTATAATGATACATTGTATCAATAAAAATGCATGCGAAGGAATGGGTTGTCCACTGAGCCAATTTTTGTATAGTCTGTAAATATATCAAGTAAAAAACTGTTGAAACTACCGACGAGTCGAAAATATTAATTCTGAGAAAAAAAATATCAAAATGTTATTTGCTCCGAAAATGGCATATAGAGCTTTTGGAGGAGTTTGTAAAAAATGTCAGTGAAAAGCACGTTGAAAATCCTAAATTTTATGTCCCACTTTTTTTCGTACGATGAATAATTTTCGAGTTACAAAATGGGACAAACTAAATTTTTGTATTTTTTTCCGGCTGAAATATGTAATTTAAAAATCTGAAAAAAATCACGAATTTTCTTGATAGTTAGAACTACTTCCTAAAAACTTGTATGCGATTTTTGGCGATTTCAAAAAATGGGGTGGCCGAATTGACGTGGAATGCCTCAATAATAAAATACTGCGTGGAAAAAAATTGCAAAATTAAATAAATTGCCAACGGTATTCGCACTTGAGATAATCATGCTGAAATCCAACGACGTTATATTTTCATAGATGCAGAGAAAAAAGAAATAATGTTATCAACACGCACATTTTAATCGTTATCCTTCGATCTGAAAATTAATATGATACCGCGTATTGGAATTTCAAGAACGGTTATATATTCAAATGACGATCCAACTGTTGATAATATTGCTCGATGTATATTCACAAATAGATACGAACGATTTGAATATGTCAATTATTTAAACGGGAATACACTACGATATTTATCGTAATGGTACCCTTTGCCTCGATCAATCCGACCGCATTGAGTGCGTTTGTCGAGCGTAGGCGTGCACCAGCGCACGCACGTTTTTATTTTATCCCCGATGATGTACGCGTATGATAAGTAGCATAATCCGTTATCCTGATAAGGTCGATCCGAAGAAAACCCTGTGATTTTATACAATAATAACAATAATAATTTATCATTGATATATATGGCGCATTATAAATGAAACTTTTACAAGGAGACCAAGGGGATAACGTAATACGCAACGCGTCAATCCTAAAGTTTACGCATCTTACGAATTTACGACCACATAGCGAAAGTCACCTCGGACTCTTAGAATAGCGCATTGCCTCGAGAAAACACGAGAGAGGAAGAGAGAGAGAGACAAAAAAATGATATCTCACATGTTTGTACCATTTATTTGTAAATACCGGCTGTATAATAATGCTGAAGGTACGAAAGCGACGGGGATTTTTTTTTTTAGAATTTCAAATGTGGCGAGAAGATTCCCCCTTGGTCCAGTGGTCGATAGAAAGTCAGATGATACAAGGCACTTGAGGATCTTATCGATGCGTTTGATCTTTACGTATATTGGAGGATTTGCTCGACGCCGATGCTCGAAAGTAGCGATTAATTATTATGAAGAAGTGCCTTGTACGTAACGTCAGAATCGAGACTCCGAGTTTTCTTCATTCACCTCACAATAATCACCGTCACTCTCCTTGATATAATGACGATATTATTTTTCATCTTTTACCCTGCACCATCGGCGTCCCTTCACGAATATACGAGAGTTTGAAAATTTGAAAAAATAAAAATTCAAATGTCCCGACAGAAAGTTCCCGAGTTACCCGCTCGAACCGTTCTTACTCGTCGATATACAACTCTTCAACACTTTTTCCGCGCAAAAGACGAGAGATGGGACCAAAATGAAGAATTTTTTGTTTCCGAATTGGGATATTTGAATAATGATGCTTTTAACGTTAGAATTTTTTAAAAATTCTTTGCCCGTAATCCGACCTTTCAGCAAAAAGTGCCAGAACGATTATTCTGTTTGAAAAAGGTTCACAAATGTCAAAGAGGCTAGAGTTTGGTGAATTGAGGCGAGAAATAATTGTCGAAAGACGATCGATACTTTATTCTCCCCTCGAATGTTTACGGTGTGTTTACGGCCATAACCTAGCACTTTTTCCGGCTAATTGAAAGTTTAAAAACCCGAGATACTCTCTTACGCCAACGTGACCAGTGATTTTTGTCGCTGCGTCTTAACAGTTAACCTCCGTGATTGCACATGCAGGAGGTAAAGCGCAGGCGCATTCACGATTAATGCGCGGTTCCTAACAGCATAATTACCATGTGACGTATAATTATAGGCCCTCGGGGTATTTTGCCGACATAAGCTAAACGCCTCACACGTACGACTATCTCAGCACTCGCGCTGTTATACGCTCGATTATACCTCCGTACGTGGATGCTTTTTTATTACTTATTTTTCATCATCTTTCTTCTGATTTTTACTATTTTTTCGTTGATTAATCAACGATAAACTGCGATACACGACGTATATTCGCAAAGTGTCTTCCGAGATCACGTGATCGACGCCGTTGAGTATCTCGTGCTTTTACGTACGAAAGGAAAAGCCATCAGGTGTTCGCAAGAAGCCAAAGTCGATGCACCGAAGATCGAGGCTCTTTCGGACTATTCGTTGGCGTTGGAATAGAAACGAATATTGAGAATTTTCCGTCTTATTTTCTTTTCGTACCGTATAATTATATGCATCAATTAACGCAAAAACGATGACCATCCATATTACGTTTTATAATCGTTGGTCAACCGGAGACAAGCGCTCCAACATAGTGTTCTTCTCTCGGAAAGCTTGACTCATTGATTATACGCACCGGAGTTAATATCAATAAATACCAATATTCATAAGAGCCGCGCTCGAACTTTCCGGATATTTTTTTCAGGCTCTAAGAAAAACATCATCGATGCCGAGCGCAACGTGTGTCTCTGTCAAGATTTGGAAATAAAGAACCTCCAGTTTATTCGTCATTTTATTCAAGGAATTCACGAGCATTAATAGTTTCTCAAAAATCTTCATCGACGACAGAATAATTGGATAATTGCCAAAATTTTGTTGAAAAAGTATCGTGAATCGTGGTCTCATAAAATACGTCGACAATTATTGATTCCAGGTACAGGAGGGTCCGATCTCACCCGCGTCCTCGTCACTGAGCAATCAAAATCAAAACGACAACGAGCAGGTACTGCTGGCAACGATGCAACCGGTGAACGTGCTCGATCTGCACGAGCCAAACGGTCACACGCTGCATCACAAGTATCATCATCATCACCATCATCATCGTCATCATCATCATCAAAACAGTCACCATCATCATCATCACCATCAGCAGCAGCATATGCAACAGTCCGATCAGGACGAGCAGCAGGGCATTCAGGACGAGCAGAACGGTCGCGTTACGCCGGAATCGGGAAATGGTAATGCGGCGCTGGGCGTAGCCGGTCACAAGATGATCGACCTCATATACAACGACGGACAAAAGACCGTAATGTACACCCACGATAAGGAAATAATATACGAGAGCGAGGCGGATAGGGTCCAAGTCGTGGAATATCCGCCACCACCGCCATCGCCATCGCCACCGCCGCAAACAAATTCCAGCAGGACGTCGATGCTATCGGGCAATTGCGTTACCGGACGTGGGACAACGTCGGTTCTTCATCTTCATCATTATCAGCAACTTCAACTGCAGCACGACGATGATCTGCCACGCGGTGTCGTTACGACAGCGGGCAATACAGTTTCGACGAATAGCACTGGTCCCATTATCGTACTTTCAGAATTGGTACCAGTCGATCCCGACGCCAACGCCGTCACCGCTGAACAATTGAATCTTACGGCTGCGTCACTTCGAACTGGGTGAGTACCGAATTTTTAAGAACTTCATTTGTTAGCACACCATTAAGTTACGCGCTGGTTGATGTTCCGAAATACAGTTATTATTAATTCGCTGGATAGGGATTTTCCAAAAGTTGTTCAAAAGTCACCGGGAAGTTGATTCGGTATCTGAACTTGTGAAATGGGATGGGACGGGAACTTTGGAATTAATTCCAATTAAAATGGTGGATGAGTCACAAATCGTTCTTTCAATTTTACTCAAGAAAAAAAAACTAATTCGCCGCCGGTTCCTCAAATATCGATGGAGGGTTCTCCAAAGATCCTGGAGTCCAATCGCAACGTTGGTCGTGCATGTCCCACGAAAGCAACGTGCAAATTGTATATTCAAGAGGATAGTAACAAAGACGATGTTCCATACACACGCACACGCGAATATAACTGTGTGTACGCGCTATGTTGAAGCTATGTAAGGAATATCTAGATATATACTCGAGTATACGAGTCGGGGGAAAGCGCCCACGCGATAAAGTCAAGGGTGTGCTCGGTCTAAGGTCGTTCCCGCGAGTTAAACGAATGAGTGAAATGTCAGGCTCAATGGCAACGACTCGTATGAATGAAGATTTATTCGGTACGCGGAGACCGGCTTGCCTGTTCGTGCACAGGCCGCCACGGCACTCAACGGTCCTACAAATACTTGAATAAATCGAATAAAAAACGCATTTGGAAAATCCTCGTGGAGTCTCAATTTTTCTTCTTTCCAAATACTCTTACGTCGACGGAAAATGAAAAATCTGGTTCCCTTTTATTGCAATCCTTCGCGAACTGGATGAAAACATTCAATTGGAAAAGGGGCGAATGCCGATTCTCCCAGGTAGGAAATCAAAAGGCTGACGATGGAAACAAGCTTGTGCGAGCCTTGTTTCACCGAGCCTGAGTGATACAGACCTGGGCCAGGTTTCATTGCACCGTTGAGAGCAGCCTGGAACCAAGACTGGCTGCTTAGCCCAAACTCAGGGTTATTTCAGGCTTTATTCAGCCGGTGCATTTTAAGGCTAAAAAATCAAGGCTGGATGCAGGCTTGTTTCAGGTTGTGATAAAATAAAATAATTAACCTTAAAATTTACCGGCTGAATAAAGCTTGAAATAACCCTGAGTTTAGGTTAAGCAGCCAGTCTTCGTTCCAGGCTGCTCTAAACGATGCAATGAAACCTGGCCCAGGTCTGCCTCACTCAGGCTCGGTGAAACAAGGCTCGCACAAGCTTGTTTCCATCTTCAGCGTTCGTTTAAAATAATATTTTTTCTGTATTTTTATGAAAAAAAAATTTAACAATAAATGCGAGAATATTTTGAAATTGTGTTTCTGAATAATATCTAAATAGCATCTTTCAAAGAAAAAAATAATCGAAATAAAATTTCGTACATTTATTCAATATGATATACATACACATGCATATACATAAATTTAAAATATGTTATAAATAATACAAATACATAAATGGTAATAATAACAATATAAATTAAGTAATAATATTCATTATTATTTAATATTATTATTATTATTATAACAAATATATTAATCATATGTATTATTATTATTATTATTATTATTGTTATTATTATTCATCTGATTCAATATTTGATTTTTTAAAATTAAAATAAAAGATAAGTTGAACCAAAAAATGGCATTCGGGTAATGAAAATAAATTCTTAATACTATTTTGGTACGTATTTATTTCTCGGCCTGGGTTCTATAAATATGATATTTACATCAGTATATCAAAAGTAGTCTGTGGTGTAGTGGATAGCGTCCCAGTCTTAGGTTGTTAGTTAGGCTCCATAGGTAGGTAGGTTTCAAATCCCAGTCTGGTCTCGTACGTATTCCAGGGTCCGCGAATATGCGAGAAAACTAAATCAGTCGGAAAAATCTATGAACTTTCAAACTATCAATTTTTTTATAAATTTATTTCATGTTGAATTTGAGGATATGCGTAAAACGAGGGTAGCGGGTTCAAACTCCATTGGGGACAAAAATTTTTTTTCTTAAAATTTTTTTTTTTTCGTTACTTGACCCTTAGAAACTATTAATTATGAATATGGAACTGATTTTCATCGTAACAACTGATAAATATATGGAAAAAATAAATAATTATGCACAGGTCATAAATGCTCGTAAAGGCTTCATTAAGGCCCGTTTCAGGCTTAGTACAGGCTTTTCTACCAGCCTTCGGCCAAGCATGTGTGCAAGAGCCTGAAACCGCATTATCATTCAGAGGTTTTCCTAGGCTTAAAATCAGCCTGAATTACAAAATGTGAGCCTTGTTTCAGGGCTTGGCGAGCCCTTTTTTCATCGTCAATTCCTACCTGGGGCAGTGATCGGCGGCGTTCGGAAATGTCTATTATAGGTATTGCAGCAACAAATAGCTCTTGTCTGGGAGATCGTCTGGTCTGGGTTGAAGTAGTGTGAGACTGAATAGCACGGTGGTGAATATCGGAGATGCGAAACTCGTTGAAATCGGTAAGATCGGGACTTAAAAGCGAAGGATAAACTGACGCAGTGGGATGGTAGATACCTCGCCCTCGTTACTAACGGTATCGAGGAAGAGACGCCGACGGACCAGACTTTAACGGTCCATCTCACTCTTCGTATTTTTCCCCGTTGCGCACACACAGTCTGTCGAGCCGCTGGCAGAATTCACAGAAAACCGGGTGATCTCTCCAAGGAGTTTGCGCATAGGTATACACGTATATATTTATATATAAACGATCGCATCTTTCCCGCCGGGAAATGAGAACGGTTATCAATTCATCAGACTGATCTATGGATCAATTACCGGGAGCAACGGCGATCAAGCGAAAGATCTCACAGACGTGTATAAATAATATATTTATAAGTACACGAGAACTTCTAATATGTGTAACACTGGAATTTTTCCAAGATAAAAAAATAACAAGACGCGATTAAGGTTCCAGGAAAAAAAAGGCTCGTAAGTCGTCTTCACGGAAGTTCGTACGGATCCACTCGAAAAATTGTCTTCGTTACATTTTCCGACTCTATCGATAATCAATTAAATCTACTTAAATCCTCAACCACTTATCCTACACGCGCAATTCATTTACATTCGAGTACACCCACAATTCCACGCTCACGAATAAGTCACGTCGCTCGATGGACTCTATTAAAAACGTTGAATTTTCATATCTCATCGAGAAGATTACATTATCGCGAAAATAACATCGATTTCATGCTCAAAAATACACGTTACGCCGTTTTAACATTGAATCACGGATATTCATATAAATATATATGCACGGCCACATCGATGGCGGTCGTTATATACCTCGCCTATATAAATATTGCAAGCCAATAACCATTAACTAGTCACAGCATCTCACCACAATTGCTCTCGACCAATAAATAAAAATCAATGTGCAATTAATCGACCACACCGCGTGTATAGATATATATGCATGATCCTGAGACCTTGAAGCCTCGAAAACACATGCATATCATTAGTCGTAGTATATTAATACGCGAGAACTCTGACAAAGTAGGGATAAATCGACGTTGACACAGGCAGAAGAACGCAAAAGTAATCAATATGAAGTTTTTAATCGTACGCATCGGGCCCCTTTTTTTCTAGCAGTCCAAATACACGTGGACACAAACACTTATACAAATATCGATGACGGATCGGGTCTGAGGTTTTTGGAGACTCCCCAGACTTTTTTAGCTTTGCCTATCTCTCTTCTTCCTCTCCCTGTACATTTATAGGAGCGTATCCTATATACTTCCTCAAGAAAAGACATTCAAATAGCAGTAAATCGATATACCTTGGCGTGATTCAACTAAAATTTCGTTAGTCGTCGCTAATTAGCAGAGCCAACTAATACCAACGTCATCCCTCGAAATATACATTCAAGTGTACATAAATATAATGCAGGAGAAAAAAAACGATTTCTGCGTAGCTTATTATCCCTTTTTTGAATGCCCGTTAAAGAAATGAGTAAAAATCAAGAGAGACCGTCGAGAGATAAAAAAAAGCACGAACCCGTAAAAAAAATAAAAAGATAAGACGGCAAAAGACACAAGGTGTAATACGCGCGACAACGATCGGACGATCCACGTGGGGTGGCGCGAGAGTTGAAAGATAAAATCTCAAATTAACGATTGGAGAAAAATAACACGTTATAAGCGGTAATCTCTGTATACGTGTATGAAATTAAATACATATACTTACATGGACCATTCCAGGACGAATCAACCGATCCGCCATTTCGATTTTCAATTTTTTATTACATTACTGAATCAGTCGCTAGAGCAACGAAATTAAAATGCAATGATACGAGCTCAAATTCGAAATATCATATCAAAGGGAAATAAAAACATTAAATATTTTGTATGGTCGCGGATCTGTTGGTTTTTGTCCCTAAATGTCCCGTACACGGTTGCCGAACAGCAGCCGGACAATCTGTGAAATTTCCTCGATGTTACGAGAGGGCACGAGAGATTGTCGAGAGGGGAACGGGAGGATCGTATGTGAGAAATCGAGCGGTGGGAGTGAGGCCTCACAATCGTGGAAGGTCGAAATTTTTACTCTTTTATTTACGGGCCCAAGGGGACCTCTGTATAATACTCTCAAATACATACATATTACATATATATGTCTATTTGAGTATATAATATACTCGCGAGAACCCCGAGAGTCCCGATTTGCCGGCGGAGAACTCTCGCAACGCTGCGTGTCAGAGGAGAAAGGAGAATGGAAAGATTCGACGTCGAATCAGCAGAAACCCATAAGCACTACCACACACTGTGCTCTCTGCGTCGTCTCGATAATTTTTTGTTCTCTCCTTATTTCGCTTTTGCTTTTTTTCATCAACGTGCGCAAGATATCTTCAAAAATTTGCGTTCCCTTTCACTCGATATACGAACACGTTCAGTACGATTTTCATATGGAATTTTCCGTAACGCGCCGGTGGGCTTGTTCTCCAAAAGATTCACCGCGTTCGAGAGTTTCAATTCTCATTGATACTTGGATTAAAAAATTGAAGCAATCCTCGTCATCCCAATGACATTGCGGGATGATAAAAAAATTTATATTTATATTCGATCGACGCGCAAACGGCAATTGTATCGCTAAAAGTAATCGGGCATAACTGACGGCCATGAAATTCAGATCACTCGCAAAAGAGAGTGACGCGTGTATCACGAATCAAGGAAGAAAGCGGAGAGTCAGACGCGTTTGGGGGGGCTGAAAATTCAATCCGAAAATCGTCGAGATCCGAGACGTCAGGGTTGGAGGCGTAAAAAGGGATTTATAGAGTTTTGATCGACAGGGCGTGAATCGTAAATCTTTTCCGTGTCTCGCGAGGTGGAATAAGTAGCTTATTTGAATGCTCGTACGTGTCGGACAACGATAGGAATGTTGAAGGCAATCGTGGCGTATAAAGTATGTCATTCGCTCGATTCGTAAATTTCCGAGTAGATGAGAACAATTCGAACAATTTTTTCTGTACGCGTGATCCAGTATCAACGATCGAGAAGGAAGCTGGCATTCGGTCCTCAGGTTTTCGTTTCATTCCGAGGAAACTCGAGAGTTCGAGGACAAAAAATATGCGTAGGTGAAGACCATGACGCGCGTATTCATATACATATATATTAAGATGTACGGGCATGATCCGTACACGTATGGAGGCAGCTGCTACGTTTCAGAACGGAAAGACGATACGCTCGTATACACCTACGCGTTATCGTATACGTTGGGCAAAGTCGAGCCTCACCGTGGCGTTCTCCGGACGATCCAACGTTCGCAGTCGCCGTTTGGACTCAGCATTGAGACAAGATGGCCGCACGATGGGCTCTCTTCCACCTCGCGAACGTTCGGACACCACGGCGTGGTCCAGCGCACGCCGTCTTATATGTGGAAAATGCCCGGAGAACCGCGGCCCTCTCGTTCTCTCTATCTGGGTTTTTTTTTGCTTCTGGCATCGAATCTCTCGCTCAAACCTCTCTCGCTTCATCCACCGTCTCTTTCTAATTCCCACACCGTACCCTCATCACCGATCCCTCTCCTTTTTTCCTCTTCTCTTCTTCTCCTTCTTCTTCTTCTTCTTCTTCTCCTTCAACCCCACTCTTTTTGGACCTTTTGCACGCGAGAGACCTTCTCTTCCGTCGTCCTTTAATTCCCGCCGCGGTCTCTTCGTCATCGTTTCCCGCTTCTTCGAGCACGCGGACACGCGATAGAAACCCGGGGCAGTATGAGACAGCGAAAAGACGAAAAATGTTTATCACCGCCGTTCTCTTGGCGCCGGACGACAGATTCCCCCAACGCTCCTCGGAAATCCCACCAAGGTCACTCATGAGAGTCACCAATGAGCTTCGTCGCGCTCGACGCTTCTTCCCTGATGTTTCAGGCGCGTCTTTCAGCATTCACGAATTTTTAAGAGCAATCTCTGGGCTTTGCGTACTATTTGAACAGTGTTGATCAATATCGCGACAAACTTTTCAACATCCGCTTGTAGTTTTCTCGTGACAAAAAGTCGGTACTCTTCGACTTGTAACGAAAGATACCTTTTCCCGTTTCTCTCCGTTGTCCTCATCCGATTGTTCAGTTCTCATCTCTCTTCCTCTGCTCCATCACCGTCCCAATCCCGGCATTCCAATCGCCCTCTTTTTCAATCCAGCTTCCCGTCTCCGCAGCTCTCTTCGTTCTCTTTCGCCGTTTCCTCTTTACACGTACACTATTTTCCTCCCCTTATTTCTCCTCTTCGCCGGTTTGTCTCGAATCTTACTTCTCGCACAATCTTCGTATATGATGTCACACTTGGAGAAAATATAACCGTCCCTCCACTGTCGTTCTCGTATCTCTCACGATCGTCGCGCCGCGACCATGTTGACCATTGTGCTGCCCCTTGAGAATGCAGCCAGACACGCGTCCGAACAGAACGGTATAGAACGTAAGGCGCGTCCACACATGGCGTCAAGAGAAAACGCGCCCATGAGTCTGTACGTGCATGCGCTCGAAAATGATCGTCGAGCAAACGTATAAATATAAATAAATAAGTAAATATTTATATACACATATATATATGTATATATAGAATAACAAGAGGAGTGTAGCCAAAAAACAGTCGCAAAATCGACGATCCGTACGTTTATCGAATTAAGAAGTGGCCTCGTTGAACTTCCCTCGTGTATCGGAGCACATAACACACACACACACACACACACACGAATGTGTATACTTTCATGGCTCAGGGAGCTCCAGAAAAAGAGGGATGTGGATTGTACGCGTAATGGTGGACGTCTCGGGGCGTGCTCGTCGCCGAGGAAAGGAGACCGAATGAAAATAAGTAAAAGAAACTTTGGTGAAAAAGAGAAGAGAATAAAAAAAAACAAAAGCGAGAACGTATATTCAGCGAAGAAGTGGAAAGAGATCGCGGAGAAGCCAAACTCGAAACTCGCCGATTCTTTTTCGTCCTCTCATTTTTTCTCTCTCTCTCTCTCTGTTTTTTTTACCTCCCAACCTCTCTGGGCCTCGTCTCATCCACAGTATGCGCATGAAAGAAAATTACAAGGTTCGCGCAATCGAGAACCCGAAGACTTTTAACCGAGAAACCCGTGGCGAATGTGTATGTGGTCTTCGTGCGGTGAGTGAGCACACACTTCATACGCGAATGCGTGTATAATGTTTATATACAAAGCGGCGGGGGTATCGAAGAGGGAAGGGAATGAAGTTGCGAGGGACGGACAATATTTGAAAATTAACGATGCCCCGGGTGAACGAAAACAAAACATACCCGCGGGAGAAACCGGAAGAAAACAGCTTTTGAGAATTTTTAGGACGCAGATTTTCAGCTCGACAGAATTTTTGAACGAACAGCGAGATACGCGACAATAGCTTTGCATCGTCAAAGTTGGACGATGTTCCCGTGGGTGTCGAGTTACCGATTTGGAGGTCTTTCCCGAGGTGGGTTTTTTCCTTCTCCATTCATGGAAAAATTGCAGTGGCGGGGATAACGCTTTGCATTAATTTGTATCGATTCGCGCGACCTTAAGGGATATAATTATATACTCGACTGCCTCGGCGTTTATCTCCAGACTCGATCGACACTGGTGTACGCCGCGCTCATACCTAAACTATAAACGATCTGTAATGCTCTTTCTGCCTTCCCCCTGCTCTCGGCTTCTCTCTCTCTCTCACACACACACACACTCACATGGACGAGCTCAGGCTGCAGCGTGTTACATATAATTGTGATCACGAGGAAAATTCTCGCTGTATAATGCTCTCTGGCTATACATACATATATATATATATAATTATATGTATGTGCGAGACTACTGTGTGTGTGTGTCTCTCTCTCTCTCTCTCTTTTATGTATATACACACGTAATAACACCTTTTAATGCGAAAAACTTATTTGAGCGTCGCTTTCGTGACGTTGTGTTGCGAAAGAGAGAACGGACTCGCGATACCAACTGAATGCATCGAACAGAGACGCGGTCCGAGAGAAGAAAAGTGGTGCATAGCTCTGATAACGGATTTCGACCCGGCTGACTGGTCATTATGATCGATAAAAATTCCTCCTCGATACATTTGACACAGACAATAATAATGACGATAAAAATTATCGCATAAAAACTGCTCAATCATGATAACGATCGATTTCCTTTCGCGAGTTACTCCTTTTTTTCCTTTGTCACATTATCATTAATTTTATTATCAGTATTATCTATTTTTGTGCCAGGACTCGTTACCATTTTCCTTATTATTTCACAAAAAAAAAATCTCGGAAAAAACGGGCCGAAATAACGCGTCGCAAAATTAATAATCAAGCGCGCAATCGCACTCGTATTATATATCAGTGCGAGAAATGGCATAAAGTGTTGATGTTAATGTACGAAACGTATATATGAATGTGCATCTGCGTATGCGCGTGCGTGATTTCATACAACCTAGGTAAAGGCATAAATAAACATTAATCTGGGTAGAATATTGAATCGTATGTCCAGCGCGATTAGCGGAGCGAGATAAGTTGAGAAATAGGAAAAATATAATTCGTTAACTGGTCGCCGTGTCATGCTGCACGAATAATAAAGCCTCGATTCAATATCACGGTTCCATTCGTTCTTTTAAATAGGGGATTGTGGGGCAGAATGGCCAACACGGGGCAGAAAGGCCACGCTTTGAAATTCTTGAAAAAAATTCAAAATTAAAAAATTAAAGAAACATTATTACGACAAGCGCGTGATTATTGTACAGTAAAATCGATTGAACGTTGCATCCTTGCTGCGTTATCTTCTTATGGTGGCCATTTTGCCCCACAATCCCCTATACGTAGACGCAACAACAATGACGCACGAAGGTTATTTAAGAATTGTTTATAAATTACTTTCGAGACACGATAGACGAATAAGACGGAGAGGAAAAAAAATAAAAAATAACGTCCGTTGGAATTTTATGCCTATACGAGCGATAAATTAATCGGCGAGACACTAACACGCAAGTTTATATCACCTGGAGACGAGAATCAAATATAGCATTATAGCCGAGTCCGTGATGTGTGTGTGTGTCTGTGTATCGAAGAGGACTCTCAGGGACAATCGGATTCACATATCTGCAAAACGATGTTCGAAAAATCTAGAGAAAAAAGGAAAGAGAGAGAGCCCTGTTTAAAAATCAAATAAACAACGACTAACACGATACAAAAAGTAGACGTTAAGAGGAAAAACCTACATGTATATCGATTCCCGGTGAGAGGTTTCAGCGATAAACTTTCCGCGCTCAACGCCGTTGAAATCATTTTGGGAGACAAAAAAGTGCCAAGAGCATCGAGACATTGGTGTGTAAAAGACGCGCCTGTGAAAAGTCGGTGATTCATTGTGCCCCTGAAATAGAAATGATGCAAGAACTTGTAATTGGCTCTGAAATTTCGATGCTAAATTCCATCGTAAGAATGGAGATAGAAAGAGAGAAGAAGAGCGTAGCTCCTGAAAACTGCCGGAGCAATGAAAGGCGTCGAGCAAACTGAGTAATAAACCCTGAGAAAAAAATAAATTAGTAGCTATTAACAAAAAGCTTGACTTCTCCCATGGCACTTTCCAGTGGTTAGAATGGCGCTGATGGCGCCCCTTCGTAAATTCTGATTGATTTAAGATCCGTCGAGTCACCTATGAGACTCCCACCTCTCGTTCTCATCTCCGAGGCTTTCATCGGCGTGGCTCAACATGCGTACATACAAATACACGTGTGTAGCTCGTGTAACGTGCACGGACGAATGGGAAGGGTTACGACGAGAGCGCAGCAGCCTCGTGCCTACCGCAACGGGCGATAAAAAGTACCCTGTTCGGTATAATTTACGTGCAACTCGCGTCGTTGAGCGTCGCGTCTTCACTGAGATCTATGGAGCATTCGCGATCTCCAGCCAACACGCCTCCTTATTACCGACTAATCAATTAGCTCATATCACCCATGGACCATCATTGGGCGAGCACCGAGTGTACGGAGCACAATACCAAGCTTGATTTATTTATCGCTCTCTGAATGGAAAATATTATACCGACCGCGTGTAATCCATCCCAAGACGAGAAATTTTGAATCGAGTTAGTCCGGAGTGATTAGCAGCGGATAGGGTCACTTTGGGTTTGGGGTCGGGATGATTAATTTTCTGCTAATAATAGCGCCCTAATAATCTGCCAATAATAGCGCCATCGTTCCACTCAGCATTTCATCCAAGGTTTATTCTAAATCAACTAAATCTAAATCAACACCAGCATCTAAAGCAGCATCTAAATCAACATCAAAGTCGCGCTGAAGAAATAGTTACCCACAGTTTGGCGAAAAGAGATCGACCCAGCGACGCATCGCCAAAACTGATCAAGTAGATGAACTACCGAAGAGAATCCAACGTATGTAAAAATCATCGCGAGCATCGATCGTTACATCGTTGCTCGCATCACTACCGAACGTTGAGGCACCGGCGCTACTGGGCTTGCCGTTTGAAATCGTCAGGAAAGAGTATTATACGAGTTGTTCGAGAGATGAGAGTAAAAAAAAAAAAAAGAATGGAGGGAAACCCAGATATACTAGCAGGAACGTCATGGGCGAGAGGAAGGAGCGAAGCTTGCAAAAGGATCGCGAATGGTAAAGGAGGATAGTGGGATTGAACGAGATGGGGAATGAGGAGTGATAGAGATGGGAAAAAAGAAGGGAGAAAGAGAGATAAGGAAAAGGAACGGGTAATGCCGCAGGTTTGTTGGCTCGGGCTCTTGCCCGATCTCACCTACGGGTTTCGCGGGCTCGCGGTGAACACGGCAACACACATATACGCCAAGCCGGTGCAGACAGGTTGTCCAGATTCCACGGAAGGTCGTTTGCTTTGCTTACCGCGGGTCGTGCGCTTAGACTCGGCTAATACAGCTCCGGGGGCCACTTCTCCAACGGCAGAGCTAACCAACTCCGCGAGACTCACTTATACGTATCGACACGGTACTTTCACGTTGCGTACAGCGCTCTCTTCTCGGCTAATACACTTCACACCTGGCAATTACTTATGCTCGCGAGATTCCTCGAACCTAACTCATCGTTATTAACGCTTGGTTGGGTTGGATCGACGAGACTCGGGCGACAGTTGGGCTGATAAAGGAACCAATTAGTTTCGATGGGTGGCGAATTTTCGGGAATTCGGGTGGCGAATTTACCCAATTTTGTATCGATAATTAACCCAGATAATGACGCAGATAATTTTTAGTTAATACCCGAGATCCGATCTCGCTCGTGTTTCCAGAGTGAAATTGTCATTGGAAAATTCTTTTCCCCCCTGGCTGACCGTGACTATGCTTAGCCCCTGGCAATGAGACATGCCAACGCTTTTCCTTTTTTTTCACTGGATAAACTAGTCGCTGTCCAACGGCGATTTCTTTCGCGCCGATAGATTACCGAGAGATTCTCGTGAAGTATGCATTATATGCACTCTCCGAACATATCTGGGCGTGGCTGTGATTCTCAAGGGCATAAGAGAAAGATGGTGGAAGAAGCTTTAAGGAGAGACACCGGATACCCGGTTGTTTTTTCCACTCGGACTACAAAGTCGGCTTTAAACGCTTCGTCGTTCGGTGCGGCAAAACCAAGCTGTGTCTCGCTCGGTGAAAGCTCTTCTGGGTTCGAATGATTGACCGTACGATCATCCACACCGGAAGTTCTCCCTCGCTTTTCTGAGTTTGTATAACGAGCATAATGGCGCACGGTTGAGCATCGTAACCTCAAAGATTAACCGAGTACCCGAGTCACTACTCAACTATATAGGGTCCACGCAACACGAAGAGCTTTCTGCGCGTGGTTTACACGATTCTAATTACACTCACCATCAGTGTGGTGCACGTACAATGATTACCGCATGTATCATCTCTAAAGTTAATAACAGTTCAGTTACCCTTCCTCCTTTCTGTGCAACACAACGACACGTGTAATATTGTACAGCGAGAAACGCAGTATTTTGAGTTAATTTGAACATGTGCAATCTAAACATTCTGCTATTTCCTTGTGTCCGATTGTATCAATCTACTTTACAATTAAATATACTCAATGACCTTTATCAACGTGATCAACGTTCCTCGCTCGTTAACAATAAATTGCTGATAGAGGACAAATAATTTTAATAGAAGAACGAACAATGAGAGGATCTCGAGAATGGTCGAAATCAGAAGAAATAGCGGAACGCCGGTAGTCGCGAGTCTCGTGAATCCCTTTTCAATGTCTCGTTGAATTCACTTTCGTCGTCTTTTTTTGGTCTCTCCTCTTCCGCCTTAACCTCTTTTTGTTAGCGAGAAAGCAACCGGCGGGAGGCTTCTCGACGCGGCGTCTTCCCTCTCACAAGCGCCCGCGACGAAAAGAAGAAACGAAAGTAAAAGACGTGAAAAAACGCTCAAGGGAGGACAATCGTCCGAATTAGCAAGTCCTTGTGCCATCCTTACATTGTTCGCTGCTTCACATCTTCGAGAGGACGCATACGCGTTTAACTTTGCTCAAGATTACATTATGTGCAACATATGTGTTTGGTTTAACAATGAATCGAAGGAAAAGGACACTTCTTCTCGTTATACACACAAACGTAACGAGATAAAGAGTCGTTGAATCTTTTTTCACCCTGTTTGATGTACAAAGAGTGATTTTTGAAATTTTAATAAGTGCCAAAAAAGGTTCGCAGATTCAGAATGAATTGAGCGCGGATCTGCGTTCATTGAAAAAAATTGAGCAACAATTTTATTTTGCAAGATCTTGTGAGAAGCATTGCGCTCGAGATACACGCGGTTCAATGACAACCAACGAGAAGCTCCCGATTCCGCATGGTGGGGACAATCTGAGCGTTCTCATTCGTCGTTTGATCAAATCGCTCGTAATTCGAGATCAACGCATCTGGTAAAATTTCGCAAGAGGAAAATTTTGTTCAGTTTCACATCAGCAACACGATCGTCCCTTTATAAATCACAAATTCACGTGCATGTGGTTTTTATTCATGTTTTTCTTTGCACACCCTTCTTCTCGTGGTCGAGTCTTTGACCACACGGCTGGACGAGTTCGATCACTGTGCGCCCGTGTACCGTCTAAATGTAATACACACGCATGCATATACGTACGGAGACTGACGAGAGAGTGGTGGGGACGGAGAGCGGGAGAGGATTCTGTAAGAGAAGCTTTTCTGCAGTCGTCTGTGGTCGCTGCCCAGGAGGCAGCTGTCTTTCTTACGTCAGTGGGTGGAACACGTCTGATTTACGGCGCGTAAACGCTACTCGAGTCAATTGCACCTTTGCACTTATCTCTCACATGCTCTGCTCTGAGCTCAGAAGCGAGCACCCTCTTTGCGACAACTTATATAACCCGCTCGCATATGCGTAACTCTCGCTCTCCCTTACCGATCGTATAAAACTACAAAATTCACGCGGGATTACGTGAAAACGTACGCAGAACTATTCAAATTCAATGAAATAAAAAGTATTTAAAAGACCCGTCAAAACCTCCAAATTCCAAATACTAAATTAATTAGAAGTGAGTTTAGCATGCAAATTCTACTGAAATTGTGAGTCATCTACGTACAATTGACGGTCATAAAATTTGATTTCCTGAATTGATACAAAGAAAATGGGGATGATATACATTGACATAAATGCAAATTTCCTGCAGTGATATATAAATTGTATACACATGAATTCGCGTCCACATACTTGTTTCTATTTTTCCATATACATATATTATTACTGTCTTACATGCTGTGAAGTATGCACGGCGTATTATTTTTCGTTTTATCCAAGTCTCATTTTTTTCCCGCTTTCACCCGTCCTCGAAAGATCTATTGACGGGCGTTCATCCCTCGATCTTTCATGCTAAATATATAGTCTTATAACGGATTATATTCGCCCGATTATTACAGCTCTGGGTTTCGCTTCATCGTGAGTTATTGAGGACGTAATCTCTCGAGCACGATGTCGTGCTCGATTTTCTTTCGATATGTATATATATATATATACACATACTGTTTTAATATGTAAAGTGGTAGTCTTTGACACGTTAACCCTTTACTTCGCGATTCAGTAAAGATCTCGCCATAATGTCCATTCAACGTCTACTTTTTTTAAAAATCTTAACATTTGCCATTTTTTCAGCCCTCATTCCGTGTATGTACAATAGACTGTGCGGAAAAAAGTCGATAGTTTTTTTTTCGGTCGCATCCACCAAAAAAAGGTGAATTAAGGTAAAAAATGAAGAATCCCCGAAGGAGAGCTCAAAAAAAATTATTTCGAACGGCGCATTGCATTTGAATATTTTCCATAAGAATAACACCGGAAAATATTGGCATTTCTGAAGGTCGTAGTAGAACTCTTTAGAAAAAAATCTCTCAAAAAAGTAATTACGATATTCTGATAGAGAATTGAATTCCCTACAAAAAAGTCCTTACGAACAATTAGCTTGGAACAACCGTTCAAGTGGTATCGCTGTCTGAAATTGAATTGATAAAAAAAAAGAATTCAAAAAGCTGAAAAATCGAATTTTTCGAATTTTTCGCTTTACGAAAAAACTTTTTGGGTTTTTTTTGTAGAAAATGTTCCGCTCTAACATACAATTTGCATGGAATCGTTTTCAAAATATTTCTCTAGTACAAAAAAGAATCAAGTACAACAAGACATATAAAAGAAACGACGTCCATCATTGATCGTGTTTCGAAAAGTTTTATTGAATGAATTTGGTTTAATAAGATAAAATAATTTTTTTTTACATTATAATGCTTAATAATCATCGTTCCTTTTTTTAAGAGTCTGTTTTTTGCAATTGGGGTATTTCTGTCGATGATTTTGCACTATGCCCAATAAACAGCGATACCACTTGAACGATTGTTCCAAGCTAATTGTTCGTAAGAACTTTTTTTGTAGGGAATTCAATTCTCTATCGGAATATCATAATGACCCTTTTGTGAGATTTTTTTCTGAAGAGTTCTACCACGACGTTCAGAAGTGCCAATATTTTCCTGTGTTATTCTTATGGAAAATATTCAAATGCAATGCGCCGTTCGAAATAATTTTTTTTTTGAGCTCCCCTTCGGGGGTTCTTCATTTTTTACCTTAATTCACCTTTTTTTTGGTGGATGCAACCGAAAAAAAAATATCGATTTTAGCCGCACGGTCCAATGTACAATTAATCATCATTTCGAGCCAGAAACCAGTTGCTACGTCACGTTAATCCAATTTGGAGAGCTATATTTTTTCAACTTCTCAGAGTAATGATTATCGTTCATTATTGATCGACAAGAGTATCACGATTCGCAAGGCCATTGCAACAGCGTAATGCAGCAAATGTATTTCTCCTTCCTCGATGCATGATACAAACTACTGACGACCAAAAGGGCGAAAATTTATTTTGCAAATCGTTCTGCTCACCCCATTTTGTTTTTCAACACTCAATATGGATAATAATTATCGAATAATTAATTTTTCGCTGTTACTAATATCTTTAGCAATCTCAGAGTAAGAAACGCAATTGTTAACATAAAAAAACCAAAAATACGAACGATAACTTTGACTTGCACAGTTGGACGTGTTTTCGTCTTGAATGAAAATTTCATAAATGTTATGATCGAACGTGAATCGTTCATCGATTCGGTCCCTCTTACTTGGAGTGCACGAGAGAGAAAAGCCGATCTCTCAGAGGTCCATGAACGCCACCGAGACGACTCAGAGTGGGGGTTGATATATATTATATATATTTGTATATAGAGTGGGGATTGATATATATATAGAGTGGGGGTTGATATATATATTTATATATCTGTATCACACCATATAGGACGTAGGACAATTCAAGGAACAAAAATTATTTATTTAAACAAATATTGTTGCAAGTTTGACTATTTTTCGTAATTAATTTTATGGCTGAAGTATCGAATTAAGAAGAATTTTAATACATTCTTACTTGAGCACCAAATCTATAGAAAAAAATTTCTAAATTACTGAAATTTCTGTATAATTAAAAAAAATAATGTTCCGATTCAGAAAAAAAAAATTATTATTTAAAATATCAATTTAATTTAAATGCGATTGAATAAGACGTACAGCGTTTTCTGCATCACCCTGTATACAGTGCATACTCTGTTTCCAATCTGGGAGAGATGGTGGAGTCGGGAGAGAGCGCGAATAAAAAAGATTTAAAAAAAAAATGGACAATAAGACGACGACGGCCACGACGAAGACGAAGATGAAAATTCAACCGGAGAGTATATCCACGCGAGAAAGAAAGAGAATAGAGCGGAGACAGGGCGTGGTCCAGCCTCGCTCTTACTTATAATTATATTTATTCGCGCTTGCTATGTATGATTTTATGCTACATATACGAATCTGACTACTATGCGTTTTAAGTACTGCCAATAGAATAAAAATGTACGGAGACATTTAACGCAACGATAATAAAAAAAATTCGAAACAATAAAAAAAAATTGAATACCAGTTTTTACAAAATAAAATTCATTTTTAATAAGACAACGTCTCTCCAAGTAATTCAATTTGAAAGTAACAAGTTTTATTTTCAAATATTTATTTAAACAGTCCTTCTTTCGGTGGGTATTCCAATATTGCCAATATATTGTTTCTACCACTTGGAAAGTAAAAAAAAAATAATGATAACCGCGAAACAATCAGTGGCTCGGCAAAGTGGTCGTAAATAATTTTTTGTACCGTCTATTACGATAACGAGCGAGTCTTAGAGTTTCTAATCTTTCTAAATCGATACATCGATTATTTAATCTCACAAGGGCGTATCTCTCGATGTTTTGAAATATTTTTCACACCCTCTGGCCTCGAAACTTCGACGTTATTTATGCAACGGCCGTCAATCGTCCTTTTCAATTTATCAAAGTAACGAGCTCTCGCGCCGCAAAATCGTCGCTCTCAACTCCACTCGGCTGTAAGGAGAAAATAGAAAATTAAATTAACAAAATGACAAATTTCGACCGCAAATATATTCCACGGGACATTTTCTATTTCTTACATATGAGGTATTCCCGCTGAAATTTTCACGTCCGAACCCGGACCCTCTTGAATAATTATGAAAACTTTTTTCTGCAAAGTATTCTGAAAAAGAAAAGACACGTATTTTTTTGTTAAGGCCGAGCATCGATATTTTTCGTCGTACGATTTTATTAAAAAATCCAAATTTTTCACCAACTCTCTACTCTAAACACGTAGTATCTTGATAATTCGAGATCCTATCGACAAACGCTTCGGACAAAACTTGTTCGTTATAAAAAGAGTAAAACAATTGATATTAAAAAAAAAAAATTGTGGGCACACGAAAGTTTGTTTTTGCTTCATAAAACACAAAAAAGACGTTTTTTCAGCAAGTACGCCACCTCGAAGTATAAAATAAAAAAATTGTAAAAATTTTATAGGAAATCACGAAATTTTTAAGACCAGAATGAAAATGGCAAGATCAAAATCCGTAAAGCTACAGCCAATCGAAGTTTCGTCGTAACCTTATTTTCGAACCGGATCATGCAGAACTATATATACTCGAAAAATTATATACAGAAATACATTTGAATATTTATTTAATTATACATACTGTATTATTTCATACAAGTATGTATAATTAAATAAATATTCAAATGTATTTCTGTGTATAATTTTTCGAGAACATATAGTTCTGCATGATCTGGCTAAAAAAAAAGGTCAAGACGAAACTTCGATTGGCTGTAGCTTTGCGGATTTTGATCTTGCCATTCTCATTCAGGTCTTAAAAATTTCGTGAAAAAACGTTTTTTTGTGTTTTATGAAGTAAAAACAAACTTTCGTGTGCCCACAATTTTTTAAAAAAATATCAATTATTTTACTCGTTTTATAACGAACAAGGTTTGTCCGAAGCGTTTTTCGATGGGATCTCGAATTATCAAGATACTACGTGTTTAGAGTAGAGAGTTGGTGAAAAATTCGCATTTTTTACTAAAATCGTACGACGAAAAATATCGATTCTCGGCCTTAACAAAAAAAATACGTGTCTTTTCTTTTTCAGAATACTTTTCGGAAAAAACTTTTCATAATTACTCAAGAGGGTCCGGGTTCGAACGTGAAAATTTCAGCGGGAATACCCCATATATATATAAAGTGCGTGGAGGTTCTCGGGCTTGACAAAATATTTCCTGGTATATTTATACTAATTTTTTAAACAACGCTGTGGATAACGCGCTGAGAATAATTGCAGCGCTACTTGCATATAATATATTACCAGGTGCTATATCCATCGAAAATCGTCGTCGGACAACGAATATAGGCTATCAAAACAATTGAATTCCCACGAGAATATGGCGAAATGGCGAAAAATGGTCACCAGAGGTCGGAACTTCGCGGCGTTATCTTTAATTGAGATTTGAGCACGACCAAAAATTGAAAAACAATTAACAAGACTGTTCATCAACGTCAAAATTTCTACTTGATGATCTTGAAAAAAGTGTCAGTACCGTGATAGTATTTCGAGTTTCAAGTGTCAAGGCGCTTTTGAGATGAGGAAGAAGCAAAAACAAATTATTCTTTTGGCAAACGCAGAGTCACGTTCGCGTTAGCGTGAAATAACAATTGAAAGGAGGGAAGAGAAGAAAGATGAGGAGGAAGAGATCGAAGAATACATATACATATAAAGACTGTGTGTATACGTATATTTGGTGTCCCAAGTGGAAATAAAGGTCCAAGTGATCTCCCTTGGTCGAAGGGTCATCGCCTCACAACACTGGCCTGACCATCGAAGCACACGAGCATCGATCTTTCAGCCCTACAACTTTTGTATACCTCTTCTTTTTTCTCTTCTTCAAATTTTCTTCCTCTGTCTCCGGGCTCTCGGGATCCCTGCAACTTTTTTTTATATTCTCAACTCCTTTGGTACACCTTGGTCTCGGTTACCCTTATAATCGAATGGGCGAGAAAGCGCGACGAACCCTATACACACACACACACACACACACACACGAGGCGTTATATACGAGCTACTCCACGTTATTTCGAAAGAAATAGTGTCCTCGATTTTTTTGATTTTGTTCCTGATTCTTTGTTACATTCCTTGGGATTCTTGAACGCTAAAGATTTTTTTCCGATTTTTATATCCAATAAAAAGCTTACAAGCTGAGATGGACAAGAATAAACGGAGTTTGAAATGAATTATTAAAAAAATTTTATGGGCGATTCATTTTTTTTTCCATGCACTTGTCCTGAGAATAATTCTGATATCTTGACTATCAGAGAGTTAATAAAATAGTTGATGAAAATATTTGGCAATGGTCGTCTCACGTGGAACGCCTCGTAGAAAAATGCATATATCTACATATAGGACTTAAGGCGAATGGTAAATCTGCCTATGCATATTGAATACGTGAAAATAGTTGGGGCATGTGCGTCTGGATGATACACTCACCCCTCAGCAAAGGGTTGAACGTTTGACCATATGGGGTAGAATATATCGCGCACTCCAGGTGGCACTCGGCACTGATACAGGAATTATGGTAATCGTTCGATCGATTTAACTCCTCCCTTACGTTTTTTTTTTTTCCATTCATCTTTCTTCTTCTTACGATGTTCTCGCTTCCTCGAATCAAATTAAGAGAAAAAGTTTTAAGAAATTGCAAAGTATCTCAGATGACTCAAGTCCAAATCAATTTATCGATTAATCCACAATTTTGAACCATTTTTTAATCTCTCCGACTCATCACATTATTCTCTCGGCATTTTGGATCCGTTATAGTCCGCCGGACTCTCTTGTTCGTCTTTCCCAAAATTTTCATAATTTCTCCGTGAAGTAGATTTTTTTATATTTATTGGACAGTCCGGTGGAACGTGACGCATTTACAATCCCAGAACGGGCACGTATCTGTGTCAATGCTCGCTTCATATCCGAACTATTATGTCGAATTTTTTTTTTTTTTTTAACGCAATTCAAATATGATCACGGAGACTGGAGGAAAAAAAATTCCGAAAAGACAAAGCCATAATCTCGTCGTGCCTGTTTTGAATGCCTGAAGACCTTTGACTTCCGGTTTCGTCTAACCCGGAAATTCTTATTCGCGAAATTTCAAGATACATCTCGAAAAATGGAGCAACAAGAAAAATATTAATTATATCGTGAATTCAAAAAATTATAATATTTAAAAAATCGACCCCAAACGCTGTAATAATTTTTTTTTACCCTCAATGATAAATAATAAACATTGCCTAAAATATATTTACGTCTATATGTGAGTAACAATTACGACAATCGTTACACGCTGGTAATCGACGATTTTGACAAGGGTTTGATTTGCATTGGGCTTTAGTTTTGCGAGGAAAAAAAACATTATGTGTGTACAAAACGTTATGGCTAATGAGGCAAATTTAAAAAAATCACCCGCCTCTCCTTATGGGGTTTCCCATCTCTTTCTCTCTCTCTCCCGCCATCTTTTTCATTGGATTCTGCGACTGCGCATACGAGATACGATGTATAGTTTGAAAAATATCGTCGTATTACCAAACGCGACGCGCTGCTGGCGTCCAGAGGGCTTCTCTCTTCCTTCCCTTTTTGCAACTTACCAGAGAGAGAGAGAGAGAGAGAGAGAGCTCGCGTGATATTTTTCATTCCATTTTGTATCATATGCATGCACGATCATTTATTACGTATGCTTACTGCATCGCTCATGGGAGTCTCATTAGCCTCGGTGTGTATCTCTGTCCGAAGGTTACGTGAGGCATTTAAATAAATTTTCTATCTCTTCTTTATGTATATATATATATGTATTTATTTATTTATTTATTTCTGTCTTTCATTCGCATCTTGCTCACTCCCTCTCTCTCTCTCTCTCTCTCTTGCCGTACGTTCCCTTTTCGTCGTCGATAAGCAGCGACAGAAATGTCTTGCCCGCGAAGAGTGATTACATAATCGCTAATTAGCCAATCACTGTATCCAGCCATCTTTGAAAACAATTCCGATCAAATTAAAAAATATATATACATATATTTTATATAATTAAATAAAAAGAAACAACGCTGATATATCTCAGTAGTCAAATATTTCTTTGTTATAAATTTATTCTACGAAATAAATGTATTCTGGAGTTTCCGAAAACTAGCGCGGATTGAAATTTGGAATTGTAGCTATTCTTGAAATGTAGCCTCGACAAATAATGAAAAATTCTGGCAAAAATACACGCAAGGAAAAACCCCATCTATCAAACGTGCGAATTCCTCATCACTCTGCTTGAAAATATAAATAAAAATGAAATAAAAAAAACATTTATATACATGTCTATTTCTTCGTCCCGAGGCGGAGACATGAATTCGCGATGAACGCCGGATGACGAGACACGAGATATCGCTATAATTGATCCAAGAGTCTCGTGAAATTTTTTTCTTATTTTTCGTTTTTTTTTTCTTTTTTTTTTTTAATAAGCACCATCCACCTCTGTCTATATGGCGAGTCAGAGACAAACGAGAATAACCGAGACGCGCAGACTCGTTGGGACTTTCGTGAAAACTCTCTTGAGAATAAATTTGACCTACCTATGAATCTGGATTCGGACTTGTGTATCGAAGAGACCTTCGATAATGGAATTATTTGAATTTCTTCGTCATTCAAATTTCTCCGTTCATCAACATCGAGACTCGAACGAAATGACGCATTTTTCCATTGGATTATACTTTTTCATCTTAACTCGAATAAGACGAACGACGACTAATCGAATGAAAATAATGAAGAATCCATGAGAGGGCATTAAACGCGCGGGTATAGAAATAATTAAGTGCGTGCCAATGCTCTCTCTCCTTGCAACGAAGAGCGCGATTTGCTCGTTAAATTTCTTTCTTTCATCGGTTTTTTTCTCTCAGTCCACAACTTCGTAAAGCAAATCGTCGTTTTTTGTGCTCGCTGGCATTTGCGCTACTCTCTCGACTTTTCCGCGAGAAGTCGCGCGTTCGATCGACACTTTTAGAAAACGCTAACGCCCTCCCCCCACCCTCCCCTCTGCGCACATATACGTGCCCGGATTAACAAAGTTGGAAAATGTGATCTCGATACTCTCTCAATGCGCTTTCTGTCGTTGAAAATCCAGTATTTCTGCGAGTCAGCATTCTCCAATTGAACGCGCGCGCGCGCTCCCCTTTAAGGACATCTCTCCTGGTAGAGATTTTTGCGCTTCACATCCGATCCTTCTGGGGCCTCGAATAGAAAAACATTCCAATCACCAGTCGTGATTCAAAGTAGAGCCTGAAAAATGATTCTTGAAAAGTTACTTTGAAATCTAATTCTGCTGAGACCAAGTCCTTTGTCCCATTCCTTCTAAGAGTCAGTCTCTCATCGGAGTCCTGGTATTATTTTTGATCGGGACACTCGGACCATTGAAAAAATTTAGTCATTCACCGGAGAATTATCCGATACGTGATGGGAATGCAACGAACGAAGGCTCGAAGCCAAAAGTATCCGAGCATAATTGCATTAATCGTCCGTATAAATATCGAACGACTTCGTTAAGGTGACACGGCACATTTGTGTATTTCCCGATGCGCAAAGTGAAACTCTGTCCTCACCCGTGCGGACGGGTTTGATGGGAAAACGAGATCAGTCCCCGGGACGCTGTGCAAACGTGAAAGACGCTCGGAAACGGAGAGAGCCTCGCCCGTTTTCCACGCCCGAGGATCTCTTTCTCCGTCTCCCGTCGTACAAACGAGAGACGATCGCCGTGACGCTCGAGAGAAGATCACAAACTTGAATCCGATATGTTCGATATGGAAACTCATTGGGTGTATAGATTTACAAATCGATCGTGCAGCTCCGGGTCGATACACCCATCACTGCCAACTCTCCCTTTGCATTTGGAACCTCCGATGAGGTTAGACTTTTTCAGCGTCCTTACCGATCACGTATAAATCGTACGATTCTGGTTTACGAGCATTCGATTTTTTTCCGCACAAAGTTTCACCGTTCTCCGACCGACTAATGATGAAGTTTCATCCGTTTCATTCGTTGTTGAATTATTTTGTTCCGAATACATTGCCGATCAATGATGAATGACCGCTCGAGACTTTTCCAATTTAGATTCCCCGAGGTGCACTAAGGATTTTTTCAATTCAATCGCTCACCTGGATTTTCAAAGACCCACAGATTGGAAAGAGTTTCCCGAGCATCCCCAGAGCCGAAACCCAAACCTGTTCGACGTGAAAACGAATATCGCCGATCTTACAATTTCAAGGCGCCTCTTGGATTCCCCGAGAGATTCGTAGATCTCATCGTTAAAATGGAACCGAGGAACGATACAATGCCTTGAGGCTAAAATTAAGTGACTTTCTCATAGCGATCTAATTTCTGTCGAGAGACATACGATTCTTTTCATATCCTCGCATACACCTGATCGGTCCATTGATTTCCATCACGGATCAGTTCCGTACGTTCGGTACTCAACAAGCTCGTTGTTTACCGAACAGCGCAAAAATCTCGATACTCCCAGCGTATTTCTCATCCTTGTACAGCCCGATCAGAGGACCATCGATCCCCAACATAGCGACATCGGATCAGATACAGGCCTGAAAATCAATGAAATACCTTCGCGGTGACTGCCGAGTAATTCAGCGGCTCCCCGCGGTGACATCGATGCCTGGGGATTCGCCGTGCGACGTACGAAAAATTCCCATTACTTTCTGTTCTCTGGGGTGATTCGAGTGCCAAAATATATGATTTCTCTCGCTCCTCGTCGCTGTCGTATCGTCGTTGTGCAACCTTCTCGTGTTTGTGTTCGACTAAATCGTCGTGCACTCGTGCAACACGAGATTCAGCACGGACCGTGCTGAACCTCGGTGCTCGTATGCTCGACGAATGCTTTTTACCGCGGTTTAGTTCATCGAGGAGGGGGGGGCAGATTGAAGCGCGGGGGCCCTATCGTTGGCTCGTATGGCTGCCGTCGGCGTTGAAAACGCGAACTATAAAGAGCAGAAGGGGGCCTCAATAATGGGCGGGACAACGCGCACGTTTGCCCCCGTATAGCCGAGATATCCCGAACTCACGCACTCGCGTATAAACCTGGGGCCCCCCTCGCGCTCGAACTCAACGAGAGGAAACGAGTGGTGGCACGCACGACTATCGTGTGTTTTACGTCCTCTCTCTCTCTCTCTCTCTCTCTCTCTCCTTACACACACACACACACACGCAGACATCGAACACAACCCATACGATTAGGAACGGGTTGAACGATGAACGGACGACGACGGAGACTACGAGAGACTATGCCGACAACGACAACGACGACGTCGACGACACCGACGACCGCGACGACGTCGACGACGACGACGACAACGAGAGACGGCAATGCGCGTGGCGGGAACGGTGGCGGCACGGCAACACGACTCTACGAAGCTCACACTTACCTGACAAGATGTAAGCTCAGAAACTGGAAGGTGCCACTTCTGCACAGTCCAATACAAGACACCGAACCGGAAAGTTCATTCAAAATAATATACATAGTTTCTGAGCGCGCGAATCGTTTGACTCGAATGGGAGCTTGATCGCGCGCGACATTCCAAGCTCACATTGCGGTAATACGACAATTGCATTATCATCGGATTTACAGTTTGGACATTGTGCAAAATAACAACGACTTTTGGGTGACTGACAACGTTCGAACGATTCTGAAATCAATGACACAAAATTCTTCACTCGTGGCCCGATATCTGCGACAAATTTCGACCAAATGAATGGACAATGAAGCACATTTGCTCGAGAAAATCGGCGAAAGATTCGATGGAGGGAAAAAAGCACGCGGTATCGGTATTAATTACGGAACAAAATGGAGATGAAATATAAGGGACTAATGAGGAGAGATAATGAAGTGAGCGGAGATTAGCGTTGATGGAGGTATCGATACAGAATCGAATTGATAATTGAAGGAGTGGGGAAGGGCTGCGAGTTCTGTGTGCTTCGAACGCGACAGGAGGAAGGAGGAAGACGCGAAGACCCGAAGAAGCAGAGGACGAAGAAAAAGGAAGAAGAAAGAGGAGAAGGAGGTGACAGTGGATGAAGAGGTGGAGAAATAAGAACGAAGAAACAGAAAAAGAAGGGAACACCGCTCATAGCGGCGGCAGGGTTCGCGCGGTGTTTGTCACAGGAATATCCGTCAGTGGAAAAGTCATAAAAATCGAGAGCGATCGGATTTAAAAAAAAAACGAAAAAACTTGTATGGTTGTCAAACTGGATCTCTGGACGATCGGGGAGTTTCAACGATCGTCGTTTGTCAATCGAACATCGAAGAGCCTTCGTAATTTTACCTCCGTAGTGCGGGAATTATGAAATAAAGTGAACTGGTCCAATTCGAACGTTCGAACGGAAAGATTTTTCGTTGATGGCTCAGGATCTTAGCTGTGTCGTTAGTTGTGCAGTGACTCGCGTGATAATCCATTCAGAGTGTCCCCGGATGCCGAGATCGCGCGAATTTTATAAATCAGCGAAATGCATCGTTCGTTCGCAATTTTTTCGATGATCAATTTACGAGAATGCTCGGACGGTAAGATAACCGCGAGAGAATTTGCGATTGAGGAATAAAGGGGGGAAGGGTTCGAGCGGGGCACACGTGACCGCCGAGAGTATCGGATGATTATCATATTAATGAGCGTGCGAGAGAACGATCGGTGAGAGGAGCAAAGGATCATTCCGCACGCATGTAGACACTGAAAAATCCGAAGATACGACGATACGAGGGGGTTCGATCGTGAAGTCAGCGTAGAACGAACGTTGAGAAACGGAACGGAAGGAGAGAGAAAGAGGGAGGGAAAGAGCCCCCTTTGGCTATAATCCAGGGAGGGATCGTCGAAGGGAGAGGAAGAAGAAAAACACAAGGAAAAATAATTGATTATCCCCGGTGTAATAATTACCCAAAGTGCATCGAGAAGGACGGGAGGCGAAATCACGTATCGATCAAGACATAACCTCGAGTGGAACGAGGGAGAGAGACGGATAAGTAAAGAGGAATAACAAGAGGAGAAAAAAAGGAAGGAAGAAATGTTCTCGTGCCGGGGAACTTTACGTCGGTAAATTGTCAGCCACCGGGATAGAGAATAAGGCCTCGAGCATGATCCGTCTTGAAGATATCATTAACTCGTGTACCGAGCTCTTAACCGACAAGGAGATTTGCTGGAAACGAGACGACAAGGGACGATATCGTTGCGACTGAAAGGAAAATCTCAAAAAACAACACGGAAAACAACGGAAAATTCAGTGAAATTCGTGAGTTTCCTTGATCTTTGGTTATTCCTAGCTGAAGAAGCGATTTTTATTTCACGCAGTTGCTTAAAAATTTAATTTCCATCTTATGAGGAAGTTAAGCGATAGTCTCTTCGATTTATAATCGGCTTTTCTATTTTTCGAGTTGAAGTTTTCTACAAGAATTACAATATTTCGTTTACGAAAAAGTAAAAAAATAACACAGTCGTCTTAAAAATAATTTATTCAAGCTCTTGCGAAATGTGAACGCGAGACTTGAACTGGAGATAATTAAAAAAAAAGATTTCGTTATTAAGGAAATTTCCATTGAACAACAATAATAATAATAATGGTTAGTTGAAAAAAAGCATTCAAATTTTAAAAAATCTTGCCAAGGTTTTTTAATTTTTGTTTTTCGATGTGATTTCTTATTTTGAATATTTTGCAACCAAAATTGAATTTCGTCCGATCGATTTGATACGAAAAATCATCCAATATCAATTATTTATAATCGTGCATAGCAAGGTGAAACTATGGCTGGTTAGTTTTTGGGCAAACTGTCGACAGCCGGTAAATTCCGCCGGTCCTAAAGTCCGGCTTACGTTAAAAAATAACAAGGAGAGTCGAGCGCCCATTGAATATTTCGTCGTAGGGTCATGGAAAAAATTCCCATGGCCCGAAAGTCCGAGGAACCCCGAGGAATATATACCTAATTGTGACCATGGGATGAGAAACTCATTGTGCATAATGTACGTTTTAGCATTGAGCATTGAGGCTATTTACCCTCCTTTTATGCTAAGTGAGAGAGGACAGTACGAAAAATTGTGGATGACCCTTTCGAGAAATATTTTCCCTGGGTGACCGCGTGAGCGCGACCGACCACACTGACGCCGATCGATAATCTCGCTGGACATTTCGCGTGACCATCCCCTGCGAAATGTTCAACACCGCAAAGAGACCCCACGAGACTATCCCCACCTTTTAAAAAAGTGTATATATATTATTCCACGGGGTGTCTCTCGAAATTTTGCCTCAGACGCGTCTTATAATTTCGTCATTCGTATTACTGACCTTTACGCGTGAAATAAATGTATGTATATTCGATGATAAACGTCACGTTGATCTATACGATGATTCACGGTCGATTAATTATCGTTATAAATTTTCGCAAACGTCCCGACGATATTTCTCGAACATTAACATCATTCATTTTTTCATCTATCTCCGTTGCGAGACACCCCGTATCAAAGCTTTGCATCGATCCTAATGTCAAGGACCATTAAAGAGGCTTTTTGACACACGAGAGACATTTTTCCCTCGAGAAACATTGCTAATTTATATTTTTAATTCAATTTTATTTTTTTATTTTCAAATGGAATATGGAACTAGCGTCTCTTTTGAAAGATTTTCAAAAAATGAAGGAAATGCTGAGTAATTAGAAAAAATAATAATAAATCTTGATACTGGGGGATGAAAATTGAAAGAGTCTGTTACTTCTGACGTTTGCGGTATTGAAACGTAGAAAAAGATCGTTGTATAATTAGGGGCTAAATTTAACTGTGTAGCAACTATTTCGGTAGCCTTGCAGAATATATTGTTTCGTTTTTGAATACAATCGTGGCGTAATGGAAAAAATATATATATTAATCGGTGGGGCGTAAAAGTTTGTGGGAAACTGGGCGTCAGAGTAACGTGAGAGTCGCTAAAATTCAATTGTAATGGGAAATAACCAGGATCAATGCCTCGTAGCATAAATATCGAATGAAAATAATAATGCGCGTTATTTTATTTTCAATCCAGTTCAACCCCCTTAGATTGAATTGTGCACACGTCACAGCAGGGTGAAATAAATTACAATGAGATAATTAGTACGTAATTTTGTCGCAAAGTCATTCGCGTTTGGGGTCGCGCGCTCCATGGTGCCACGTTTGAATTCGTGAGACGAAGTTGCCTCATGAAATAAAGCGAACTATTTCATGCTGAAGCGAAACAAAAAATTCAAATGTCAAATTTTTTTTTACTCTAAATATATATTTATCAATTATTTATCAATTATTATTATCAACAGTTTTTTGTTAGAGTAATTAATTAATTGAATCGGGTATTAAAATTAATTATTTGAATCGGGTAGAATAAATCGAATTCCATTGTCGAAAAAATATTGATCGATCAAATCATTGATCAAATGAGATTTAAAAAAAACGTGATTTCTTCTCACGGATCCTGACAATGTTTGTAAATATTTGGCATCTTCGATTCAGTCGATGACGCAATGGGTGGGACATTCTGAACGAGGATCCTTGCTCGAGAATCCTGACGATATACGCCGAGCCAGACGAGCGCCACTCGACGATATTCGATCTCGTTCCTCGTGGTACTCTAGAAGCGTATTTTGCCAGAACTCTCGTTATCCTGCAGCGTAAGCGACGATATTATACTTCGAAGCTATTTCAAGCTGAATGGACAATCCAGGACGGTCTTTTTATGCTTGGAAGAAGGGTTTGGAGAGTGGCAGAGAGTGGAATAAGAAAAAAAGACTCTCTGTCTCCCGCGGTGGCATTGTCGTGGATTCCTAGTCCCTCAAAGCCATATATTTATATATATATGTGGCATTCCACGGGATTTCGATCAAAATCTTACCATGATGATTTCGATTTTCCTCTAAATTTTTTATATAAATAAGGACATTGAAAAAAAATTCCCAAATTCTTTCAGAATTTTTCGGTCACGCGTTTTTTGGATTTATTATTATTTTTTTTTTTTTAAACGGGGCAACTTTGCAAAATCTGATGAAATTCAGAAAAATCTAATAAAATATAACAAATTGTTTGGGCTTTGTTCCATAACGGAGCTTTCAATACTCTACGAGTCAAATTCAAAAAATAAAAAAAAATAAAAACTCATAGAGTATTAAAATATCCATTTTGGAAAAAGCTCAAAAATGTTGCTATATTTTATTAGATTATTCTGAATTTTTTCAGATTTTACAAAGAGGTACCTTTGAAAAAAAAAATTCCAAAGAACGCGTGACCAAAAAATTCTGAAATAATTTAGAAAAATGTATTTCAATGTGTATTTTATATAAAAAAAAGTTAGAGAAAAATCGAAATCATCAAGGCAAGATTTTGATCGGAATGTCGTGGAATGACACGACAAAATCTTGTTTTGATGATTTCGATTTTTCTCTTAATTTTTTATACAAAAGAACACATTAAAAAAAAAATTCGTAATTTTTTCAGAATTTTTTGGTCACGCGTTCTTTGGTTTTTTTTTTAAGTGATCCTTTTGTAAAATCTGAAATAATCTAATAAAATATAACAAAATTTTTGGGCTTGGTTCCAAAATGGAGATTTTAATACTCTATGAGTACATTTTTTTTCGTTCAATTTTTTGAATTTTACTCATAGAGTATTAAAATCTCCATTTTGGAACGAAGCCCAAAATTTTTTTTATATTTTATTAGATTTTTCTGAATTTTTTCAGATTTTACAAAGTTGTCCCGTTTTTTTCAAAAAAAAAAAAATAAATCCAAAAAACGCGTAACCGAAAAATTGTGAAAAAATTTGGAATTTTTTTTTTCAATGTCCTTATTTATATAAAAAATTTAGAGGGAAATCGAAATGATCAAGGTAAGATTTTGATCGAAATACCGTGGAATGCCACATATATATGGCCTTACGAGTAAAAAAAAGTAATGAGTGCATTCCGACTATTCGAGAAGCTCCAAAAACTGAAAAAATTACATCACGTCCGAAAAGAATTCAGCGGATAAATAAATTACGCAGCAAAAATACCAAAAATACAAGCGGTACACGTCACGAAGTAAATTCTCATATTTTCAATCATGTATACCTCTGTGGAAATGAAGCAAAAATGTATTATCATTAATTAGGAAAATAGAAAAATTGTGTTCCACGGCTGTTGGGCCCATTAGCCATAATTAAATCTATATCTCTGTAATTTCTTCGTCCGTCGTTTCTGGCGCGAAACAGCCACTCCGAAGGAATAACGAGGAACTCGACAAAAAATTCGAAAAACCCGTATCACAGCAGAGACCGAGTTGCGCGCGCATTCGCGTCTCCGCTCCCCACCAATTCTCGTCGTTTAATTCGTCAAGCATCCGTCCGTCGTCCAATCGGAGCAGAGCCCTCGCGTTATCAGGCGCCAGGAGGGAGACACGCGCGCTCGACAAAAACAAACGTTATCTATCGACATGTCCTCGAATAATATGTGCGCGCATTTCCGCATTGAGAAAATGAACACAGATATCCAATGTACATATATATACGTACACACAGGAATATTATATCGAGCACTGTAATTCTCGATACGCTTTCGAGACACGAATAAATATATATATATATATATATATATGTACGTGATCTCGTTCGAACCATTTACATTTATCATGTACGCACGTTACGCACATATCCTGGTCCAACTGTACAGCGGAACCCTCGCAGAACCTCCAATATATAATAAGACGCCCTGCGCCGAGAAAGCCTTTTACGTTTTATTATCCTCTCGCGAGAAACTTAGATTGCGTTTAGTAGCTTGCCGAGTCCTCATGAATGTGTACGCGCGTATGAATCACGATCGCGAGGGCGTTTTTTTTTCATGCATGTAGAACATCGAATGCTATAAACACACTCGCGTAATCGTAACTCAAATGTGTGTGCGAGTCACGTGATCGATGTCGTCTCGAGAGGAAAAAAAGGCAACATTGAACGTGCGTTACAAACGGATGTATAATTGTGAGTGCACGCGTTTGGATTATGAAGACAGAGGGGATGCAACGTGGAGTGTGTATTATGCAAATTTCCTCGTTATGTTCGCGTGGGCGTAACTATCGATGAAAGTATCAAAGTCTCTGATGCATCCGCATTATTCAGCACCTTAAGAATTCGAATTGAAAAAAGTGAAAAAGCTCGCAAGCATTTATCGAATCTTGAAGCCTCTCAATCTGTCGTTGAACGTTTGAAATTGTTGATAAAAATTTTAGAATAGAGGCGTAAAAGGCTCTTCGTCTCTCTTTTCAGACGAACTTACTCAAGTATCGGAAATCCTGTGTGGTTTTGATGTTCCTCTGGCGGATTTTTAAACGAAAATCCTCGATGTATTCTTGAATACCGTTATTTTTCTTCGCGCGAATGAGAGGAAGAAATATTTATATATTACGCGCACAGTCAGGAACCGACGATAAATTGATATTTAATGCAATTGGCAAAAGTCCCCAGTGCAAAATACGTCTTTGACGTTAGGGAAATTGCGCATACGTTTATATATATATATATATATATGCGAGCAAAAAGCTTCACATATAGAGGACTTAACGAGGAATGATTTGTTGCCAGAGAGGTTGAATATGCGGCAAGAGAAAAATTTCTCTCTACGCACCTCGAGCGTTGTGCGAGGACATCCGGATAAGGTATAGAGGAAAATAATGTTTTTGCTGAGGGTGTCCTTTTTCTATTATTGTTGTTGTTGCTATTATTATTCAAATTTATTATTATTTTCACATGGATTCGAACCCCGTGCTCACGCGCATATATTTTGCTTCTAATTTGCGGAGCTGGAGACAGCTATTGCTTATAAATAAATAAAATACGCGTGTAATATGCGTGGGAATTTTAAGAACTCGCGAATAATCTTCATTGGGAATGAAAAAAAAAATCCTCTACGACCAAAACATAGATTTTTTACCTTTGTTATATTTTTCACACATAAAAAAATGTATATGGAAAATTTTGGAGTTACGAAGGGATCGGGAATGCTCCACGATTTTTTTTTAAATTGCAAAATTATTCTCAGGCGATTTATCTTTCATTTCGTATGCTGTCAGAATTTTTATCGTAACATTTTTATCTCCGAAAGAACAACGCAATTTCGAGAAGTGAAAAATGCACGAAGCTTGTAACAATAATTATGTATATAACGGATAAAATATTAACCGTAAAGTGAATTAATATTCGACGCTCTTGGCGACATTTCACGGTAGAAGTTTCTCAGGGGGAGCTTAATAACGAGGAATGATTTGTCGAGTCTCGGGCTAACGTGCATGCATATCGAAGAAAAATCATGATGAAGGTTTCT